>JAAGEH010000076.1:56716579-56748750 GCA_011751065.1 Lasiurus cinereus
AGAAATGAGTCAGCATGCGATTATGGGTCAAGAAATGAGTCAGCATGAAATGTTTGTTAATGGACTTAGAAATGCTTTAAAGGCACGAGGAGTAAAGGTTAAAATTAAACAGTTATGTGATTTTTTAAATTATATCCAAGATATTTGTCCTTGGTTCCCTATTGAAGGAATATTGGTAGTAAGAGATAGAAAAGGGTTGGAGATGCCCTTAGGGATTTTTATGAAAGTTTTGGGCCTGAAAAGGTTCTTATAACTGCCTTTTCATACTGGAATTTAATCGATGAGGTCATATCACAGAGGCATCGGGATCCTATAGTTGCTAATGTAATTGAAAAGGGAGAAAAAATCCTTCAAATAAATAAAGAGAAAGAGGATTTAAAAGAACAGCAGAAATTAGATCAAAAAGAAAAAAGGATTGAGAAAGAAAGTGAGGACCTCATGTCTTTTGATAGCGATGTTGAGGAAGAAAGAGGGGTGACCCAAGGAACTGAAAAGAAAAACTTGAAAATAGAGAGCCATCCAGGGGCCCACATAATACATTAAGAGAGAGGACTTTAGAGACTGAAAAGAAAAAATCAAAGAACACCTTTAGAAGCAAAAGTAAAACTCCATAATTTAGAGGGAGCTAAACCTAAGACAAAGAAATATCCAACCTTATCAGAATTTCTTGAAGTTAAGGAGGACCTTAGTGATACAGATTGGGAGGATTTAGAAGAACAGGCAGCCAGATATCATAATCCAGACTGGCCACCTGTCGCTCAGCGTCCTCCGCCATATAGTCCCGTCCCCAGCGCTCCTTCCTTAGCATGCCCGGTTCTTGACCCCAGAAAGGAGCTAAGAAATAAGATTGAATTCCTAAAAGAACAAATAAAATTAGAAAAAGAGCACCAGGAGCTTATAGCACAATTAGAGGGTTTAAAAATAGGCAAGTCTAAAAGTGAAACCAAGCCAGAAACCTCTCGTAATCAGAGACCACCTATAAGAGGAGCAGCTACAAAATTTTCTCCCCGGTCAGAACCAATTCCAGAGTTAGATGAAATAGATGCATTCCCGGTTACAGAAACAGTAGACGCACAAGGACAGGCTTGGTGTCATCACATTGGTTTCGATTTTAAATTAATAAAAGAGTTAAAAACAGCGGTAGCCCAATATGGAGCCACAGCTCCTTATACTACAGCAATTGTAGAATCAGTAGCTGAAAATTGGCTTACGCCCGGGGATTGGCAGACTCTAGCTAGAGCAACACTAGCGGGAGGGGATTATCTTCTATGGAAATCAGAATTCATAGAGTCATGCAAGGACACTGCTAAACGCAACGCGCAAGCTGGCAATAGGTGGAATCTAGATATGCTCATAGGAGAAGGCAATTATGCTACCAGCGACGCGCAAATGCATTATGATGCAGGACTTTTTGCCCAGGTTCAATCAGCCACTACTAAGGCTTGGAGAAAATTACCAGTTAAAGGTGACATGAGCTCCTCTTTAACTAATATTAAACAGGGGCCAGATGAGCCTTTTGCAGATTTTGTTCATCGTTTAATTACTGCAGCCGGCAGAATTTTCGGTAAGGCTGACGCAGGCACGGAATTTGTCAAACAATTGGCCTTTGAAAACACTAATGCTGCTTGCCAAGCAGCCATTCGACCCTATAAGAAAAAGACTGATTTATCAGGCTACATCTGCCTTTGCTATCAGAGCCGCTTATCAGCAAGGCCTCGCCATGGCTGCTGCCATTCAAGGATATATAGTTAGACAATACTTATCACAGCAAAATAAGAATAAATGTTTTAACTGTGGGGAATCAGGGCATTTTGCTAGAGAATGTAAGGGGAGCAAAAATACAAACACTAAAACTCAAGCTCCAGGTCTATGCCCTAGATGCAAAAGAGGGAAACACTGGGCTAATGAGTGTAAATCTAAGACAGATGCCCAAGGTCAGGCTCTACCTCCGGTTCAGGGAAACGGGAACAGGGGCCAGCCCCAGGCCCCCACACCGAAACAAATCTTTGGGGCAGTCAGCTTTGTTCCAGCAAACAACAATCCATTTCAGATCTCCTCAGAGCCACCACAGGAAGCGCAGGACTGGACCTCAGTTCCATCACCCACACAGTATTAACCCCCGAGATGGGAGTTCAAGCCCTTCCCACTGGGATCTTTGGCCCTTTACCGAAAGATACTTTTGGCCTCATAGTAGGACGTAGCAGTTCTACACTTAATGGATTACAAGTCTTTCCTGGGGTTATAGATGACTACTCGGGTGAAATTAAGGTTATGGTATCTTCTCCAAAAAATATTAATACCATTGTAACAGGACAGAGATTTGCTCAATTACTACTCCTATCCCTAATCTCCACCTCTAATAAGACAGTTATTAAACAAAGAGGTAATAAAGGTTTTGGGTCATCAGATGTTTATTGGGTAGAGATAATATCAACACAAAAACCTCTTATGTCTTTATGGCTAGATGGTAAAGAATTTTCAGGCCTAGTAGATATAGGTGCAGATGTTACTATTATCTATGATAAACCTTTGAAATTCATCATTTGCAAAACAGCTCTTTCACCAACCGCTGTTTTTTGGCAGGCAGCCCCCCTAATGTGGGCTCATCTGCCTGCTACACCTAAAAAGGTCATTGGGCCATATTATCAAGCAGTATCTGATCTTATAATCTTAGGCAGGGAACAAGGGAAAAGATATTTTGGTAAAGAACCAGATTTTATCATACAGCCTTACACCAAAGAACAAGTTAATTGGCTCATGCAGACTACTGAATTCTGGCCTATTGCCTAAGCTTCTTATACTGGCATCCTAATCATTATCCACCAGACAAACTTATTGATTTTGCTAATAAACATGAATTAGTATTCCCTAAAAATCACATTTACCCCCTTAAATAATGCCCTATTGGTGTTTACTGATGGCTCTTCTACAGGTGTAGCTGCTTATACTTACCAGGACAAGGTGGTACAATTTACCACAAACAGCTCCTCCGCCCAATTAACAGAATTACATGCTGTTATTGCGGTCCTATCAGCATTTCCTAACCAGTCTCTTAACATATACACAGCGCTTACATCGCACACTCTGTACCCTTAGAAACTGCTGGCCAAATTAAGGGCGTCTCTAATACTGGAGACTTATTTAGACAGCTACAGGTACTTGTCACAAAAAGAACACACCCCTTTTTTATAGGGCATTTACGTGCTCACTCTGGGCTTCCTGGTCCTCTATCGGAAGGAAATCAGAAAGCAGATCTGGCCACTCGCCCACAAGCTCATATTTCTGCATTACCTGTTATCAATGCTGATGACTCTTCCCTAAAAATTGCTCAAGCACAGAAAAGTCATCAGTTACACCATCTCAATGCACAGACTCTCCGGCTTATGCATAATATTACTAGGGAACAAGCCAGACAAATTGTCAAAGATTGCCCTTCTTGTGTCATACATCTCCCAGTATTACATCTCGGAGTCAACCCTAGGGAGTTAGTACCTAATGTATTATGGCAAATGGATGTTACCCATATCTCTGAATTTGGTAACCTCAAATATGTACATGTAACTATAGATACTTTTAGCGGTTTTATTCATGCTTCCCTCCAAACCGGTGAAGTCACTAAACATGTAATTAGCCATATGTTAACTGCCTTCGCAGTCTTAGGATGTCCACAGCAATTAAAAACTGATAATGGCCCAGGCTATACCAGCTTAGCCTTTTCTCAATTCTGTAAGCACCTCAATATCCATCATACAACAGGTACTCCTTATAATCCCCAAGGTCAAGGAATCGTTGAAAGGGCACATCTCTCTTTAAAACTCACAATAGATAAAATAAAAAAGGGAGAATGGTACCCTATGAGGGGGTCACCCAGAAACATATTATCTCATTCCTAATTTATTCTCAATTTTTAAAATTTGGATGCAAATGGACAATCAGCAGCCACTCGCTTTTGGCATACAGAAACTCAGAGACAGTTTGCTTCAGTACTCTGGAAGGATCCTTTGACTAACTCCTGGCACGGACCAGGTCCAGTTTTTATCTGGGGCCGAGGGTCAGTATGCATTTATTCTAAGGAAATGAAATCTGCAAGGTGGCTACCAGAACGCTTAGTTAAACAGATCAGTCAAACTCAAGAAGTTGAGGATAATCACTCAGATAACTCCAGGGACAACAACTCGCCCTGAGAATATTTCCCCTATTAGTAGTATTAGGGGTTTCAGGAGCTTTAGCTACAGGAACAGCAGGATTGGGAGTTGCTGTTCATTCATATACTAAACTCTCTAATCAGCTGACTGATGATGTTCAGGCCTCACCCAGTACTATTAATGATATTCAAGATCAGATAGACTCCTTAGCGGAGGTAGTCCTCCAGAATAGAAGAGGATTAGATTTATTGACAGCACAATAGGGAGGGATCTGTTTGGCTCTACAGGAACGCTGCTGCTTTTATGCAAATAAATTGGGCATTGTTCGTGATAAGATAAAGAAGCTACAAGAAGACCTAATAAAAAGAAGTATTTGACAACCCCTTGTGGAGCGGGCTAAATGGAATATTACCCTACCTCCTTCCCTTACTAGGACCTCTGCTTGGCTTATTAATAATCCTATCGCTAGGACCTTTTCTTTTTAATAAATTGATGGCTTTTATTAAGCAACAAGTGGATGCCATTAAGATGCAATCTATACAGGTCCATTATCATAAACTTGAGATGGCCGAAAGGGAAAGTTGCAAACTCCTTGAAAAGGAGAAATAGGATAACATTCTATAGAGTAATTGAGGTAATTACTCTAATATTCAAGGAATACGATGACATTCAATAGAGTAATTGAGGAATTACTCTAATAGCAAACTTTCCACCTTGGTGCGCTGGGCTGGTTAGCCAGAGACGGGCAACTGGAACTTATACGTGATACCGACCGCCGCCTAAGCCAGGAACTGGGCCTTATGCTGCCCTGCTTTCCAATGATGGGTAAGGTGGGTTGATACCGTATGGTAGTTCCTGACCTAAGACAGGCACAGTCCCCTCAAGGATATTCGGCCTTTCAAAGTTTAAAGAAAAGGGGGACCTGTAGGAAACTTGTTGGTGCTTGACAGCCATTTTGTAGTAAGCTCCAGCCACGTTAGCACTAACCTCGGGCTAGGTTTCTATTACCCCAAACCCTATCTCTTTCCCGTAAGCCAGGTGTTTCGCCTTAAGGGCTAGGAATTTTCGCTAATCTCATTCCTCCTCCTCCCTATAAATACCCCGAACTCCTGAATAAACGAGACTTGATCAGAACTTTGTCTTGTCTCCATTCCTTGTGTCTCTTGTCCCTTTCACCCCCACTTCCCCTCTAGGGTCCTTTTGACTTAACCCACGGGTCGGGACAGAAGACACCAGCCCCTTAGACAAGCACTGTCCTGGCTCTGGACAGAGGAGTGTCTTGAGAGTTTGAAAGGCAGGGAAATGTACTCTACACTTGATCTTAGCCAAATGGCGAGGAAGTGACAGCAAGTGTATTCCAGATAATACAGATATTTACTTGCCCATAAAGAATCAAATCAACTGATACTTCAAGGCCACTTTGATGTCTAAATTCTATGTTTATAACACAACTGTTTCAACCCCTAGGAATTTTTGAGGCAGTGACTAAAAAAGATAACGACAGTTTGTGATTATTGGGCTTCTAATGTGAGGGCCCTGATGCTAAGCTTCCTCAAGGTCTGAACACTGACCCGTGCATTGGCTGTGCTTCAAAATAACCCGCAGGGGTTGTTTATTGGTTGATTGGTATAAATACAAGTACCTACGCCCTCTTGACTTACAAATCAGAAACTGAGGAAAGGACATGGTGCAAGAAAGCTTTACCATCTCCACAGAGATTCTACACGCAGCCAGAGGTGGAAACCACTAACACAGTCATCAACCCAGTGGACTAACTGGAGATTTCATTTCACATTATCACACACCTGTGAGCCAAATTTTATCATAAGGGCAGAACATATGCCCATCTGAAAAATTACTGGTCATAATTTAACTTCATGGATGAAGCACGATTCACATATGAACAATGACCTAGGTAGGGGTCGGAAGACCTGTGTCTGACTTACTGTGCAACACATCCTGAGTGTTGTTTTCATTCACAGGAATGAAAATTATACCTGTTCTGTCTTCCTCAGGAGTATCATATCCACAAATAGCAGAATAAGCAATAAAGCCACTATAAAACATAAGTAAGGCACTACATTTACTCAGAATCCATTGATTCCTTGGAGTTATTGCCAACTACCGTATACAGACAGATTCAAAATGCTGACTACCGGAAATGAAACCAAGACCTCCCTTTATTCAATGAGTTAATTAACTAGTAAACTCCAGCCAGTTGCGAAAGGCTACGGCAGCTCCTCCTCTACTATGAAGAACAGAGAGAATCCTTTTATTTTCTACTTCTTGCCCTTCAACTCTGTCAAACAATTCTCTCCAAGCTAAGTTCTTACCACATTAAGAAGAAGCAAAAGTCAAGTATTCAATTCCTGGGGAAATTAATCCACTTTCTTCCTAAGAAAAGACAATGAAAGACAAACCTCAGCCACAGTGCTCCGAATACGATCCACCACCTGTTCAAAGTCCACCAGGCTGAAGAGCGGCTGCTGTTTGAGGCGGTGCAGCTCAGCAGCAAAAGTGTCCTCCTGGTTTTTCAAAATGGATCCTGCAAAATGGGAAGGCACAGTCACAGGAAGGCAGGGCACAACCAGGACTCCCCCATCCTGCTGGCACAGCTCCTTCATCTGCTCGAGAGCAAGCCGTTATGGTTATGCTGAAATGTCAGTTCATAAACATTATTCACCACTATGACCAGGGGAACTTGGGGTTCGCACAATATCAAGAAGGGCCTTTGAGGATGGGGTACATTGTGCAAGGATATTCTTACCTTTTCTAGTCAGGTTGACATTTTGATTCTCAAACATCTGGACAGATTCTCCAACAAAGAGGATTTTTTCAGCAACCCTCACTGGGATGTAGGATGGCAGAATCTCCACTCGCAGGGAAAACTGCTTTAGAGATGGTGCCAGCATGTTCTCTTCCTCTATCAGGCGCTGGTCAAGGAAGTAATCCATATCAGAGATGATGTATGAAGAAAAAAACAACAACATCCCAACACGTGATATATGTTTTCTATAAATAGAGCAGGGACTTTAAATCTGAAATTGCATCTAGTGTTAGAAAGATGTATTCCATTTTCAGGCAGAAGAGATAGTAGAAATAACTGTTTTGTTGTTGTTTTTTGTAATATGTTTTTTATTGATATCAGAGAGAGGAAGGGAGAGGGAGAAATAGAAACATCAATGATGAGAGAGAATCATTGACTGGCTGCCTCTTGCATGCCTCCTACTGGGATCTAGCCCATAACCCAGGCATGTATCCTGACCAGGGGATCTGTGACCTCCTGGTTCAGGGGTCAACACTCAACCCCTGGCCCCACCAGTGTTTTTTTAATATTAGGATTTTTGTCCTCACTTTGCCTTTACTACTTGTGCAGATCTGGAACTCAGTTTTTCTACTTGTACTGTGGAATAATTGATCTTTACCCAAGTCTACATGTCTATGATTTTATTATCTTATGTACATGTCTGCTCTACCCAGCTCTTATTCCAGCCCCAAGTCATTTAGCCTCGTGGTTCTCAAAGTGTGGCTCCTGGACAAGCAGCATCAGCTTCACATGGAGCTTGTTAGAAATGCAAATTTTCAAGCCCCTTCCCAGATCTATAGGAAACTTGGGCAACGAGGCCCAGCGACCTGTTTTACCAAGCTCTCCAGGGGATCCCAGTGCACAGTGAAACTCGAGAACCACTGACATAGCCCTGAAAGGACCAGCTACCTCCCCCTACCCCCAATTCCTGACTTGCTTTAGATTTAACTCTTATCTAGTTCCAAGGGACTTGACTGTCCTGACTGATCTCTGCTATTTGCCCTTGTTGTTTTGGGCTTCATGATGGTGTTCCTCCTGGCACTATTCTTTTTCCTTTCACTCTCCCTTCTCTTCATCGACAATCACATCTTCTGTGGCTGAATTTTTCATCGTAACAGATATTTTAAGTCTTTTTTACACCACAAGACTCTATAATTATAAAGTTTTCAGATAAATATACAGACATACTTTTCATAGAACCTCCTGAAGTCCTATGTGGGCTCCAGATTAAATATTTCTAATGCTGATGGTGCCTAAATCATCACCTTTAAGCTAGATTACTCTCATGAGTTCCAGCCTCATCCCACTGGACATTTCCATTTCAAACTCAACATGTCCAAAATTAGATCCATATTCTTTCCTCCAATACTAGCAATATACATTTCTTATCATCATTACTTGCCTAGCTGCTGAATCATCCTTGCATATCCAATCAATCACTAAGGCCTACTTATTCTCCTAAATCTCTCTCAAGCCTCTTTATTCTTCTCCATATTTACAGTTAATATCCTTGGCTTAGGCCATTGTTATTTTCACCACAGTGCCCCCAGATTCTTCTAATGTACCTACAGTGAATCTTGACTAAAAAAACACACAAAGATTCCCCACACAGTATCCAGAGTGATCTATCATAAAGTCCAATTGTGCTAATGTCTTCCTAAAATTCTTCACTGGCTCCCAGCTCTTTTCAGGTTCAAGTTCAAATTCCTTCCCACTGTTTACAAGGGCTTTCATGATCTTACCTCCGCTTAACTCAATAGCTTCACTGATTGCCACTCTCTCCATCCTCTCCACTGTCCTTACAAGAGACTTCAGTCTTTACTTGACCATTTCAATTGAATTACTATTGGTTCCCCAAATAAGCCATGTCCTTTATGGGCTCTGTACTTTACACACATCCTTCCCTAGAATATTTACTCACATGCCTGGAACGTTTCTTGACCTCTACTCTCAAACTCTTTGCAATTTATTCATATATTTCACTGAAAAGACTTCTCTAGTTACTCTAATACCATGTTCTGATACCCATACTAACTCTTTCCAGAATACTTAGTATACTGTAATGTTACTGTTTACTTATATCTTCCACTAAACTATAAGCTCTTTAAGAACATGGGCTACTACCTATTATTTGTCTAGGTAGTTGTGCACCTAGAACAGTGTCTGGCACATAACACCCATTTAATTAAATGTTGTAACAGAATAAATGAATGGATGGATGAAGACAGGACTTCAGGGAGTTTAATCAAATCTCCAAACTGCATTTAAATAGCCTATCCGGTGTGGCTCGGTGGCTGAGTATCGACCTATGAACCAGGGGTTAACGGTTTGACTCCTGGTGAGGGCACATGCCCAGGTTGCTGGCTCAGTCCCCACTAGGGGGCATGCAGGAGGCAGCTGATCAATGATTCTCTCTCATCATTGATGTTTCTCTCTCTCCCTTTCTCTGAAATCAATAAAAATATATTTTAAAAATATTAATACTACAGGGTAGCTACAAAACTACTTTAGGAGATAAGACTTATCATTAACCTATTAAAAGCATATACTGGGAAAAGGGGAAACAGAAGGAATCTCACAAATATATTTCCTGTCTTGTAGTCTCACATTAAATTAGGTATTACATTTAAGTATGAAAAAAAGATAAAGACAAGTGTTGATATCTAAAGAATGTATGGAAGGTGCCCAGGCCATGATAAAGTTGGAGCAGGGTCACCAGAAGGACATTTAGCTGTAGTCTTTTTTGATTCCTGGCAGGAGTATGCTGGGCTTCTTGCTATGTTCTCACCAAGTCCTGGAGTTCTCTCAGTTGTTTTCCTGTCAGTCCCCCAATACCCAGATCCTCCTCATCCTCTTCTGGCTGGGCAGTGACATTACCAGAAGACGGACCTTGTTTGATAAAGAACTCTTCATGCTGGTCCAAGAGGAGTCCATGTAGCATCCAGGCTGAGAGCTGCTTATACATGACTCCATGACACACGGCCAGGATTCTGAGTTGGGAGAAAAGCAAGATCCTTTGAGGTCCACTTAAAAGAACACTAAGCCAAAAACGGTTTTGCTCAGTGGATAGAGCGTCAGTCTGTGGACTGAAGGGTCCCAGATTCGATTCCGGTTAAGGGCATGTGCCTTGGTTGTGGGCACATCCCCAATAGGAGGTGTACAGGAGGCAGCTGGTTGATGTTTCTCTCTCATCGATGTTTCTAACTCTCTGTCCCTCTCCCCTTCTCTCTGTAAAAAAATCAATAAAATATATTTTTTTTAAAAAGAAAAGAACACTAAACCCTATAATGGCACAGAGGGTAGGCTTTAAACTGCTACAGGATTAACAGAGGCCTGAGATGTTGATGAGTCACAGGGAAATGACAAAGTAAGCTAAAAATAATTGTGGTATTTTTAATTTAAATGTTTGTGGCTGGACTGATTAAATTTCCAAACTTGTGGCCTACATACTGAAGTCTGAAATGTTCAGTGACTGCTCTGATAGTCTTTTAGGAGAAACACATTTTCTGTCCTCCTTTTGTGCAAATTAAGTTTTAACACTGATATTACTGTAAAAAGTAAGTGGACTTATGGGAGTCTCTCTTTCGCTAACACAGTATTAAATTTATTTTTTTTGTTGGAATCACATAGGGAGAGTAGATTCAATATGTAACAGGCAGGTATACCTGAAAAAGTATGATCCAACAAAATGCAGAAAGGCTGTTGGAGAATGGGATTTTTACATGGTCTCAAAGGATCACCACCAGATAACATATTAATTATAAAAGGGGAAATGTCCCTCTGAAATGGAGAGATCTGGTGGAAAATACTTAAACCAAATGATCAAACATTACCACACCAGTAATGGGACAAACTTATTTTCTGTGCCTTCTGATATGATGCAATAGGAAATAATATGATCCAGGTAGTATTCCTGCAAAAAATTTTTTAACCCAAATGGAAACATGAAGAAATAATCAGAAAAATCCAGATGGGGGAACATTCTTCAAGACAACTGGTCAGAACTCTTAAAATGCCAGTCATCAAAGATTAAAAAAAAGCAAAAGCAAAAAAAGCAAAGGAGACTAAAAAGACAGGACAACCAAATGCAATATGTGAACACTGGTTGGATCCTGGACTCAAAAAAAGAACAACTATAAAAAATTATTAGAAGGCAACTGAAGAAATTCAGATATAGTTTAGATATCATATTGTTGAATTAATGTTACCTTTCTTGGGTATAATATGGTATTGAGGTTATATAAGAAAAAGCCTCCCCTTATTTTAAAAGGATACAAGCTGACATTAAGCGGTTAACTGTTATTATATTTGTGACCACTTTCAAATCACTCAGCAAAAAATTATGGTATGCATGTGGGTGTTTATATATAAATATATAAATTTACATATACATTTCCCAGTTTATATAGATGGAGAAAGAAAAAAATAAATCAAATGTGGCAAAATGTTAACTGGTGAAATTAAAGAGTATACAGGTGTTTATTGTACAGTTCTTTCAACATTTTTGTAGGTTTGAACTTTTTCAAAATAACCTGGGAAGAAAAAGAAACTAAAAGAGATTGAGTCTACTATTTGTAGTATGTGAACTGAATGTAATAGCTCTTTAAAAAATTAAATGGAAAGGCATTTAAATTTTGCACATTGTACTCTGTGGTCTGTAAAAATTGGTCCCTGAAAATATATAACATATATAGATCATATCCTACATAATAAAAGCCTAATTTGCAAATTTACCCAAGGGTGGAACTAAGACAGAATGACTGGATACTATGACATGCACTGACCAATAAGGGACAGATGCTCAATGAAGGAGCTTCCCCTACCCCAGTGGTTGGCAAACTCATTAGTCAACAGAGCCAAATATCAACAGTACGATTGAAATTTCTTTTGAGAGCCAAATTTTTTAAACTTAAACTTATTCTAATGCCACTTCTTCAAAATAGACTTGCCCAGGCTGTGATATTTTGTGGAAAAGCCACACTCAAGGGGCCAAAGAGCCGCATGTGGCTTTCGAGTCCATTTGCTGACCACAGCCCTAGCTGGAGCTGGGGCCTGTGAGCAGGCAGCACCAGGCTGGCCAAGGTGGGTGCCAGTGGGGGGCCCCACCTCCGACTGCCCCACCGGTCGCTCTGTAGAAGGAGGCAACTGGCAGCAGTGGTTGGGGGCAAGGACAGCAGGCCAGTGTCAGCAGGGGCCCAATCTCCTCCCCACCTCGCCCCAATCGTCCCGCTGATCATCCCGCTGATCGGCCCTGATTGCCAGCCAGGCCTAGGGACCCTACCCATGCATGAATTTTGTGCACCAAGCCTCTAGTTATTTATATAAGATTTTATATTCAATGCATACAACTATACATTATGTTTATACAGAAAGAAACTAGAGAGGATATACACCAAAAGTTGAATTGGGTATCTCAAGTGACTACGAAAACAGGTGACCTTTATTTCTTCTCTTTGCATGTCTGTATGTTCTACAATCAAAATTAATTTATCTTATTAGGGGAAAAAGGCACAGTAATAGAGAATTAAGTCCCTAAAACATATTCTGGAAATTGTCCTGCTCTTTGGAGGACTTTCTTGTGTAGTGGTTAAAGTGGAGATTGTTAAGAATTGGGAGGCACCTCAGAGATGATTGATTTCCAATTTTTGGATCAATGTCACACCCTCTTTTTAAGAAATGAAGAAGAAGAGGGGAATAGGATGAGTCAAATGAGCAGTCTTTTATGAAACTCCATATACATTTAATATAGTTGTAATCATAAGACATACTTTTGCATCTTTTTTTCAATTAGTGTTATAAAAATATTTTAAGTGTTTTTATAATATGTATAGTGTTAATGGCATTATAGTCTATCAAGGAATATATCTTCAGCTTTCCTCTGCTGCTGGTAATTTTCTAGTTTCTTTATATGGTACACAACATTGCAATGAATAATGTTTGTGCATATGGTTATTTTCTTTGAATACATTTCTTAGAATAAAATTCCTAAAAGTGGTATTATGGGATTACAAAGTATAAACATTTTTAAGGACCTTGATGTGAAAAATACCAGCTAGTCAAAATACACACTTTTAGACATAGCTAGGCATTATCCGGAATATGTAATGGAAATTCTCCCAGGATGATGAGATATAAAAATTAAAAGGATTGCCTCAGGGACATCTAGTTTTGATACTCAACACTTTATAACCATCTTTTTGCAATTTCTGAGCCATCAAAAGGATTACATGGGCTCCTCTGCTCATGGGTCTTTACTCTCCTGGTCATACCTTTTTGCAGAGGGAAACCTGAGATGTCCTGAAAATAAAACTCATGCAGTCAAGTCAGTTGACCACCCACCCCTGCCCCAATCCCCAATTGAACCATGACTTACTTTTCTAGTGCACTTCGAACAGGAGGCAAACCTCCACAGCTGTGTTTATATACTGTTTCCAGGATCTGACAACCATGAATCTGTGGAAAACACAGCCTTTTCAATCTGGATTCCATTTCAGTAGTTCATGTAGCACAAACTCATATTCTATATTCAATCCAGAGGGTATAATCAAGTAGAGAATGGAGATAACTTGATCGTAAGATCCAGGTATAGTTAGATTCTGACTACAATTTCAAGGTGTGTGGGGTTTTCCCCACACCACCAAGCAATTCTCAGACACCAGCTGGGGTGTCCTACATTTTTACTTTATTATAACTCTACTCTGAGATGGCATTAGACTACATAGATTAAGGGCTCAGTCCCATAAGACCTCGCTCCATTTCAGAAGCCAATTACAAGCCCAGGTTGTTGCTGTGCTTTTAACTGGTTATACATCAGCAGTTCCCATGACCCCCTCTTTGGGCTCAATGACTCTGCTAGAATGGTTCACAGAGCTCAGGAAACCCAGTTATTCACTAGATTACAGGTTTTTTTTTTTTTTTTACCAAGAATATGAAAGGATATGAATCAACAGCCAGATGGAGATACATAGGATGAGGTTCCAAACAAAGGAGCGTGTGTCCCCAGGGAGTTTGGGCCCTGCATGGTAGCACAAGGAATTGTTCTGGTTCACCAACCTGGACGGTCTTAGAACCCTGCTCTCTTGGGTTTTTATGGAGGCTTCATCACACAGGCATCATTGATTAAATCATCAAGCACAGGTGATTGAGCTTAATTTCCAAGTTCTCCCCACCCCCACTCCCTAAAGGTTGGGGGTGGGACTGAAAGTTCCAACTCTCCAATTACATGGTTGGTAGGGGAGGCAACCAGTCCATATCCTCAAGTGCTGTGCAAAAGTAACCTCATTAATAATGCAAGTGAGCCTGTTAGAGTGGCCATTATCAACAAGACAAACAATAACAAGTGTTGGAGAGGTTGTGGAAAAGAGAATTCTCATTCCTGCTGGTGAGAATGTGGACTGGTACAATCACTATGGAAAGCAGTCTGGCGATTCCTCAAAAAATTAAAATAGAGCTACCATATCACCCAGCAATTCCCTCTCCTGAGTATATACCTGAAAAACTCAAAATCATGTATTTACACAGATATAAGCACCTCTATGTTCACTGCAGCATTATTTACAGTGGCCAAGACATGGAAACAACCCAAGTGTCCTGCGATAGAGGACTGGATAAAGAAGATGTGGTACACATACACATGATATACTCCTCAGCCATAAGAAAGGATGAAATAGCACCAATTGCAACAACATGGATGGACTTTGAGAACATTATACTTAGTAAAATAAGTTAATCAGAAAAAGCTAAGAACCATGTGATTTCATTCATATGTGGGATATAAAACTGAAGCTCATGAACACGAACAGCAATGTGGTGGTTGCTAGAGGGGAGGAGGTGGGAAAAGGAGGATCTAATATAAGGTGAAAGGAGAAATTTGACTTTGGGTGGTGGCTACACAGTGCAATATACAGATCTTGTAACTTAGAAACCCACACCTGAAACCTATATTTTCATGCTGACCAATGTCACCCCAATCAATCTATTCTTATAATAGGGTAATATGCAAATTAGTTAGGACACCATCACAGTAATGACAGACTGATCAGCAGGCTGTGGGAGAAGGCAGGAGGGAGAAGCCGGTGCCGCAGGAGAAGGTGAGAAGGCTGATGTTATGGGAGAAGGCAGCCGGGAGGGGAGAAGGCCTGTACTGTGGGAGAAGGCAGAAGGGAGAAGGCTGGCGCCACAAGAGAAGGCAGAAGGAAGATGATGAGAAGCCCAGAGCCATGGGAGAAGGGAGAAGGCCAGCACCCAGTGAGAAGGGAGAAGGTGAGAAGACTGGTGCCACAGAAGAGAGAAGGTGGCAGTCAGGCAGTTAGGGGGATCAGACCAGGAGAGGAGCACAGATAAGTGGTTAAGGGGATCAGGCCAGGAGGGGGGAACAGTTAAGCAGTTAGGAGATCATGCAAGGAAAGAAGAGCAGATAGGCAATTAGGGTGATCAGGCCAAGAAGGGTGAGCAGATAGGCAGTTAGGGGGATCAGGCTGGCAGGGGAGAGCAGTTAGGCAGTTAGGGCGATCAGGCCAGAACGGGAGAACAGTTAAGGGGATCAGGCAGGCAGGGGAGAGAGTTAGGGCCATCAGGTAGGTAGGCAGGTGAGCAGTTAGGAGCCAGTGGTTCTGGATTGTGAGAGGAATCCTGTATTGGGGAGGGTGCAGGATGGGCTGAGGGATTCCCCAGAATTTTGTGCACTGGGCCTCTAGTTTATAAATATTTTTTTAAAACCCACAGAAACAACCAAGCTTTGCTCAGTGATTAGAGTGTTGGCCTGAGGACCAAAGGGTCAATTTCTGGTCAAGGGCATGTACTTTTTTTGTGTGTGTGTATGTGTTTTTAATTAAATCTTTATTATTTAGATTATTACATTTGTTTCTCTTCTTTCCCGTCCATAGAACGCCCCCCACCCAGATCCCACCCTTCCCTCTGCCCTTACCTTCCTCCCATTGACCTCCATCCATAGGTATATGATTTTTGTCCAGTCTCTCCCTGTACACCCCTCACCCCTTTCTCCCTGAGAATTATCAGTCCACTCCCTTTCTGTGCTCCTGATTCTACTATATTCACCAGTTTATTCTGTTGATCAAAATTATAATTCACTTAATTTTTAGATTCATTTGTTGATATATATGTATTTGTTGTTCATAATTTTTTGGCTTTTACCTTTTTCTTCTTCCTCTTCTAAAAGAGTACCTTTCAGCATTTCATATAATACTGGTTTGGAGTTGATGAACTCCTTTAGTTTTCTCTTATCTGTGAAGCTCTTTATCTGCCCTTCAATTCTGAATGATAGCTTTGCTGGATAGAGTATTCTTGGTTGTAGGTTCTTGCTATTCATCACGTTGAATATTTCTTGCCACTCCCGCCTGGCCTGCATCGTTTCTGTTGAGAAATCAGCTGACAGTCGTATGGGTGCTCCCTTGTAGGTAATGAACTGTTTTTCTCTTGCTGCTTTTAATATTCTTTGTCTTTTGCTCTTGGTATTTTAATTATGATGTGTCTTGGTGTGGTCCTCTTTGGATTCCTTTTATATGGGGTTCTGTGTGCTCCCTGGACTTGTAAGTCTATTTCTTTTACCAGATGTGGGAAGTTTTCAGTCATTATTTCTTTAAATAGGTTTTCAGTATCTTGCTCTCTCACTTCTTCTGGCACCCCCACAATTCTGATGTTGATACACTTGAAGCTGTCCCAGAGGCTCCTTACATTATCTTCACATTTTTGGATTCTTTTCTCTTCTTGCTTTTCCAGTTGAATGTTTTCTGCTTCTTTATATTTCAAATTTTTGACTTGATTCTTGTCTTCCTCTAATCTGCTGTTAGGACTCTGTATAATATTTTTTATTTCAGTCAGTGTCTCTAGTTGGTCCTTTTTCATCTCCTCTTGGCTCTTGCTAACTTTATCCAACTTTTCTAGCATATTCTTGAAAAACCTTATAAGCGTGGTTTTGAACTCTATATCCACTCGCTTTTTTTCCTCCATTTCTTTTGTTTGTGATCCCTTCCCTTATCTCGGCATTTTCACTATGCCAGGAGAACTTCTGTGTTGGATTCAGCCTTATGATACCAGACTTGCAAAACCGAAGAAGCCTCTTTTGAGCTTGGGATGGGTGGAGCCTCAGGGCTTAAGGGACCGCCTTGCCTTCCAGTCGGCCCCGCCCTCCACGGCCTGAGTCTCATATGACTGGGTAATCGCTGGAGCGGTCCTTGTGCGCATGCACCCGCAGTGCCTCTAGACTGCTGCCTTTCCGGCTCCCCTGCGCTCTAGGACCACACGAGTCTAGGTCCCCAGGGTTTCACCTGAAACAGGGGCTTAGTGGAGTCAGAAGTGGCACGGTTGGGAGGGTCTGTCTCCCGCCCACTCACGAAAGCCAGCGGTACAATCAGCAATCTGTCCTCTGTGCAGTGCCGTGCGCGCCATCAGACCTCTGATCTTTTGCAACTCCCCTAAATTTCCGTGCACCTCTCCCTTTTTACAGTCCAATCTCCCCCCGTATGAGTTTCAGCTGGATCTGGGGTTTAGTGTCGTAAGATAAGGGGTTCAATGTCTTTGAGAGTCTCCGTTTCCCTCCTGCCAGAGAAAACCAGCCAGGTATTCCGGCACCCGCTCTCTCCACGCGCACATCTCCGTACCTCAGCTTTTTGTAGCTCCTCTGGGTCTCCGTGAGCCCCTCTCCTTCCCTCTAGCTGTAGAACTTCCCACTCAGCCAGCTTTCCTGTGGTTCTGGATGATGTCCGTTCTGTCTTTTAGTTGTAGTTTTGAAATTGTTGTGCGAGGCAGCAGTGTAGGTGTTTACCTATGCTGCCATCTTGGATTCTCCAAGTGCATGTACTTTGGTTGAGTTTCCCAGGCTCTGGTAGGGGCATGTGCAGGAGGCAGCCAATCAATGTGTCTCTCTCACACCAAAGTTTCTCTTTCTCTCTCCTCCCCCTTCTTCTTCCCTTCTACTTTCTCTAGAAATCAATAGAAAAAATTGCCTCAGGTGAGGATTAAAAAAATACACAATTTAAAACAACTCAGGTGAGGTTGATAGGGGTTCCTTATGAATATCAAGACAGCTTTATCACTCTTATCACTTAGGAAATTCCAAGGGTTTTATGAACTTTGTGCCACAAACTGTGGAGAGTGGCTACAGCAGCAGTTCTTAACCTGTGGGTCGAGACCCCTTTGGGGGTTGAACAACCCTTTCACAGGGGTTGCCTAAGACCATAAAAAAAATACAGATATTTACATTACGACTCATAACACTAGCAAAATTACAGTTCTGCACATGAGGAACTGTATTAAAGGGTTGTGGCATTAGGAAGGTTGAAAACCACTGGGGTACAGCATTTAGACAGGTTCAAGCCTCAGACTAATGAGAGGGCACAGTCCTCTTGCGGCAAAGCCATGTGTACATCCCAGCTTGCAGGGCAAAGCCCTCCCAGCACAAATATAGCCAAAGGCTACAGTTGTAAGCTTTACCTTATGGTCCGAACCTGTGGTCTCACATGGCTAGGTGATACAGGCTGCAAGAGGTGCAGCAAGTGCTACCAAAAAAAAGCTTGATAGAGTTCAGGTGCATGTAATTGAGTAGATTCAAAACCCAGGAGAATGTTGTAAATATCTTGACTACACCCTTACTTTGCCTCGTGGAATCTGGCTATAAAATAAAGACTAGGCTTGCAGGTTGTGGCACTGTCTCTCCATGCAAGAGCAGCATCCGACCTAGCCCCAGCTTTATTCTCTTGTCTGTCTTTAATCCTTCTCCCCCACCCCCACCCCTGGCTGTGCTGAGCATGGCACAACAAACAATATGAAGACCAAATATGTATTTCTTATTATAAATCATAATATCACAATAGTTATTCTCTTAAGTATGGATTCTACAGCCTTCCTACCCTTCTCCATTTGGCCCCATCTCAAGGAGCAGCAGCATCACCTAGGAACTTATAAGAAATGCAAATTCTCGGGCTCTAGTCTAGGCCTCCTGAATCAGACTCTCTGGCGTAGGGCCCAGAAACCTGGTTTTAACAATTTGCTTCAGGTGATTATAATGCACAATGAATTTTGAGAAATACTGCACTAGAGAAACCAGAAACATTTAGTTGATATTACAAGCAAAGAGGTAAAGAAATCTCTTTCAGATTAAGGTCTAATTTATACTACTTATAAAGTATACACTTTTCTAAAAATCTGCTCCCTCTTTCTATGCCCTCTTTCTCTTTAAAAAAACACACACAACAAATTGCTTTATTGATGAATAATTTACATAATATAAAATTCACCCATTTTAAGTGTACTATTCAACAATTTTTAGTAAATTTAGAGCAATGTGCAACCAATGACCATAATCCACTTTCATAACAGTTCCATCATTCTAAAATGATCTCCTTTGCCTGTCTGCAATCACTCCCAGGCTCACGTCCACCTCATGTTCTTGACCACCTCTGTTTTTCACTGGGTGGAGCCATGGCACACTAGCTTCTCTACCACCCGCTGGCAGGAAGGAAGGTTCGCCTATCTGCAATCAATCCCTTTGCTCATTTTCCACTCTCCTTCCTGTGGACAATGAAAGCTGGAAGTCAACTGAAATGTGCAGCTAGACATGGAATCCTTACACTAAAATCCAGTCACTGAGAAGGTGCCTTCTAATTTGAGAGATAGATTAGTAAAGTGTAGGAGGTCACAGTCTTTGGAGTCAGACGTAGGCTTATAGTCCAGCTCTACAATTTCCTACCATCTGTGTGATCCCAGGCAGTTCCTTAACCTATTTGACCTCTTAGAGGACAGAATGTGTGTGAAGTACTTAGCACAGTGCCTGGTACACAGCAAGTGCACAATAAAAGCTTGATATTATATGATGAGACCAAAGAGCATCTCCCCTACTGGCTTTGCTAGCACAGAGTGAATGAAGCAAAATATAAATTTCTGTACTCACAAGGTGAAAAAAATGAAGTAGAAACTGGGCAAATTAACTGGCTAACTAGATATATTCACCAAAGTGAGCACTCCTAATAAGACAAGGCACAAATATAACAGCTTAAAAACATGAATGAGCTAAATAAACACATTTAAACCATTTGTAAATTCTTCTTCTAATGTGAAATCTCTTCAAATTATTGATGTTGCCTAGAAAAGACATTCTCCTGACATTGGGAACCCTAACTTTTCAGTGCACTTGATGAAAACTTGTGATAAGAATAGGCATATTTAATAAGTAAAAAGCATGTGAGTTTTACCCAATGGCCTAATTTTCATAAAACTGTCAACACCCTAACAAGAAACTATTGCCTTCTTTTTTCCTAAGAATTAACTTTTAGCTTCTCCTTAACAACAGTTTTAAATCCTTAGTGCAAAAAGCTACCGCCTCCAAATATTCATAGCATTATTCTCTTATTCAACAGCATTCTTGAGTATGTCTAGTAACATTTCCCCCACCTCTGGACCAGAAGGTACTTAGGGGCAAGATCATAGTTTATTTTTGCATTCTTGACACTTAGCATAATACCTAAGCAGATATTGTTACATACATTAATACATACATACATATATACAAACTACTAAAATCTAGTCTTCAAAAAAAGAATGTAAGGCAAAATTAATTAAGAATATTTAGTTTGTGCTTACTGGAGCAAAAGAAAAAAAGAATAGTTCTCACCTTTTGACTTTTAATTTGTTCGACTACAACCATCACAGAGGGAAAAAGGAGTTGGAACTGCAAAGAAGAGAATAATTAGGAGGGTCTATAATCAAATACAAGGAAAAAAATTACTTCAGGAAATGCTTTTGTTTCTAAATAATCCAACTTAACAAAGATGGCAATACCATAGAGCAGCCAAGATCCAATATCTTTTTTATTTTTTTGTTAATCCTCACCCAAGGATAATTTTCCATTGACATTTAGAGAGAGTGGAAGGGAGGAGGAGTGACAGAGAGAAAGAAACATCGATGTGAGAAAGACACATTGATTGCCTCCTGCACTCGCCCCAGCAAGGGCCGGGATTGAGCCTGCAACCAATGTGGAATCAAATCTGGCACCTTTCAGTCCCCAGGCTGATGCTCTATCCACTGAGCCAAACTGGCTAGGGCAAGATCCAATATCTTAAGGCAATTTGATATGGGGTTGGTGGTAGATAGAAAGAGAATGGCAGATAGAAGCAGTTTCTATTTCTGACACTAGCAAAACTGTTAATATTGAGGTCAATTTAGAGCATTAACATCAGACATTAAGTTTTAAGTAAATTTGGAGCTTTCAAACAGTTCTGATCTAGGAAAGCATACAAAATATAAAATGTTGGGCTATTTTAATAGAGAAGGAAAAAAGTTCTCAAAAAATTTTACGAGTTGGATTATTTTAACAATATCAACAGATCCCAGGGCATTTTGTTATTTGAGTAGCATACCTGATCTAAGGAGTAATTGACATGTGATATGGAGAGATGGGGGTCAGCCAGAAACTGCAACAAGAAACACTGTGATTAGAGCTCCATACAAAATATCTCAATCTATTTGACCTATGAAAAGTAGAATGAAATCTAAGAATTGGCTTAGTGTTAGTTTTAGACTATTGAGAATTGATGCTTTATAGAAGATTATTAATTCTGATTTTCAGGTGATAATAAAATCAAAGCTAGGGCTCTTCTTACTCAGGAACCTTTGCCATGAGCTACATGCCACTTTGATCATGGCTTGGACAATCAGGGAGAATACACTATACTCTCCAGCCATGTAGAAAATAGCTTACTCCTGACCACCTGACCATATCAAAAGGCATTTCAAATTCATAAACATGCCCTACTCTTCTGTCCCAGAGGTGCTGTTCCCATATCTCCTCTCACCTCTTGTTCCAAATCAAGCAGTGCTTGTCGATAAGGCTGCAAAACTGAGTCCAGACCTGTGCAGAAGGCCCTGAGATAGATTCCATGTAACCCACCTTGGCCCTGCTGAGATGGATGGTGATCCTGAAATCAAAGAGAAATCAACTCTTAGCTCAGACCCTGAAACCTGAAGACATTACCCTTTATTAGTGGTACTGTTTTTGCTTAAGTGATTCCATATCAAAGAGGTGCTTCAGCGAGTGAAAAGCCCAACTGGGGAGACAGATTTTGAGTTCTGACCTTTTAAAATGTAGTATTTTAATTTTCCAAGCAGCTCAGATGTTACAACCAGATAATACTCTATATTCTTAGTGGAGATTTTTCTACAACTTAATTTTAACCTTATAAGTTCCAACTTAAAGCCTTTTGGTGGTTTACCATTGTCCAGAATAATATTTAAACTCCCCTACATGGCACACAATGTCTTCTGCATTCTGGCTCTTACCTCTCTGCAAAATTATTTTATTGTATGTGTTAAACTTCATATCCTCATTTCCAAACTACCTACAGGTCACCAAATGTGCCTCCTTCTATTTCTTAGTCCTGCAAATTTGGATGTGTTCTACTTATAACTGTATATTCATCTTTTTTCTTTCTTTTTGTTAATCACCAGAGGATATTTTTTCCATTGACTTTTAGAGATCATAGAAGGAAAAGTGTGTGTGTGTGTGTGTGAGAGAGAGAGAGGGAGAGATTGCTTCCCATATGCACCCCTGGTCAGGGCTAGGGATCAAACCTCCAGCCTAGGTACATGCCCTTGATTGGGAATTGAACCCTCAACTCCGCAGTGTGCAGGTTGACACTCTAACCACTGAGCCACCGGCCAGGGCTGTATACTCATCCTGGGAAAATAACTACTCTTCCTATAGGATCCACTCAAGCATCTCTTCTCTGCAAAGCCACTCCTAACTCTCCCCAGGGAATCAATAGCTTCCCCCTTTGTTGCTTTCATAGCATCTTTATTTAGTGCTGGAATTGTACTTTTGTCACTAGACCAAAAGCTTCATGAAACAAGGTCCCACATTTTATTCATCATTGTGTTTTAGCTCGTAGCACAGTTCTTTGAATACAGAGAGAAATACAGGGTGTCCCCAAAAATGTATACACACTCTGAATGATTATTAATTCCAATAGGTTAAATCTGAAAAGAAAATAACATCAATTGAGCTATCAGCTGTTAAAATGTATATACAATTTTGGGGGACACCCTGTATTTACTGAATAAGTAAAATGATTTCAATCTTGTTCTAACATCCCTTTTCCTGCCTAGTATGGCAACTCATCTGAACATGAATCTTATAGCCTACAAGGAGAGTTATAAGACTCTCACTAAGAGGCTATTTACAAATATGCTTGTCTTTCAGGAAATCTGCAATGTTTTATAAGACCTTCTTCTATAGTTTTATATGAAAAAATGTGGTTAACAGTTGACTAGAGGTCACAATGACTAGTCTCTATGGCTATGTACTAATTTGGGTATTCGGACTCTGGTGATGGTAAAAGTACAAGAGCAGAATTCGGCAAAAATGTGGTAGGAAGCTTGGGACTCAGAGATTATAAGGTACAGTGTAGCCAGAGGATGCTGCAAAGGATACTAGTAGTTCCTGGATGTAAATGTTCACAGCTCTAAGAACAGCACTGGCCCAGGATGAAATAGACCAGATTGGCTTGCAACCAGTCAATTTTGTTTTGATCTTGTGTCATTCCAGATAAGTGAATGTCTTGATTTATTACAAAATAAGAGAAAATGAGTATACTTTCCCAAAAAAAGAGGTATCACTGACATGTTTAGAACTGGAAAAGTAGGAATTCACATATCATATAAGATGAAACCCAAATAGTCACACGAATATAGAACAGATTTCTTTCTTTTAGTTGTTATATACAAAAAAATCAATATTCTTAATATTTATAATGTACAGCTATATTATATTAATAACATAATTAATATAATAGTCAATATAGTTAATGTGATATATATAATTCATATAATAGAATGCATATTAATATAGATATAAAGTTCATCTATATCAATATATGTATGGATTCCAACTTTGATAATTAAGTGTATTCTCTTAATATGATCTCAAAGCAAACTACCATTGATTGGATTTTAAACTCACGTTTAGCTTATGTCTTTTCTCTGCAATAAATTCAGTTTAAGTGAACCAGAAACTCTGTCCCAGAGATGAAAATATAAGGCATTATCCTCCAACTTTTTTGCCCCACATATTACCACCTGTGAACCCCTAGAAAAAAAAGACATCTACAAGAAGGGCTCCTGGTGACTAAGTGGGCTCAAATTTAAAAAACAACAACAACAAAAATCAGAACCTAGCAGCCATTTCTACACAGAGCCCTCACACAAACTGCACTTCCAAGGAAGCCTGAACTAAACTGCCTACCTACACTGTATTTCTGCCATCTGAGCCAGCCCTTACAAAAGGATCCTGGAATCCTTTTTCAACCAATAAATAGAATTGAGGCTTTCCCTATCCAATCAGAGTGGCTCTATTCTGACCAATCAGGATAGAACCTTTTGGGCCAATCAAATTGTGAGAATTCAGAGCCATTATTTGCATGAAGATGGACCATCAGGGACCAGGGACAGGGACTTCTGTCCTTATATGCCAGCTCCCCTCTGGCTCAGAGAGCATACTTGCTTTAAAGAGAATTTAAAAAAAAAGTATTGATTGATTGATTGATTATTATAGAGAGAGAGGAAGGGAAAGAGGAGAAGGGAGGGAGAGATATATCCATTTGTTGCTCCATTTATTTATGCATTCATTGGTTGGTTCCTTTTTTTTTTTGTTCCATAACTTTATGAGGCTGAAATTTGAATTTCACACAATTTTATTCTTCTTTTGATTTTTTTCTTTTAGGTGTTATATCCAAAAAATTTAAAGTATTACATGTCTCCTTTTCCCCCCGATTAACCCACCACCATCACCATTCCTACCCCTGAGGTCAAGTCCCTACCACTCCAGTGTCTGTGTCCACTGGTCATGCTAATATGTATGCATACAAGTGCTTTGGTTGAACTCTAACCCTTCCACTCCCCTGCCTTCTCCCTGAGGTTGGACAGTCTGCTCAGTGCCACCTTGTCGCTGGGATCCATTTTTGTTCATCACTTTATGTTCATCATTATATCCCACATATGAGTGAGATCATGTGGTATTTAGCTTATTTCGCTTAGCATAATGCTCCAGTTCCATCCATGCTGTTGCAAATGGTAAAAGTTCATTCTTTTTTTATAGTAGCATAATATTCCATTGTGTAGATGTACCACAGTTTTTTAATCCATTCATCTGCTGATGGGTACTTAAGCAGTTTACAAATCTTAGCTATTGTAAATTGTGCTGCCTCAAACATAGTGGTGAATATATCCCTTCTGACTGGTGTTTCTGATTCCTTGGGATATACCCCTAGAAGTGGGATTACTGGGTCAAATGGGAGTTCCAATTTTCCACAGTGACTACACCAGTCTGCATTTCCACCAGTAGTGCATGAGGGTTCCTTTCTCAACATATCCTTGCCAGCACTTGGTTTGTTGATGATAGCCATTCTGACAGGTATGAGATGGTAACTCGTTGTTTTGATTAGCATATCTTGGATGACTAGTGACTTTGAACATGTTTTCATATGTCTCTCAGCCCTCCTTATGTCCTCTTTTGAAAAGTATCTATTTAGGTCTGTTGCCCATTTTTGATTGGATAAACTTCCTTTTGTTAAGTTGCATGAATTCGTTGTAAATTTTGGAGATTAAACCCTTATCTGAAATAGGATTGGCAAAGCTACCATGCAGTGGGCTTTCTTGTTGTTTTGTTGATGATTTCTTTTGCTGTGTAGAAGCTTTTTATTTTGACATAGTACCATTTTCTCCTCAGTTTCCATTATCATAAGAGCTGTAATGGTAAAGATATTGCTACAACATATAGTATGTCTGATATTTTGCTGCCTATGGAGTCTTCTAAGATTTTTATGGTTTTCCATCATACATTTAAGACCTTTAACCATTTTGAGTTTGTTTTTTGTATGGTGTAAGTTGGTGGTCTAGTTTCATTTTTTTCTTGCATGTATCTGACCAATTTTCCCAGCACTATTTATTGAAGAGAATGTCTTGACTCCATTGTATGCTCTTGCCTCATTTGTCAAATATTAATTAAGCATAATGGCTTAGGTCTATTTCTGCGTTCTCTGTTCTGCTCCATTGGATTTATTAATTAAGCATAATGGCTTAGGTCTATTTCTGGGTTCTCTGTTCTGCTTCATTGGTTCTCTGTTCTGCTCCATTGGTTCTTGTGCCAGTACCAGGCAATTTTGAGAACTGGGGCTTTGTAATATAGCTTGATATCTGGTATCATGATCCCTCCAACTTCGTTCTTCTTTCTCAGGATTGCTGTGGCTATTCAGGTTTTTTGTTTTATTCCAAATGAATTTTTGGAGAGTTTGTTCTAGGTCTGTGAAATATGCTGTTGTTATTTTAATGGGGATTGCATTAAATCTATAGATTGCTTTAATATGGACATTTTAATGATATTGATTCTACCAATCCATTAACACGGTATATTCCTCCAATTGTTTGTCTTCCTCTACCTCTTTTTTCAATGTTCTGTAGTTTTCTGGGTACAGGTCTTTTTCCTCCTTAGTTAAGTTTATTCCTAGGTATCTTAAAATTTTTGTTGCAATGATAAGTGGGATTTTTTTTAGTTTCTCTTTTTGTGAGTTCATTGTTGGTGTATAAAAAAGCTATAGATTTCTTGGCATTAGTTTTGTATTCTGCTATATTGCCAAATTCATTTATCAAGTCTAATAGCTTTTTGATAGAGTCTTTGGGGTTTTCTATATACAATATCATGTCATCTGTGAATAAGAACAGTTTTACTTCTTCTTTTCCAATTTGGATGCCTTTTATTTCTTCTTCGTGTCTGATTGCTATGGCTAGCATTTCCAGTACTATACTGAACAAGAGTGGTGAGAGTGGGCATCCCTGTCTTGTTCCTATTCTTAGGGGAAATGGTTTTAGTTTTTGCCCATTGAGTATGATGTTGGCTGTAGGTTTGTCATATAAGGCTTTTATTATATTGAGGTCTGATCCCTCTATTCTAACTCTGCTGAGAGTTTTTATCAAGAAAGGGTGCTGGATTTTATTAAATACTTGTTCCAATTGATATGATTATGTGATTTTTGTCTCTCAATTTGTTTATGTAATGTATCACATTTATTGATTTGCCAATATTGTACCATCCTTGCATCCCCAGAATAAGACCCATTTGATCATGGTATATGAAATTTCTGATGTAATGCTGAATCCAATTTGCTAAAATTTTGTTGAGGATTTTAGCATCTATGTTCATCAGGGATACTGGCCTGTAGTTCTCTTTTTTTGTGATGTCATTATCTGGTTTTGGGATTAGGGTAATGCAGGCTTCATAGAAAGCCCTCCTCTTAAATTTTTTGGAACAGTTTGAGGAGGATAAATTTTAGTTCTTCTTTGAATACTTGGTAGAACTCACCTGTAAAGCTGTGCAGACCAGAGCTTTTGTTTGCTGGAAGATTTTTGATTACTGTTTCAATTTCTTCAGTAGTTATTGGCCTATTAAGATTTTTTTATTCTTCCTGATTGGGGAGCCTGGCTAGAGGTTCATCAATTTTGTTTATCCCTTCAAAGAATGAGCTCTTAGTTTTACTGATCTTTTGTTTTTTGTTTGCTTGTCTGTTTGTTTTTTTGTTCTTTTGGTCTCTATGTTGTTTATCTCTGCTCTGCTATTTATTATTTCCTTCCTTCTGCTTACTCTGGGCTTTTCTTGCTGCTCTCTAATTCTTTGAGTTATAGAGTTAGATAATGTATTACTATTTTTCCTTCCTTCCTTCCTTCCTTTATTCTTTCCTTCCTTCTTTCCTTTTTAGGTAGGTCTATGAACTTCCCTCTCAAGACTGCTTTCACTGTGTCCCATGATTTTGGATTGTTGTATTTTCACTGTCATTTGTTTCCAGGATGCTTTTTATTTCTTCTTTGATTTCTTTGGTAACTCAATCATTATTTAATAGCATGTTAGTTAGCCTCCAAGTGTTTGATTTTTTTATTGTTTTTATTGTAGTTGATTTCTAATTTTATGACATTGTGGTCTGAGAAGATGCTTGACATGATTTCTATCTTCTTTTTTTTAAAATATATTTTACTCATTTTTTACAGAGAGGAATGGAGAGGGATAGAGAGTCAGAAACATCAATGAGAGAGAAACATCAATCGGCTGCCTCCTGCACATCCCCCACTGAAGATGTGCCCACAACCAAGGTACATGCCCTTGACTGGAATCAAACCTGGGACCCTTCAGTCCATAGGCCACCGCTCTATCCACTGAGCCAAACGGGTCAGGGCGATTTCTATTTTCTTGAATTGGAAGAGATTTTGCCTGTGTCCCAATATGTGATTGATATTTGAAAATGTCCCATGTGCACTTGAGAAGAATGTATATTCTGCAGCTTTGGGGTGAAATGTTCTGAAGATGTCAATCAAGTCAATCTGATCTAGTGAGACATTTAGGATTGATGTTTCTTTGCTAATTTTTTGTTTAGAGGATTTATCTAGTTGTGTCAATGGGGTATTAAAGTCCCCTACTATGACTGTACTGCTGTTGATCTCTCCCTTGATATCTTCCAGATTTTTAAAATACATTTGGATGCTCCTGCATTGTGTGCATATATATTTACCAGAGTTATATCCTCTTGTTAAATTGCTCCCTTTAGTATTATGAAGTGGCCTTCCTTATCTCTTGTTATGGCCTTCAGTTTGAGGTCTAATTTGTCAGATATAAGTATTGCTACCCTGGTATTTTTTCATTTCCATTAATTTACGGGACCAAATTTTTTCTACCCTTTCACTATCAGTCTGTGTGAGTCCTTTGTTCTGAGGTGGGTCTCTTGTAGATAGCAAATATATAGGTTATGTTTTCTTATCGATTCAACTACCCTATGTTTTTTGATTGGAGCATTTAATCCTTTACATTTAAGGTTATTGATAGGTACTTGTTTGTTGTCATATTTATTCATTATGCCTCTGTTCCTCCTTCCCTTTCTATTTCTTCTTTTACAGCAGTTCCTTTAGCATTTCTTGCATTGCTGGTTTCATGGTAATAAACTCCCTTAGCCCTTTTTTGTCTGTGAAGCTCCTGATTACACCTTCAATTCTGAATGATAACCTTGCTGGGTATAATATACTTGGATTTAGTCTCTTGGTTTGCATCACTTTGTATATTTCATTCCATTCCCTTCTGACCTGATGTGTTTCTGTTGAGAAATCAGTTGGTAGTCTGATGGGAGATCCCTTGTAGGTAACTTTCTGTTTCTTCTGGTAGCCTTTATAATTCTTCTTTGTTGGTGGTGCTTGCCACTTTAATTATGATGTGTCTTGGAGTCAGTCTTTTTGGGTTCTTCTTGTTTGGGACTCTGTGAGCTTCTTGGACTTGTGTGAGTTTTTTCTTGCCATTATCAGGAAGTTTTTTGTCATTATTTCTTACAGGTTTGCTATTCCTTGCTCAGTTTCCCCTCCTTTTGCCACCACTATTACGTGGATGTTGTTTTGTTTCATGTTGTCCTAAAGCTCCCTTAGGCTCTCCTCCTGCTTTTAAAAGTTTTTATCCTAGTTGCTGCTCTGCTTGGGTGTTTTTTCCTACCATGTCTTCTAGCTCACTGATGCAGTTCTCAGCTTTTTCTAGTCTACTGTTGATGATTTCTACTGAGTTCTTTATTGCAGCGATGTCATTCTTCATTTCTTTTTGGTTCTTCTTCATTTCCTCTTGATTCTTACACATATTGTTGAATTTGTCTTCCATCCTTTTCAGCATCCTTATGACCACTGCTCTGAATTTTTTCTCTGACAAATTTCTTGCCTCTATTTCATTTACTTCATTTCCCGGTGATTCCTCCTTTTCTTTTGTGTGGGGGTTATTTGTCTCTGCATTTTTACTCCTTTCAGGGTATCTATGTGGCTCACTTTCTACCATGTTGACCAAAAGGGACAAAATATAACTTGACAAGACATGACATAGAGGAAACAAAACATGAATGTATTCACAAAAGGTGACCACCAGAGAAAAGAGAATTAGGGAAGAAAAAAGATCACAAAAGTGATATTGAGAAAAGAAAAAATAAGTAAGAAAGAAAAGAAAATGAAGCAAAAAGTAGAGGAAAGAGAAAAGAAAAAAGAGGAGAAGGGAATATATATGTATATGTATATGGGGAGAAAACTCTATAAAACCAATAACTAAACCAAAAAATGCAAAGAATCTCCAGAAAAAAAAAGGAGGGGAACTGAATCTGAAGGGGCAGAGGTTATTTCCAGAATGAAAGATAAAGGGACTGAATGAATGTGGGAATGGCCATGACTCAGTATAGAAAAGGTAGGAAGAAAATGAGTTTATAAGAAGAAAAGTAAAAAAAAAGTATTCAATTAAAAAAATAATTTAAAAAATAATAATTAAAATATATATGTTCAAAAATATATACATAAATTTATTTTTTAAAATTTCCCCTTTTCTTTAATCTATCTATCTATATGTTCATCTATTTTTAGAAAAGGAGAATAGAGTAGGCAGCAGATAGGCTTGAGTTTGGTGAGTGAAACTAATTAAGCTATTAGAAGATAACAAGTGAGAAGAGGAAAAACAAAAGCATAAAATAAAAAACAAAAAACAAACTAACAAACTATCAAACATGCAACAACAAGAAAAAAATTGGCTACTGAAGAAAGAGAAAAGAGAAGGGTGCATGAAATTGGAGCAGGGCAGAGAAAATTAGATATGAGTTAGCCATTAGACTATTATAATAGTAATTGTCAATAAAGCAGATAAAGATCAATTTTTAGCAAGGAGTAAATGAAAGAAGAGAAAAACTAAAATAGGAACAGAAGAGAAACAGGATGAAAAAGGGTGAAGTTAGGAAGAAAAGGTTGGCACAAAGGAAAAAAATGAGATATAGTAAAGTAATGATAAAACAATAAAATACAGAATGTAGAACTAATCCAAAAAACAAAACAACAAAGATAATAATAATAATAGTAATAAAAAATAAAATAAAGAAAAAAAAATTTAGTTTCTTAAGTAGAAGTTTAAAAAAAAGTGAAATAGTACAGTTTGTTCACTTCACCTGATTATTTAATGTCCCATGGGGGCTGGTCTAAGACCCCTCTCCACTGTTCTGTCTGCCATGTCACAGCTTCCTGCTAGATAGCACCGTGTTGAAGCTCCCAGTGATCTACAGCTCCTCTATGTCAGATGCCACAACCTCAGTGACAGCCAGGAGGGACCATTCTGCCCACTTTCAGTTTTATTTACAGAGGTGTCTATTACTGACACCGCCCTTAGGTGGCCGTGTTTCTGTATTAGTTTCCAGAACCAAATGGCCCCCTAAACCCTAAGGACTCCCTCAGGGTATTTCGAATCCTCCTTTTGCTGGGTGTGGCTGCGCTGTTAGGAGGGACCTGGTCTCCAGGAGAAAAATGTCTGTTCAGGGTTGCAGGGATCAGACTGTCCCAGAGCTGGCCTCTGTATCACCTCTCCCTATTTTTTCCCCCAGCTTCCACAAAACCACCTTCCCCTGCACTCCAGCCACAGCCAGTGTTTGTAATTGAAAGACCCTGGATGTAGTGAGTAAAAGTAAGGAGAATATAAAGACAGAGTAATTGCACTGTTGTGTGTTTCTCTCCTCCCAGCCCTGCATGGCTGGTGCGGAACTTCAGGCTGCCTTCCTGGGCACAGCCTTCCATGGCTGTGGGCATTGTTCTAGAGGTCCCCACTAGCAGCAGCCCTGTGTACACTGTTCCACAGTTAAGTGCTCCCCTTGTCTCTAAGGGAGGAGATGTTGGTTCAGCACAGTCAAAGCTGCTGCCCAGGTCCCTGATCCCAGGTAGCTAGTTTCCCAGCTAGCTCTGACCTTTCTGTCCACGGATTGCCTTTCCAGTTGTTTACTTCGCCAATTCCAGGTGGATGTTATTCGATTCAGCTGTTTCTCCTATCTGCTCGTGAGCGGTGCCAGACCCATCCATCCTTTCAGCCACCATTTTGTCTCACCCTGGACAAACTTTTTAGGAACCTATGGCCAGAGAGGCTGGAGTCTCAGTGTTCGTGGATTTGCAGCTGTGGCAACTGGTCCCTGGCTGGTGTGGCTGCAGGGTCCCAGGTGGTGTTTGAGGTCTCCCCAGGTATTGGTTAATTTTTATATGTGCCCTGACCCCTGGGATTGAACTCACAGCCCTGGTGTATCAGGACGACACTCTAAGCTACTGAGTTTCACAGCCAGGGTGAGCATACTTTCTTTTCTTTTTTCTTTTCTCTTTTTTCTTTCTTTCTTTCTTTCTTTCTTTCTTTCTTTCTT
>JAAGEH010000076.1:56748850-57309738 GCA_011751065.1 Lasiurus cinereus
CTCTCTCTCTCTCTCTCTCTCTCTCTCTCTCGTTAATCCTCACCCAAAGAGTATTTTTCTTAGAGAGAGTGGAAGACAGAGAGAAACATTGGTATGAGAGAAACACATCAACTGGCTGCCTTCTACATGAGTCCTGACCAGGGCTGGAGCCAGGGAGGAGCCCACAAAGTACTTGCCCTTGACTGAAATTGAACCCTGGACCCTTGGGTCTGCAGGCCACTGCTTTATCCTCTGAGCCAAACCACCTACATCCACACTTTCCCCTTCCACGAAGACTGAAGACACCAAAGATGTCTTGGCAGGGTAGAGTGGAACTGACCAGAGCAATGACCACTGAGGAGCAGAGCTGTCTATCCACAGAGGAGCTAGGCCCAGGGCTGTTCTATAGCTGTGCAGCTCTCACAGCTGGGCTGTATCACAACTGAGCTGTTCCACAGCTGTGCTGTATCAAAATTGAGCTGTATTGCACTGAATAACATTTCCTTCTTCACCACACCGCAACTTGGGGATTCTTGTTGGCAATGAATTGGTGCCAACCACCATCAGTTGACCCAATTTATATTATAGAGGCCAGAGGGTACTGACTAAGTTATTTCAGAAAAACACCCTTCTACTTCCTTTGTAGAAGTCCCCACCTTTCCCCTCAACCAGAATCATTCTTTCAACTAAAAAATATTCATCACTGAATCAGTCACACAATTCGGCAGTCATATATGTATTTCAGAAAGAACAGGAGAGGGAGAGATAAAAACATCAATGATGAGAATCATTGATTGGCTGCCTCCTGCCTCCTGCATGCTCCATACTGGGGATCGAGCCCACAACTTGGACTTGTGTCCTGACTAAGAATCAAACCATGAACTCCTGGTTTATAGGTCAATTCTAACCACTGAGCCATACCAGTCAGAAGATTTGGCAGTCTTTTTACTTACCATTGACAAGAATTACAGATTGTTAAAAATAAAGAGAACTTTAAAATATCTCTTTCAAAAATTTTTAGTGCCTACTACATACCAGGTATTTCCCATTAATTACCTTGTTTAATCTTCAAACCCTATGCAATACTTACTATCTATTACCCCCATTTTATAGATAAGGAAACAGGGCCTTAGTTACTGAGCATAGGTTACTGCTGAGCAGTCTATGGCCAGTGAAAGATGGTGTGGGGCACAAAACCTTGATCTCTACATTGTATTGATTTTCAATTAATTCATAAAATGGATACTATTTATTAAGTACTTACTATGTGCCAAGCACCTTCTTTGGTTTAACTCTTATTTACAAATTTTAAAAAAATGAAGCTGAAAGACTTTAGTTGCTTGCCTCAACATGACTAAGATAGTTAGAAGCAGGGTATCAAAGGAATTTGAAATACTTCATATTTTTACCTCTGGCATTGGAACTCTGGTCCAGCTCAAAATTATTTAATTCAGGTCTTCTAAAACTCAGGCAAAACTTATTTGCTCTTACACTAATCTGCCTAATTAATCCCTGTGTATATTTTCCCCTTGTGTAAGGGACAGTCCCCTGGCCTTCACTTGAGTAATTCTAATGATGAAAAACTCATAACTTCTTATGACTTATTTCACATGAATGACCAGTGGATTCACTGAAAGCTTAACATAGCTCCCACCCTTTGGAGGTGTACATTCCCTGAGAACAGGAACCTACCTGTTGCTGCACATGGCCTGTGTACTGTTCAATGAACTCGGTGAAGCGAATATAGTCTGTGCCCAGCCGGCAGAGTCGATTCAGGACACTTGTTTCACTGGGATGGAGAAACGGAAAGTCCTGTGACACCTGTGGGAGAGGAAGCAGGCTGAAAACACTGATGCTTGTGATTCATTGCATATCAATCTTTGAGGTGCTTCAAATGCTCCATATTATTTAGTGTTTCCTTTCTCAAGATGCCCATTTAAGATTGGTTAAGTTCTGGATAACAAAAGTATTTCCAAACCATTACAAAGGTGCTGTTTCCCACTCTGACCTAATAAATTCTTTACTGATGGTAATACATGGTAAAGAATTCAAACATCAATTCAAAGAAGAATACAAAATGGTGTACATTTCTGACTATTTTTCCCTTTATTCAAATGTGAAAATTATTGTTCTGAAGAAATTATACAATATTTGCTGGTTTTGGTGGCCTTTTCTTGCACAAGTATCTGAACACCTACTCTGAGGCAGAAACTGTGCTAGATACTCCTGATACATCTCTGAAGACCATGGTGGTCTTTGCCCTCTTGGACAATCTATGAGAGAGAAAAACTGGAAAGTCCTATAAGGGAAATAATCAAATTCCTGGAATAGAGAAGGGCATATGGGAAGATACTTAAAGAGATGGTCAGAAAAAGGTTTTCTGAGGAAGTGACTTTAAAGCTGAGACCTTAAAAAGGAAAATATATGATTGAGACTTTTTTATAAGAAAGGAAGGCAGCTATCTTTTCTATACTGTTATCTTTTTATTTCAGATCATAAAGCACCCACAAATACTCCTCCTGTCCATGTCCCTCCAATATGCCTGGTGTTGTGCTAGTTTTACAAGGGAAAATAAATAATAAGAGGAACTGCTTTGATTTATAGGTTTTAGAGACAAGAATGTTTATTTTTCTGCTACTCCCCAGCCTATACTGCCAATTCTTACAGGAACAGGCATGACTGTCATCCAACAAAGCTATACACAGGTCTTGCTAATACCAGGACTAGTCACCATGAAATTCTGAGCTTCCAGTTTGCTCATTTGTCAACTGGAGCTAACAATACCTAGTTACTAACTTATTGAGAGGGTGAGATAACATTACTGGAAGCAGAAGCAGACAGGCGTAGTTGAGATACTGGAGCCAGACAGACCTGGGTTCAAGACCAAGCTTGACTAATTACTAGCTGTGTGACACAGGGAGTTAGTTAATCTGTGATATGAAGATGGGTGGTTAAGATTAAATCAGATAATGCATATTAAATTAGATCATAGCCTTTCCCCCTCATACATTCTAGGTTACACGAAGGCCTCCTTCCAAATTCCCCTAGCGCTGAATTTCCTGAGAAAGGGGTTTTGACAGAAACACATTCATTTTTTCATTCATCAAAACTGACTGAATCCTTATTAAACGCTACGTGAAAAAAAACAAACAAACAAAAAAAAAAAAGACAAAACAGAAAGCCCCCAAAAACACAAAACGTTATGCAGTTGTTCTAGCTTTCAAAATTTAAGAGTGTAAGCGTGAAATGGGAGAAAATGCCTCCCTCACTTTTACATCCAGTTCCCCAGAAACTCCCGCTCAAATCCCAGTTGTGGGCCAATGACTGGAGTCTCTCTCTCCCTTCCCCAAGGCGGGGCCGGTAGGGCCGGCCCTCGGTTGCCCAGCCTGGGCCCACTCGCTCAGCCCCGCGTCCGCCCCACGTTGGCCCTCGGGGCTCCCGCCCAGGGACACGCCCCCGCCCCAGGCCCCGCCCTCGGTCCCTAAACTCCTCCCCTTGCACCGGCTCAGGTTCACCCACCCCATTGGACGCGCCGGTTCCCGCGCTCGGAGCGGGACGATACCTGCAGGCCGCTGCGCTTGTTCCAGGTGAAGATGGAACCTGGGTACCCGCTCAGCGCCAAGAGCAGTTCGTGGATCATGCCCACGGCGGAACGCGGGCCCCTTTATACGTCGCTCCTGCCTCCAGCGCTCTACCAGGCAACCACGGAATCCAAGGCTCCGTTCTCTACACGCGCGCAGGCCCCCGGGGTCGACGGTTCCTCCTGAACCCGCTCGCCGGGACGATTGCTACGGGGGGGGGGGAGCGGCCGGGAAGCGCAGAGAGGACCGTGCGCCGCGTCCCGGAAGTACGGCGCCGGCGGGGCCCGCTCGCCCGCCCGCCCGCTCCTGCCCAGGCTCCGCGGGAGTTGGAGTCGCGGTGGCTGGCTTTGCGCATGCGCCCTCGGTGGCCGAGTCACCCGCACGGACTTCCGGTTCGGGAAACTGGACTAGAAGGCTGGCGAGCCGGGCCTGGGGCTGACCTCGCGGACTGGAGCTGGCTCGCGGGCAGAGGGGCAAGTTGGACTGAGGTCAGCCCGAGAGAGAGACACTCCCAGGAGTGGGCTGGAGGGTGCGCTCGGACACCTTAGCCCAGTAAGAAGGTCTTTTTTGGCGGAGTCGGGGGGGGGGGGGGGAGCTGCACCGCGGCTCTGATAGTGACCTGGCCGGAGGCAGCGAAGACAAAGAGGCCGGAACCCCGCACCCGCCGCTCCCTGAGCTGAGCTCCGCGCCCGCGAACCCCGCAGCACTCGGATCTCCTGGCCAGCACCCGAGCTCGTCCTCAGGAGACCTATAACTACTGCCCCCCTCGGACTTCCCTTTTCCCACCAACTCAGTGCAGCTCTCCCCAAGCCCACCGGCCCTCGCTTCAGGAGCCAAAACCAACCCCTCCAGTCGGGAGGTTTCCCGTCAGTAGTTCCCGAATATTTGCTGAGCGGTCACTTCTGCCGTGAGGAAAAGCAAAGACCCAGTATTTGATTCAGTACTTGATTTTTGTCTGGGGTGGGAAGTGGTAGTTGTGGAGTCCAGGGGCAGGGCGGACGTAGAGAGCCTGAGGGCGATCAGCTGCGACCCGCTGGACAGAGGCTTTGGGTGGCCTTGAGCAGGATGGTGACTTTCCTTTAGCTCCTGAGCTCCAGAGCTCCCATATGGTTCGAACTCACAATGCAATCTTGGCAGAGGAGCTAAATGGGATCAGAATTGGGGGATGGGGGAAGAAGAGCAGACTGTTTTCTCTGCTGTTTTGCCAGGCTGCCCTGGGAAATCGCCCAGAAATGCAGCTTTTGAAAGTTTTTTCTCCATGCTCAGTTCGGGCTTGCTATCCTGAAGTTGGTACTACCTCAGATGGCCACATGGAGCATATATATGGGAAGTCAGGCCAGCTCTGGCAAGACTTTAGACATATGAATATATTCCTTCTGATAGTGCCATCTCTCTCTACCCTAGGAAAAAAACGCTTCTAACAGAGAGAGACTCATCTGCAGATGATTCTCCAAGGACATGGGAAGATAGGTGTAAGCCTTGGAACCCAGACCCTTAAGTGGAGGGAAGCTGCTTTCTGCTGCGAACGATGGCCAAACCCACTCTGAGAGGGAATGGCACTAACTCGGAGACCTTACGACAGCGCTTCAGGAAATTTCATTACTACGAGGTAGCTGGGCCTCGGGAGGCTTTCAGCCAACTCTGGGAACTTTGTTGTCGGTGGTTAAGGCCGGAGGTGCGCACCAAGGAGCAGATTGTAGAGTTGTTGGTGCTAGAGCAATTCCTGACCATCTTACCTGGGGAGATCCAGAAGTGGGCCCAGGAGCAATGTCCAGAAAGTGGAGAGGAGGCTGTGGCTCTGGTGGAAGATTTAGAAAGAGAGCCTGGAAGACCTGGACATTCGGTGAGAATGGAGGGGAATTCACAAGTGTAAGACTGGGAAAGGGCAAGGGTAAGAGGCCAAATTAAGGTACATACATTTAAAGAGGGACACAAATCTCCCTGAGTAATGCTTATACTTCTGGTCCCAGAACACGTAACTTTTTCAAATACAGCTTATCTTGGAGATGCTACCTGGGTGTATCTTTGCTACCTTGTCATCATGAGTTATTCATAGATTCAGTTTTATTTAATTGGGAAGAAAGTGGAGTTATGTTTTATCCTGTAGTGGGTTTACTGTTTTGATCTTTTCTTTTGGAGTTCCAGCTGCTCTAAACTTAACAGTAATGGAATCAGAATGACTCCTTTGGCTATTACCACCAACAACCACAACCCTAGCCATGTCCCTAGGTCTTTTTGGCGGGGTATTAAGTAATCTCCTCTGGGAATGCCCCTCATAATAACCTTGCAGTGACCATCAATGGGGGTTGTTTCTAGGTCACAGTCTCTGTGAAGGGGCAGGAAGTACGCTTGGAGAAGATGACACCTCTGAAATCATCACGGGAGTTATTAAGTGTTCCGCAGGAGTCAGTGGAACCTCAGTCCAGGGGTGTACCCAAGAAAAAGAGGGCAAGAAGCCCAGTCCTGGGACCACAGGAGCAGATGAACACAAAGGAGAAGCTCAGACCTTTTCAAAGGAGCGGTGAGGAGTAGATTCATATGGGAAGATAGGATGCCATTCTAAGTTGGGAAGTGGGGTTTGGGAATAGTGAGTGGGAAAGGGATTTCAGGAATGAGTGGTAATGATAGAGTATGTGGTGTTGGTTACCTCCTGAAGGCAGATAGTTTAGCTCTCTGCTGCAGAAAGTATTCTTATATTTCCTCTTTGGATAAGTCTGCCAAAGCATGGTTCCCTAGTTTTTGTCAGAACTTTGAACGAATTTATTTCCTCTTGGTAATGATGATACTTGGTCAGTATTTCCTAGATAAAATGTATTTTCTATACTTGAAGATACATCTTCCTTTTAATCATTTTCCTTTTCCAAAATAAACTGAATTTTTTTCCTTTAAGCTTTTCCTCAGAAGCTCCATTATTCTGACATACTAAGTTTTTGTTACTTTCCCTTGGAAACTTTAAGTTCTACAGATATGTTAATTATGGAGAACTAAGTTATGTGTATTATTCTAATAAGGATCCGATAGGTTGAGGCAGAGTAAGAATTTTACTTCAGAATTTCACTATTTTCTTTCAGTATAGCTCAACTAATTACTTAATGTTATTTATTGTTCACTTGGTAATTCCTAGGACTCTCATAGCCTTTCCCATTGTCTTTGAGTGTAGTACTTACTCTTGTATATGATTTTGTAGAGCTTGTTTTTCTTCTTTGTACTCTGTAAAATTCCATGTTGTATGATTTTTTCCTTGATCATTTCTTTAACTTGTTGAGGTTGTTCTAAATTCTGACTTTATCATTCAAGATGCTAGACTTCTCTGGTCTCTAGACCAGAGATGCAATCCCTCAACCCACCCACATAGGCTTGATCATTTCTTTAACTTGTTGAGGTTGTTCTAAATTCTGACTTTATCATTCAAGATGCTAGCCCTCTCTGGTCTCTAGACCAGAGATGCAATCCCTCAACCCACCCACATAGGCTTGTAGAATTAATCAGTTTGTGAACAATTACCATGTGCTCAACACTTTGCAAGGCATTCTGCAATAAGGAGAGATGCCTATGCTTTAAGAGCTTATAATATGATTAAGAACATAATAGTAAACATAAATATGTGCTGACTGAACTGTACTGAAACAATGCTAAATAATAACTTGTTACTCAATTGTGTGAGCACAATAGGAGTTTGACAGAGTGGAAGATGAAGGAAAGCTGTAGGGAAGGTTTCATGAGGGCATTGGCAAATATAGCTTGAAGAATGGGTTCAATTTGGAAAGGAGGGGAAGAGCTTGATATGGACAGTACATAGTAGGCACTCAGGTTAAGATACAGCAGTATATAGCATGTGAGTTGAGGAAGCAAGAGCCTGGAGCTAGGTAGGACAGTGACTGCTGCAGGTAGCTGGGAGTGAGAAGGTGAGGAGTCTAGACTTGGATGGTGGCAGTAGGAATAGAGGATATACTAAGGGAAAAACCTTTAGAACTTGGTGACTGAGTATGAAGGAAACATGATTTCCCCTGTTTCCCCTCCCACTTGAAATCTGAGTTTAATTTCTAGCCCCAAGTGGAGAAATATAGGAGACAGGAGGTAACTGTTCCCAGCAGTACCGTGACTTGCCTACAAGTGGTCAGGAGGGCTTGGGAGCAATTTGGAACAGAATTATCTGCTCTGAACAAACAACAGAAGCTTTTTTCTCATTACCCTGTTCTGGAAAAGAAATAGTTCTCATTTTCCAAGTTTTTATGTATTTCCCCCATTTTCTTTAAGACACTGCACTTTCTGAAAATATTTCCTTAGGTACTTTTAAAGACAATATATATGTATTTCTATTTTTAGAGAAAGAGAGAAACATTATCAATTGATTGCCTCCTGCATGTTCCCTTCTGGGGATCGAGCCAACAACCTGGCATGTGCCCTGACCAGGGAATTGAATCTCAATCTCTTGGTTCCTGGGTTGATGCTCAACCACAGAGACATACCGGCTGGGTAGACACTTTCTTTATAAGCCTCTTGGATAAAAAAGGCAGGTCTGAACTCAGATATTTTTTTTCCTGATCAGTCCAAATTATGACATCCTTTGTTTGCTTTCCTGCAAGCAGGGTTACCATTTCCTAAATCTGGTGTGGTCTCCAGGTTGGAGCAAGGAGAGCCTTGGATCCCAGATCTGGGCTCCAAGGAAAAGGAACTCCCAAGAGGCAGTCTCACAGGAGACAGACAAATGCATGCTGACTTGTTACCATCCAGGAGAGAGAAAAGCAGCTGGGTGGGTCAGGATCACTGGGGCTTTGAGGATGAAAAGGTGGCAGGTGTGCACTGGGGCTATGAAGAGACCAGAACTCTCCTCGCAATTCTCAGTCAGACTGAATTTTATGCGGCTCTCCGAAACTGTCATCGAAACAGCCAAGTATATGGGGCTGTGGCTGAGCGGCTCCGGGAGTATGGCTTCCTCCGGACTCTGGAACAGTGTCGGACCAAGTTCAAAGGTCTCCAGAAGAGCTATAGAAAAGTCAAGAATGGCCACCCTCCTGAGACCTGCCCCTTTTTTGAAGAGATGGAAGCCCTGATGAGTGCTCAGGTCATTGCTTTGCCCAGTAATGGCCTGGAAGAAGCAGCCTCTCACTCTGGCCTGGCAAGCAGTGATGCTGAGACTGAGGAGCCAGAGCCAGGGAGTTGGCAGCATGAGGAGGGAGCAGAAGAGGCCAGGGCGGAAGAGTCTGACAGTGATGAAATGGGTGAGAAAGCCACCCCCCAAGACCCCAACAATTCAACTGCACCTGTCCTTTACCGAAGCCAAAGTGGTAAGCAGCTTTTCTTCTTGGGGTTTTGGGATTAGACTTGAGTTATGAGCCTAGATGTGGAATCATGAAGCTTAAGGTCATCTGCCAACTTTGCCACTTAGAAAATAGAGAGGCACTTCTTAATGCTATGTATATTTCATTCTGTGGGAAAGTCAGATAATAGAGAGTAGGGAATCATTTTAGGTATTTTAAAGAAATACACTCAGCAAATTCAAGAGCATCCTGAAAAGGAATATCATTGCTTCCATTTTTAAAAATTAAAAAGTTTTCCTGGTCCTGTATAATAAAAGCCTAATATGCTAAGTGTCTGGTCGTCCATTCAATCAAAGCGTAATATGCTAATGGTATGCTAAGGCCACTAAACTGCTTGCTTTGATGTGCACTGACCACCAGGGGGCAGACAGTTGACAGGTCAACCAGTTGCTATGACATGCACTGACCACCAGGGGGCAGACAGCAATCAGTAGCTTAGTTTGCTGTTGGGTCTGGCAGATTGGGACTGAGCAAGACAAGCTGGACATGCCCTGGAGCCCTCCTGCAGGCCCTCTCCAGCTGACCAACCTGCTGTGTCTCTCCCCGGCTCCGATCCGGCGGGGTCCCTCAGCCTGACCCGTGCCCTCTCGCATTCCAGGACCCCTCAGGGGATGTTGGAGAGCTGGTTTCAGCCCAATCCCGCAGACCAGACTGAGGGACCCCACTGGTGCACAAATTTGTGCACCTGGCCTCTAGCTATAAAATAACTGAAGTTTGAAAAAAACTTGGCACTATTTTATCTTTAAGAACTAATATTAAGAACTTTATATGAACTGGTGCTTTATCTTTTACTCCCCCAAATCTTAAAGTTAGTATGTTCCTTTCTATTTTGGATAGCATAATGAAGGATTGCCCAAAGTTAGGGAAACATTTTCTGAGTCTCCTCTATGAGATTCGCAACACACACTGGCATTTTAAGAGGAATGAAAAGTCCTGCAGCAAGAAATCTTGTTTAACACTCTATGTTGAAATGTCATTTGCCTGTGGAATGGTTTTGTAAGTATCCTTTATTACTGTTAATGTAATTTTTACAACCATGTTGTTATAGAAAGGGCACCAAAGAACCAGTCAGGAGGCTTTGTTTCCAACCCTGACCACTAATCAGCTGAATGCCCTTGGTCAGTTACCTAATCATTTCAAAGTTTGTTTCCCAAACTGTAAAATGGGTAATGGCAACAGGACTACATCTCTCAAATTTAGTTCCACTGTGAACAGTGATCCTTTGCTTCCACTTCTTAAATTATATGTTTGATGTTACTTTAGTTCTGTTCTAATCTTCCTAGCTTCTACTTTTTCCTTCCCTCTCCCCCATTCATTTTCCTCTTTTGTCACTGGAATAAATGTAAGTAAACCACAAATGTGGCACGTGTGTCAGCTGCTATAATTTTCATCCTTTCCACTGCTTTTTCTGTCTTCTGATTCTCTCCCCACACTGTTTTAAATTTTTTTTTTGTTGTTGAGGATATTACAGATTTCCCAATGTTTCCCCTCCCCTTCTTTACTTTTCAGTGAGTGGATGGTAATAGAAGTAATGTAATCGCCTGCTGGCTCTCAAGTGGGAAGAAAACTCTTTGAATCTCCCTTCCCTCTACCTTGGTTACCTTCAGGGAGCAGGGTCTATAATCATCCTGATGAAGCATTGCCCAGGTGGGGGCTTTAGCACTATCACGTCTTCAGGCCAGGAGATGCTGTCTGCTCTGCTCCCTTCCTCTTTCTGCCAGTCCTCCTAACAACAAGGTGCATGACTATCAGGTCCTTATCTTGTATCCTTTCAGGTCTTTGCTGGGTTTGTTTCTTTTTTTGAGATTGTGGCAAGTGAAGAAGGGTCATTTATGAGTTTAGGCAGTGGTGTGATTTTAAAAGAGACTGTTTCTTGGAGTTTTGAGTCATTCTGTGGGAAACTTTCAAAGAATGTTTGAAAGATGCAGATGATATGATTAAGGAATTGAGGCTGTAAAACCCTGGTGCTGAAATTTCTCTTCTGGTGGCAGGTGTACACTGGGGCTATGAAGAGACGAAGACTTACCTTGCAATTCTTAGTGAGACTCAGTTTTATGAAGCTCTCCGAAACTGCCACCGCAACAGCCAGTTGTATGGAGCAGTGGCTGAGCGGTTATGGGAATATGGGTTCCTTAGGACACCAGAGCAATGTCGGACCAAGTTTAAAAGCCTACAGACCAGCTATCGGAAAGTCAAGAATGGCCAAGCACCAGAGACCTGTCCCTTCTTTGAAGAGATGGATGCTTTGGTGAGTGCTCGGGTTGCTGCCCCACTCAGTGATGGCCAGGAAGAAGACATAGCCTCTTGCCCCATCCAGGAGACCAGTGAGGCTGAAACTGAGAAGCAAGTTGAGGAGGCAGATGAGGCCTCAGAAGAAGATTCTGAGGATGACGAAGAGGATACTGAGCTACCCCCGGGAGCTGTCGTCACGCGTGCTCCAGTCTTATTCCAGAGCCCCAGTGGTAAGATCCTTTTACTTCTAAAGGTCTAAATAGCAAAGGGGAGGCACTGGGATTTAGGAAAAAATATCTGCCTCTTAACACCCAGCCCCCATGGATTCTTCTTGTGACCACCCATTTTTTCCCTATGTGTTTAGGCCAGGAGATACTATTGAAGCAGTTTAGTGAGGGGAAATAAATTACTCACTTGACTTGCCTCAATCCAAGATGGATGCAAACTTTGTAAATTTGCTATTATCTATATGTGAGCTGCTAGGTTTTTAGGCCATTTACCTAGCAGGGAATCGGAAAGTTATCATTTCCCAGTAGCATTCATGCACCCATAATAGGATGAAGTTGATTTTAAAAGTTCATTCTCATTTGTTTGTTGTTCTAGTTTCAGCTAATATACCAGCTGTATGTCTGCTTTATACACATATTTGAAAATCTGGTAACCTCTTTCTTTAGATACATTTGTGCAAAAGTCTGAGATTTCTGAAAGAATTGACCTTTGAATCCTAGCTGCTCTATTATGAAGAAAATATTTTACTACGGTTTCCCTCCTGGGAAGAATAAATTTTGATTCTGGAGTCATACATGTACAGGGGTGGCCAAAAGTAGGTTAAATTACCAACCATCATACCTAAAAGATAAATTATAAATAAGAATATGAAATAATAACAATAATAATATGACTAATTCAAATAAATAATACAATAATAAATAATAATACAAGAATAAACTGTTTTGCATACCTACGTTTGCTCATCCCTGTATATGTATGTGAATTTGGACTTTGTTGGTTTTAAGTTGAGTAACTTAGAACCTAATCCTGTAAGTTTACTTATCTATGAACACTTACTTCAGAAAGCTGCTATAAATGAGGTACCATGATGAAGTACCTAGCCAATGCTTGCGCACATGGTTAAGTATTCAGTAAAGAGCAGTTTTCTTTTCCAAAAGTTCTTTAGATCAAGATTCTTTAAGGTTGTTCCATGGAGCATCAGTTCCGTGAGGATATTACTATATTCCACTGAAAAAATGGCTTCCAGGTTTAGGAAATGCTAAATAACCCTCATGGAGGATCACAAAACATTTATATACTTAAGGTTCTGAGATTTCACTTAATCTGATGAACCTCTATTTCATGGGGCATGTCTTAAGACCTGGATTCTAGATAGAAATACTGCTGACAGGTAGAACACAAGCTGACACTCAGCATTCTTTAGTTCAGGAAAATTGGGATCCAGAGTTTATCTTAAATACCTGAAAATTCTGTAAATTCAAACTAAAAATTTGCAAGTATCTGTAAGTTTGTTCACAAAGCCTAGGCCTGGGGAGCCTGGCATTTGGTTCTCAGCTTTGGCATTAGAGTAAGTGCTTTTGGAGCATTTAGTGATTAGCTTTCCATAGACAGAATGTTTTTAGTGAGACAGTTCTGGCACAGTTCTTCTCTCAGAAGGCTTATTCTTTGGAAGACACCAAGTCGTTTTCTACCCTATTTTTATTCTCAACATATATTGGAATTTGAGCAGAAGGGGACACATATAACTCTTTTGGATATACAAGTTTCTCAGTTTTCCTGGACATTCCCTCCTAATCCCTTTAGTTACTGGCAAAGAACATAAACTAGAATATCATAATAGCCTGAGAAGAGTTAAAAATACAGCATTAGAGAGTGTCTTTCTCATATAAACGTGATACTTTTAAAAATCTGGCAAGTTTTTCTTGTTACACTGAGAAGATTTTCTGAAGATCCTGGTTATCCAGGAAGAATGAAAAGAATATACTAAAGAGCCCTATGTAGATGAGCAATGTGTGATGGGTTACAAAGTAGAAAAATAAAACACTAGAATTTTAATATATGGTAATTGTTTAGGATCTAGAACCCCCTAAGTTTTATCTTTAATCATCTAGTGTGACACTTACTTTACCTTGGTAAAGAATCACTGAGGAAATGGATAACTTTAAAAATTATGTTCTCATGCTAGGTTTTGAGGCTGGATTTGAGAATGAAGAGAATCTAAAACGGGATATTTCTGAGGAAGTACAACTACATAGGACATTACTTGCAAGGTCTGAACGGAAAATTTGTCGGCATCTTAATCATGGTAAAGGCAGTGAGACTGAATGTAGATCAGGAAGACATTGGGAAAGGACCCCAGGAGAAAAAAGAGGAAAACACAAACACCCAGAGAGGAGTTTGAATAAAGTTTTAAGTCATCAGAAACCTTACTTGGGAGAGAGACCCAATAAATATCTTAGATATGGCAAAAGCTTTGGTCCAAACTCCCACCTCATTCATCAGATAACCCATCAAGTGGAAAATCCATATAAATGTGCTGACTGTGGAAAAAGCTTCAGTCGGAGTGCGCGCCTCATTAGACACCGGAGAATCCACACTGGAGAGAAACCTTATAAGTGTCTTGACTGTGGGAAATGTTTCCGAGACAGTTCAAATTTCATCACCCATAGGAGAATCCACACAGGAGAGAAACCATATCAATGCAGTGAGTGTGGAAAACGTTTCAATCAGAGCTCAAGCCTTATAATTCACCAGAGAACCCACACAGGAGAAAAGCCCTATCAATGTGAAGAGTGTGGAAAAAGCTTCAATAACAGTTCTCATTTTAGTGCACATCGGAGGATACACACAGGAGAGAGACCCCATGTGTGCCCTGACTGTGGAAAGAGTTTCAGTAAGAGTTCTGATTTGCGTGCACATCATAGAACCCACACAGGAGAGAAACCCTATGGATGCCATGATTGTGGCAAGTGCTTCAGTAAAAGTTCTGCTCTGAATAAGCACAGAGAAATCCATACACGAGAAAAACTTCTGAAACAATCAATGCCTAAGTAAGCCAATGAATATCTATTAAAAAAAAAAAAAGTAAAAGAACCTCAATAAATGTTTTGAAATTGTTTGAAAAGTCTTTCAATGGTGGTGAGATCCATCTCCTATCTGTGCTCAACTAGTTTAGGAAATACTCTAGGATTTACCCACAGTGTGTTCCAGTTTCTCCTGGATCAAATTCCCAAGGCAGTCATCTTAAGAATGAAAGGAAGATTTCAATCTCGCTCCTGATTCCTTAACAGAGGCACAGTAGTAGATCATCTAACATGTACCCTTCTTTACTTATCCTGTTATTCAGCAGCATTTCAGAGAGACGTTGTGAAACTTTTCTCATTAAGTAGGTCTAACTCTTTATACAGTAACAGGAATACAAAAAGGAATGACTCTTCCTGCTTACTTAAGCCTGGGCCCAGAATGAAATACAGGTGATCCCCAATTTTCAATAATTCAACTTTGTGATGGTGCGAATATGATACACATTCAATAGAAACTGTCATCTAGGCTAAGCTTTGATATTTGGTATGTTAAGGACATTTTTAACTTACAAATATTCCACTCATGATGGGCTTATTTGGACATAACCCCATCGTAAGTAGAGGAGCCTTTGTATTTGTCATGCACACTCTTCATTTGCCTTAAAGGAGAGTTTAATGTCCATCTTGGTTCTCATCTGGGTGTTATATATGGGGAAACAATGTAAACTTTGTATAAATATTGCGGTATAAATCCTGGATGTCTTAGTTTCTTTCAAGTCCTACAAGATTTGGAACAGAAAATAATCCATTTATATCATCTAGTTTAATTTTTTTCCGTCCATTTCATCTGAATTTCATCTGTTCTTGGTCCAGAAGCCCAAAGAACAAGGCAACTGTATTTGATTGGGAAAGCAGTTAAAGCAGCCAACGGGGAATTCTCTGTATTCTACACACTCCAAACACGTAATCTACTGTTAGGTTCCCCATGGTTGCTAAATACTAACCTACAAGGAGCAGAAGCCACCGCCACATTGCCATGGATTGGGAAAACGGACCAAATCAACAACTGTTTACCTTAATGGCAAGGAGGACAGATGATCTTCGGTCAGTTAAGTCCAATACATACACACACATGCATATATTCAACTGTATAAATCTATTGAAAAGCAGCTCTTTAAACACAAGTGTAATTCTGATCTTAATAACCGAATAGTATTACATTAATTGCCCATATAGTAGTTTGATGAGTCCTGTACAGCACAAATAAAACAGTCCCTGTCCTTACAATCTAAAATGACACTGACATGGACAAAAAAATAAGTACACATGTATAGTTGCAAAGGTTTAAAGCTAGGTAGGAAGACTGCATAAATGTTAAGATCTAATATATTTGAGTTTGCTGTAAAAAATATGAAATATATTTGCCTTTTGTTCAGGGACTCTTAAAACAGGAGGTATTCAAAGGAGGGGAGATTATTGGGTAAATTAGGATGGGATGAACTTTCTAAACTGAGCTAAGTGGGTAAGAAATGGGAACACTGGGGAGTAAGGTGTTTTGTGCAGATGGAGTAGAGGGCAAGTAAAAGACTTGTAAGCAAGTTTGGATAAAGGTTGGAGCAGCACAAAATTTCAGGGACAGGGATGTGCAGGAGACAGGGAAAGAATTGCCTCGGCTGAAACATGGAGTGCCAGAGGCAGATCAGGAGGTGATACTCCCATCATCTATGTTAAATCAGGTGCTATGCTGTAGTTATTGATAAGGAAACAGCTGATACTGAAGAAGAATGAGCAATTGCAGCAGACTAGCTCCTTTGGGTGACAAAGATCAGAAATTGAAGATACTTTGATAGTTAAGTCAGGAAAGAGAAATGTGAACAAATGGCCAAGGCCTAGGATAGGTAAGCTGTTTCACATTCACATTTCATTCAAGTTCTGTGGCTGGCACGAGACTGGGTAGAGGAATATTCCGTAATTCATAGCTTACTGTGTTAGATGAGAGATGAATTAGGATTCTGATGTTGAGGGGTCCTAGTATAAAGAATCTTAACATTTATTAGGAATTAAAGGGAGATGGTATCTCAATTATATTACATAAGCAGATAAGAAGAGATAAGACACACCAGTCTAAAGCAATGCTTCAGGATCTGACTTGGTTTAAAAAGTATGTTATGTTTTTTAAAATGAGAGGTTACTATATTTAGTATATCTATGTACAGTTTTGTGGAAAAGTACTGGTTGGGGTATCAACAGATATGAATTCTGGTTCCAGATGTCTTATGTGTCAGACATCCTGCTTCCAATTTCTTTTCTGTAAAGTGGGATAATGTTTATACCTTAATTTGCCTCTCAGGGATACCATGTTAATAAAAATTATATCTATAAAGTATCCAGTATTTCTTCAGATATGTTTAAAAATACATATGTGCAAAATAAACCTCATACCACACACACACACGCACACACACATATACACTAGAGGCCCCATGCATGAAATTTGTGCATGGGGGGAAAGGGGGAGGTCTGTTCCTCAGCCCAGCCTACACCCTCCAATCTGGGACCCCTTGAGAGTAGTCGGACATCCCTCTCACAATCTAGGACTGCTGGCTCCCAACAGCTCACCTGCTTGGCTGCCTGACTGCCCCTAACCACTTTTGCCTGCCAACCTGATCACCCCTAACTACCCTGCCAGTCTGATCGATGCCTAACTGCTGGGCCAATTGCCCCAAATTGCCCTCCCCTGCAGGCCTTGTTCCCCCAACTGCCCTCCCCTGCAGGCTGGGTCCCCCGCAACTTCCCTCCCCTACAGGCCTGGTTGCCCCCAACTGCTATCTCCCACAGGCCATGTCCCCCCCAACTGCCTTCCCCTGCAGGCCTGGTCTCCCCCAACTGCCCTCCCCTGCAGGCCTGGTCTCCCCCAACTGCCCTCCCCTACAGGCCTGGTGGTCCTGAACTGCCCTCCCCTGCAGGCCTGGTCACTCCTAATTGCCCTCCCCTGCAGGCCTGTTTGCCCCCAAATGCCCTCCCTTGCAGGCCTAGTCCCTCTCTACTGCCCTCCCCTGCTAGCCATCTTGTGACAGCCATCTGTGTTCACATGGTGGTGGCTGTTTGTATATTGGTCAGTTTACATATTACCTCTTTATTATATAAGATATATATCTGTGTGTGTGTATCTATATATCTGTATATATAAAAGCCTAAGTGACCATATGACTGTTCAACTGTCCGACCAGTAGCTATGACGTGCACTGACCACCAGGAGGCAGACGCTCAACGCAGGAGCTGCTGAGCTGCTATGAAATGGCAGCTGTGGTTCTCAGGTGACACATCCGGAAACAGAGAGGAAGGAGCCCTATTCCAGGGTGCTTCACCCAAGAACTGCCCTCTCGCAATCTGGGACTCCTTGGGGGATGTCAGAAAGCTGGTTTCAGCCCAATCCCTGTAGGCCAGGCTGAAGGACCCCACTGGTGCATAAATCCGTGTACAAGGCCTCTAGTTATAAAATATGTTAAGCATCCCAGAATCAGGATACATTATAAAGAAATCTGGGCATGGCACAAATAGTGTTAAAACAAATACAACTAATAGGTTGCTTTTATGTAGGGAATAAAATCTGGTAGAAAGGATGCTGTCCAAAATGTCTGCAACTTTGGCTATCCACTAAATAACCTATATATATATAAAAGGCTAATATGAAAAGTGTTCCCTCAGGAGTTCAACCAGGAGACCGGGAGTATGATTGCTCGCTTTTATGTGCACTGACCACCAGGGGGTGGCACAGAATGAAGGAAGGCCCCACCTGGCAGCTGGAAGGTCCTGATCAGCCCTGATCGCTGGCCAGGCCTAGGAACCCTACCCATGCATGAATTTCATGCACCCAGATACTAGTATACACACACACACACAGACACACACACATCCTATATAATAAAAGGGCAATATGCAAATAGAATGCCTGGAATGCCTGTGGACCCGCTCCCCGGCTGGCCCTACCCTCAAACAGGCACCTGGACCCCCATCAGTCACCTGAGGACCCTCACCCTGACCAGCACACTCATGATGTCCCTCAGTGGGCAGGCCAGCTAGACCTCACCAGTGCACAAATTTGTGCACTGGGCCGAGAGAGAGAGAGAGAGAGAGAGAGAGAGAGAGAGAGAGAGAGAGAGCACAAATTATGAATAAGTTGTTGGTAGGAAAAGATCTTTGCCTGCCTTTTTAAAAATACATACATTTCTATTGATTTCAGAAAGGAAGGGAGGAGAGATGAGAATCACTGTCTGCCTTCTGCATGCCCCCTACTGGGGATCGAGCCAACAACCTGGGTACGTGCCCTGACTGGGAATCAAACTGTGACCTCCTGGTTCATAGGCTGACACTCACACATGAGCTACACCAGCTGGGCTGTCTGCTTTTTTTTTTTTTCTCCCTGTATGGGGTTACTAGAAGAATACCTGTCTAAATCTTTGTGTTCTAGGCTAAGAAACAAATGAGAATATGGTAAAAGAGAAATTAGAATGAAAATCCTCCCTTGGTAGCTAAGTCCATATCCATTAGAATCAATCATAACTGAGCTTGGAGAGTGAGCCTTACTTTAAAAGGACCAGGATCAGGACCAGCCCTCCAGATGAAGAGAATGTGCAAAAGGAATAGGGCAAAGGCAAACTCTTATTAGGGGAAAATCAGTTCACCTCAAACTAGAGCACAAACCATTATCTGCTACCCATTCCTAAGGATGGAAGAAGTAAGAAATAATAGTTTTCAAACATTCTAAGAAAGAGAAACCAAGCCCTGTTGGGGGAGCAAGATAATTTATGTACCCCCCCTTTTTTTAAATATATTTTATTGATTTTTTACAGAGAGGAAGGGAGATAGAAAGTCAGAAACATTGATGAGAGAGAGAGACATCGATCAGCCGCCTCCTGCACGCCCCACAGTGGAGATGTGCCCACAAGCAAGGTACATGCCCCCAACTGGAATCGAACCTGGGACCTTTCAGTCCGCAAGCCAATGCTCTATCCATTGAGCCAAACCGGTCTCGGCTATGTACCCCTTTTAATACCCACAAGACTTTTGTGGAGATAGACTGGGTGGCAAATGCAGCAAAGGAGCAAGAATGTATTAGACAATCATACTTATTCCCATCAGTTGTTTCCCTAGTGCTGTTATTTATTTTTGTCCCTCCCCCCCCATGTTATTGTATGTCCTTTTATTGCTTGTGTTCTATGGCCAATGTCATGTAACTTCACAGCATATGTATTTTATGTGTTGCTGCCATTTCTCTTTTACTATAATCTTTGAGTGTAGAAGCTGAGTTTTGTCAACTCCACTGAGTACTATTTTTATGCTGACCATATGAAGATAAGATATAAATGTAAGGATGGATAAATTTTCTCTCCATTACTTAATTCAAAATCTAAAACGAAAACTTTACTCCTGTATATTCAAATATCCAGTAAGATATGTCTCAAAGTTTTGACATATAAAATGTTATTGAGTATTCTCTGACATCATGGTGCTTAAAATAACAGATATTATAAGGAGATATTTCAGTTAGTTTAAATTCCTCCAACACCCATCATGGGCTATTTCAGAAACAAAACTTTGGAACAAATGGAAATCAGATTAAAGGCTGAAAATAGAGAGGGGTGGTGAAATGAGGAGGGGGAGGTGTGTGCATGTGACAAAAAAATAATAAAGGCTGGAAATAGAAGCTTAAAGTACCCTACAACCCAAGAAGTATCTGGCTGGTATAGCTCCATTATGGTCAAAATAAGATTAAGAAAAAGGTTGAAATATTTTTTAAAAACCAATAACTTGATTCCAAAGGAATTAATCATGAGGACAAAGCCAGATGTCAGCAGCTAGCTTTACCTGTCACTAGAGTCACCTACAGACTAAACCTGACTACTGGATATTCACAAAAGGCCATGGTATGCAGTGTAGTCTGAAGTCAACAGTTTTGGGGAATACTTAAGTGAAGAGAGTCTGATTACAATAAGCATAATAAAATACAGAGCTATTGTCAGAAGGTAGAAAGCATAAAGGTCTTGGTGACAATCTGTTTTCCCTTCTCAATTTATTTAGACTAGTAATTCCCAAACTTTTCCTGATGAAAAACTACTTTGAATTTCCTGAAGTTGTTGTGGTTTTTTTTTTTTTAAGTTTAAATGTAGTGTAAGATTTATTGGAGTAAAGGGAAATAATATCCCCTTGGGGATGGAGAGGGTGGGCAGGCTCTAGCAGCAACTTCGAGTTTTCTGAAGTTTTGTGATCACTAATAAAAAGGGACTGTTAAGTAAAAATCAGTGGTGCAATGGGAGTTTAGTTAGCAGCAATATTCATGTCCCTTCCAGTAAGCAGCATGCAGGAAGCAATGTAAGGCCTCAGAGTCTGTTAGTCAATTTAAGACATATTTAATGAACATTCACCACGAGTAAGGTCCTGGAGATAAAGCCCATGCTACTGGCTGCTGTTCTTCAAAGAAAAAGGTGGATGGTTTACTAAAAGGAATATGGCAGGAAGATCTTGGTTGCAACACATACTCAAAAGTAATTCACTTCATTACAGCTTAAAAATGTAACACTTTGGGTTTCAAATGATTCCACTTCCTTTTCAGTTCAGACCTGGTGATATCAGAAGCAAAGATGTAGTCGATGGATTTATAAGACAAATCCCATACCTGAGACGGAGTCAAATTAAAATTTTCAGCTGCCAGCTGGTACTCTTGGGAAAGATGTGTTGCAAAAACACCCTTATCATCGGTCTGCCAATATAACCAAGAAAGTTTGAAAATGAACAAGGAAATGATTTTTAAAAGCAACTCTTCTTTAGTCTATTTTCCTATTCACCATGTTTCTTTTAAGAGTCTAAACAGGGGCTTATAAATACATCTATGCCTAGCTATAAAAAACAGACAAAGAAAAAAAACCCCAGCCCTGGCCAGATGGCTCAGTTGATTGGAGCATCATTCCATACACCAAAAGATTGTGTGTTTGATTCCTGGTCAAGGTACACACCTAGGTTGAAGGTTTGATCCCGTCGGGGCATGTATGGAGAGGCAACGAACATCCATGTTTACGTTCCATGTTTTTCTGTCTCTTTCCCTTCCTCTCTCTCTCAAATCAATAAAAAGTCTAGCCAGCATGGCTCAATGGTTGAGCATCAACCTATGAACCAGGAGATCATGGGTTTGATTCCTGGCACATACCCAGGTTGCAGGTTGGATCCCCAGTGTGAAGTATGCAGGAAGCAGCCAATCAATGATTCTTTCATCATTGATGTTTTTTTTTTCTCTTTCTCCCTCTCCCTTCTGGTTAAAGCATACCAGAGCACTGCTCTAACCATTGGTGCGTATTAAAATCACCTAAAGAGCTTTAAAAAGCATATCTGTTCTCAGGACATTTCCCTGATCTTATAAAGTAGAATCTCAAGGAATGGTGCTGGGCACCACTATTTTTGTTGTTGTTGTTAATCTTCATCAGAGGATATTTTTCCATTGATTTTTAGAGAGAGTGGAAGGGAGGGGGAGAGACACACAGAAACATCAATGTGAGAGAGACACATTGATAGGTTGCCTCCTGACCAGGGTCAGGGATCGAGCACACAATAGAGGTACATGCTCTTGACTGGAATCAACCCCGGACCCTTCAGTTCACAGGCCAATGCTCTGTCCAATGAGCCAAACCAGCTAAGGCACTATTTTTTTTCTTTAATGTTCCCCTAGTTACTGTCCAGGATCTTTTCCCTTGGAGCCAAACCAGTCACCCTGGCCCTTTGTAGCCTCTCATGCCCCAGTCCCCTCTCACTTCTCTTATATGGGCTTTATTACCCTCAGGTTTGCAAGGCACTCAGCTAGTTAGTGAATGCCTGACCTAAAGCAACTCAGGGACTAAAAAGAAGCAAAGTACTTCACAGAAAACACCTTACACAGATCACAGAAGGATGGGCAATGCTGTACCAGAATCCGAAATGATGCTGGTCATAAGATGGAACTGTCCGACTTTTGATGTTTGAGGTCAAACAGAGTTCTACAGGAAAGGGGGGAAAAAATCTTTTATTAAAAGCAGATTAGTAGACTCAATCATCAAGTAGATACATTAGTAATCTTTCTAAACTATGCTCTTTTCAGTAGTTCATTCTTTTACAAAATTGACATTTTCTTGCCCTGGCTGGTGTGGCTGTTGGGTGGGCATCATCCCAGGCACTGAGAGGTTGCTGGTTTGATCCCCAGTCAGGGTACATGACCAGGTTGCAGGCTCGACCTTGGAAAGGGGCATGCAAGAGGCAGCCGATCAAAGTTTTGCTCTCACATTGATAATTCTCTCGCCCCCTCTCCCTTAAAAAAAAAAATCAATAGCCCTGGCTGGTTTGCTCAGTGGATAGAGCATTGATTGGCCTGTAAACTAAAGGATCCCAGGTTCGATTCCAATCAAGGGCACATGCCCGGGTTGCGGGCTGGATCCCCAGGGGAGAATGTGCAAGAGACAGCCAATCAATGATTCTCTGTCATCATTGATGTTTGTATCGCTCCCTTTCCCTTCCTCTCTGAAATCAATAAAATATATTTTAAAAATAAATAAATAAATAAATAAATAAATAAATTTTTAAAAGTTGACCTTTTCTGGTGTAAAAATTTGTAGTTCAATTAATGTGGTTGTGTGGGAAATATGTGCAACTTATGGCAGCAATTGTGGCAGTCAGGGAATTAATATTTCCTTTACGGCCATGTGCTTCCCCTTTCTTTTAACAAGAGAGAAAAGAGGAGTGTGTAAGCTAGTCATCATAAAGAAGCCAGGGAATTACCTGAAGGGTTGCTAAATGTCAGATAATGGCAGAACTGCTTGAGAGTTCCAGCATTATAAAAAGCCAAGAGCAGAAATGGAACTTTTCCAAGGTTTCAAAGAAAATGCCTTACTTCTTTTAGTCAAACAACCATCCAATCATTGTCTGCTACAAGTAAATCCATCTTAAGAATGACTTCTATTAACAAATTCCTGCCTTGAAACTGTACCAGACTCCCTAGGCAGAGTAAAATACTTCACTGACTTCATGGATGCCGTCTGCTCCCTTGGGTAAGGCAGCTCAACACAGGGCCACTCAATCCAAGAAATGGCAAAGCCAACCAGCCCCCTCATGTGCTGGGAGCCACCACAAGTAAGATCACTATCATTATAGTTTCCATTTTCTCTACTTTTGTTGATGTTTAAAATTTTCCTCAGTAAAAATAAAAAGCTTCATCCATTATGAATTGCTGAAAAGTCTATAGTTTTTAGAAAAGCATACCAAACAAGTGTTTTACAAATCAGTAAATTTGTAAATTCAGTGAATTTATCATTCAGTAAAAATAGATTTCAGTCCATTGCTTCTTTCCCTCTTCAGAATGGCCTTCCTTGATTATCCATCTGAAAGTGGGTATCTCATCATTGTGTCAGCCTGTTTAATTTTCTTCAAAGAACTTAACACTAACATTTTCTTTATTTCTTTATTAAAGTATTACATACCCTGTTTCCCCGAAAATAAGACAGTGTCTTATATTAATTTTTGCTCCCAAATATGCACTAGGACTTATTTTCAGAGGATGTCTTATTTTTCCATAAAAAAGAATATGTTACACATTTATTGTTGAACAAAAAAACAGGAAATTTATTACCTGTATATGGTACAGTAGTTGTCATCACAAACCAGCTCACTGATTGGCTGCAGGGCAGCCAGAGCTGTTCAGGCAGTGCGAGGTCTCTTTAAATCAGGAGTCAGACGCCTTATAGTAGCTTCAGGGACCTTATATTCCGGGGAGGCCTTATTATTGGGGAGGTCTTATTTTTGGGGGGGATGCCTTATATTACAGGGAGAGGCAAAACTGGAAGTAGGTCTTATTTTCGGGGGATGTCTAACTTTCAGGGAAACAGGTTATGTGACCTCATCCCTCCATTAGCACTCCCCACCCCACTCATGCCCTCACCACTCTGGTGTTTGTGTCCATTGGTTAGACTTATATTCATGCATACAAGTCTTTTGGTTGATCTCTTTTCCTTACCCCCACCCTATCCTACCTTCCCTCTGAGGCTTTGACATTCTGATCAATACTTCTCTGTCTCTGGATCTGCCCATTCATCAGTTTATGTTGTTCATTATATTCCACTAGAGGCCCAGTGCACGAAATTCATACACCAGGGGGTGAAGGATGTCCCTCAACCCAGCCTGTACCCTCTCCAATCTGGGACAACTCGAGGGATGTCTGACTGCTCATTTAGGCCTGATCCCGAATGGGTCTAATCAGACAGTCAGACATCCCTCCCACAATCTAGGACTGGTGGTTCCCAATTGCTTGCCTGCCTGCCTTCCTGATTGATCCTAACTGCTTCTACCTGCCAGCCTGATCACCTCCTAACCACTCCCCTGCCAACCTGAATGATGCCTAACTGCTCCCCTGCCAGCCTGTTTGCCCCTAACTGCCTATCCCTGCAGGGTTGATCGACCCTAACTGCCCTCCCTTGCAGGCCTGGTCTCTCCCAACTACCCTTCCCTGCTGGCCTGATAACCCCCAATTGCCATCCTTTGCAGGCCTAGTCCTTCCCAACTGCCCTCCCCTGCTGGCCATCTTGTGTCCACATGGGGGCAGCCATCTGTGTGTTGGAGTGATGGTCAATTTGCATATTACTCTTTTATTAGATAGGACAAATGAGTGAAATCATGTAGTATTTATCTTTCATTGACTGGCTTATTTCACTAGCATAATGCTATCCAGTTCCAACCATGCTATTGCAAATTATAAGAATTCCTTTTTTTTCCCCGCAGCATAGTATTCCATTGTGTAGATGTACCACAGTTTTCTAATCCACTCATCTGCTGCTGATAGGCACTTAGGCTGTTTCCAAATCTTACCTATGGTGAATTGTGCTGCTATGAATATAGGGGTACATATATCTTTTCTGATTGGTGTTTCTAGTTTCTTGGAGTATATTCCTAGAAGTGGGATCACAGAGTCAAATGGGAGTTCCATTTTTAGTTTTTTAAGGAAACTCCATACTGTTCTCCACAGTGGCTGCACCAGTCTGCATTCCCACCAGTAGTGCAAAAAATTCCTCTTTCTCCACATCCTTGCCAACACTTATCATTTATCTGTTGATGATAGCCATTCTGACAGGTGTGAAATGAGACTGCTTTGCATGTCTTGGATAATTAGTGACTTTGAGCATGTTTTCATAAGTCTCTTGACCTTCCTCCTGTCCTCCTTTGACAAGTGTCTATTTAGGTCCGTTGCCCATTTTTTAGAAAATATATTTTATTGATTTTTTTACAGAGAGTAAGGGAGAGGGATAGAGAGCTAGAAACATCGATCAGCTGCCTCCTGCACACCCTCTACTGGGGATGTGCCGGCAACCAAGGTACATGCCCTTAACTGGAATCGAACCTGGGACCTTTCAGTCTGCAGGCTGATGCTCTATTCACTAAGCCAAACCGGTTTTGGCTGCCCATTTTTTGATTGGATTGTTTATCTTCCTTTTGTTAAGTTGTATGAGTTCCCTGTAAATGTTGGAGGGAAACCCTTATCAGAGATAACATTGGCAAATGTGTTCTCCCAAGCAGTGGTCTTTCTTCTTGTTTTGTTGATGGTTTCTTTTGCTATGCAAAATCTTTTTATTTTGATGTAGTCCCATTTGTTTATTTTACCTTTAGTTTCCATTACCCTATGAGCAGTATCATTGCTTCAGCATATGTCTGAGGTTTCTCTGCCTGTGGATTCCTCTAGTATTTTTATGGTTTCCCATCTTATGTTTAAGTCCTTTATCCATTTTGAGTTTATTTTTGTTTATGGTGTGAGTTGGTGGTCTAGTTTCATTATTTTGCATGTATCTGTCCAATTTTCACAACACCATTTGTTGAAGAGACAGTCTTGACTCCATTGTATGTTCATGCCTCCTTTGTCAAATATTAATTGGGCATAGTGGTTTAGGTCAATTTTGGGTTCTCTATTCTATTCCATTGACCTATATGTCTTTTCTTGTGCCAGTACCAGGTTTTTTTTAGAACAGTGGCTTTGTAATATACTTGATATCTGGTAATGAGATCCCACCTACTTTGTTCTTCTTTCTCAGGATTGCTGCAGCTATTCAGGGTCTTTTTTTACTCCAGATGAATTTCTGGAAAGTTTGTTCTAGGTCTGTGAAATATGCTGTTGGTATTTTGATGGGGATTGCATTGAATCTCTAGATTGTTTTGGGTAGTATGAACATTTTGATGATGTTGCTTCTACCAATCCATGAACATGGTATGTTCTTCCATGTGTTTATGTCTTCCTCTATCTCTTTTTTCAGTGTCCTGTAGTTTTTTGTGTATACGTCTTTTTCCTCCTTAGTTAAGTTTATTCCTAGGTATCTTAACATTTTTGGTGTGATGGTAAATGGGATTGCTTTTTTAGACTCTCTTTCTATAAGTTCACTATTGGTGAAAAGAAATGCCATAGATTTCTTGGCATTAATTTTGTATTCTGCTACATTGCCAAATTCATTTATTAAGTCTAATAGTTTTATGATGGGGTCTTTAGGGTTTTCTATGTACAATATCATATCATCTGCAAATAAGGAGTTTTACTTCTTCTTTTCCAATTTGGATGCCTTTTATTTCTTCTTCTTGTCTGATCACAATGGCTAGTACTTCCAGAACTATGCTGAAGTGGTGAGAGTGGGAATCCCTGTCTTGTTCCTGTTCTTAGGGGAAATGGTTTTAGTTTTCATTCATTGAGTATGATGTTGGCTGTAGGTTTGCCATATATGGCTTTTATTATGTTGAGGTATGATCCTTCTATTCCCACTTGCTGAGAGTTTTTATCAAAAAAGGGTATTGGATTTTGTCAAATCCTTTTTATGCGTCAATTGGTATGATTATGTGACTTTTATCTCTCAATTTATTAGATGTATCATGTTTATTGATTTGCATATATTGTACCATCCTTGCATTCCTGGGATAAATAGTACTTGGTCATGGTATATGATCTTTCTGATGTATTGCTGGATCTGATTTGCTAGAATTTTGTTGAGGATTTTGGCATCTATGTTCATGAGAGAGATTAGCCTATAATTTTCTTTCATTGTGTTATCTTTATCTGGTTTTGGTATTAGAATGATGTTTTCATAGAATGAGTTTGGAAGTGTTCCTTCCTCTTGAATTTTTTGGAATATCTGAGGAGGATAGGTTTGGTATAACTCCCATGGGAAGCCATCTGGCCATGGGCTTTTGTTTGCTGGGAGCTTTTTTTTTTTTTTTTAATATATTTTATTGATTTTTTACAGAGAGGAAAGGAGAGAAAGTCAGAAACATCGATGAGAGAGAGACATCGATCAGCCGCCTCCTGCACGCCCCACAGTGGAGATGTGCCCGCAAGCAAGGTACATGCCCCCGAACGGAATCAAACCTGGGACCTTTCAGTCCGCAAGCCAACACTCTATCCACTGAGCTTTTTGATGACTGCTTCAATTTCTTCCATAGTTCTTGGCCTATTGAGATTTTTAGAATCTTCCTGATTGAGTTTGTATTTTTCTAGTAATATGTCCATTTCTTCCAGGTTGTCTAGTTTGTTGGAGTAGAGTTGTTCATAGTATTTTTTAACAATCTTTTGTATTTCTATGGGGTCTATTTTTATTTCACCTCTCTCATTTCTGATTTTATTTGAGTCCTCTCTCTTTGCTTCTTGGTGAGCCTGGCTAGAGGTTCATCAATCTTGTTTATCCTTTCAAAGAACCAGCTCTTGGTTTCATTGATCTTTTGTATTTTTTTTTTGTCTCTATGTCATTTATTTCTGCTCTGATCTTTATTATCTCCTCCTTCTGCTCACTCGGGACTTTTCTTATTGATCTCTTTCTAATTCTTTTGAGTTGTAGAATTAGATGATTTACTACCATTTTTTCTTTTTCTTTTTCTTTTTTTTAGGTAGGTCTGTAGAGCTATAAACTTCCCTCTCAGGACTGCTTTCATTGTGTCCCATAGATTTTGGATTATTTTGTTTTTATTGTCATTAATTCCCAGGATGCTTTTAATTTCTTCTTTAATCTCATTGGTAACCCAGTCATTATTTAATAGCATGCAATTCAGCTTCCAAGTGTTTGAGATTTTTGGAATGTTTTTATTTTAGTTTATTTTTAATTTTATGGCATTGTGGTCTGAGAAGATGCTTGGTATGATTTTAATCTTTTTGAATTTGGGGAGACTTTGCTTATGACCCAATATGTGGTCTATTTTTGAAAATGTCCCATGTGCACTTGAGAAGAATGTATATTTCGTGGCTTTGGGGTGAAATGTTCTGAAGATGTCAGTTAAGTCCATCTGATCTAGTAAGTCACTTAGGATTGCTGTGTCTTTCCTGATTTTTTGTCTAGAGGATTTATCCAGAGATGTCAGTGGTGTATTAAAGTCCCCTACTATGACTGTATTATTGTCGATCTCTCCCTTGATATCTTCCAGGAGTTTTGTTATATAGTTGGGTGCTCCTGCATTGGGTGCATATATGCTTATCAGGATTATATCCTGTTATTGTACCAATCCCTTTAGTATTATGAAGTGGCCTTTCTTTAAAAAAAAAATTTATTAATTTTTTACAGAGAGAAAGGAAGAGGGATAGAGTGTTAGAAACATCGACCAGTTGCCTCCTGCACGCCCCTACTGGAGATGGGCCTGAAACCAAGGTACATGCCCTTGACCAGAATCAAACCTGGGACCTTTCAGTCCAAAGGCCGATGCTCTATCCACTGAGCCAAACTGGTTAGGGCTGAAATGGCCTTCCTTATCTCTTGCTAAGGCCTTCACTTTGAGGTCTATTTTGTCAGATACAACTACCCTAGCTTTTCCATCCCTTCACTTTCAGTCTATGTGAGTCCCTTGTTTTGAGGTGGGGTCATGTTTTTTTAGCCATTCAGCCACTTGATGTCTTTTGATTGGAGAATTTAGTCCATTTACATTTAAAGTTATTACTGAAAGTTACATGTTTGTAGTCATATTTGTTTTTGTGCCTGTGTTCCTTCTTACTTTTTATTTCTTTTCTTTTTTTTTACAGCATTCCCTTTAACATATCTTGCATTGCTGGTTTGGTGGTGATAAACGCCCTTAGCCTTTTTGTGTCTGTGAAGCTCCTGATTTCCCCTTCAATTTTGATTGATAGTCTTGCTGAATAAAGTATTCTTGGATTCAGTCCTTTGCTTTGCAATACTTTGTATACCTCCTTCCATTCCCTTCTAGCTTGATGTGTTTCTGTTGAGAAGTCATTTGATAATCTGAGGGGGGATCCTTTGCAGGTAACTCTCTCTAGCAGCCTTTAGGATTCTCTCTTTGTCATTAATATTTGCCACTGAAATTATGATGTGTCTTGGTGTAGATCTTTTGAGATTGATTTTGCTTGGGACCCTCTGTACTTGTGTAACTTTTTTCTTCCCCATATCCGGGAAGTTTTCTGTCATTATTTCTTCAAATAGATTTTATAATCCTTGCTGCTCTTCTTGTCCTTCTGGCAGCCCCATTATATATAAGGGAGCTCCCTTAGGCTCTCTTTCTGCTTTTTAATTTTTTTCTCTAGTTGCTGTTCAGATTGAGCTTGTTTCTCTACCTTATCTTCTAACTAACTAATTTGGTCCTCTGCTTCTTCTAGTTTACTGTTGAAACTTTCCATGGTGTTTTTGATTGTAGCTATATCACTTTTCATTTCTTTATGATTCTTGCATAGGTTGTTGATTTTCTCATCTATCTAATGTATGAACTGGACAACCATTACTCTGAATTCTTTTTTGGTCATGTTCCATGCTTCAGTTTCACTCCTCATTTTCTTTCCTCTGGGGATTGTGTCGTCTCCCCATTCTGACTATCACCAGAAGGTTCAAACTTTGAGTTGCATGGACCTGGGCCATGTGCTGTGGGAGCTTTGCACCACCCAAGTGTCACTGAAGTGCTCCGACACTAAGATGTGTGGCTGCCGTGGGTTGGTGGGAACCAGGCTCACCCAGGGTCAGTGTTACCAGCGTTCAGTGTGGTCTCGTGCGCGCATCCAGAATCAGGGATTCTGCCTACCTTGCGCTGTTGGTGTGTGCCTCAAATCATAGTCCCCTAGCGCATGCCAGGAGTCAGAGTTCCCCCATGTCTGCACCAAGGATCGAGTATCAGAGTCTCTGTTGCCTCGTGCAGCTTTTTGCTGAGAATCAGCATTCCTGTGTGCGCATGCACCAAGAATTGGAGTCACTGGCTCTCAGTGTGAATGTGCTGTGAATCAGGGATCCCAGGCACACGTGATAAGAAACAGAATTAAGTCAGTGGTGTTCAGTGCTGTCTCTCACCAGAAGAATCTGGGTCCCGGTCACCATGGGGACTGGGTTGCATAGTAGCACTGTGGCATGCCTGTGCTGCAGAAAACAGACTTCCATGTTTGCTGCAGAAAACAGACTTCCGTGTATACTTGCCCAGAATCGAAGTCAGGTGGCACTGCTGCCCTGCGGGAGCTTTGGCTTTGGTCGCCTAATTGCACTGCGGGGTGCAGATTCCCAGTCTCTGTGTGTGTGCAGGCTCAAATTCCCATAGCAGAGCTGCACTCCATGCCTGCACTCCCAAGCTCAAATTCCCGTAGGGGCGGGTCTATCAGTTACTATGGCGCTATCCTCGAGCCTGCGGGGAGAGGGATAGGCTCATTGACTCACAGAAATCTGCGGTCGGGATGTCTGGATTCTTGTTGTCTGTTGGTCTGAAGCTGTGGTTGCAGTTCTCTGTCCCCAGTGGCTGCAGGGTGCTGGTTTGCATCTGAGATGTGACTGGGTGGTGCTGAGGCCAGGATCCTAGTTTCAAACAGTTGTTTCTCAAGATGGCATGGTCTCTGTGTCTGCACTGGCCGCCTAGAAATGTCCGCTTTGTGAGCGGGGCTTCATTGTCTAAGACTGCCTGGTTTGGCAGCCCCTTGGAAGATCTGCAGAATCTAACTATCCCTAGCTCATACACACACACACACAACACACATCTACACTCTCCTTTATTGCTCCCTCACTTTCTCACACTCTCTCCCTCCCTATCTTCTTGCCAGTCACCATCTCCTGGATTCTTAAACCTACATTAATATTTTCTTATGCATTTATTTACTGTTGTACCTTTGCTAGACTATAAATTCCTTGCGAAAGCAAGCTTGTTTATCTGTTTTGTTTACTGCTCTCTTCCTAGCAACATGAAAAGTGATTGGAACAGAATAGGCATTTCATAAATATATGCTGTTAAACAAGAACAGCTCCAGGTGGTACACATGTAGACTAAGAAGTGTGTAACAGTCAACATACATATAATAATATACTTTGAATTTTCCATAATTCTTAATTTTAAAAATGTGACACATTTTCATAACATCTTAATTTGGTTAAAGTCATTTCAAAATACTAGACGCCGCTTATTCCTTCAGTATAATACTTATTTCTAGGAACCAGGGAATGTAAAGTGAACAAGACAAAGAAGAGCTCTGCTCTCATGCAGCTTATATTCTAATGGAAGGTAAAACTTTGTGTTACTTAAATGAGGCTCAGAAAGCACTTATACGTATCTTTTACTTTCTAAATAATATTGATATATTTAGGACAAAACTTCTCTACATCTGGGTTGCAATGTGGGGGCAAAGGGGTAGAAAGGGCACAGGGTTGTCTGAAAGATCTGACGCCCTAAGCCTTACCCAGCGGTATCTGGTGTTTCCTCACAAAGTCCACCAGATCCAAGGATTCTCCCTCAGAGGAGTTGAGAAATGTGCCATGCCCAATTCTGTCAGGAAGCAGATCCAGGAATACTTGTGTTTCTTTCTTGAGGTTTGGAATCTCAAATGGACAGGGGAGAGAGGACATCAATAACCTCTTTCAGTTGTTTTAAAAGTGATTTTTCTAAAGCCAGGTACTCTGTCCCTGAGAACGTAGTACAGATATTCTGGAAAGCTGAATTACTTATACCTTCCCTAGTTTTCTTCTTTGCCTTTTATCTTCCTATTCATTTCCCAATATTTTAGATTCATTCCAATGATAATAATTATAGCCAATGATAATGAACACATATTAAGGACCTACTTTGTGCCTTTTTATATAAAATTTCCTTTAAACCTCACAAGAATCTTGCAAAGTATTAAGATGAATAAATTAAAGTTCAGAAAAAGTAATTTTCAAAAATAAAATCCACAACTCCATATGTATATGTGTCCTGTGGTGTATATATGTGTGTTCATATATATAAGAAAAAGGTCTGGAAAAATATAAATATGAAACTGTTAAGACAATCAACTTGGGAGCACAACTGAAATGGGAAGGAGACCTTTCATTTTTTTTCCTCCTATGTAATAGTTCTCTACACTTAGATTTTCTTCGGGTACATATAAATTTTGTAGTTAAAAACATAATGCAGCAGGAACTGGTTTGGCTCAGTAAATAGAACGTTGACCTGCAGCCTGAAAGGTCCCAGGTTTGATTCCAGTCAAGGACATGTACCTTGGTTGCGGGCACATCCGCAGTAGGGGGTGTGCAGGAGGCAGCTGATCGATGTCTTTCACCGATGTTTCTTACTCTCTATCCCTCTCCCTTCCTCTCTGTAAAAAAATAATAAAATATATTAAAAAAAACCACATAATGCTTTCTAAGCAAAAGTTGTTCAAGGTTCATGGAGCTAGTGAATGATAGAGAGAAGGGTGAAATCTGGCTCCAACTGACTCTAGGGCCCAGACTCTCCACACAAGAGTGCTCACATTTTATTTTGACAAGGCTAGCTACATACATACCACAACTACCATGAAAATGTCTAGCTGTGCTCTTTATCCCTTAATAGCCTAAATTGAAATCACAGTAACATCTGGAAATTAAATATCTTGTATCCAATGGATCAAATAAGAAATGCAACAAAAAGTAAACTAAAACGCTTTGATGCTGTGCAACAAGACTAGAGATAACTGGTTACAGTGACACATGCTGGCTATTTCATTATATTGATCAATTGCTTCAGTCAAGTATCAGATCAGCTAGATAGTTTCCTAAAAGTGAAAGGTCTTTTTTATCAGAGTGTGGACACATGGAACCTATATTTTCTTAAGTTTTTTTTTTCTTACTATATTTTATTGATTTTTTTTTTTTAGAGAGAGGAAGGGAGAGGGATAGAGAGTTAAAAACATCAATGAGAGAGAAACACTGATCAGCTGCCTCCTGCACACCTCCTACTGGGGATATACCCGCAACCAAGTTACGTGCCCTTGACCGGAATCGAACCTGGGACCTTTCAGTCCGCAGGCTGACTCTCTACCCACTACGCCAAACCAGTTTTGGCTTTCTTAAGTTCTTCCACTAGATAACTGACCCCTTGCTTACAGACATGAAAACCACCAGTAATGATAAGAAGCTCCATTTTTCTTCTTAAATCTTTAAATCCTGATGTTCTTCAACCTTTATATATCACTCCATCTAATACTCAAGATAACCTCATGAAATAAGTAGAATAAGTATTATTTCCTGCATTTAACACATTGTATGCCATAAGTGTCTGTAGATGCAAGCAGTGGACCTTCCCCACACGCCATGTGTGTCTATAGTAAAAAAAAAGTCCCTAAGTGACAGCCCTAACCAACTTTAAAATCATTTTGTGAGATTTTTCAGCTGAAAATATTCAAGAACAGCCGAATTGTAATATATTTATTTTTCTAACATTCATTGCAAATTGATATTTTAAATTAAATTCAAAATACCGTGGTGTATGGGGATGGTTTCCATTTTGGACGTGTGGCCATTAACTGGTTAAGAAACAAATCCAAACTCATGTAGTTGTATATATTATGTATAGCTTTTTGTATGTAAAGGAAAAAAAAAGAATAGGAAGAAATAAATCATTTATAAAATGGGGGAAAGTGCAATAAAGTCCTTTGTTTGCCTCACAGAGATGTGAAGGAAGTGTTCTCTAACCATTATCTGTCACTTGTTCATGCTGCCAAGGAGCTGGGCACCAAGGGGCACCTGATCTCCCTGCTGAGCCTTATAAAATAATGATGAGCTACTTCCTTTCTTGCTAGTACATGTGATACACTCAGGTCCATTTCCCTATGAGGACAAAGTGAGATGAACTCTCAATGCCAGCTTACCAATGAAAAGCTCAATGATGGAAATTCATGAGTTTTCTCTAGCAAGATGTCATTAAGCTATTTTTAAAGACACAGCTGTACTGGAAGTCAATAGCCACCCTCCCAGGAACCACAAAAAAACAAAAACAGTAACTTGAGGGGCTAAAGCAAGTCAGGCTTTTATCATTATAATTTATGTTAAAACGTTCCTACTTTTCCCCTTCTAAAAATGTTTTTCTAAGCCAGGTATGTTTTTAGCCATTTAAAGATGATTACTATTTTCCACTGTAATCTACCCTCTCCAGCCTAATTTTAAAATATTATTTACCTCTGAAAGATGCAATGCCAACTTCAGACCTGCTTTTTTTGCTTCCAAAAGAGGTTCCAAGAAATCTTTTGCTTGTCCTGCCTTGAAGATAAAAGTTAAAATGAGGATACATGAGAACACTGGGCAAATGAGGAATTGGGTACTCTGTCCCAATAAACAAATAAATAAAGTAATACTAGCTGAAAAAGACCTCAGCAGATTGATTCATTTGTACATTTTGTTTTTAAGGCACCCACAATGTGCTAGACACTTTGGGGAATGCAAAACTAGCAAAGATAGTCCTGCTCTCAAGAATCTTAAGTATCAGTAAATCTGAGGTCAATTAGTTAAGCTAGATTTAGCAGTCACCAAATTTTATTTCTGGAAGGGTGTCTAGTGCTAATAAGGAGAACTTACCTGATTCAGGAAGCCACATGATTACTAAAAAAGCTTCTATCAAATGGATGGATGAGACAACAGTCGAACAGACCAAGTTTAGACAAAGACAAAAGAACCAGTTTTATGAGATTAATTCAGTGGCTTTCAACTAAGGGCAAACTCCAACCTTCCCCTCTCCCAAACCCTGGGGACATTTGGCAATGAATATTTTTGGGTGTCATAACTGGGAGGGTGCTATTGGCATCTAGTAGATAGAGCCAGGAATGCTGCTAAACACCCTACAATGCACAGGATAATCCTCACAAGAAAGGTCCAAAATACCAATAGTGCCACAGATGAGACATCCTGCTTGAATCTGACATTCAAGAAGTTCTAGGCCAGCCTTTCTCAATCGGGGGTTTTATGAAATAATTAAGCTCTAGACAATTAAGCATTAGACATCCACTGTATAAAATGAACTGACTTCTCTCCTATGTATGTAGAATGAAACTAGCTGTGTACCATCTTTAGAAAAATGGAGAAAATAATCATATTGTCATGCAAATCTTCTTTCACAGAATCCTGGTTGAGAATAGTTGCTATATGCATTCTGGTTATCCTTATCCCACAAACCAATTTGACTTTTTTTAGAAATAAAATGTATTTAGGAAAAATAACTTACTGTAGGATCTCCACTGAGGTCAAGGCCAATAACTGTATCATTAGAAGACAGGAGGAATTCTTCAGCAAGTTTAACAGTCTCCAGGGCCACTGAAGGGCCACCTCTTCTGTCTATTGATATCAAATATCTTTAATATAAGAAAAACACAGTTTAAACAAATATGATAAAAATACAACTCTTGAATATGGCCAAAGGACTATGGCAGGTATATCTTATTATAGGAAATGTATTGCCTATTTGACATGACATCTTACTTTGCTAGAGGGAATAATAGATAAATTCCCGAATAGCACCAAATATTTAATTAGTGTTCAAATTTCTAATTGTCTCATGTTTTATTATTGAAGTATTTGTCTTTTACAGTTTGTTCAAACGATAATCCAACCAAAGGTTCACACATTGTGTTGGTTAGTGCATTTCAAGTGTTTTTTAATCTACAGCCCCTCCCTTCACCCTACCCCTACTGCATGCCTCCCAACCTCTTAAATTTATTTGTTGAAGAAACTAGGTCATTTGCTATATAAAGTTTCCCACAGTTTTGGTTTGTCGATTGAATCCCTGTGTTACTAAGATGTTTTCCTATCTCGTATTTCCTATAAATTGGACATTGGATCTAACCTAGAGGCTTAATCAGATCAAATTCAGTTTTTTGGCAAGAGTTGTATCACAAGATAGTGGTGTGTTCTTTACCAGGAGGCTTAGATCCATTATTTCATAAGGATTATAAAATTGTTAATAATTTAATTCTAATATGTATCCAATAGCTGATACATATATTCCTTGTTAATATTGTATAACTTTCTTCCTGCACTTATTAGTTTACCTATTTATTAAAAAAAAAATAAAGCCCGGAGTGGCTCGGTAGTTGAGTATCAACCTATGAACCAGGAAGTCACAGTTCAATTTTTGGTCAGGGCACGTGCCTGGGTTGCGGACTCGGGTTGTGGGCTCAGTCCCCGGTGTGGGGTGTGCAGGATGCAGCCAATCAATGATTTTCTCTCATCATTGATGTATCTATCTATCTCTCCCTCTCCCATCCTCTCTGAAATAAATAAAAATATATTTTAAAAAAATAATAAAGAAATTCTTCTAGCATTTACTTATTTACAAAATTTGGATCAACTATATATAAAATGCAGTCTCATTTTTTTTCTACTTAACAATTTCCTCTGCCATTAAATGTTAGAAAATAATATAAATCATATGGACATAATAATGTAATTGTCCTCTGATTGCTGGACATTTTAGGATGTTTTCTACTTTTTGTTATAAATAGCACTACAATGAAGAATCTTAACATAGATCAATCAATTTCCTTAGGATACATTTCTAGAAGAGAATTACTGGGTCAGAGGGGAAAATTATTTTTATAGATCTTAATACATGGTCTTCCCATAGGTTGAGAACTGATAGCAGGGTCGCCTAAGACCATCAGAAAACACAGATATTTATATTACAATTCATAACAGTAGCAAAATTACAGTTATGAAGTAGCAACGAAAATAATTTTATGGTTGGGGGTCACCACAAAATGAGGAACTATATTAAAGGGTCACACAGCATTAGAAAGGTTGAGAACCACTGCTCTAGAGGGTGAGCATATATAAACAATTAAACAAGATAATCTCTGATCCGGTTAAAAAGACTGCCATAAAGGAAATAAACAGAGTGCCTAGAGGATTTGGGAAGCACTTTAGGTAAAGTGGTCAAGGAAGGCCCCTCTTGAGGAAGTGACAGCTGAACTGAATAATGAGAAGATGCCAGCCATCCAAGGATATAATGAAAATGTGTCCTAGATAAAAATTACAGGAAGTACAAAAGTCCTGAGGTGGAATAGTCTTGGCCTATTTGGGAAACAGAGACACCAGTGCATAGTAAGTAATAAGTGGTCCAGATGAGGCTGTTAAAAGTATGAAAGGCAGCCAGATCATATGGAACCTTGGAGGCCACAATAAAATAAGTCTAGATTGAAGTGCAATGGAAAGCCACACTCACTACAGCAACAGTACTCAGAATCTTACTGGCACATGAATAAATTCAGAGCTGCATTCTCAACATTATAGAATAGAGTTCTTGATGTTTTTTTGGAGTTCTTGATGTTTTTTCTATCCTATATAATAAAAGCCTAATATGCTAAGTGTCTGGTCAACCATAGGCTATTCAACCAATCAACATGTAATATGCTCATAATATCCTAAGGCCACTCAATCACTCGCTATTATATGCACTGACCACCAGGAGGCAGACAGTTGACCAGTCGACCAGTCACTATGACATGCACTGACCACCAGGGGGCAGATGCTCCGATGGGAAGGAGAGCTTGCTGCTGGGGTCTAGCCAATTGGGACTGAGCGAAGACAGGTTGGACACATTCTGGAGCCCTCCCGTAGCTCCTCCCTGGCTGGCCAATCTCCCACATCCCTCCCTAGTCCCAGTTGTGCACTGCTGGGATTCCTCAGCCTGGCCCGCGCCCTCTTGCAATTCAGGACCCTTCAGGGGTTGTCAGAGGCCGAGGGACCCCACTGGTGTATAAATTCATGCACTAGGCCTCTAGTTATATGGTAAAAACTAGTTATTGGTTGACTTATAAAAATCTATTAGACCCATGGTCAAAGTAGTAAAATTTTCACCCATTCTAGATTTTTAAATGGTGACCACTAAGGTATAATGCTTCTTACCTAACATCAATGTCTAAGTTTTCTTGTTTAGACTGTTTTATACCCTCAAGTACAGATTCCACATAAGTTTTTTTTGTCATTCCTAGAAAGGACACAAAGAAAACATGTAAAGAGATCATCAACTATTTAATCCTTCAGCATTAGTATTCCTATGTGAACAAATTACATTTTCACTTTATGTTGTGACAAAAGCATGGCTAAGGATGAATTAAAACACAGCCCTATGGTTATATTTTAGTAAATACTAATTGAACCTTAATAAATTTGGGAAAATAATTAAGAACTATAAAAATAAAGTAAAAAGGATTCTTAGATTCAACAGACATAAAATTACTCACACAAATTGTCATGAAAAATTTTTAATGTTTTAACAAAACAAAAATAATAATAATAAGCCTTTTTCTAAAGTCTCTTTTTGGGTGCTTAAATTTTCCTCTTCTGGGGAGCTCTGAAAGAGCATCTCCAGAATAAACTCCTCTAAATACTCTTGTGCCTCAATTCTAAAATGCTTACTTTTAGTGGAAAGTCTCTAGTAAAGCACAGGAAATTATAAAGAAGTAAAATAAAACTAACATATAATCCACCACTCAAAGATAACCACTGTCTTTGTTTTTCTAAGCATACATATATGTATGTATACTAGAAGCCCAATGTGTGAAATTCATGTAAGAGGAAGCCTTCCTTCCCCCCGGGACCTGAGCTTTGCTCTGGTTGCTGGCAGGCATCTGGGACCCGGGCTTCCTTCTGGCCCCAGCTTCATCCAGAAGGATGCCCGGTCTAATTAGCATATTACCCTTTTATTATTATAGATACTAGAGGCCCAGTGCACAAAATTCGTGCATGGGGGGAGTCCCCTCAGCCCAGCCTGTAGCCTCTCCAATCTGGGATCCTGGGGGTATGTCCAACTGCCAGTTTAGGTCTGTTTCCTGGCATCGGGCCTACACCAGCAGTTGGATTTCACTCTCACAATCCAGGACTGTTGGCTCCTAACCACTCACCTGCCTGCTTGCCTAATTGCCCCTAACAGCCTCTGCCTGCCTTCCTGATTGCCTCTGGCCCCCTTGCCAGCCTGATCACCCCTAACAACCTCTGCCTGTCAGCCTGATTGACCTCAACTTCCCTCTCTGCCAGCCTGTCGTTTGGTCGTTTGGTTGCCCCTCACTGCTCCCTGCTAACCTGGTTGCCCCATGCAGTCTGCTGTTTGATCGTTGCGTGAGGGCATCCCGACCCATTTGCACATTACCTTTATTAGTATAGATATTCTGAATAGATGGGATGCTACTAAGTAAATATGTATTCTGTTCAGTCATTAAACACTATCTTCTGAGCATATCTCCAATCATTAAAGTGTCTTTGAAACTATTTTTATTGTTGCCTACCATTCCATTAACCTTTAACAATTCCCCTATTGTTACATACTTACGTTAAAACCTCTCTTTTGAATCTCCATTCAAAGAGCAACCTAGCTCTAATAATTGGTAGTTTTTTTTCTATACTTCGCTCTCGCTGTCTTCACTAGCATAACTTAGTACTGATTCTGCAGTTAGAAAATGCAAGATAAGTTTCTTTTGCTTGCCCCAGTTGTCAACATTTACTTTACTATATATATTTGAAAAAATTTTACCCCGAGTGGTGACTGGCTATACATGTCAGGGTGCAAGATGACCTGGTAGGATCACAAAATGCTAAGAGGGACCCAAAGATACCACATAATATCTCCTGAAGTTACTCTTATGGAATTTTCTCCAGACCACATCCAGATCTGCTCATCTCCATCCAGAGGAGTTTTACCACATCACAGCTTGCTCCTGGCCAAAGACCCTGTTAGTCCCTGAGAAGTGACTGAATAACCTCATTTCAGTGATTGTTACAAAACATAATTATGCATCTACTCAGTGACACTGTTTCACAAGTGCTCTTGATGAAGGCAGCAAGAATTAGCCTGTTTAAGACAATGCAACTATAAGGAGCAAATGTCCTTTTCTCAGAGTGAGAAAAACAAACAAAAAAAAAAACAAATGAGCCCTAGCCAGTTTTGCTCTGTTGAACAGAGTGTCAGCCTGTTGACAGAAGGGTCCCAAGGTTTGATTCCGGTCAAGGGCACATGCCTGGGTAGTGGGCTCGATCCTCAGTAGGTGATGTGCAGGAGGCAGTCGATCAATGATTCTCTCTCATCATTGATGTTTCTATCTCTCCCTCCCTCCTACTTCATCTTTGAAATTAAGAAAAAGAAAAACAAATGACATTTTTTGCAGGCCTTCTTATTCCCCTTAAAAGATAATACCTGAGTTCATTTTTTAAAGAATAAGTTACTCAATAATTTGTATCATAAATGTACATCATAACATTTGGAATGTTGATTCTATTTTTACAATAGAGTAAAAGTAGGTGCTTCATATTCTCAACTTGTAAACACATGAATGACCAAAGCACACATAAAAGATTACATTGGCTGAGAAATAATTAAATTCTACCTGTAGCATTGTCTCTTCTGGGTGTGCTCCTTAATTCCAGGTACTTGACACCATCATCTGCAAATTCTTTAATGACATCTTTTGTGACCTGATAATAAAAACAATGAACATAATATTGATAATGTTGGTGTAAGGGTCCCAATGAAAGTGCCAAATGCTACAGCTTCATTTCATTCATTACATTTGATTTGAGAAACATGTAGGAAATCTTCCATGTAGTTAAGAATAACTGCTTTGCAACACCCCTGATGGAGACCATGACAGAACTGGAAAATTTCCATTATCTCCCATCACCCCATTTCCACATTAAATACAAATATGTACATCATTCACACTTTTTGTTTTTTTCTCCTTTTAACCATTTTTCTATTTCCTTGTGTTTATAACAGCAGTTTGATAAGATAAGAGAAGATAAAACTAAATCTAGTTAAAATCTATGAGTGTGTAGTACAAGAAAGAAACATATGGAAATGAACAGCTAATATTGATTAGACATTAATGATGTACAATTTAAAGTCATGGTTTAAGATTCTTATTCAAGATATTTAGGAATACGTTGTATTTTTCATCAATTCTTTAAGCAGGGTTAAAATTCTCCCAGAAGTATATAGGAAAATTCTTCTTAGGTGAAGCAAATGGGTGATAAATATGAGTCAAACTGTATCTAATTTAGTACAAATCTCAACAATCCAAAAATTACTAATGACTAGGGTAAATGATATCTGAAGATTGAAGGTATGTTTCCTTCCCTGCCATCAATCCTAAAAAAAATACCAGATCTAATAGAAAAAGGACCAGGTTGGGGATACTGTGACAACGTGCCCTAGTTAGTCCTTACAGTTGGCATCCTAATCTTTTTTTTTTTTAAACCCTCACTATATATTTATTGATTTTAGAGAAAGGAAGGGGGAGAGAGGAGAAGAAAGAGAGAGCGCGCACACACACAAAACATATATGTGAGAGAAACATTGATCAGCTGCCTCCCATATGCACCCTGACCAGGAACGAATCCGAAATCTATGTATGTGCCCTGACCAGGAATCAAACCCGCAACCTTTTTGGTATACAGGACAATGCTCCAACCAACTGAGCCACCCAGCCGGGGCAGTCCTAATCCTAACCTGTTTTGACTATATGTACATGAGCAGGCAAAAGGCAAAAGGAACAGGGATTGGCTGGTTGTGCAGATAGTGCCTAACAGGGAAACTACCTTAGTGGATTCACTGCAATCCAAGGTCTGAGTCTCATCTTTTTGTCTTTTTTTTTTAATTAAAGCCAAAAATAAATTATAATATAAATGTAATGGAGGTCTAGGGAATCAGAGACTATGCACAACAGCATTCAAAAATCACATGACACCCCTACACCAAGAGAGACACCCACCGTTTCCTTCACCACCGAGCATGAGCCTGCAGCCTCTGCACATGAGACCCAGTGGCATTGCTTCTCTAGGAGCCCCGCACTGCTGCTTTTGTATGCCTCATCCCTGTAGGTTGAGGAACTTGCATCTTATCATTGCTCCAGGTCCAAAGATCCCAAGTCACTCTACCCCAGCTCCCAGGAGCCTAATGCAGAAGCCTATTTGTTAATGTGTACACTAACAGTGATTATGAAATGGCAGTTCTTCTCAGTGGCTGAAGTGATCATATCTACTATTCAGGGTACCTCTCATCTTGGTGGAGAGATACCTGTGAAATCAAATGAATAATAAAAGGCTGGTGTCAAGTATAGCATGAGAGCAATGGAAGATTTATCTAGGCCACAGTGAGGCCAGTGAAATCATGCTTATCCCATGTCAAGAATACTTCCTTGGGGTCCACATCTGTGTCTGCCAGATTCAGCCCTGACTATAAATTCTTCATGGTCAGGGACCATGTCAATCTGTCTTTATATCTCCCAGTCTCTAGTAATGGAACATTATGGGCATTCAGTCAACTTTTTTGAACTAAAGTTTTAGATTAAACTCTCCTCTAAAAGGTGATTAATTTAGAGTTTATTGTGAGGATCAATCTTGGCCAAGGAGGAAAATTCTTTCTTGATCAGTCAAAAGTTAGCTCTCTAGAAATATGTTATACTTCTTACTTTGCATTTTTCTAAATGACCAGGATAAGCAATATCTAAAGGCTGAATGATTAAGAACACTGACAGGATTTTGTTTATCTTCATTTACAAAAAGGATATTTTTATTTTTATTCTTTTAAATATATTTTTATTGATTTCAGAGAGGAAGGGAGAGAGAGATTAGAAACATCAGTGATGAGAATCATTGACTGGCTGCCTCCTGCACACCCCACACTGGGGATTGAACCTGCAATCCAGGCATCTGCCCTGCCTGAGAACCAAATCATGACTTCCTGGTTCATAGGTCGACGCTCACCCACTGAGCCACATCAACTGAGCAAAGAGAACATTTTAAATGCCATCCTAGTTAGATCAATGATTCAGAAATCAGTCTTCCATATCATGGAAACTATAGTATCATAGAGCTTTAGATAAGAGAACACAGATGTGTTCTTTAGTCCTACATTCTCAGAGGAAAGGTACAATTTCGCTAAAAATTAATAATTTAACGTCTAGGCACTTCTTGAACTTCTTCACTCTCTATAACATCTACTCAGGCAGTGAAAAATCTTCCAAGCAATAGGGATAAAACTTTTCTGTCTATGGTCATATATTATGAAAAACAGGACCAGATTTTCTCCATATTGTCTTCCATCTAACAGAAGATATTCATCTAATTCTTTCCTCATATATTTTCCAATGAATATAGGCTTTTAATATTAGCTCTTAGGCAAATGTCTTACATTGTTTTAAAAAGAGTTGCCATAAAAAAGCAGAAAACATTTTTCATTAGACTCAATGCAACAAGAGGGCATAAATTACTTAATTTTTAGACTTATCTAAAAATTGCTTCATTTCTTACCATTAAAATATCTTCAGGGCTAGTAGTAAGCTGATGAATAATCTGAAACATCTGAAAACATCTATAACATGAATAAAAAGTTTTAAGATACTCTAGTCATTAAAACCTCAAGACAAATTCAGTAAGCAATTAAATAGATCTTAGTTATTATATAGGGTATTCCAAAAAATGCATACACAGTGTGAATGATTATAAAGTTAGTGTTTACTAACATACAGTTCATTTTCAAAATTCAAAAGAATCTACAGAAATGAACATTTTTTTTTGTCAACACCTGTTTTCAGCTTAACAATAACCCACAACCATCGGACCAACTAACACCTGTTTTCAAACTGATGACAGTTCTGGTCCAGGCACTGCTGATAACTTGAAGGAATAGAATCGCAAACATCAAAAATAATATTGTTTGGTATTTGTGCACCCTCAATTTTTTGTACCATAAACTTTATCTTTTATACATCCCCACAAAAAAAAGTCTAGTGGATAAATTTTCTTTGTTCAAAGCTTAGTCTGGCTTCATCCATTATTTCAAATTAGTTAAATCTAAAAAGAAATGAAAATTAATAAAACCTAAAAAGGAATGAAAATTAAAGTATGAAAAAAATCATACTTTGAATGGTTATAAAGTTTGTACTTCAACTGTGTTTTCAAACTTCCAGTAGCATTTTAGGATGAATTTCCTTTGTTCAAAGCTCAGTCTGGCTCAAAAGAAAGAAACATCAATTGAGCTATCAGCTCTTGAAGTGTTTATACATGTTTTTAGAACACCCTGTAGATTTGTATATTTATAAAGAACTACAGAATAGGTTTTTTGAAAATTACATTGATCTAAAAAGAAAATTACAATGACTGAAAAGAAAACATCACTGATATTTTTAAGTGGGATATACTAGTTTCTCTTTTCCACCACCACTCCTACCCCACCCCACCATCTCCTGTTGGTAGGAGCAAATAGGAGAAAAGTCAGTAAACCTATACTTTCCACTCTAAAGAATAGTTAATATAGTAAAACCTCACAAACAACATAAATCATTAAAAACATTGTCAACAGTCGGACAGCTGGAAAAATTCTGTATGTCAAGTTATAGTCTCCATACTAGATGGATACCTTATTACTTTAACTATTAAAATATGAATTCTTACATACTATTTACAATCTCAAAATAGTGATAGAAAAAAAAGGACTATGTCTACAATCTCCCCACTCACTCTTCTAAAGTTCTTTTCTTTCCTTTATCGATCATAGTCATTTGACCATGGATTCTGAGACTTGGTTTCTTAGCTATTAATTTCTTCATGGTATTACAACTAATGGATCCATTCAAGTGGGCATGAAGTTCCTAAAACAAAAGAATACAATCAGTAAAAACATATTAAGTATCCACTAGATTCACAACATCATAGCGTGCACTTGATGTTTGCAGTCTATAGTAGGCAAATTGCCTATTAGATTTAGCTATCCAACTTTTAAAGTTTATAAATTATAACAGTAAAATTCACTTTACTTTTGTGAAAAGAAACAAAAGAGTCACTATAATTAGCAACCACTCTAGAATTCTGTGGTTGAATTCTTACCACTTTAGGTAGTTCTGAGAAAAAGGTTCTCTTCCATTGCTGCTGGTCTTCTGCTTTTATCATGACTTATCAGGATAAAAAGATCTTTCTCCAAGCACTCTTATTGGTAAGAACAATACCATGTAGTTCAGTCAGTAAATTTTGTGGCCTTGAATTTCCTTCAGATTGCTTTATTTCCACACATATTTATAAAATTAGCTGAAATGTTGCTTGGGGTTCAGCTTCACCTATTTAAACAAATGTTTACATTTTCAGATGTTGACATAAAAGCGAAGAAACAGAACTTTTGTGAATTTATTCTTCAAAAGACACAAAGTCTCTCCAAAACTAATAAGCTAATAATATGAACTAGAAATAAGGAAAAGTATCAGGTGGATTACAATCTGCAATTCAGTTGGATGTATTCCTTACTTAACATTTTCTATAAAACTACTTCTAAAACTAGAAATTCATAAGGCCTATTTTGGGTAAAAAAAAAAAGTTTACATTTTAAATTGTTTAAAATATATAAAGGACGAGCAGAGGTGTTGGCTTCAGTCGGCCTGGCTAGTCCTTTTACTAGTTTCCACAGTTTAGAAGTAGGTTAACCTCACAGCTTCAGTTTTTCCTGATTTGTAAAAAAGGGATAAAAGTGCAGAGTAGCTCTGAGGATTGATACAGTAATTTAAATTCTCTTCTTATATGCTCCCATAGACTCCAGTGACTACCCTTCATTCAGTGCTTTATCAAACTGTATCTCAATCACTGATTTATTTGTCTTCCTCACTAGACAATAAGCTTCCAAGAACGACGACTATGGCTAGAACCTAGCACATTACAGGTGATAAATCCTAATTTGCCCTTCACAGCTGAAGGTGGCTTATACATTAAGATAAAATTCCAAATGAAATTTAGTGATTTTCAAAGTAGCTACCTTGACTCTCTGGATCCTCATGTTAATAATGATGACATTGATAATAACAGCAGTTTCCATTCAGAGCCTGCCAGATAAGCACTTTTAATAATATAATACTTAATCTCACCAATAACTTTGCAAAATAAATATTTTTTACCACATTATTAATCTCTAAATTGATACTGAAAGGGTAAATAAGTTATCAAGATATTAAAATGGGCAATAAAGAATATAGATTGTACAGGACGAGACAGAGCCATAGAACCCACAGCAAGACCAACTCAGCATGAGTTAAAAATGGCATTTCAATGAATTACCATATAGTAAGTGCTTAAATAGTAACAAATTTTAAAAAATAGACTATTTAATCAATATGTTTAATATCTCTACAAAAGGACATAAAAGATGTCGTTAAAATGGGAAAACATACTTTATCTTACATAGGTAAAGTCAATTTGTCATAAATTGACTTATAAAGTAAATGTTAATAAAAATATTCTCAAAAGCATTCCTTAGAAATTGATTTTTAAAGTTCATTAAAGACTTAACTTATAAAACTATCCAGAAAAATATATTGTGAATCTCAGAAGAATGATACTTAATACTGGTGAAGGTCTAAGTAAAAGTTCTGGTGTGAACAGAACTTGGTGTGGTCTTTTTAGAAACCAAATTGGCTATATGTATCAACACACACAAACCCACAAACAATACATTTTTATCCAATAATTCTACTGTTAAGAATTTATCTTATATCTTAGAGGATATACTATATAAATACATTCCTTATAGTATTATTTACAATAGCAAAAATTGGAAACAACCTAAATGACCATCAGTGGGTACTGGCTAAATTATATATATATCCACTCAACTGAATATCTATGACTATAAGGAAAGATTTCTATGATATATTGTTACCCTGTTTCCCCGAAAGTAAGACATCCCCGCAAAATAAGACCTACTTCCAGTTTTGCCTCTCGCTGTAATATAAGGCATCCCACGAAAATAAGACCTCCCCGATAATAAGGTCTCCCCTGAACATAAGGCCTCCCTGGAATATAAGGCCTCCGAAGCTACCATAAGGCGTCTGACTCCTGATTTAAAGAGACCTCGCACTGCCTGAATAGCTCTGGCTGCACTGCGGCCTATCAGTGAGCTGGTTTGTGATGACAACTACTACCGTACCGTATACAGGTAATAAATTTCCTTTTTTTTTGTTGTTCAACAATAAATGTGTACTGTATTCTTCTTCATGGAAAAATAAGACATCCCCCGAAAATAAGACCTAGCGCATCTTTGGGAGCAAAAATTAATATAAGATACTATCTTATTTTCGGGGAAACAGGGTACTTCCAAAAAGTAAGTTGCAAAATACATGGTTTAGAAAGATGACATTTATGAATAAAGCATGTATGTACATATACACTCACACTCACATACACACACACACATTCTCTCATTTATTATATCTTTATTCTAAGACACATATGAGGTTTTACAACAAGCATGTAAAACTTGATTACTTTTTGAAATAATTTTAATTAATTAAAAATTTCAATAATTGTAATAAATTTACTTAATTTTAATAAATTAACATTTGGAATACTTAGCAAGTTATTTATTTAAAATAATTGTTTATGAAATAATTAAATTATTTCTTAATATTGCAAAACAGCTTTATTATGATAAATTGTGAGAAAGAACTTTCATGGTTTGATAACAGCCTAAAAAAGCACTTAAGACATTTTATATAGCAGGCTGATAACCTACTCTAGGTTCCTGACCTTATTTTGTGCCACATTCAAGCCACATTCAAACCATTCTCCAGATTTACTTTTAACTAGTTGTGAGTAAATTTACTGACTCATTGGCTACAATCCTATATAATAAAAGTGTAGTATGCAAATTGTCCCCTCGACCAGAAAGTAGTCTGGGGATTCGACCAGGAGGTGGGACTGGCTGGGGGGAAGGGAAGGAGCCAGCCACTAGGGACCCTACCAGTGCACGAATTTCGTGTATTGGGCCTCTAGTATTAACCTATTTGAAAGCCACAAAACAAGCACTATCTTTGCACACGTGAAAAAATTGTTTCAATGATCCTTGCCTAAGATACTTCTATCAGCAATACCATTCCCTATCAAATCAACTTTTCTGGGCTACTTTTGTTTGTTTGTTTTGTTTTTAGAAAGAAGAAGGGGGAGAGAGGTATAGAAATATCAATTGCCTGCCTTCTGCAAGGTCCCTACTGGGGATTGAACCTGAAACCACTGCATGTGCCTTGACCTGGAATGGATCCCATGATCTCTAGGTGCATGGGTTGATGCTCAACCACTGAACCACAGCGGCTGGGCCCTGGGCTGGATTTTGCATGGGCCAGAAGCATGGATGAGAGTTAGAAGCTGAAAGGCAACACACTGAGATAAGACTTTTCTACATTTGTAGTTAGTGTTTATCAAGTTAGGGAAGACCAGAACCAAGTTTCCTGTCTCCCAGAGTACTTTTTTTCATGACTAGGGGAGATGAGGAGGACCTCAGATTAATACAAATATTTGTTACTTTTTATTAAGCACTTACTATGAACCAGGCACTGTGCTAAGTGTCTTAGGTGGTTATTTTACTTAATCTTCACAACAACCCATGAGGTATTATTGCTTTCATTTTATATAAGAACTAGAGGCCCAGTGCATGAAATTCATGCACCGGGGGGGGGGGGGAAAGAGGGTATCCTTCAGCCCAGCCTGCTCCCTCTCCAATCTGGGACCCCTTGAAGGATGTCCGACTGCCTATTTAGGCCCTAAATGGTAGTTGGACATCCCTCTCACAATCCAGGACTGCTGGCTCCCAACTGCGCACCTGCCTGCCTTTCTGATTGCCCCTAACCACTTCTGCCTGCCAGCCTGATCACCTCCTAACCACTCCCCTGCCAGCCTGAATGATGCCTAACTTCTCCCCTGCCAGCCTGTTTGCCCCTAACTGCCCTACCCTATGGGCCTGGTCACCCCTAACTGCCCTCCTCTGCAGGCTTGATCACCCCTAACTGCCCTCCCCTGCAGGCCTGCATCCCTCTCCCCTCCAACTGCCCTTCCCTGCAGGCCCGATCACCAACTTCCCTCTTCTGATGGCCTGGTCACCCCTAACTGCCCTCCCCTGCAGGCTTGATCACCCCCAACTACCCTCCCTTGCAGGCCTGGTCCCTCCCAACTACCCTCCTCTGCTGGTGGACATCTTGTGGTGGACATCTTGTGTTCACACGGGGGGCAGGATCTTTTGACCACATGGGAGCAGACATCTTGTGTATTGGAGTGATGGTCAATCTGCATATTACTCTTTTATTAGATATGATAGAGGCCTGGTGCACAGGTGGAGGCCAGCTGATTTGCCCTGAAGGGTGTCCTGGATCAGGGTGGGTGTTCCCTTGGGGCGTGGGGTGGCCTGGGCAAGGGGCCTGTGGTTGTTTTTCAGGCCGGCCACACCCCCCAGTGACCCAAGCAGAGGCCCTGGTATCTGGGATTTATTTATCTTCTACAATTGAAACTTTGTAGCCTGGAGCAGAGCCAAGCTTTCTGCTCACACAGCCATTGAAACTTTGTCTTAAGTGGAAGCCTCAGCCAACCAGGCTTTGTGGAAAGCTTGGTTTCCTCCATTGCCAGGGGCAACCCAAGCCTCTTTCCTCCTCTCTCTGTGGCTGTAGCCATCTTGGTTGGGTTAATTTGCATACTTGCTCTGATTGGCTGTGGGCATGGCTTGTGGGTGTAGTGGAGGTACAGTCAACTTGCATATTACTCTTTTATTAGATAGGATAAACAGATTAAAAATAATAACCAGAAAACAATCGTAAGTTACTCAAATCACAAATTTTTTTCCCTATTCTTTCTTCTTGAATCACTTTTCTTGATTTCTGTTTTTTTATTAAAAATAAAAAATATTTCTAACGTATCATGTACATTTTACTAAGTTGTTATTAAAATATTATTTCCATAGTTCTTTTTAAAAAATTCTATAACTCCTCCCCCCAATTTGTTCTCAATCACCTGAAGACAATTCACAAAGCAGACTTAGTCCCCTCATTTTAGAGATGAGGATCCCAAGGTCCAGCATGCTTAGGGGAGTTCTCCTATTCTCTTCAAAGGCAATTCCAAACTCAAGTGTTCTAGCTAGCCCCAACTGCTTCACACTGAGGTGACAATCCAGACACCAGCTTCACAGAGACAACAGAAGCCATCAGGCATGAATTTCCTCTTTCTATCTCCCCTCCCCACACTTAAACTTATCTTTACCTACACCCCTTCTTCCCTCAGAAGCCAGAGAAAAAAATATTAATTCTCTTGAATCTCAGACTGCTAGTATTCTACATTCCTCTTTATTGCCCTGTCTCTCCTTCTTCTGAGCTAAGGTCCTTGAAAGTGTAATTTATACTGGCTGCCTCCATTTACTTATCTCCCATTCACTGTAAAATGGATCCTGCCCTGATTGCTGCACAGAAATTGTTCTCAAGTTATTAATAGCTTTTAAACATTAAAGCTAAACTTTTCAATTAACAAAGCTTTATCCTGACTCAAACTTTTGAGTTCCAATACTCAAACTCAAATTGGTAGAACTTCAAACTCGTTATACACATGCACATACATACACACACACACACACACACACACACACACCCTGAGTGGCCAGATTATTATAATCTCTGAATACATAATAACCTGGCCACTCAGTGTGTGTGTGTGTGTGTGTGTGTGTGTGTGTGTGTGTGTGTGTATAATGTATGTATTAGAGGCCTGGTACATGAATTCATGCATGGGTGGAGTCCAGCCAGCCTAGCCAGGGGGAGGGGACATGGGCGGTTGGCTAGTTGAACTCCTGATCAAGGGGACAATTTGCATATTAGCCTTTTATTATATAGGATATACACTGAGTGGCCAGATTATTATGCATTCAGAGATCATAATCTGGACACTCAGTGTATATTTCAGAGAGGAAGGGAGAGATAGAGACATCAATGATGAGATAGGATCACTGTCTGCCTTCTGCATGTCCCCTATTGGGGATAGAGCTTGCAACCCTGGCACGTGCCCTTGAATGAACCCAAGAAGCTTCAGTTCACAGGCAGAGGCTCTATCCACAGAGCCAAACCAGCCAGGGCCAAAAACTCATCCTTTTAATCTTTATGCTATATTGCTTCAAGGTAACCACACCTTTAGTCCCCTTGATTTTCTTCTCCATCTCAGCTCCCAGTCTGTCACCAAATCCCAATTAATAAATTACAAGTCTCTTTAAATATCTCTGGAGCCAGTTTCCTCCTGGAGATGATACCCGAACACCCAACTCAGAAACTTGATGGTTACTATATTAAATCCCCAACAAGATTCAGACCATATCCTGAGGGAATAATCATCTTACTACCCTAGAATCACAGAATTTTGAAAGTAGAAGGGAATGTCATTTTAGAGTCGAGACACGGGGGCTGAGTAATATACTTTATAGCACAGAGCCAGGGATACAAGACAATCAATGGTAGGTACCTGCAGGGAATATTTTATAGGGTGAAACACAACCTCGGCAAAGGATTGTTCATTTTGCACCAGACCTCACTGGACTTCTCCGACGTAAGTGGGATCTCCTTTTGCAACATTTAAAGCATTGACTAAATTAGCGCTAGTAGTTATTATTATCCAAGGATCGACCCCCTTCCTCTACTTGCCCACCTCTGTCAGCGGTGTAGACCTTTCCCGTCCAAGTTCTGGCTGTCCGTCCCCACAAGCTCACCTCTTAAAAGATTTCTGGCAACAGGTGAGTCAACTCTGAGAACTCAGATAAAAAATTTCCCTTCGCACGGAAAGGCTCGTAGAAGCGACAACCCGACCTTCCCTGGCAGTGTACGTGACCACAATAAGCCGTGGCGGACAGTCCTCCCGCGGAAAAAGCAGTCCGAGAGAATCAAAGAAGTCGACCTGTGCAATTTTAGCCCAAGCTGCACCCGCCTCGATGCTGATCAGCCAGGCGCGCTCTTCCCGGAAGTGACGCACACTTTCCTGCGGAAGAGGAGTTAGGGAGGAGGGGTGGCATTTCCGTATGGACGTGCGTGCGTGAGGTGCGTAACGAGAACGGAAGAGCCGCTCAGCCCCGGGAAAGACCGGGGCTCCTGAGCGAGCACCTTTTGGCCATGGGCCCGCGGAGCCGTGAGCGCCGGGCGGGAGCAGTGCAGAGTACCAACGACAGCAGCGCCCTCAGCAAGAGTTCCCTGGCCGCGCGCGGGTACGTGCGCGACACCTTCGCCGCGTTGCTAGTTCCGGGGACCGCTCGCCGCGCGCCGCTCGTCCACCGCGGCTACTACGTCCGCGCACGCGCCGTACGGCACTGCGTGCGCGCCTTCCTGGAATGGGCGTGCGCCGCCCCGGGAGCGCCTCGCGCCCAGATCCTGTCGCTGGGCGCCGGCTCGGACTCACTTTATTTTCGCCTCAAAGCAGCGGGCCGCCTGTCCTCCTCGGCCGCAGTCTGGGAGGTAGATTTTCCCGACGTGGCGCGGCGCAAAGCGGAGAGGATTAGAGATACTCCGGAACTGTGTGCGTTGTTAACCGGGCCTTTCCAGAGCGGTGACCCCGCGTCGGCGCTGTGCTTTGAGAGCGTGGACTACCGCATCCTGGGCTTGGACTTGAGGCAGCTGGAGCGATTGGACCAGGCCCTGACCGCCGCGGGCCTTGCTGAAGCCGCGCCCACTTTGCTCCTGGCCGAGGCGGTGCTCACCTACCTGGAACCGGATAAGGCGGCGGCCCTCATTGCCTGGGCAGCCCAGCGGTTTCCTCGTGCTCTTTTCGTGGTCTACGAGCAGATGAGGCCGCATGACACCTTTGGCCAGTTCATGCAGCAGCATTTCCAGCAGCTCAATTCTCCTCTGCATGGCCTGGACCGCTTTCCCGACGTGGAGTCCCAGCGGCACCGCTTCCTTCAGGCCGGCTGGACCGCCTGCAGGGCCATGGACATGAATGAGTTCTATCGCTGCTTTCTGCCCGCGGAAGAACGTTGGCGCGTGGAAAGTCTTGAACCCTTTGACGAGTTTGAGGAGTGGCATCTGAAGTGCGCCCACTATTTCATTCTAGCCGCTTCGAAGGGAGACGCTCTCCCCCAACCTCTGGTGCTTTCATCCCCAGAGCTGTTTCCTCGGGTAGATCCTGCTTCCCCTTCGGGGATCCTCCTTGCCAGTGTAGTCACTAGTGACAGCCAGGGCCCAAACTTTAAGAGATATGGCCACGCCTCTGTCCTTTTGAGCCCAGGCATTCTCAGTGCAGGTGGATTTGGAGAGCAGGAGGGGCGGCATTGCCGAATGAGCAAGTTTCACTTGCTCTCAAGAGACTGTGACTTTGAATGGAAAGGCAAACAATTAGGCGGTTGGGGGACTGAAGCTCAGTGGGATGGACGCCTTTATCACACCATGACAAGACTTTCTGATACTCAGGTTCTGGTTCTGGGAGGGAGACTGTCCCCAGTAACTCCAGCCTTGGGGATTCTCCAGCTTCGTTTTTGTAAGAGTGAGGTTGATAGCACTGAGGATCTAAATGTAATGGTAACAAAAGCTAGCACAGAAGATTCCACTTTGTCATGTTGGCGGCATTCGACAACAGAAGTGTCCTATGAAAATCAGAAATATTTGTTTGTATACGGGGGCCGAAGTGTGGTGGAACCTGTGTTGAGTGACTGGCATTTTCTCCATGTAGAGTCAATGACTTGGGTCAGGATCCCAGTGGAGGGGGATACACCTGAAGGTTGGCATTCCCACAGTGCCTGCAGCTGGCAAGAGGGAGTCCTTATTGCTGGAGGCCTGGGAGCTTCTGAGGAGCCATTGAATTCTGTAGTCTTTCTGAAACCAATCACTTGCGGATTCCTCTGGAAATCAGTAGATATCCAGCCTCCCATTACCCCAAGGTACTCCCACACAGCTCATGTGCTTAATGGGAAGCTTCTACTGGTTGGAGGGGTCTGGATTCATTCCTCCTCAGTTCCTGGGGTGACTGTTATTGATTTGACTACAGGATTGAGCTCTGAGTATCAGATTGACACAACATGTGTACCATGGCCACTAATGTTGCACAATCATACTAGCATCCTCCTTCCTGAAGAGCAACAGCTCCTGCTCCTTGGAGGTGGTGGGAACTGCTTTTCCTTTGGCACCTACTTCAACCCCCATACAGTAACATTAGACCTTTCTTCCCTGAGTGCTGGGCAGTAAGGACTAGACTTGATATATTCAGGATCCACTAAAGTAGACAATAAAGGTTTCCACAAATAGGATTTGACTTTGGCTACAGCTATTATCACACTCCACACCCCTCCTTTTATTTTATTTTATTTTTATTTTATTAACACTATTATGTTAAAACACATACCATCACTCAGATGATACAAAAATAAAACATAAGTAGACCTATCTTAAGGGAATGGTCATATAGTCCTAGAGGAAGAATTGAGGCCTTTAGATCTTTATATCTAATTGGTCTTCCTCCCATTTTCTAATCTGCATTTATCCATTTATTGAGTTACAAAGACCTGTAAGTCAAGTGAAAAATTTCCCACTCCTATGCTTTGTGACTTGAGGTGGTACCTTGGAAAAAGTTTCACACAGATACCTGGTAAGAATCTAAAGTTGAATATAGTTGACAGGGCATGGTATTTACCTCATTCTTCATGTATGAAAACCAAAAAGAACCCAGTTACAGTTTGATTAAAGCATTGTGCTATTTAGTGCAGAAGAGAACTCTGGGATAGATTCAACAATGATATTTGTATAGGACTTCATTGGAAAATATGCTTTTGTACCATTTTTGTCACTGGTTCCATATTTATATAGATTTAGGAGTGCTTATAAATCAAACAATTGATACTTCAACTCAGTATGTATATAATGTGATAATGTGTGTTTTTTTTAATATATTTTATTGATTTTTTACAGAGAGGAAGGGAGAGAGAAAGTCGGAAACATCGATGAGAGAGAGACATCGATCAGCCGCCTCCTGCACACCCCACAGTGGAGATGTGCCTGCAAGCAAGATACATGCCCCCAACCGGAATTGAACCTGGGACCTTTCAGTCCACAAGCCGATGCTCTGTTCACTGAGCCAAACCAGTCTCGGCTGATGTGATAATGTTTTGCTTCAGCTCTACACTCCACCCTTCACTATGGTCTGTGCCCCAGGAGGCTGACCTTCATGGATTATATCAATGAGTTTTCCTGTCTTCTAGTTTCTGTTGAGTTCTACCAGTCATAGGCACCAGAGGGAGATGTAGGACAGGAAGAGTGAGGCAGGGTATTCTTAGTGTTTCTCCTACTAGTCTGCAAGTTGGCAGAGTCAAACACCCTACCCCACCCCCTTTTTTTTTTTTGTCAAAGGCCACAACTTTTTGTCCATGTAGTAAGATATAGCTCTAATTCTGGATCACTCCAGGTTGCAGTAATTGTTCTTTCTTACCTCTTCAGACCTATTTGCTCTTTGCTAGACCTGGCTGCACTGTTCAATATAGTAGCTATTAGCCAAATGGGTATTTGAACTTCAATTAATAGAAATTGAATAAAATTAAGAATTCAGTGGCTTCGTTGAATTAACCACATTTTAAGTGCTCAATAGTCACATGTGGCCAATGGCTATGGTACTGGACACTACAGATGCAGAACATGTCCCTAGATCTGGACACTGAAGTATTTCACTATCTTGTCTTGGCTTCCCTTAGCCTTGCTCAGTCCCTTTTAATTGGTGTCTTCATTCAGCTCTCCTCAGTTGTCCCCTTTAAATGGACCATCTTTCATAGTGAGCCTTGTGGGATCAATGAAATATCTTAGGTGTTCATCCCTAAAATTTAAGCCTTAATTTCTCTAAATTGTGTCTCAAAAGGTAGTGGCTTTAGTGGCACTAAGTGTACCAGGTTAGTGTTTCTTGTTAGTCTAGTCCTTGAATGATTAATAATATTTTGAGGTTCTACAGTACTATCAATTTTAATAATATCTTGATGGACTTAGTATGACACAGACTCCTCTTTTCCTAAATATTTTTATAACAACTTTGCATATAAATGAATGTGAAAAATGATTAATTTAAAAACTGAGTTGCAAACAGAAACCTAAGTGTATAGAGAAGGCAATGTTGGCTCTGTTAAGTGAAGGCTCACAGGAGAAGACAACTGCTGTCTAGCTTCAGCTTCACTGAGACTGCAAGAGCTCTTTCAAAGAAAGTTGTTAGTTATGGTCATGAGAGTCCTGGGAAACAAGGCTGACTACAGCTAGGCATCTGGCAAGACTATAGGTGGGTACTAGATAACTGTCAGGAATATGATCAGAAGAAGAAAAGGCTGCATGCTTTGTAATCCCTACTTTTAAGTTCACTACAGCCTAATTCCAACTTTCAGGAGCAGATCCAAGCAGAACATTGATGAAATGAGTGCTCTTACCTATGTAATAGTACCAGAATTCTAACCTAGAATGACTCCAAGGCCCCGGGAGCATCTATTATGTTACCTTTTAGGTGGTGCCACAAACCATTATTATTTTATTACTTTGGAGGGCGTGGGACGGGCGGGTGGGGGGTAGAAGGTGCTGCTGGTGGTGAGATGGAGTTGGGGGTTGTGGATGGGTGGAACCATAAAGAGAATGTGGGTATGTGCCAGGCCAAATTAGTAGTGCCTATTCTCTTGAGCACTGGCCAGTAAGGCACATTATGACTAATCAGGCTTGTTCCAGGAAAATTACCACATTTTCTATAAGTGATTACCAGATTAAGCATGCCCTCCACCTCTGACCCGATACATGCATCATACTCAGGTAAGGAATTAGTCATTTTTCAAGCTCTACTCATTAGAGCACTTAGAAGTTTTGTCAGCAACATTTACCCTGCCTTTGGAACAGCGCTCTGCATGGACTGGTGCTGGATCCCAGTTTCCTAACAGTAATCTGCAGCAGTTAGAGATGTGGGCCAAATTGAGAACTCCAGTTAGACAATAATTTTTGCTTCTCCATTTCACCTCTGAATATTTTTGTTCTAAAATTCTGGAATGGAGCTCTGGGGTAGTTATGAGATTTAATGAAAGGCCCTTTCCTACACCCTCACCTGAGGATATGTTTTTATTAGAGAGAGAGAAAGAGAAAGAGAGAGATTGATGTGAGAAAGAAACATTGATCAGGTGCCCTGACTGGGAATCAAACCCGAGGCCTTTAGGTGTACAGGATGATGCTCTAACCAACAGAGCCACACTAGCCAGGGTTGTACTTCTTTTTAGACCAGAAAAATTAAGAAAGGAGGAGAATTTATTATGTTAACTTTACTGTCAGGGTCTCAAAAACTTACTAGGAAGGATGTGAAGACAGGTTAAAAAAAGCTTATGGAATGTGTTCTTCAAAGGCCAGTGTTGCAATTTCCTTGTGTGCTTTTAGAATTTTACCACCAAATGTCCATTTTTCGTTTTTCTACAGATTTAATCCTCCTTAGTGATGTTAGGAAGATGACATGTAACATGTGTTCCATTGGCCAGGCACTGCCTTGGTCTTCTCTTTCAGTGGTCTCAGATCTTAAAAGTCTTGGTTTATTCCATGTCTATTTTGTGATCCCAAACTTAACCTCAAATAGCCCATACCTACTCTGAGACGCCTAAATGATACCTCCTGGAAAATACTCCCATATGGCAGCTCCAAATGTAACCAACCACTGTGCTAAAGAAGCCTGTGCTCTTTGCAGAATCTGGTCAATAATAGAAGAACTAGTTACTAAGGTCAGTTATTAAATCATGACAACCACTAATGCCTAATGTCATATTAAAACTAAACTAAGCTTTTTTACTACAGTCATGAAGAAAGGGATATAAAATAGCATTAGGCTGGCAAAGTAGGTCATGAATCCTGAATAATCACATTTGGACTTGATGTTTAAAAGAGAAAGACATTATGTAGAGCAGGAATTATGAAATTTATAATCAGCTTTAGAGTAGGTTAATAGTTCCTTGGATATCAATCATTATGTAAACAGTTCTGTCATTCCACAGTTTAGTTATAAGGCTGATTATTTTTCTTGGACAATGACATAAAGCACTTGGTTGGGAAGGGGCAGTTTCTTGACAGAGGGAAGGAATTGTGTTTGTGTGTCTAGTTCAATTCTCTATCCCTGTCATGGCAGATGCTCAATAAATACTTGTTGGATGGAGGTCCAATCTGACACTCAAATACATTACATTTGAGTATTTGTCAAAAGTCCTTTAATTACTGTTCATGTTTGTGTGTGTGTGTGGGGGGGGTGAGTATTAAAGTTTTAAAGACCCCTATTTAAGAGTTTTTAAAATGTAACTGCTTTGCCCTGGCTGGTGTGGCTCAGTTGATTGAGCATGGTCCCATGCACAAAAAGATCTCTGGTTCAAATCCTCGTCAAGCATATGCCTGGGTTGCAGGCTCAATCTCCAGTAGGGTGTGTGCAAGAAGCAGTTGATCTATGTTTCTCTTGCTCTCTCTTCTCTTCCTCCTCCCCTCTCCCTGCCTCTCTCTTTGAAATCAATAAAAACATTTCTTTTTAATTCAAGTGCTTTTACCTGAGTAAAGGTGGTAGACTCCCATTGTTATTCCTAGTGTTACAGATTACACCTGAATATTTATCCTGATTGCAATTTCTAGCCGATCCTCATTACCTTTTGCTCAACATTGAACCATGGTTACCCCATATCTTTTGGAAATGAAATGAGCTAACTTTGCCAAAAGGTTAATCTGAAGGAGTGGGAACATGCAATTAAATGTGCTTGTGAGCACATACATACAAGATCTTTCTAGAATGTGATGGTTCACTAGGCATGATTTATTAAAACAAGTTTAATAGAGGGAGAAGACCTTGCCCTAATATTTATATGAAAAGTCATTTGCCACCTAATTGGCAGATTAAGACTAGGAAATAAATTGTCATAAGAATGATTTTTAGGATATTATACCATATCCTGCTTTTCTCATTTCCTAGCCTTTGTCCATATTTTTAAACTTTTTCATTAGAGTCTCAACCTCTGATTCATATTTATCTTAGGATTTCAGAAAAAGTTAGCAAAAATGATCTTTCTTATTTATAAATATATCGGCAACATAACCAATACTTAAGAGGAAAAATACCTTTGCTACCACCACATCTCAAAAAACCGCTACTCAATTATAAAACCAGAGTTTACATAGATACAGATAAGAGACTGGTGAATGCCAGAGGAATGGGGAATTGGGGGATTGGATGAAAGATATGATGAGGTTAAGAAGTACAAATTGGTAGTTACAAAATAGTAATAGGTATGTAAAATACAGCTTAGAGAATATAGTCAGTATATTATTATAACTATGTATGGTGCCAGGAGGGTGCTGGAAATACCTGGGGGAACACTTTGTGAAGTATATGGTTGTCTAACCACTATGCTAACCACCTAAAACTAGTACAAAATAGTAGTAAATATAAACTGTAATTGAAAAATAAAATCTAAATAAAAATTGTAATACAATACACATAGCACAGTCTAGACTTCAATCCACTGAATTTATATTTGGGCAATTGAATCTAGCATATTTTTATTTCCAGTGCATGACACATAATAAATGTTTAAAAAAAAAAAAGCCACATGAATGGCTATACATTTGAGTTAGGCTAAAATTAGTAACAAGTAGTGAATTGTAATGAAATCAGAGATTACTATGAGAAAATCAAAATATAGTGTAAAGCCATAGTAATTAAAAATATATTGATATTGGTGCCAGAATAGACAAATAGATTGAAGGAGTAAAGAATTCAAGAACAGACTATATGATAAGGTGACATTTTAAACTAGTGAGGTGAGGCTGGACTATTTGGTATATGATTTGGGACCACCACCTAGCTAATCATTTATGAAAAGTGATGTTCACTCCCTAATTCTCACAAATGCAAGCCTAAATTCTAGATGTATTAAAGATCAGATCTAAACTTAATAAGGAAAACAAACCTAAATTCTATGAGCATCAGAACAAGTATAAAAGAACATGTTATAATCTTAGTGGTAGAAAAGGCCTTAAAGAGCACATATATAAAAACAAAATTCAGAAAAAGTCTGATAACTGTATTCACTTAAAATTTAAGGGCAAAAAGATAATACATTAAAATTTTAAAAGATTCATATTTCCTCTATCCAGGACCATGCCATAGGAAGACTTGTTTTCCTTTTTCATCCCAGTTCCTTTATTGTTATAGTTCTATCACCATCTTTATCAAACAGCGAAAAGCTTCTTTGAATTCTGCAATCTGCTCTTCAGTTGGTCAGCCACACTGTAAGTTCTACTGATCCCCAAGACTCAACCATATAACCACTCAGCTTGCTTGTTCCACTTGGACTCCCAGTGGGATTCTTAACACTGCCTCTCTTGCCTTATTCTCACACCTTCCCAGCCTTGGTAATACAAATACAACTCCTACTTGATGTTCAAAGCTTATCTTTGGGAAGCATTCCCTGATTCTAATCCATCATGCCCTCAACCACTTTTCAGGATGGTATGGATTGCCCTTCTGTATTGCCATAGAACCTTGTAAATACCATCCATATTTCACTTGTATTATAATCTGTTTTCTAGTCTGTCTTCTCATTCAACATTGAAGCTTCTTACGGGCAGGGATAGTATCTTATTAATTGTTGTATTCCCAACACCTGACACTCTACAAACAAACTGAACAAGGAACTCTCATTGTGGGTGTTTAACTTCTTGGAGACAGAACTTTCTCAGACCCTTTCAATGTTTCCTTAGGTCATTTAGCCTTTAACTTTAGGTCATGATACTGGAGTACAAAATAAAAAGATAGACATAAGAGAAGAACATAAAAGATGAAAAGGGGGCTGAAAGCCATGTGGTCTAGAAAGGGAGAGAAAGAGAGAATATGGCAAGACTTGAGGTATGGGTATCTTCTACTCTCTTACCTTCACCTCCTCAAAACTGAGGCAAGGGCCAATAGAGAGTGGTAAAAACATTCAGATAGATTTAGGCAACTCTCAGGGCAGGAAGACCAGTTTGGCAGAGCTTTGTAGGACATGGTAACGAGAGGGAAATATGGAAGCAGGACAAAATTAAACATCAGTATCTGTAGCCCAGGAAAAAAATATAAGATCTTAAAATGGAGCAGCTACAATAAAATAGAGAGGAAGGAACACATCCTAGATTATTTGTAATAATAATAAAATTGGTAACAACTGTATCAAGAACTTACTAATTGCTGGCACATTATCTCACTTAACTATTATAGCAACTCTCTGATGAATTAACTGTTATTTTTCATATTTAAAAGATGAGGCAATTAAGGCACAGAGAGGTTAAGTAACAGGATTAATGTTGCACAGCTGTAAATGGTAAAGTCAGGCATCACACCTAGAAGGGTCTACTGATGGAACTCAGGATCTTAACCAGTCTGTATGACCATGATACAGCAACAGGACCAGGTGACTCCTGAACAGAGAGGAAAAGTGGTTGAAGAATCAGAGATCACACCAAGATCTCTATATTTGGGTTCTCACTCATATGAAAACCTGAATATTCCAGTGTATAGAGATATTATTTGACTTACATTTAAAAAATATGTATTTTTATTGATTTCAGAGAGGAAGGGAGTGGGAGAAAGAGATAGAAATATCAATGATGAAGGAGAATCATTGATTGGCTGCCTCCTACCAGAGATCAAGCCCGCAACTTTGGCATGTGCCCTTGACTGGAATCAAACCCAGAAACCCTCAGTCCACAGGCCGACACTATATCCACTGAGCAGAGCCAGCTAGGGCTTGACTTACATTTTTAAAGGATCTCTAGAAGATTGTAAAGACATTGACAAAAGGGTAGTTGGGAAGGAGAGGCAGTTAAAAGAAACAATGAATTGGCTTTGGGACATGTCGAGAGTGTCAATATGGCAGGCATAGATCAGTTTCTCAAGGGTTAGAGTGGGACTTAATGGGACACAATGAGTTTTTTTAGGCCCAATCTATAAATTTAAGCATTTAATTAATGGGGAAAAGATTGTGAAGCTAATCTTTGAATTTAATGATAGACATTTGTTAACTTAAATCCTCTCTGTTGCATTTACATTGTGATAAATAACTTTTTAAAAACGTAACATACTTCATCTCCCTGATATTGGGGACATTTACTCAGTCAAATGACAGGTAAATTTAGAAATCTAGAGAATGTAAATTATCATCATTTTTCTGCATTCAGCAGAAAACTTTTGTGGTAACTCAAGTCCTCTGCGAAGCTCAGCTACTGGTATTTCCAGATGCTGGACCAAACCTTGTGGTTCTCAACAAACACCTTCACCCTTCAGTATTTATTATATCAAATAAGGTGTTAACAAGTCATAATCCTGCTTCCTTCATTACCTCAAAACCTGAATCATTTGCTGAGGTAATTACCACAGGTAAGCTCTTTAAGACAGCGAGTGAACTACCCAGAAATGAAATGGGATGACAGGTAATGAAATTCATTACCAACTGGTCAACCTCTGTGGTCCTAGCGAAGAGCTCCTTTAGCTCAAATAAGGAAAGCTGTGAAAAGAGAAGGGCCCTACTTGAGCAGATATATGCTTTTTAAATAGTCATAATCTCTTCTATTTATCGTGCCCAGAACTGGGACACGTGCTTTCAAACCTTATTTCCTGAAATCCTCACAACCTGTAGAGGTGTATTATTATTTTGTTCCCTTTGAAGATGAGGAAACTTAGGCTTAGAGAAGGGATGTAATTTGTTCATGGGCATAGGTTAATCATAGAGTCAGGATTTAAACTCAGGTTTGAGAATCCTGTAGTAATCCAGTCTCATGGTAGCTCTGAAACTTGGGCTGAATCCCACAAAACTTCACTAATCTGCCTTGTAAGAGAAACTATGTGCCGTGACAAAATGCCTTCACGCTGTACAGACCCAAACTGGAACCATCAAGCTGGTACTTGAGGGAAGTTCCTCTGAGAATGTGCTTCTGGTCAGACTGGCCATGCAGGCAGTGTGGACCCTGCCCCTGAAATGCCAGAACTCCCTTCTCTGCCTTGTCAGCCCAGCAACCTGAAACTCATATCGGTTGACTTTGAGACCTGAACCTTACATAATCCTTTCCTGTCTCTCCTCCTTTTATAGGCCAATGATTTCATGCCACAGTGAGGTCAAATAACCAAAGCAATGGGCAATAGCTGAACACAAGCCATTAAGGGGAACCAGTGTCCTTTTGTACAGAACAACTAACCAAGCCTGAAACTATGATGGAAATGTGTGGTATTTCCCGGGGCCGATGTAGTGCAGGCAGCTGCCCCAGGTGCTCAGTCTCAACATCCTAACTTGAAAACTAATTGGGATGGCCAAGTTTGGGGACGAGTGCTGGGAAATGTGTTAACCCAGAAATAATTCTCTTACCCAAAAAGTCTACATTTTTACTACTATATCAAGTGCCTGAGAAATTATCCCTTTTCAGCTTCTCATTCCATACTATAATCTTATTTGTTATAGGTTAAACATTAAGAGTGAGTACTAACCTTCAGATCCTGCGACATACCTACATAGAGGAAATTATGTCTGTCCTGACAGTAGGCTCTTCTGGGGAGCATCTTTTTTAGTCCTTTACCAGACCACAGGTAAGTGTTATTATTAGGGGCCTGAGTAATTCTCTCCCACTAGTAGAAGTAGCTGTTGTTTTGAACTTTGGAACTTTGATTAATGGTTACACTCAGTATCTCACCTGCCCCAGCCGTGAGGAGTTGCTGAAGTCACAGGGCACTCCGGAACACCTTGTCTCATTCTTTTATTTTATTTTTATTTTTATTGATTTCTGAGAGAAAGGGAGAGGGTGAGAGAGAGAGAAAAAAAAAATCAATGATGAGAGGGAATCATTGATGGGAAGCCCCATTCCCTTGTAAACACACCATCATTGTTACAAGGAAATGGGGCTTCCAATCCCCCCTCTCTCTAATGATAATCCTGATTTTCTGCCCCCACAAAAGCTCTATTTTATTGATTCGTTTGTAGATAGTTTAGGGGTCATAAATAATGGATTTGGGGGAAAGATGGGAGCTCAAGAGAAGGAGACCAAGGTGTCTGTAACAATAGTAATGCTCTTATTTGATCCCAAGCCAACACCCCTCAAGAGATGAAACCATCTCTCAGTCAGGGCTCTGGTAAAAGTGTTGAAACAAAGGCTTAGCTACGTAGCCATCCTTAAATGACCTGGCTCCTTGCCACACCTCACCTTAATGATTTTTGCCCAAAGTCTCTCCTAACCAATGAGAATCCAAGCCAGAACAATCATTAACATCGCAACAGACACAGAAGGATCTTAACCTGGTTCTACCTGTCAGATTCTAAATAAACCTTCCATCGCTTAGCTGCGTAATGGCTCTTCCTGTGGCTTAAAAGTTGTCTAGGGAGTTGCTTGAGTTCATTCCACATGTAAGTTGAACCTTCCCAAAACAACAAGCAGGTAATTGTCAAGCGTAGGTGGAGTCCTTGGGCCTGTGACAAGAGTTTAGGAGCCATGGAACCATCAGATGCAAACCAGGGAAGGATACTCCTGCTCCATATCCTTTGTCAAGAGATTAGAGGGGGCTTTGGGCCTTGGCTGAAACCTCGTCACAGGAACTTGGTGTGGAGTGTACACAGGCAGCTACAGAATATCCAGCAACCAGAGAAAAGATTGAGTGCCTAATCCTTGTAGAGAAATAACACCCATCCATTTAATAAAAGTGAAAAGGCAAGACCTTTCATGGGCAGTAACATGAGGTGTAGAAAGGGAACACATTTTAGAACCTGGATTCACCAGTGGGTGATCTGAAGTAAGTCACTTAGTCTTTCTGGGCCCAACACAGTCTTCTCATCTGTAAAATTGGTGCCTACCTCACCAGGATTGAAAGGAGCAAGGGGCCCTGGCTGGTGTAGTTCAATGGACAGAGCATAGGCCCAACCACTGAAGGGTTGTGGGTTCAATTCCCAGTCAAGGACTCATACCTGGTGAGGGTACGATCCCCGCTCCTGGTTGGGCTCCAGATTCTTTCATACCATTCAATCTCCCACACTAACAGGAAAGGAGAAAAAGCCAATATAAAAATGTGTTATTACAGACAACAGTACAGTAGTTACAACTGGCAAGGTGGTAGTGGGAGTTAGAGGGTGACAGAAGATAATTTGACTTTGGTGTTGGACACACAGTGCAATATACAGATTTTGTATCATAGAAATGTACACTTGAAACTTATATGATTCTATTAACCAATGTACCCCTAATATATTTAATTTAAAAATGTATTGTCAGTCATAGCAGTACTATTCACAATAGCCAAAGGTGCAAACAACCTAAATTTTCATAAGCTGTTGAATAGGTAAACAAAACATGGTTTGTACATACAATGGTTTATTTTTCTGCCATAAAAAAGAATGAGGCACTAATGAATTTTGTTTTAGTAAACAAACAAAGAAACAAACAAGGAATGAGGTACTATACCCACTTCAGCATGGATAAATCTCAAAAACATATGCTAAATAAAAAAATCCAGCCAGAAAAGGATACATATTGTATAATTTATTTGTATGAAATATCTAGAATAGTCAAGTTCTTAGAGATTCTTGGTTGCCAGGTGTTGGGTTAAAGAGAAATGAAGAGTGATGGCTACATGAGTACAAGTTTTTTTGGGGGTGTATGTGATGAAAATGTTTGGTAACTGGCCAGTGGTGATAGTTTCACAACTGAATGTACTAGATATCACTGAATTATACACTCTAAAATTCTTTTAAAGTGGTAAATTTCATGTTATGTGTTAACACAATTTTTAAAAAATCATATAAAGCTATTCACTGTTATGGGCACTTGGGGCTTAGTCCTGCTAGGATCTTCTGGAGAGCCAAGTAGAATGTGTTTAAGAATTGTCCACCCTGAATGAGATAAAAGGGAGCACTTATTTACCAGATCCTGGTCCCCAGTGGTCAAGGATTGGCCCCTGGGTATTGACTTTCTCCCCCCTTTCCGGTTTGCATATAAGTGAATGCCCAGAAAGTCAGAGAAACACTGAGACAGAGTATGAGAGGTTCCTTTTTTTTTTTTAATTTTGTTAATCTATTTTTTTTCTTTTCTTTCTTTTTTAATTTAATTTTTAAATTAGATCTTTATTATTCAGATTATTACATTTGTTTCTCTTTTATACCCTCCATAGCTCCCCTCCACCCGGCTCCCACCTCTCCCTCTACCCTTAACCTCCCTCCCATTGACCTCATCCATAGGTGTATGATTTTTGTCCAATCTCTTCCTGTACACCCTCACCCCTTTCCCCCTGAGAATTATCAGTCCACTCTCTTTCTGTGCTCCTGATTCTATTATATTCACCAGTTTATCCTGTTGATCAAATTTTTAATTCACTTAATTTTTAGATTCACTTGTTGATAGATATGTATTTGTTGTTCATAATTTTTTATCTTTTACCTTTTTCTTCTTCCTCTTCTAAAAGAGTACCTTTCAGCATTTCATATAATACTGGTTTGAAGTTGATGATTCCTTTAGCTTTTTCTTATCTGTGAAACTGTTTATTTGCACTTCAATTCTGAATGACAGCTTTGCTGGATAGAGTAATCTTGGTTGTAGATTCTTGCTATTCATCACTTTGAATATTTCTTGCCACTCCCGTCTGGGCTGCATCATTTCTGTTGAGAAATCAGCTGACAGTCATATGGGTGCTCCCTTGTAGGTGATTAACTATTTTTTTCTTGCTGCTTTTAATATTCTCTCTTTGTCTTTTGCTCTTGGTATTTTAATTATGATGTGTCTTGGTGTAGTCCTCTTTGGGTTCTGTGTGCTTCCTGGACTTGTAAGTCTATTTCTTTTACCAGATGTGGGAAGTTTTCAGTCATTATTTCTTCAAATAGGTTTTCAGTATCTTGCTCTCTCTCTTCTTCTGGCACCCCCACAATTCTGATGTTGGTATGCTTGAAGCTGTCCCAGAGCCTCCTTACATTATCTTCACATTTTTGGATTCTTTTTTCTTTCTTTTCCAGTTGAATCTTTTCTGATTTTTTATATTTCAATTTTTTTACTTCATTCTTGCCTTCCTCTAGTCTGCTGTTAGGTCTCTGTATAATATTTTTTATTTCAGTCAGTGTATGTTTAATTTCTAATTGGTCCTTTATCATCTCTAGTTGGATGTTTTGCATCTCTAGTTGGTCCTTTTGCATCTCCTCTTGGGTCTCGCTAAATTTATCCATCTTTTCTAGCATATTCTTGAAAAACCTTATAAGCATCGTTTTGAACTCTATATCCAGTCATTTGTTTTCCTCCATTTCTTTTGTTTGTGATCTCTTCCTTTTTCTCTGCATTTTCACTATGCCAGGAGAACTTCTGAGTTGGATTCAGCCTTATGATACCAGACTTGCAAAACTGCAAAAGCCTCTCTGTTGAGCTTGGGATGGGTGGAGTCTCAGGGCTTAAGGGACCACCTTGCCTTCCAGTCAGCCCCACCCTCCATGGCCCCTGAGTCTCACGTGACTGGATAATTGCTGGAGCAGTCTCTATGCGCTCGCACGTGCGCACTCTCTCGCAGTGCCTCTAGACTGTTGCCTTTCCAGCTCCCCTGTGCTCCGGGACATATGAATCTGGGTCCCCAGGGTTTCACCCGAAATTGGGGTATAGTGGAGTTAAAGTGGCACAGTTGGGAGGGTCTGTCTCCCGCCCACTTGTGAAAGCTAGAGGCACAATCAGCAGTGCTATGTGAGCCACCAGACTTCTGATTTTTTGCGACTCCCCTAAATTTCTGTGCACTTCTCCCTTTTCACAGTCCAAACTCCCCCGGTATGAGTTTTGGCTGGACCTGGGGTTTAGTGTCATAGGATAAGGGGTTCAATACCATTGAGAGTCTCCATCTCCCTCTCGCCAGAGAAAGACAGCTAGGTACTCTGGCACCTGTTCTCTCTATGTGTGTGTCTCCGTACCTCAGCTTTTTGCAGCTCCTCTGGGTCTCTGTGAGCCCCTCTCTTTCCTTCTAGTTGTAGAATTTCCACTCAGCCAGCTTTCCTGTGGTTCTGGATGATGTCCATTCTGTCTTTTAGCTGTAGTTTTGAAATTGTTGTGCGAGGCAGCAGTGTAGGTGTTTACCATCTTGGATTCTCAAGAGGTTCCTGATGAAGTTTAAACACAGTGTTAATAGATCTCACCTGTGAGGAGATATGTTGTCAGGCCACACCTGGCTATTGCACAAATAGTTGGAGTTAAAGTGGACTGAGGGGATGTGGTGAGACATACAATGTGCCAATACACCTTCAGTTTGAAATACTATGGATGCAGACTCATAGAAGTAGAAAGTAGATGGGGAGGAGAGAGGAACAGGGAAAAGGTATGATGGATTCTTGTCACTCTGCTCTTCACTTGAAAATACCAAGAGCAAAAGACAAAGAGAGAATATTAAAAGCAGCAAGAGAAAAACAATTACCTACAAGGAAGTACCCATATGATTGTCAGCTGATTTCTCAACAGAAACTATGCTGGCCAAAAGAGAGTCGCAAGAAATATCCAAAATGATGAACAGCAAGAATTTACAACCAAGATTACTCTACCCAGCAAAGCTATCATTCAGAAGTGAAGGTCAGATAAAGAGCTTCACAGATAAGAAAAAGCTAAAGGAGTTCATCACTGCCAAACCAGTATTATATGAAATGCTGAAAAGTATTCTTTAAGAAGAGGAGGAAGAAGAAGAAAAAGGTAAAGATAAAAATTATGAACAACAAATACATATCTATCAACAAGGAATCTAAAAATCACCCTCTTGGATTCTTATTACCCAAGTTACCAAGAACATTGCAAGTAGTGTACAAGGAGCTTAGCCAATGAGTGGTCTGAAAAGGTGTTTTCTCTGCAGCTCACACACAGAGGCAGAACTGCCAGTGCACTGAGGCTGGCAGGCCCTGTTGTCTACAGGCCTGCTTGCTCACTTGCCACAGCACCTGATAGCCAGGCCCTGATGTCTGTGTGAAGGCCTGCTCACTCACTAGGCCCTGTTGTCTGTCTGTGGGCCCCGGTGCCTGGCAGCCAGGCCCTGCTCTCTGCACCTGCCTCGCCCCATCCACTAGGCTGCCAGCCTTTCTGTGATAGAAACCTGTGGGCTGAGAGGGCAGGACCCAGAGGTGCTCTATGCACTTCCTGGTGACCGTTTGTCTGGTTGTGATGACCCTAGGCTATTATTAGTATAGATTATTTTGAGTAGAAAATAAAGAAACAGTGAAAAAATTCCCTTGTACTGGCCTCTGCCTCTTGGTCTCCTGAAATTCTTCCTTCATTGATTTTTCCTCCCTTGCTGATTAATATTATTATTTAATCCTCACCCAAGGATATTTTTCCATTAATTTTTAGAGAGTGGGTGAGAGAGGGAAAGACGGAAAGAAATTTCAATGTGAGAAAAGCACATCTATTGGTTGCCTCCTGCACGAGCACCCACCAGGGCCCTGGCTGGAGAGGAGCCTGCAACCAAGGTATGTGCCCTTGACCAGAATCAAATCTGGGGCCCTTCAGTCCACAGGCTGACACTCTATCCACTGAGCCAAACCCGCTAGGGCTTCACTGATTATTTTTTAAAGAACAAAAATGAAGCCTGGCAAAAGGAAAGGAAGTCAATTCTAACTTTGTCCACATTCACTGTTTCTATTTTTTCCTCTCCCATGCAGCCCTCAACTCTCTCCAATGTCTTTTCCTCTCCCACCTTCACACCATCTAAATCTCTCTCACTAAGGTACAGTAGTCTCCATACTGATGTACACTTTTCATACTTTATGTTACTTATGGCTTGGCAGCACTCCTTTCTTCTTCTTCTTTTTTAATCCTCACCCAACAAGGGAGAATATTTTTTCCATTGATTTTTAGGGAGAGAGAGGATGAGGAGAGAGGGGGAATGAGGGGCAGGGAGAGAAACATCAATGTGAGAGAGACACATGGACTGGTTGCCTCCCACAGGCACCAGAGATGGGGATTGAACCTGCAACCAGTGTTCTGGTGTGCAGCCAATGTTCTAACTACTGAGCCATGCCAGCCAGGGCAGCACTCCCTGCTTCTTGAAACACTTTGACTTCCTGGTTTTCCTGCTACCTCTCTGGTTCCATGGCCATCATCTTCTTTAATCATCCTGGAATTCTAGGGTATCTTCTCACTCTGCAACCATTTCCCACATGCACTCATCTAAACCCTTGGCTGCCATGATAATCATTTTATGTTCCTAATCTGGATCTTTCCACCATGCTAAAGACTCATCTATTCAACTGCCTAGTCAGCCTCTCTATTATACATCTAACTAGAGGCCAGTTGCATGAAGAGATTTGTACAATAGGCCTTCCTTCCCTTGGCTTCTGGCACCTAGGACTCAAGCCTTCGCTCCAGCCAAAGTCTGCCACCTTTGCTGCAAACTCCGGCCAGAGTCTGCCTTCTTCATCTTTGCTGCAGACTCTGGCTAGAGTCTGCCATCTTCACTGCAGACTCTGGAGTCTGCAGTCTTCATCTTTGCTACAGCTGGAGTGCCGCTCCTGTAGATCACTTTGCCCTCGACCCTCCCTCTCATAGTAGGCGTCCTGCCCTGCCCAGCCACTCCATGCCTGGAGCAGCTGGGCAGCCGCCATCTTTGGCCTTCTAATTTGCATATTCCCTCCTGATTGGCTGGTGGGTATAGAGGAATGATGGTTAATTTGCATTTTTTCTTTTATTAGTGTAGATTGTTATCTCAAAGTCAACTATATCTTAAACCTGACCCATGTTCTAACCTCCCAAACTTGGTCCTCACCCAGTGTTTTCTATTTCAAAAATATGATCACTATCCAGCCAGAAGCATGAAGCCTTCTCCTTCTCCAAGTTTTAGATGTTTAGGCAACTCTCCATTACTCTTCTTCCATAATTTTTAAGGGGCAGAGGAACATCCTGGGGGAAAAGGTATTGGGGAACCCACCTGGACTAACTCCCCTCAGATGTTTATTTATTTATTTATTTATTTATTTATTTATTTATTTTTGAATGTTTACTTTTTTTAAAACAAGGTTGATGGCCTGAAGTGGCCCAGATTAAAGTCAGACAGGCAGGTGAGGGCAAGATGGGTGAAGCTTGCCACCAGAAAGGGGTTGTCTGCATAAGATCTCAAGACTTAACAGCCAGAGCTCAGAAACTGATCCCAGGCAGAAGGTGTAGCTCTCTGGCTCCACCCTTCCAGCCATATAACTGAAGGCTTCTGCAGTCCTCCCAGCCTTGTGGAGTTGGTCCAAACCCTCTAGCCTGGTGGGGCTGAGCCTGTCAACTCATTCTTGAAAATGTGCAGCTGAGTTCCCATTTTCCAAGTAGGCAGCAGCTGTTGAGAGAGCAGGTCCAGTTTGTGGACAAAAGTAAGCAACCCTGGGGATTCTCCAGCACTTCTGGGGAGAAGATCCCAGGAATTACTCAATTTCCTGCTAATTTACTAGGGCAGTGGTTGGCAAACTGCGGTTTGCCGCTCTGTTGTCAACCACTGGGATAGGGGCTTAATCACAAGGAGCAACAGCAGTCTGTAATTATTGGAATCGAGAATCTAGGTCAGTGGTCGGCAAACTCATTAGTCAACAGAGCGGCAAACTGCGGCTCCACTGGAACTATTGATATTATAAAAATGGGCTTTATTTTGTAGATGGCTCAGCATGTGCAGGTGGGATCAGACTAGAAATTGAAAGATGAAGACAAAGTATATAAATGACTATTTAGAGTGTGACCAGTGCTAAGAAAGAGAATAAACATGTTCCAAGAGGTAAGCATGGGGTCTCAGCTAGTTAGAGAAAGCTTCCTGACATTTCAGGAAGGAGGGTAGGAAATATGATCAGGGAAGGGCATGGGTTGGGGAAACACTTTGGGAATGTGGTAACTGGGCAAACCACCAGAAAGCAAGTGAAAGGAAGAATTGTGGGGAATACGGCTGAAAATGTGGTCAGGGTAAAATACCGTAGTGAACCATGTGAAGATCTTGGGCTTTGGAGCAATGCAAGCCATTGGTGAGTTTAAGCAGGGTATAACCTAATCAGCTTACCAGTAGATTGCACATTAGGTTTTCAGTTCCCCTGCAAGTACTCAAGCCAGTAGTATTGACAAAAATGAGTAAGACTGAGGCTGGTCTTAGCTCTGACCATTTCTCCAGGGTCAGGAATGTTTACCAGCATGTCTCGACATGTGTTTTTTTCACTTTATATGAAATACACATTTTGAAGGATATTAAATATTACCATTAGTACCAATAAAACTGGCTAATGCTTGTATAGTTCTTTAAGGCTTCTACATGCTTCCACAAATCTATTTTATCTAACCCCCTATCTATTTGATTCTCAATGCAACTCCTTAAAGTAAGAGTTGAATTGAGAATCAATGCTATTGGCCCCATTTTGTGTGGGGCTAGTGCTCTTATCAAGGCTTACTTGCTGAGCTTAGAAGGCCCAGAGCAGGGTCCTGAACCAGATTTTCCAACTCAGAAACCTGTGCTCTGTTCCTTTGGTCACAGGGCCTTCATAGAGCAGGTTCCAAACAACTAACAAAGTTTTGTAATATTTATAAGGATAAGTAAAAAATAATATGAATTTGGGGGATGGGTGGAACTAATTAGTTCAATTTTGATCATGTTGAATTTGAAGTGACTACAATACCTTCAAGTGGAAAACCCAGTAGACAAATACAAGGGTGTGTTGAGCCAGGGAAGGATTATATGTGTCTGTATTTATTTTAGGATCAAAGGTACTCAGAACTTTCTGTCTTGTTGTGGGACAAATCCATTGGATTAACCCTAGCAGAAGTTGGTCTATTATTATAGTCTACTAGCCCTGCAAACGAATCCATAAACCAGTACCTCACCAGTAGCTGGCTGCCACCCTCCAGTAGCTCTCTGCCCGCTGCCCTGCTCTCCTATAGCTCCCTCCACTCCCCCTTACCCCACTTCTTAGCTTTCTGCCCTGCCCCATCCTGTAGCTCTCTGCTGCTCTACGACCATTTGCATATTACATCTTTGTTATTTAGGATTATATAGGATGATTCTATGGTAAAAGAGCTTTTTTTGTTGTTTTGGAAATTAGATTTAAAACTTGACTCTATTCAGCACTTGTCTTTTAGGAGAAAATCTATAAGTAAGTAGAATATAATATAATCAGCCAAAGAACATAATTTGCCATACTTTGATGGATAGTGAACAAAACTTAATCACTTGATTGCAACTTAATTTTAAAATTAGTTGCTCAATATAGCTGCTTAGCTAGGTTCTAGGTGGGGATGATAATGATGTGTGAGGAGCTGATGTAAATAGTGGTATGAAAAAAAATAGCGGTAATCTAAAGCTCAATGTAATAGGGTGACATTTAGGTTTAAAACTTACTACAGTAGAAGTAATTTCAAAGTAGTATAGGAAATACAGCTTTGTTTTATACAATTTTGAAGTTTACAAGCCTCTGACCCTTTTTTTTCCCTATTAAAAACAATTGTTTTATAAAGTGAGTTTTGGTTGCTGCCAGTTTCAAAAACAGCCCTAGCTTTCCCCTCTCCCTGCCTCCTCCCCAACCCCCCGACCGCCCCTTTGCCTTTGCTGTGTCCTTAGCCTAGAATGCCTTTCTTACACCACATGTCTCTCTAAAATCCTCTTCATCCTTCATGCCCAGTGGCTGGTCACATATCAGTCACAGTGCCTTTGTTGAGCTCCTCCCTAGAATAGCTACAGCAACTGAGCCTGCTACTCAGGGCAGTTTCCTCTGAAGAGGATAGTATTTGTGTGCTTTATCTTCATCAATAGATTCTTAGCTCTTCCTTTGGGTTAAGATTGGCTTTTAACTTTGAGTGCCTCAAAACTTCTAAAATTGTGTTGTCAACATGACAGTCATTCAATATCTGTAAAAAGAAGGAAGGATGGAAGGAAGGAAGGAAGGAAGGAAGGAAGGAAGGAAGGAAGAAAGGAAGAAAGGAAGGAAGGAAGGGAGGGAGGAAGGGAGGGAGGGAGGAAAGAAGGAGAGAGATAGCAGGAATTGGGGCACTTAGTATTTTTTTTTCATTTAAAAAAATTTTTTTTATTGTTTAAAGTATTACATAGAGTAGTACATATATCTCCTTTTTTCCCCATTGACATTCCCTCAGGCTCCCCTATCCCCTGTTGCATGCCCTCATCCCACCCCCAACAGTGTCTTGTATCCATTGGTTGTACTTATATGCATGCATACAAGTCCTTTGGTTGATTTCTTCCCCGCCACCCCGCCCCAACACTCCCCAGCCTTCCTGCTGTAATTTGAGTCTGTTCTGTTCTTTACTGCCTCTGTATCTTTTTGTTTATCAGGTTATAATGTTCTTTATTTTCCATAAATAAGGGAGATCATGTGGTATTGTTCTTTCATTGACTGACTTATTTCACTTAACATTATGCTCTCCAGGTCCATCCATGCTACTGCAAATGGTAAGAGTTCCTTCTTTTTTATAGCAACGTAGTATTCCATTGTGTAGATTTCCATAGTTTTCTAATCTACTCATCTGCTGACAGGCATTGAGGCTGTTTCCAAATCTGAGCTATGGTGAGTTGTGCTGCTATGAACATAGGGGTGCATAAATCCTTTCTGATTGGTGTTTCTAGTTCCTTGGGATATATTCCTTGAAGTGGAATCACTGGGTCAAATGGGAGTTTCATTTTCAGTTTTTTGAGGAAACTCCATACTGTTCTCCACAGTGGCTGCACCAGTCTGCATTCCCACCAGCAGTGGACGAGGGTTTCTTTTTCTCCGCATCCTCGCCAGCACTTGTTGTTAGTTGATTTGTTGATGATTGCCATTCTGACAGGTGTGAGATGATAATACATTGTAGTTTTGATTTGCATCTCTCCAATAATTAGTGACTTTGAGCATGTTTTCATATGTCTCTTGGCTTTCCTCCTGTCTTTTTTTTTTTCATCATGGGCATATTTTATTTATTTTATTTTTCATTACAATTAGCATTAAATATTATTTTATACTAGTTTCAGGGATATAGCATAGTGGTTAGACATTTAATTAATTTTTGAAGTTTTCACCTGATAATTCTAGTATCCGCCTGGCACTACATAGCTATTACAATAGTATTGGCTATATTCCCTATGCTGTACTTTACATCCCTGTGACTATTTTTTTTTATTAATTTTTATTAATTTTTTATACATATCTCCCCATTGCCCCCCCTCCCTCCCAGGCATACCCCGACCCCCCAGTGTCTGTGATCATTGGTTATGTTTATAAGCATGCATACAAGTCCTTTGATTGATCACTTATTTACCTCACCTAACTTTAATCTTTCTGCTATAATTTCACAGTCTGTTTGATGCTTTATGATTTTTGTCCTCCTGAGAATTATCAGTCTACTCCCTTTCTGTGCTCCTGATTCTATTATATTCACCAGTTTATTCTGTTGATCAGATTTTTAATTCACTTAATTTTTTAGATTCACTTGTTGACAGATGTGTATTTGTTGTTCATAATTTTTTGTCTTTTACCTTTTTCTTCTTCCTCTTCTAAAAGGGTACCTTTCAGCATTTCATATAATACTGGTTTGGAGTTGATGAACTCCTTTAGCTTTTTCTTCTCTGTGAAGGTCTTTATCTGCCCTTCAATTCTGAATGATAGCTTTGCTGGATAGATTATTCTTGGTTGTAGGTTCTTGCTATTCATCACGTTGAATATTTCTTGCCACTCCCGTCTGGCCTGCATCGTTTCTGTTGAGAAATCAGCTGACAGTCGTATGGGTGCTCCCTTGTAGGTAATAAACTGTTTTTCTCTTGCTGCTTTTAATATTCTCTCTTTCTCTTTTGCTCTTGGCATTTTAATTATGATGTGTCTTGGTGTAGTCCTCTTTGGGTTCCTTTTCTTTGGGGTTCTGTGTGCTTCCTCGACTTGTAAGTCTATTTCTTTTACCAGATGTGGGAAGTTTTCAGTCATTATTTCTTTAAACAGGTTTTCAGTATCTTGCTCTCTCTCTTCTTCTGGCACCCCCACAATTCTGATGTTGGTACGCTTGAAGCTGTCCCAGAGGCTCCTTACATTATCTTCACATTTTTGGATTCTTTTCTCTTCTTGCTTTTCCAGTTGAATGTTTTCTGCTTCTTTATATTTCAAATTTTTTACTTGATCCTTGCCTTTCTCTAGTCTGCTGTTAGTACTCTGCATAATAGTTTTTATTTCAGTCGGTGTATTTATCATCTCCTCTTGGGTCTCACTAAATTTATCCATCTTTTCTAGCATATTCTTGCAAAACCTTATAAGCGTGGTTTTGAACTCTATATCCAGTCGTTTTTTTTCCTCCATTTCTTTTGCTTGTAATCCCTTCCCTTGTCTCGGCATTTTCACTGTGCCGGGGAAACTTCTGTGCTGGAATCAGCCGCAGAAGCCTCTGCTGAGCTTGGGAGGGGTGGAGTCTCAGAGCTTAAGGGACCGCCTTGCCTTCCAGTCGCCCCGCCCTCCACGGCCCCTGAGTCTCACGTGACTGGGTAATGGCTGGAGCGGTCCTTGTGCGCGCGCACACCCGCAGCACCTCTAACCGCTGCCTTTCCGGCTCCCCTGCGAACCAGGACCACACGAGTCTAGGTCCCCAGGGTTTCGCCCAAAACAGGGGCTCAGTGGACTCAGAAGTGGCACAGTTCGGAGGGTCTGTCTCCCGCCCACTCGCGAAAGCCAGCGGTACAATCAGCAATCCGTCCTCCGCGTGGCGCGACCAGACCTCTGATCCTTTGCGACTCCCCTAAATTTCCGTGCACTTCTCCCTTTTCACAGTCCAAACTCCCCCCATATGAGTCTCGGCTGGATCTGGGGTTTAGTGTCGTAAGATAAGGGGTTCAATGCCGTTGGGAGTCTCCGTTTCCCTCCCGCCAGAGAAAGCCAGCCAGGTACTCCGGCACCCGCTCTCTCAGCGCGCGTCTCTGTACCTCAGCTTTTTGCAGCTCCTCTGGGTTTCCGTGAGCCCCTCTCTTTCCCTCTAGTTGTAGAACTTCCACTCAGCCAGCTTTCCTGTGGCTCTGGATGATGTCCGTTCTGTCTTTTAGTTGTAGTTTTGAAATTGTTGTGCGAGGCAGCAGTATAGGTGTTTACCTATGCCGCCATCTTGGATTCGGGCACTTAGTATTAATGAGGATCTTAAGAAATTTCTTTGGTTAACCTAGATTATAATATGGTGCTTATGTTTAGAGAAACCTCTTTTCCCATTTAAGCCCCCCAAATGAAAATGGGCTTTTTAAAATTCTAATATAGCTGTAACCACTGTTATTTGTTGAAATAAACAAATAATATTTGAAATGTAAAAGCTTATTTTTACAAGGCGAAAGTCATTACACTGTTAAGGCTCTATTTTCAAATAGGATGGCAAATTGTTTTCTATGGATATTCTCCCATTAAACAAGTTCTGTCTTTAAGATACATTATGATTGTAACTATGTAAAAAACTGACCTCCATGTAGACAAAATAACAGTAAGGACATTTATCAAAATGTATACTTTCCTCCACCATTTATAAAGATATTTTAACATAAATTAGGACTTTTGTTACAAAGACCTTTTTTTTTTTTTTAATTCTGCCTTCATCAAAAGAGCATGTTTCTATTATAGGAGACTCTTGGATTAGTATCCAAAGTGTTATTTTTCTGAGTCAAAGTAAAGAAAATTTGATAAAAATAAAGTTCCCAGAGTGCTTAGTAAACACTTGGTAATGAGCGAGTTTAATGCATCTAACTTAGGACCTTTTTCTAAATACATTCAACAAATTTTATAAAGGCAGAGGATGTGACAGAAAGCTTTGGTTACAGATAGTTTCTCTATGAACCACACAGGGAATTAGTTGCCCCTTACATACTTTTGACAATGACCAGTAAATGTATAACTAGCTTTATGTTTTCTTTGTAAGGACTATTCTTTTACCAAACTAAATTCTTCCTCCAGGAGTGGTGACTGGATAGTTCTGCTTCTCTCTTTAAACTGTGAACCTGGTAAAAAGACCCATGTCCAGATCTCCAGCCATGCTCCCTCTACCCCTTTTCTCACTTCCTCTTAAAAAAAATTTTTTTCCTCCCTGGTTAAAAGCATTTTATTCTCCCCATGTGGAATTTTCTCTTTCTCTTTTTGAATTCAGAAAAGTGTAAATAAGAAAACCACAACCATTTACAAACTCACGGCCCTCTGATGATCACAGTTTGTATTTTCTTCCATCTGTGAAAACTGGGTCTATCCATATAAATATCATTGTTTACACCATTGAAATAGGCTGCATTGTGTTTTGTATCCTGCTCCCCCCACCCCACACAACCCACCAGTTAACATTATATCATGGTCATTTTCCCTCATCAGTGGAAACTTTACCAACTTCATTTTTATTTTTTAAAATATTTTTTATTGATTTCAGAGAGGAAGGGAGAGGGAGAGAGAGAGAAACATCAATGATGAGAGAGAATCATTGATCAGGAGCCTCCTGCAGGCCCCACACTGGGGTTGGAGCCTACAATCTAGGCATATGGCCCAACGGGAATCGAACCATGACCTCCCCTTTCATAGATTGGCCCTCAACCACTGAGCCATGTTGGCTGGGTCTCAACTTCATTTTTAATTAATAATTCACCATTTCAATGTACTTCATTTTTTCTTCAAGATACAAAGGTCTTTGGGTCCTAATGGGCTGTTCAAAGGCTTCTTGAGAGCCACTTTGTCCCTTATTCTTATCTGGGCAACGTGGAGTGATGCCTGGCACTAAAATGAGCTGGTTTAGAGTGAATCTAGTGCCAAATCTGGAAGTGACAGAGGTGGAAAGGAACAGACCCAAACCAAGCTTTGCCTTCCATGCCAGCTGAGTTTTCTCACCTTAAAAAAAGAGGCCACAAAAACAAATCCTTTAGCAATTTTTACAAAGGGTTTAGAAAGATTTCTTTTCCTTAGGCTCAGATGCACCCGGAACAGTGGGAAGGGTAAGAGCAGGAAGAATACTAGGAGGAGGAGGAAATGGCAGCCCCACCCGACTCAGGATGGAAGGAAAGTTTCTAGTCAGATGACATTAAATGCTCAGAGAGGCAATTAAGTCTAGAATCTTAGTACTGATTAGTTGAAGGGCCCTGGCTGACAGAAGGAGGAGGAAGATGAAGCAGGGTGAGTGCTGGGGACCTAACTTTTCTAAAGTGCTAAGTCAAGAGAGAGAGAGATGTATAGAGAGGGCAGAGAGTGAACAGAAAAGATAGGAGGTCCTATATTGATGTTGACAGTTCATTGTGTAATCTGGCTTCTTTCTCCCAGTTCTCCACCTTCAGTCATTCATTTTGTTATGAATGGATTCAGTTTAACCCTGAAACTTGGGAAGTCTGAGGTGGCCCACAAGAACCTGGACTTTGACCCCTTGGTGTCCTTGGTGCTTGAGAGGCCATTTCTGTGGCTAACCCTGGAGCTGTGGGAGGACCCTTTGCTCCTGGTCCAATTTCTCCTCTAGCTCTCAGCTCTCCTGCCTTTGGGTTCTTTTTTGAGTTCCCTTAGAACCAATGCTGCCCTGCTGCTGGGAGTGAGAAAAAGGTGGGCCAGCCTGGCAGGTGCATGGGGCCTGCCAGGAGGGGGCACTAAACATGGATTACGTATTTTTAAAATTTGTGCTGTAAATTATACATCATAGAGTGGAATCTAAAAAGCAAAATAAATCAACAAACAAAACAGAAACAAACATAGATATATAGAACAAACCGATGGGTTGCCATATGGGAGTGGGGTTGGATGAAAAAGGTGAACGGATTAGGATGTACAGTTAGATTGGCAGTTACAAAATAGCCACAGGGATGTAAAGTACAGCACAGGGAATCTAGTCAATACTATTTTAATAACTGCATATGGTGTCAGTTGGGTACTAGACTTGGGAGCTCACTTTGTAAGTTATATAAATGTCTAACCACTATGCTGTACACCTGACTAATATAATATTGAACATCAACTGCAATTAAAAGTTTTTTAAATTTTTAATAAAAATAAGAAATAAATTATATGTCATAGAGATTATTAAAAATTTGAGATGTGCATAGTCTCTTAATATAAGCCAGAGTTCAATAGAGAAAGTTCAAGAGGCTTATTCATATGCTAGATTCCAGGGTACTTTTGCACTAATTTCTTCCTTCAGTTATCCCCAACTATGGGAAGCTTAAAATGTTATGGTATCTTTTAAAATACTATACTTCAATTAAATAAGTAATACAAAAATTAAATGCTTGTTATAAAAACGTTAAAAATTCACATATTAGAATTTTAAAAAGCCCAAGTCCCCCTTTACATACATATGTATTTCCACCCTGGCTTTTTCCTCATAGGAAGGAAACTGTTAATAATTTAGTTAACTGCTTCCAAATATTACTAGGTTATATAAAATTATTTGTTTTATACAATGAGAGGATATCCTCTGTTCATTACATTTTCATTTGAATATTATTTAACGTCTTCCTTTTAAAAAAACTAAATCATGTATCTTGGAAATCTTTGCATGCCAATACAAAGATTTGAAATAAATTATAGTTTTCAAATTTGGGTAGATAAGCATAATGTATTTAATACATTTATTAACTAGTTTAATTTATTACTTGTTTATGGACATTTTGATTGTTTCCAATATTTTGCCTTTATATACAATACTGCAATGTGTGCAAATGTTTTTTAACTGAGAGATTTCTAAAAGAAAAATCATTGGATTCACTTTTAGTTTTGATGAATATTGTAGCAGAGAGAAAATTTAACTGGTTTCCACCTCTACCAATTAAGTTCATTGGCTGGGAATCTATAAATTCAACTAACAAGAGAAAAATAAATGGAAGTTTATTAACATGTATATTGCCCATAAGCATGGAACATTCAGTGGTGAATAACTCAAAGAATTGGTTTAGAACTTGGGCTTATATTGCATTTTAAAGCAACAGTGAATTTTTAGAGAAGGGAGAGACAAAGGAAGAGGACCCTGAGTTTCTAGTGCAGCAAATCATAGCAAGGTAAACATATGGGGAAACTAATGGGCGGTAGAACTAGTTATAAAGCTTGGTATATGGACTCTGGTGCTTCTCTGGTGATAACTTCTATTTTTTTCTCTTAGAGAGGAGAGAGAGAACACATTTACAAGTTTATGTCCTCTTTTTAGACAAATGGAGGGAGGGCAGAGAGCCCTTCATGTATATGCTTCTTCTCAATTGCCTTTAGCTAAAAAAAAAATTTATGTTTTGGGATGGCATATTCTGCTACCCTTCAAGATTAATCAGTTTCTCTAAAAAGTCTGTATAAATTCACACTTCCGCCATATAAGACAGTCCATTCCATATACAAATAAGTTATTGGTATTTTAGAAAATATTTTTGAATGAATCAAAGATGGAGTCTTATTATTGTTTTAGTTTTCATTTCTCTGATTATAGCAAGACTTAATATTTATAGAAATTTAATATCTTATGGATATTAATCCAGTGCTATATTTTCTGCAAAAGACCTAATGATTTAACTTGCATAGTCATCTGGGAACACTTTTATCCTGCCAGGAGCTATTTGCTGAGTGCTGGGTGTCAACAATCAAACAATATAGCTAATTATGTAGACATGAAATAAAAATAATGGTTCAAAGAAACATGTCAGTCAGTGATTACCTGACAAATAAGTGGTTTAGAGTCTAAGAAATTGCAGAGCAGCGGGAAAGACCAGGTGGGCCCTGGGGCTGGTCTGCCCTAACAGGCTGGCATTTAGGATGAGGAGGTTGAGAGGGAAGGGTGGTTTTCATTGTGTTCTTTGCAACCCTAGGGCTCTACAGAGAAGCAGGGGGAGAGGGGAGGAAGAAGGGGAAAGGAATGGGCGGAGAAGAGGCAGACCCCTCTTTAGTTCTTCCACCAGAGGATATCCTCTGTTCATTACATTTTCATTTGAATAAAGCACCGTATTCATTTACTTGAAGGAAAAAAAAAGGGGGGGGGGGGCGGCTTCCAGAGCAGCCACACAGGACATAACTAGGTTCTGGAGTCAGTTTGTCCAGATATAAGTGACAATTTTGCCACTTACTAGGTAGTGGCAAAATTGACACTGGGACAATTAACCTCATTGATCCTCTCTCTGCTCATCTGTAATATGGAGTTAATAATATTATCTTGTTGGATATTTGTAGGAATAAGAGATAATGCATGTAAATCCTGGAGTTTAATAACACTTAGTAAATATTAGCTAGATGCAAAACTTTTGTTACAGGTGCTAAGATAACTCCATGTTCTGAAATGTTTAAGAAGGATTCCATGGAGGAGGTGGATGCTGAGTTTTTGCTTGAAGAATAGTTACAATGGGAACATGTAGAGATTGGGGAAGGTCAGGGACCCTCCAGAGGGAGAGCTGGGCATGATGTATTTGGAGGCCACAAGTGAAGCAGAGTTTATTATGGCGATTGGGAGATAAGATGTTGGGACCACATTGTAGAGGGCTTTGAATGCTTGACTAAGAAGTTTGGACTTGAACCTTAAGGTAATAACACACTTTTTCTCTTGCACTGCATAATCTTCTCAACATAGGAATCTTTCTGGGTTCTCATTTTTTAAAAGGGAAGAAATAAAAAAGAATGAAGTATTTATCAAAGTCCCAAACTGAAAATACTAGAGCAGTAGAAAAATAAAAGATATTGACCAAGAAGCTGGACAGAGTGACAGAGGCAGGAGAAGGGAAGGAGCTGAGTCCACCTGATGGTGGGTGACAGGTGCCAACTCTTTCTGTTGGCTTTGCCGGGGATAACTCATCTCCACCTGGAGCTTCCCAGACCTTCACCAGTAGCCTGATTGCCTAGGACATTATTGGCAGTGGATTCTTTTAACCAGCCCCAGTCTTTATCCAAACCAGCTGTTTATTTGCCTGCCACATGCCCTAGGACACCGGTGTCCCTTGAACACATAGGTTTTTCTCACCAACACCTTTGTTTAGGTCCTTACCTTTTGCCTAAGATGATTGCAACAGAGTTCTCACAGCTCCTCTCTTGCTCATCATTTTTTCCCCTCTGGTCTGAGCTACATACCACAGCCAGATTAATCCAGAAGTACAGATTGCATCGTTTCACTTCTGCTCAAAAACTACCTTTAATCAAAGTAACACTTTCCCCTAAATACAAAAAGAATATGTGTTTAAGCAAAAGCTTGGACAACACAAAAGAACTCAAAGAGAAATGTCCCATAATTTCACCCTCTAAAGGTAATCTGTAATGTATTTCCTATATTCTTTGCTCTGTTTATTGATTAAATCAAGATGAGAGGTACAAAGCCAACTCATGTGTATCCAATTCTTACTGTAAAAATTTGGATTGCACCGAACAACCTTATGCTTACATTTTTGTACACAAATTATGATTTTTTTAAGAAAGAGGAATTTATGGCTCAAAGATATTTGTGTTTTAAGGCTTTCTTTTGTTTTGTAATTAATTGTGATAAATTGCCCTCAGAAAGGTATAAATTGTATTCTCCCATCAGGATAGGTGTGCACATTACTACCAACGCCAATAGCAGCATCTTGGCCCTGCTGCCCTCACAGACTCTTCTCCTTCTGCCCCCTCCAGCCTCACTGCCCTCCTGCCAGATCATTGTCCTCCTCCTTCCTGCATGTATCATGTATCCACTCAACAAACATCTCTAAGCACCCACACGGGAGGCAGAATGTGAAGGATTAGGGGACAGGCTCCAGATTCTGTATTTGAGTATTAGCTCTGCCTTGCAACTTCCTGCATGTCAGGAACAATATTAACACCTCTACAGAGAGTGGTTGTGAGAATGTAAATGATTTAAGTCATGTGAAACACTTCACACAGTGCCTGTCATAGTAAGTATTAAGTACGTAAGAACATTAGCTATAATTATCTGCAATTAGGAACGCTGTTCCATTCGAGGCAGGTGTAAAAGGCGGCTAAGGACTGCACTTCCGTGGAACTAATTCTAGATATGCTTGAGTGCTCTGCAGAAAATAGAGGGTGTTGAGATGGCAAGCGACCATAGGATGGGAGGTGGGGCATCATCTTCTATGATCAAAGAAACTTCCCGGTTACCTCTGAGCCAAGACTCAAAAGGAGATATAAAACCTTTCTTGAGAACATGGTTGGTGTGGCTCAGTGGTTGAGTGTGAACCTATGAACCAGAAGGTCAATGGTTTGATTCCCTGTCAGAACACATCGCCAGTTATAGACTCAATCCTCAGTAGGAAGTGTGCAGGAGACAGCCAATTGAATGTTTCTATCTCTCTATCCCTCTCCCTTCCTCTCTCTCTTAAAAATCAATAAAAATAAGCACACCACCATATATATATTTTAAATCTTCCACAACAGCAGGGCTGCCTCAGGTTTTGATCTCTCTCAGAATTCATTGCAGGTAGAGAGGGCTGTTTTAATATCTTTCTCTCTCTCTAAATGCTGATAATATATGGAGATATATTTTGATCCTTTTTATATCCTTGTCTTTGTATTAATCAAGCACCAGGCATCTTGTGGCTAGGGCTTACCTCTCCTCTTACTTGCCACTAACTCCATGGGCCAGTGGCCAAGTCAAGAAGGTCTTGTGAGCACTGACATGTTATTATATTACTAATTAATTCTGCTTGATTTCCTGCTTTGTGGAATCTCTTCCTGATCCTCTTGACTTTTTTTTCCCTGCTCTTTTGAAGGCCCTCTCTTTGGTTTGCTGAAGTCATTGTCTTCCTGACGTGAAAGGCACGTCAGTGAGCCAAATGTGTAATTATATTAAGTGGAATAATAAAAAAAGGAAACCTGAGTCTCCAATGGCAATGGGCTTTCTCCGTGCACTGTAACTCAGCTTTCTTCTTCCTCTTCCTTTTCCTTCTAAACCAAGAGTCAGCCTGGGTCAAGGGAAAATGGAGTTGGCTGCCCTTAGGACAATGCTTAGAGCGGTGGCCAGTGGCCAGGAAAAGGCTGCTCCAGTCCTGGTCCTTTCTGCAGAAGTGTGTCTTCACTGCCTCTGTGGATGCCTGATTTCTCAGAATGGAATAGCCATTGGGCTCTATGTATGCAGTAGAGAGGCTTTCTGGAGAGGGCCAGTAGATCCTGGGATGAAAATGTCAAGATCCTCAGGAACAAATGATACGCAGCCAGTTTCCAACAGGATCTAGGCCAATTATTTTCCAACTTTTTAAAAAATATATATTTTTATTGATTTCAGAGAGGAAGGAAGAGGGAGAGAGAGATAGAAACATCAATGACAGAAATCATTGACTGGTTGTTTCCTGCATGTCCCCTACTGAGGATCAAGCCTGAACCCAGGCATGCGTCCTTGACCAGAATCAAACCCAGGACCCTTCAGTCCGCAGCCAACGCTCTATCCATTGAGCCAAACTGGGTAGGGTGCTTTCCAACTTTTTTATTATGGCCCACAATTTACATCATGACTGAGAGCAAACTGGAGTTTTTCATGTAGGATACTGTTTGGCAGCATCTGCAGCCTCTACCCACTAGATACCAGTGGCAGCCTTTCCCCACATTGTGGCAACAAAAAATGTCTCCAGACATTGCCACAGCTCCTTCAGAGGACAAAATTTCCCTGGTTGAGAACCACTGACATAAATTAATGTACTGCTAGGGGGAAAAACCTAGTAGATTTTTGTTGATAGAAATACAATAAAAATCGCCAGTAAAAGTAGCAAAGGGAATACGATCTGAGGATGCATTATCACTAGTACTAAGAGCAACCAATAGTCTCTGAGAGCTTATTTTATACCTGCTGCTATGCTAAGGTCTTTACATGTCAATCTTCACTTAATGCCCTTATAAACCCTATGAGGTAGGAATCCCATTGTCTCCATTTTTCACCCAAGGACACTGATGTCTAGGGACATTAAATGATTCATTCGAGGTCTCACAGCTGAGGAGGTGAGTCTCACTTTCACACATCATGCTTTTTGAGAGTTTTTAAACTGTGCACTGAATACCCACACAGTGGCACCCCAGGAAGCAGCAGTCAGTGCCCTCAGACACTGGGAACATGACTGAGAAGCAAGAAATAAGCTACAAGCAACCTTGAGGCTCTCACCTGTCCAGATTCCTACAGTAAGGACTAGAGGCCTGATGCATTAAATTTGTGCATAGGGGACAGGGGACAGGGGAGGTTCCTCAGCCTGGCCAGCAACCTCTCGCAATCTGAGATCCCCTTGGGCGATGTCTGACTGCCTGGCTGGGATCGGGCCTAAACCAGCAGTAGGATATCCCTCTCAAAATCCAGGACCACTGGCTCCTAACCGCTTGCTTGCCTGCCTGCCTGATTGACCCTAAACCACTCTGCCTGCCTGCCTGATAGCTCCTAACCACCTCTGCTTCAGCCCCCACCTGCTGAGGCTTTATCCAGAAGGTTGTCCAGAAGTCCAGAATGATGTCTGGAAGGTCATTTGGTTGTCTGGTCTAATTACCATATTATGCTTTCATTATTATTATAAATTGTTAACACAAGTGGCAAGGTTAAGCTTCAGTTACCTGGAAATGATTTGTTATCTGGGACAGAGGTCACCAGGATCAGTCCTCCCACTCTCAGGCCAGCACCTGCTGAATTCCCCTCTGAAGCTGAGCCCTGAAACCAGGGAGCAGGGTGGCAGAAGGCCTAAGATCTGGACAGGGAATCTTGCCTAAACCAGAGCCAGGTGCCACAGAAAAGATTGAGAAATGTTATGGGAGGCTGAGCCCAGGGAACCACGGCTGGGCAGTGACTGCCTCCCTCTCTCCCAGTGGCAGCCCTAGAGCTCAGGTCCGTGGACCTGCACAGCTCCAGGAACAACAAGGCGCATCACACGCAGGAGATGGGCCTGAAGCGGCTCATCGTGCGCCGGGGCCAGCCCTTCACGCTCCAACTGCATTTCAACCGACCTTTCCGCTACGGGACCGACCACATCACCTTCGTGGCTGAGACCGGTGGGTTCACCCTCCCCCAGGCAAAGTCCACTTGTAGGGCACCTACCCCTCCTTCCTGAGCCTCCCTTCTTCTCTCTTCCTGGGATTCCCCAGGACCCCGTTACTGCTCAGCACCCTGTCAGTGTTGTTGAAAAGAGTTGGCCAACTCAGCAAACTGAAGTTGTGATAACAACGACCAGCCTTTACATATGCTACAGGCACTGCACTAAACTTCACACACATTAACTTATTTAATCCTCACGACAAAACCCCCGAGCGGATATTATTATGATTCCATTTTACAGATTAAAAAACTGAGGCCCAGAGATCATCAGTGGTTTTCCCAAGGACACCCAGTCGCAGTAAAAACCTGAAACCAAAAGCCATTAGCAGCAAGTGGTGAGAGAAGGTGAAGGTCACATAGACTTCGAACCTCACCTTGAGGTCATTCTTTCCTCCACAGGACCAGCACCCACGAAGCTGTCAGGAACCCGAGCTACCTTTGGACTCACCCAGGCTCGGCAAGGGAATGTCTGGAGTGCTTCCGACTTCACCATTGAGTCCAACTCACTCTCTGTCTCCCTTTTCACACCAGCCAGTGCAGTCATTGGGCCCTACACTCTGAAGATAGACCTCTCTCAAGGCCAGGTTTACAGCATGACCCACTCAGTGGGGACTTTCATCCTGCTTTTTAACCCTTGGAGTACAGGTATAACTTGCTCACAGGTGCTACTGCTAACCTGATCCATTGGGAATGTTCTGTAAGGTTCTACCTAGAAAGCCCAGAAGAAAAAATACTGCCTAGCTATGCAATACATTACCTTGTGTCACTAAAAATCATCTTTACAAGGAATTTTTAGTGCATAATGAAAATGTTCATGGTGTGGTTAAAACAAAAATCTTATATTTCCTCAGGAAAACATAGCACTATTGAGTATGTTACATTCTAGGGAGAATTTAATCTTAGGTCACAGTGTTACAAGACCTTGGTTTTTTGATCCCATAAGCTCTCTTTGAAATGATGTGTGATGTTCAGTGAATAGATTCGGAGATGGAACACAATGTGAAATGTAATTGTAGTAGACACATGTGCAGAGAAAGATGGAGAGAGTGCTCAGCATACACCAACATGTATCTCTGAGGAGTGAGAATGAGCGATTTTCATTGTCTTCTTTCCATCATCAGCATTTTCCAAATTTCTACAACAAGCTTGCTGCTTTTACAATCACAAAAAGATAATTGTTATTTTAAAAGAGTATACATTTATATATCTGGCATCTAGAAAATGTATTATAGACTTTTAAGGGGCCCACCCTTGATTTCTATTACCATCAACCCATTGCTTCTCCTTTTTCCAGCAAGATACTTTCATTACCGTTTTTCATTTTTATTACCCTGTTGTTTTTTTTTTGGTTTGCGGTTTTACTCCCTCTATTACTCTTGCCTGCTCAGAGGACGATGTCTACCTGCCCAGTGAAACGCTGCTGCGAGAGTATATCATGATGGACTATGGCTTTGTGCACAAGGGTCATGAACGATTCATCACCTCCTGGCCCTGGAACTACGGGCAGGTAACACTATCCCGGGAAGGTGGGCTCACAAAGGCTGCCAACCAAATCCAGGGCATGCCATGCTGGATCAATTTCCCATTCGGTGAGGTGGGCAAGGATGGAAAGGAAGATGCTTTTCCCTCTTATTTGTTAATATTTTATTATGAACAACTTAAAACATAATCGAAGTGGGCAGGCTACTGTAGTTAACTTTCATGAACCTGCCTCTCAGTTTCAATAGTGATCAATTTATGGTGAATTCTGTTTCCTCTACCCCAGGGGTTTGCAAACTGTAGCTCATGGGTCAAATGTGGTCCACTGTCTGTTTTCACTTGGCCCATGAATTAAGCATGATTTTCACATTTTTAAATTGTTGAAAAAGAATTTAAAAATAATATTTTGTGGTGTGCAGATTATGTGAATTTCAAACTTCAGTGTCCATAAATACCATTTTACGTATTTATTTATTTACTTATTTATATTAATCTTCACCCGATGATAATTTTCCATTGATTTTTAGAGAGAGTGGAAGAGAGAGGGAAAGACAGAGAGAAACATCGATGTGAGAGAAACACATCGAGTGGTTGCCTCCTCCTGCACGAGCCCAGACCAGGGCCCAGGCCAGGGAGGAGCCTGCAACCAAGTCATGTGTCCTGACAAGAATTGAACCTGGGACCCTTTGGTCTGCAGACCAACGGTCTATCTATTGAGCCAAACTGGAACACAGCTATGCTCATTTATTTAGGTATCATTTGTGGCTCCTTTTGTGCTATAGGGACAAAACTAAGTACTGTAGCTGAGACAGAATCCCTCTGTCCTGCAAAGCCTGAGATAGTTACTATTTGGTCCTTTACAGAAAAAGTTTGCTGGTTCTCCCCCTTGTCCCACCTCCCCCAGCAACTCATCACTGGATTGATTTTGAATCATATAATAGTTACCATATCATTTAACCCAGTAATACCTCAGAATATAGCTCTAAAAGATGATGACTCTTTCTGAAAAAACTGAACCCCACAATATATACAAAATGAAAAGCAATCTTTAATAACATCAAATATCCAGTCAGTATACAGAGCGGGGGGACCTTTGGCTGTGGCCAACTTTTCTGCTCCCAACCACAGCTGGTAGTTTCTCTCTGTCCACACACCAGGAGGGAAGGGTCGAGGTAAGCAGGGAGCCCAATGGAGAAAGATGAGCTTCCTCAACTGTAACAATCTGTGCACTTTTTTTGGAAACTGAGACAAATGCCAGTGCATTTGGCAGCCAAAAGGACTGTGACATGTCACAAACACATTACAAATGAATGTCATGAGCTTCACTGGCTTCTCCCTTGCTGAACCCTCTACCTGACTTAAAGGCTCTCCACACGCCTCTCCCTCTCCTCACAGGCCTTGCCCTGTGTTTATCCATCTGATCTTTTCCCTCAAGTCCTCCAGAAATGAGACTCTCTAGCCCCTGTCTTTGGTACCCACCTGCCATTCTCAAAGACTCCCCTCCTTTCTACTGTCTATCTCACCCTTCAAAGCCCACCAGCTCCAATAGCCTTCTCTGATCTCTTCAGCCAATGAGGCTCTTTCCTCTCTGAATTCTCTTTGTATTTTCCATCAGCACCACCCAGGTTAGTGTTTCAGAATTCTCATTTTGATTTATAAGCTCTTCAAAGGCAGAGTCTTGTCTGATATGAAGCCCCACTGCCATTACACACTTTCCCTAAAAGTCTGTTACTTCCTTGAGGTTTCAGCATTAAAGATGTTTTTAGTCTTTCCTTTTTTTCTCCCTTGCACCCACTTGGAAGTTTGAAGAGGACATCATAGACATCTGCTTTGAGATCCTGAACAAGAGCCTGTACTTCTTAGAGAACCCAATCAAAGACTACTCGCAGAGGAACGACGTGGTGTACATCTGCAGGGTGGTGAGCGCCATGGTAACGACAGAAGCTTCCCGCCCACCTGAGGGCAGTCGGAGCTTCCCCTGGGCAGGATGGAGACCCACCCAACTGTCCTTTACAGATCAACAGCAACGATGACAACGGCGTGCTGCAGGGGAACTGGGGAGAGGACTACTCCCGGGGGGTCAGCCCACTGGAGTGGAATGGCAGCGTGGCCATCCTGCGGCAGTGGTCAGCCAGGGGCGGGCAGCCTGTGAAGTATGGACAGTGCTGGGTCTTTGCAGCCGTAATGTGCACCGGTGAGTGAGGGGAGATAGAAGTGCAGAATCACCTACTTAATCTTCATGATAACCCTTCCAGGTTGGGCGCTGATATCTCTGTTTTCACTTGAGCTAACTGTGGCTTGCCCACAGCCCCATAGCTAAGGAGTGGTGGGCCCTCTGCTCTGAACCAGCACACTCTGTAGTTTTGAGGAATCCTGCACATTTATGTTGCAATCACCCCACAGTGTCCTCGACAGAGCTGCTTCTTTCTGCCACCTGCTTAGGCTTCTCAGCTCCAGGTGAACCTGGAGTCAGGACAAGTTGGGGAAGCTTGAGGTGCAAGAAGATGGTCTGGGAGAGCTGATCTCACCCGTAGGAGAGCTTCCAAACATGTTCAGAGACATTCTTGAGGAGTACCATTAGAGATTTGCTACTTTACTAACTACCCTGAAGGTGCATCGATGGTTTGTGCATTATCAGTTATTTATCATTTAGTGCAAAGTCAACGCTCAGATTGCTGTAAAGACGAGGAAAGACGGAGAGTCCTGAGGTGCCTGCCTGTCTTCCCCAGTACAAGGCAGGAGTACCTTACACCGTGCAGCCTGCCACTCTGTGGTGCTCAGCAAATGTTGGCTGAACTCTTGGGCTGACTCTGCGTTAGAGAATGAGATAGCACAGAATGGACAGAGACAGGGAACAAAGACAAAGTCCCAGATTATCCTGAGAGGGGCAGCATAGCTCAGCAGCTATGTGTGGGTGCTGCCAACAGAGCAGAGGTTTAAATCTGAGTGTTCCAATCAAGCAACCTCGAGTTACTCATCTGTTTTCACTGTAAGATGCTCAGGACAGTGCCAGCATTTAGAAGAGTCAAATTTACCCAGGGGTGGCCAGGCAGGTATCATGGAGGAGGGCCCGGGGCCATTAGACCCTGAGAGGAGCAATAGAAGGCATAGGTCTGTGTCCTTGCTCCGCCTCTGAGCTTGTCACCACTCCCAGGCCCAGAGTTCCAGGGCCATTGAGGTGGATCTATCTCTCCTCCTTTCAAAGGGTTTGTGCAAAGCCCAGGAGCTTTGCTGGGAAGTGGACAGGTGATTGAAGACAGGTGGTGCTCTTTGGGCTCTTGAATAAATTGAAACGAAAAGATTGGCCACTCTCAATAGTCCTTTTACGTTTCAAAGCGTTGTAACCCTCCCAGAGGCTTCTTCTGGGCAGATGATGGAATAAACCTTCCCTCTCTGGAAAGGTCACACTTGGCTCTTGGATTGATTTCATCTGGCCCTGGGCAGGCATGCAGGTAGGTGTGTGTGTGGTGGTGATCATGGTGGTGTAATGCCCACTTCATGGGACCACATCTGTGAAATCTTAACTCAGCTTTAAAAAGCCTTTGCAGTACTTACTACCTTGACAGACACAAGAGGATGCTGTTACCTTAACAAAGATGGCCATTGCCTCACAGTACCTGTGGGCTCCCTTTGTCTTTGCTATCTTCCCCTTAGCTCTTTAAGTCTATCTCTGCTCTTCCATCCAGTCTCTGATTTGTTTCTTATCTCCGCCAAACCCTTGTCTTTCTGTAGAATTACAGAGTCAGAATTTCAGGACTGAAAATCATCTGGCTCAGTTCCTCATTTTGTTTCATACAAAGAGACTAAGGCCTAGATTAGTTAAGCTACTTACCTAAGGTCACACAGCTTCTCTTCTGAAACTGGCCACAGCACTAAAGTTTTTAATTTTCTTTTCAAATTATAAAACGTTTTAGGTCCTCTGTTTTTAAATTGGGAAGCTGATGAATGGGAAAAGCCTTAAATGATAAATTGACTTGTTGTTAATTGTTAATTGTGACCCTCTAATGTTCACTGCTTCGCCCCCACCATCCCCAACCCCGCCCCTGCCCCACAGGAGGGAAACCATTGATAGGACAGGTTGCAGCCAAGTTTGGGGGTTTGGGTGTGGTCCTCTGTGGATGAAGGAGTCGCAAGTATGGATCTGCAAGAATCTTTGCCTTCTTTCTTTCCTCCAGCGAGAAAGTTAGAACGTGTGCCTGGAATACTAGCGATTTGGCTTCAAATGATTCTCCATGCTTTTCTTCTCTTTAGTAATGAGATGCTTAGGTGTTCCAACCCGTGTTGTTTCCAATTTCCGTTCTGCACACAACGTGGATGGGAACTTGACCATAGATACCTACTATGATCGAAATGCAGAAATGCTGTCAACTCAGAAACGAGACAAAATATGGTAAGGGGCACTGTCTCCCTCAGATCTCTGCTCTGTCCACTGGAAGGGAAAGAAACGCTGACCTGCTTCTCTCCAGCTGGAGGCAGCATTGCCCTGTATGTTGTTGCTCATGCTCAGAGAATAAGTTCCCAGCCCAGGTGACTGTTCTAGCTAATTAGGTCATCACATCAAACTCATTTCAGAAACAGAAGCCTATGGGAGAACATTCTGAAGCCAGCAACCAAATGAGTGACAGATTGTGCCCCTAAATTCTGAATTCAAAGTCTGAACTCATCTTACTCTTCCTGTTTTGGGTCTTTCTGTTTGCAATGTTCTGTTTAGAAGAGCTACCTGCATAATCCCTTCAGTCTCTCTTGATGTCTCCTCCTCCCTGCCTCACTCCTCTGCTTGTGTGCTCCCACCATGCATGTGTGCTTGTCTAGGCCTTAGTCTCCTGTGTCTCTGGTTGTCCTTTATTTTTGTATCTTTAGTCTCTTACTGCTTCCCCAAATCTGATTTCCTTTTCCATCCAGATTCCAGGTAAGACCTTTGAATTGCATTGAGAACTAGCTGCTGTCCCTCTCTGAGCTCCTAGAGGGCTGAAACTTCTCAGATTCAAGAAGCAGGAGTGTATCTGAGAAGAATCTGTCACTCCTGTAGAATTCTGTCTGTGATTCATGGCCTGAATCTAATCATGAGGTAATACCAGACAAGCCAAAAATGAGGGCCACTCTGGTAAAACAAACCAACACTCTATTCATAAATTTCAATGTAATGAAACAAAAGCTGAGGAACTGTTCCAGATCGAAGGAGACAAGGAATACTGGACAACTAACTGCAATGTGTGATCCTGGACTAGATGGGAAAGAAGGCTGCAACTATTGATCTAACTATCATTAGGTCAACTGGCAAAATTGAAATATAGACATAAATCAGATTTTATTTATTTATTTATTTATTTATTTTACATAAATCAGATTTTAAAATTATTGTGTCAATATCAAATGTATGAGATAAGGGAAGATCCCTAGTCTAAGGAAATATACACTAAACTAAAAATTTGTATATATATAAATATATTCTCCATATCTGTACTGTAGGAATTTCCATGTCTGGAATGAGTGCTGGATGATCCGGAAAGACCTCCCCTCTGGATTCAACGGGTGGCAGGTTCTGGACCCCACACCCCAACAAACCAGCAGCGGTGAGTAAGGACCATGGTGGAAGGATTTTGGGCTTTGTGGAAAGGCTGACCACGTGACAGGCCATATGAGCAAAAGGCCAGAAAGAAGAGGTATTTTCCCCAGTTTATCCCCTTCCCAAAGTCAACGCAGAGACAACTGTGGGTCAGGGGTCTGACTTTGACATTGACAGCTGGGCCACCCAGATAAGTCACTGGACCTCTCAGTTGCTTCCTCACCTGTAAGGTGGGGAAGAGGATGCTGATTGCTGCTTCATGGTGAGAGGGTGGAGGAGGAGAGAGAGACAGGGAGGGAGGGGATGTTGAGGCTGTGAGGCTCTGCTGAATTAATAGGAACTGGAGAGTGGACTTCATGCCCCTCCTTACCCCATCTCCCTTCTTCCCACAAACACAACCTGTGCCCCTGGTCCAGGTGTCAGCAGCCAGGCTAGCCTGCCACAATGCCTGTTCCCCACACAGGGCTGTTCTGCTGTGGCCCTGCCTCCGTGAAGGCCATCAGGGAAGGGGAGATCCATCTGCCCTATGACACCCCATTTGTGTATGCGGAGGTAAATGCCGATGAGGTCATTTGGCTCTTTGGGGATGGCCAGGCCCAGGAAATCCTGGCCCATAACACCAGTTCCATTGGGAAGAAAATCAGCACCAAGTTGGTAGGATCAGACCAGCGCCAGGACATCACCAGCTTCTACAAGTACCCAGAAGGTACCCAGGGCCCAGGGGACTTGGGAGGAAGGTGGTATACCTCCTTTGTGCTACTTCCCAATGGGAATGGCTCCCATGGCAGGGTTGCTGGAGTTAGCCAATAAAAATACAGGGTGTCCAGTTAAATTTGAATTCCAGATAAATTCAGATAAACAAATACTTTATCAGTGTAAGTATGTCCCAAATATTACATGTGAAATTCGTATACTAAAAATTATTTGTTGTTTATCTGAATTCCAAATGTAATTGAATGTCTTTGATGTTACCTGGCAACTGTATCCTAGGGTCACATCACAGACTCCTTCTGTCCTGGCAGTCAGGGTGGCAGCAAGCAGAGAGGTAGATGCACGAGGAGGGAAAGGGTTCCGGGGCCTGTGGAAGGGAGTAGATGTCCCCGTAGATAAGACTCCTAGGGTAGAGTCAGGCCACCTGAACACTAATCAAGGGCTTGCTATGTTCTAGCCGGGTAAATTTGGACACATTCTTACCTTCCCCTTGCCTCCACTTTCTCATCTGTAAAATGGGTTAACAGTATTTCAGAGGGCTGATGTGAGGGGTTAAGTGAATTAATACACAGAAACTATTTGGAACAGTGCTTCTGATGCACAATATAGTAAATGGGATAGAGAAGTCCGGCTTGGGATAGTTGGGGTTAAGACTGAATGTTGAATAGTCCATGGGCGGCAAGAGTTGAAGCTTTAAAAGGCTTGAGCCTAAAAAGATTCTCACTCCCCCCAGCATCCTCACTACTTTTTTTTTTTATGTCATAAATCTTTATTGTTCAGATTATTAGAATTGTTCCTTTTTTTCCCCCCCATAGCTCCCTTCCACCTGGCTCCCACCCCTCCCTCTGCCTTTACCTCCCTGTCACTGTCCTCATCAATAGGTGTATGATTTTTGTCCAGTCTCTTCCCGCACCCCCCACATCCCTTTCCCCCTGAGAACTGTCAGTCCACTCCCTTTCTATGTCCCTGATTCTATTATATTCACTAGTTTATTCTGTTAATCAGATTTTATATTCACTTGATTTTTAGATTCACTTGTTGATAGTTATGTATTTGTTGTTCATAATTTTTATCTTTACCTTTTTCTTCTTCTTCCTCTTCTTAAAATGTACCTTTCAGCATTTCATATAATACTAGTTTGATGGTGATGAACTCCTTTATTTTTTAATTTTTTAAAAATATATTTTATTGATTTTGTACAGAGGAAGAGAGAGGGATAGAAAGTCAGAAACATCGATGAGAGAGAGACATTGATCAGTTGCCTCTTGCACGCCCCTTACTGGGGATTTGCCTGCAACCAAGGTACATGCCCTTGACTGGAATCGAACCTGGGACCTTTCAGTCTGCAGACTGACGCTCTATCCACTGAGCCAAACTGGTTTCATTGTGATGAACTCCTTTAGTTTTTATCTGTGAAGCTCTTTATCTGCCCTTCAATTCTGAATGATAACTTTTCTGGGTAGAACACTCTTGGTTGTAGTTTCTTGCTATTCATCACTTTGAATATTTCTCTCCACTCCCATCTGGCCTGCATAGTTTCTGTTGAGAAATCAGCTGACAATCGTATGCGTGGTCCCTTGTAGGTAATTAACTGTTTTTCTCTTGCTACTTTTAATATTGTCTCTTTGTCTTTTGCTTTTGGCATTTTAATTATGATGTGTCTTGGTGTGGTCCTCTTTGGATTCCTTTTGTTTGGGGTTCTCTGTGTTTCCTGGACTTGTAAGTCTATTTCTTTCACCAGGTATGGTAAATTTTCAGTCATTATTTCTTTAAATAGGTTTTCAGTACCTTGCTCTCTCTCTTCTTCTGGCACCCCCATAATTCGGATGTTGGTACACTTGAAGTTGTCCCAGAGGCTCCTTACACTATCTTCCAATTTTTGGATTCCTTTTTCTTTTTGCTTTTTCAGTTGAGTGTTTTCTGTTTCTTTGTATTTCAAATCTTTGACTTGATTCTTGCATTCCTCTAGTCTGCTATTAGGTCTCTGTATAATATTTTTTATTTCAGTCAGTGTATGTCCAATTTCTAGTTGGTCCTTTTTCATCTCCTCTTGGGTCTTGCTAAATTTATCCATCTTTTCTAGGAAATTCTTGAAAAACCTTATAACCGTGGTTTTGAACTCTATATCCAGTCATTTGTTTTCCTCCATTTCTTTTGTTTGTGATCTATCCCTTTGTCTCCACATTTTTGCTGCTTCCCTGAGTTGGTAAAGTAGCTTTGTGTGCTAGGTGTCCTATGTGGCCCAGTAGCTCCGCCTCTCCAGTTACCTGAGGTGGATTCTCTTAATGTACCCCTTTGTGGACTGTGTGCACAGCCTTGTAGTTAAGTCTTGATTGTTGTTGGTATCACTGAGGGGAATTGACCTCCAAGCAATTGGTTGTGAGGATCAGCTGTGTCTATGCCAGGAGAATTTCTGTGCTGGAGTCAGCCTTATGATACATGACTTGCAAATTTGCAAAAGCCTCTGTATTTAGCTTGGATAGGGCAGAGTCTCAAGGTTGAGCAGACAGCCTTGGCTTCCCATCAGCCCTGTCCTACAGGGCCCCTGAGTCTCAGTGTCTCTCAGTAATCGCTGCAGCCCTCTCTACGCACTCATGCTCACGCGCCTCCAGACCTCAGCCTTTCTGGCTCCGCTGAGTTTCCATGCATCTGGGGACCCCTATGAGTCTGGGTCCCCAGGGTCTCACCCAAAACTAGGGTCCAGTGTAGGTGAAAGTAGATTTCAGTGCAGTTGGGAGTTCTGTCTTCCTCCTACTAGGGAAAGCCAGTGGCACAATCAGCAATCATCCCTCTGTGTGCTCACTCGTGCTCATACGTCTCCAGACCTCTGCCCTTCATGGCTCCCCTAAGTTTCTGTGCACTCCTCTCTTTTCACGACAGTCCAGACTCCCCCTGTATGAGTCTTGTGTGGAACTGGGGTTCAGTGCAGTCGGGAATTTGTGTCTCCCTTCTGCCAGAGGAAGCCAGCCAAGCACTCCGCCGCTCATCCTCTCCACACATGTGTCTCTGTACCTCAGCTTTTTGCAGCTTCTCTGAATCTCCATGAGCCCCTCTCTTTCCCTCTAGTTGTAGAATTTCCACTCAGCCAGCTTTCCTGTGGTTCTGGATGATGTCCATTCTGTCTTTTAGCTGTAGTTTTGAAATTGTTGTGCAAAGCAGCAATTTAGGTGTTCACCTATGCCGCCATCTTGGTTTCTCCTCCAACATCCTTACTTCTAAAATACTAGGTGTCCCCATTTGAATAATTATAAAGACAGTGCTTATTAAAATACATTTCATTTTCAAAATTGAACTATCAATTATTGAAGGGTGTATACATATTGGGGGGATACCCTGTAATTTAGAAGTGAGGATACTGGGGGGAGAGAGAAACCTCTGGGTTTGATGAGGATGATACTGATGACAGTGGCAATATTGATGACAAAGGAGAACTCATTTAACCCAGTGTTTTGGCAACTCTGTGAAGGAGGGAGATAGCCCCAGGTTACAGATGACAGAACTGAGCACTGAGAGAGTAAAGGCCTATGATGGCGGAAAGATGTAAACCCAGCACAAGCCAAGCCAATCCCCATGTTCTCAGCCATGAAGCTGTGTAGCCACCCACGCAGCTTTTCCTGTGGTTGGGGATTCAGGAGGGGAGCTGTGAGTTGTCCGGTGGCTTGTTTTTCAAAAAAAAGGTCTTTGATGCCCTCAACCTCTCCCATTGATGTCTTTCCTGTCACTCCTTTCTTTTAGGATCCCCTGAGGAGCGCTCTGTGTTCATGAAGGCATCCCGGAAAATGCTGGGCTCAAGGAGGGCCTCTTCCCCATTTCTGGATCTGCTAGGATCTGGGGGCTTCCGGAATCAACCAGCACTGCTGCGGCTTCACTTGACCAGGATCCCTGAATGGGGTCAGGACCTGCTGCTGTCGCTGCATGCCAGGAGGGTGCCACACAGAGCCCACCCTCAGGGGCCCATCCGACTGGAGGTGCGCTTCTGCGCACAGGCCCTGCTGCACAAGGGTGGGACCCGGCAGCCCCTCTGGAGGCAAATAGTACACTTAAACCTGGACTTTGGGGAGGGTGAGTATGAGGCAGGCCGGGAAAGTTATCTACAGGATGGAGGGGAACGTTAGGGCTATGAACAAAGCTGGGTTGGACTAGCCAGATCACACAGAGACCCCCCACGCACACACACACACCTCTGATGCCATCCCACCAGGTAAAACACAGCAGCAACCTCTGGTGCATAGGGGGCAGAGCAAGTCTGCTATCTGTCTCTTTTTTACATATAGACACACAGACACTGTCACACCCATCTAGACTTACACACAGCTCCTCCTCCCCCCTCTTTCTGAGACCCATTCCCTAGACTCAAGGTGTCTTTTACCTGTGCTTAGAGATAGAGTGGCCGCTCTTGCTACCCTACGACAATTACAGAAACAAGCTGACGGATGAAAAGCTGATTCGCGTGTCTGGCATCGCTGAGGTGGCGGGGACGGGGCGGTTCATACTGGTCCTGAAAGATATCTCTCTGGAGCCTCCTCACTTATCTATTGAGGTAAGTTATCTGGACACAGACGGGACCCAGAGGCTCTCTGACTCACCCAACCCGGGGGTTGGGGGTGCAGCAGCGAAAGAGACATAGTCACTGCCTTGACACCAAATGGATGATCAAAGCGCAGTATGGCGTGAGAGGCACAGTTTTGCACTCTGCACAAAGCGCACGAAGGCTTCCCAGAGGAGGTGACGTTTTATAGAAGATGCAAGTGGAATGCAGGCTGTAGGAAGACACTATACAGAGATATGAGACAGAGATGAAGGCATGTTAGGTAAGGAAGTAGCTCTCCAGAGGCAGAGACAAAAAGGCAATGACTGGGAGATGGATGGGGGAGAGAGATTTGAGAGAGACCACAAGTCAAATTCTGAAAGTGACAGCTGATAAGATGGGGTGACAAGAAAGAGGGGAACAAATGAAGGTTGAGCATCAGATGTCAAGTTCAGAGGCTTGAGTGGCTGGCGAGGCCACTGGATGAGGAAGGAATACACGTGATGGAAGGATACACGGAGGAGTGCAGGGTACCCCCCACCTCCTATTACCAGGACTTCCTTCCCCTGAAGCCTCCTTTCCCCACCTTCCCCTCCTGCTCTGAAAAGCATCCCCTCAGCCTAGTCCTAACCTGGCTTTGCACCTGGTGGCTTCCCAGCAGCACACCCAATTCCCACTGAACAGGAGCATTGAGCGACTCCACGTCATAAACCATCTGGCTGCCTGATGGTTTTCACCTGGGCATGCTGCCTGGCAAGTGCTATCAGGCAGCCTCCGCACACAGTGGGCAGGATCACAGTGCAGACCGCCTGGTGCCCTGGCGAGAGCCTGCCTGTTACCTGAAGCCTGGTTACAGCAGGATCCGATGCAAACACATCCGATGCCAGTTGGCTATTACATGGTCCCCATTAGGTAAGGGACCTGGGATGATGTGTGTGACTCTGCTGGATTCCTGTTCCTCTTTATCTGTTCTACTTTGACACCCTCATCAGAGTACAAGGGACATGTTTCTTTTTAACACAGCATTCCTATAGCCACAACCAGCAGGTTGGAGCTGGCACTTAACATTGAAAGCTAATTGCCATCCGGAACTAGATGGTAGAGAGGGAAATAAGATTTCAACTTGGTGCCCATTCCAAATTGATGATGGCTTCTTTCTAAGATAGGGCAGGGTGTGTGTTAACCTCGAATACTCTCATCTCATATTTTTCTCCTAACTGCAGTGTCTTAGCTCTAAATAAGCAGTTCCCAGGGGTCAGCAGGGGGGTTGGGGAGTGAGGTTACTGAATTGGAATGCAGAAATAAGGTCAGTTGCCCACAATATCCCCATCCTCTCTCCACACAGGTATCTGAGAGGGCTGAGGTGGGCAAACCACTGAGAGTCCACATCACCCTCACCAACACCCGGACGGTGGCTCTGAGTCACTGCACAATGGTGCTGGAGGGAAGTGGCCTCATCCACGGGCAGGTTTCAAAGGAGTAAGTGCCATCGTCTCTGATAAGAGGTTCCTCTTGGGGTCAGAGGATGACCTTCAGGCCCCTGGATGGTGCCTCTGGGCACCCGTGTTCCTACCCTCCTCAGGGAAGGTTGGCCTGTGCTGTTGGGAGGTGGGAGGTGCTTGCCAACTGAGGTGGGTAACCAGGTTACCTACCGCAGTTACTCCTCAATGCACTACAAGCTCTTTTACTTTCAGCCTCGGGACTCTGGTGGCAGGACACACCATCCAAATCCAACTGGACCTCTACCCCTTCAAAGCTGGACCCCGCCAGCTGCAAGTCCTCCTCAGCAGCAGCGAAGTCAAGGAGATCAAGGGTTACAAGGACATCTTCGTAGCAGCAGCCAGGCCTTCTTGACACCCCCCTACCGGAATGCTCCTGCCCTGATCCAATTTCCTGATGCCCTCCTAGTACTCCCAAGCCCTGCCCAGGTCCCACCCTGCCCTCCTGATGCCTCATTGCACTCTCAGCCCCTCATCAAGACCACCCCTCCCCTTCTGACACCTTCCCTAGCCTCTTCCTTAGCCCCCATGATCTCTCCGTCCCCTCCCTGGCCCATCTGACTCCTGAAGGGGTAGTGTTATCTGTGCTCCTTCTCTCTCCTCTTCCCCGCCTGCCTGGGGGTATATGAAGCTCCCGTATAATGGCTGTGCATCTTGGAAGAAGACAATAAAGACATCTTTGATTGAACACTGGTGTTCTCACTTCTGACCTAATAAGCTACTTATTGCTACCAGCCTGTCCTCTTGGTTGCCTGCTATGTGGTTGAGTCCTCCCTGCCCTTTTTGCCGTCTCTCTCCTTCTTTAAAGGATCATGCACAAATTAAGTCCAACATGATTCCTCGAGCTCAGCCTCTCTGGAATCACGAGTCAGTCTCTCCGTGGAAATTGTTAGCCTGCAGGCAGAGGGAGAGGAGCTCTGAGGAGGACAGTGGCTGCAGTGCTACGGGGCCTGGACAGAAGCTGCCTAGCGGGACTTCTCTGCTGCTGGCCTCACAGCACAAGGACAGCTGGTCAGGGCCACTCAGGGCGGCCCCAGGATAGATGGCTGCTCCCCAAAGCAGGCCCTCATTTACCCTGACTCCCATTTTCTCCCCTCTTCGTCTCTCACCCACTTACTTCCCCTAATCTTTTATCTTTTCCAGTCATCCCAGCTGGCCCCAGCATCTCTTTCTTCCCACTGTTTTTGTTATTTTAAGGACAGGGAGCCCTCCTTTGTATTTTCTTCCTGTGGTGCTCATCAGCAGATGGGCTCATTCCAGATAATTTGGAAAGAACGGAAAAGGGGAAAAGAATAGTCACTGATTGCTCCCCCATCCCAGAAGAAATCTCTGCTAACATTTTGCCATGTATCTTTCGGTCTCTTCCTCCGGCTTCATTGTGTGCATGTGCTTTTCCTTTCTTTCTTTTTCTCCCCCCACACCCCTTTTTTATTTTTAATCCTCACCTGAAATATCTTTTCCATTGACTTTTAGAGATACTGGAAGGAAGGAAGGGAAGAGAGAGAGAAACATCCATGTGAGAGAGGCACATTCATTGTTTGCCTCCTGCATGCACCCTGATTGGGGCTGGAAATCAAACCTATAATACATGCTTTTGAGGGGGAATTGAACCCAAGACCCTTCAGTCCCTGGGCTAACGCTCTATCCACTGAACAACACTGGCCAGGACTGTACTTTTCTGAATTGTTGTCAATATTGCAGCTGTTCCCTATTTCTTTTGCCCTTTGCCCCTTTTACCTAGCCCACCTCAGGCCTTTACCACACTGTGTCCATGGGCTATGCATATATAGGTATATGCTTTTTGGTTAATTTCTTCCTGACCCCCACCTCTGAGATCTGTCAGTCTATTTCATGCATCCATGTCTCTGGATCTATTTTGTTCATCAGTTTATTTTGTTCATTAGGTTCCACATGTAAGTGAAATCATGTAATATTTATCATTCTCTAACTGGCTTATTTCACTTAGCATATTAATCTCCAAGTCCATCCATACTGTTGCAAAGGATAAGAGTTCCACTTTTTTTACAGCTGCATCTATTCCATTATGTAAATGTATGACAACTTTTTTATCTACTCATCTACTGATGAGCACTTTGGCTATTTCCAAACCTTAGCTATTGCAAATTGTGCTATTATGAACATAGGGTTGCATATATTCTTTCTGCTTGGTGTTGGATATATTCCTAAGAGTGGGATCACTGGGCCAAATGGCAGTTCCATATTTAATTATTTTAGGAAACTCCATACTGTTTTTCATAATGGCTGTACCATCTCCATATCCTCACCAGCCCTTGTCATTTGTTGCTTTGTTGATGGTAGCCATTCTGACAGATGTGATATTGAAGCATAGGAAAAACTGCTGTATGAAATTTTCTACTAAGATTGTCCTTTGTTCTGTGAATTAACGCTGCTATTCTTGGCTTCTGTAAACATGCTTGCTTGAATAATAGGGAAAATGAGCTCAATTATCTTGTCCTATAAGACCTATTTACCCAAAGTACTACTCTAATTTTTGAGAGAGCATCAATCATGAACGATACACAACCTCCAGACTGAGTTATCAATACTGGCGATATAGTCTCACTGCCTCTATCCCAGCACATAGGGCTTTCTGTAAAGCCTGGGCAAGGTCCGGAAGCACAATTCCATATTTGGGAGACAAAGACACTGGGAAAGTATAAAGGGAAAATTTCCTCCATGTTTTTTTGTTCAGACTTTGAGTGACTACTCCTCTGACAAATTTGGTTTACCAAAGCATCCTCTGTTCAGCTCGCTGATTTACAATGTAACAATATCTCATTGTCACTTTAATTTGCATCTCTCTGATGATTAGTGAGCATTTTTTCATATGTGTATTGGCCATCTGTAGGTCCTCTTTGGATAAGTGTCTATTCAGGTCCTTTGCCCATTTTTTAACTGTATATTTTGTCTTCCTGGTGTTGAGTTGTATGAGTTCTTTATACATTTTGGAAATTAACCCTTTATCAGATGTATTGATAGGAGCAGAAATAGAATGTTGGGAAACCAGCCAGAATTGTAAGAAATATTAATCATGCTCTGTTAACGTGATTGTTTTTGTTCTGATTAAAGACAGCACATTTTAACCTGGCAGGCAGCTGCACTCAGGACCTGGATGTATCACAGTTCTATTTTTAACTTTTGAGGACATACAGTCCACCCTCCCCATATGGAGCTGCCTATTATCATGGAAAGATTAACAATTTTGTTGCAGAAACCAGAGCCAGAAACCAGAATCACCAGCCCTTTGAGGACTCCAGGCTTTGCATATCACTAAGCCCTTTGAAGACCCCCAGCTCTTTTGCATATCTGTAAACTGCCCAGTTGCCCTTTTGCTTACTTTCCTTTATACTTCTACCAATATAGGCAGCCGGCTTATGGTGAGGTGCAGAGCAGATTTTCATGGGTGACCTGCTGCTCTCTCATATTGCCGGCAGTATTGGAATAAACACTCATAATGATTCAACCCTGTTGGTTACAGTATCATTGGTGAATATGTTCTCCCATACAGTGGGCTCCCTTTTCATTTTGTTGATGGTTTCTTTTGCTCTGCAGAAGCTTTTTATTTTGATTTAGTCCCATTTGCTTATTTTTATTTAGTCCCTTTGTTTCTCTTGCTCTAGATAGAAGATGTATCGATGAAAATACTGCTATGTGAGATGTCTGAGATTTTACTGCTTATGTGTTCTTCAGATATTTTTATGGTTTGTGACTGACTTTGATGTCTTTTAGCCATTTTGAGTTTATTCTCGTGTGTCATTGTGTTTTTTAAAGTTATCATTACATGGCTATCATAAAAAAGACAAGAGAGCCCTAGCCAGTTTGGCTCAGTGGATAGAGCTTTGGCCTGCGGACCAAAGGGTCCCGGGTTTGATTCTCAGTTGCAGGCTCCTCCCTGGCTCAGGTCTTGGTCGGTGCTCATTCAAAAGGCAACCAATCGATGTACCTCTCTCACATCGATGTTTCTCTTTATCTTTCCCTTTCTTTTCCACTCTCTAAAAATCAATGAAAAAATATTCTTGGTTGGGGATTAAAAAACAAAACAAACAAAAAAGAGATAACAAAGGTTGATGATGATGTGGGGAAAAGGAAACCCTTGTGCACTATTGTTGGGAATGTATATTTGTTCAGCCATCATAGAAAACAGTATAGAGCTTCCTCGAAATTTAAAAATAGAACTACTATATGATCCAACAATTCCACTTCTGGTTATATATCTGAAGGAAATAAAACCACTATCTCAAAGAAATATCTGTACTGCCATGTTCACTGACAATAGCCAAGATAGAAAACCAACCTAAGGATCATTAGACTAATGGACAAAGAAGATGTGATATATACACAATGGAATATTGTGCAGCCACGAGAAACAAGGAAATCCTGCCACTTGCTACAACATTGATGGACCTTGAGGGCATTATGCTAAGTGGAGAGAAGTCAAATGGGGAAAGTCAAATACTGCATGATCTCACTTATACAGACATTACTTGGGGATATTTTAGGTTAGGTTCCAGACGACTGCAATAAAGCAAGTGGTAATCTCTTTGCTGGTGGAGAATCTTGCCTTCAATTTGCAAAATGGTACATCTGTGAAGTTCAATAAAACAAAACACAATACAATGAGGTATTCCTGTATGGGGAATCTAAAAGAGCTGAATTCCTAGAACAGAGTGTGGTAGTTACTAGGGGCTGGGAATGGGAGAAATGGGGAGATGTTGGTCAAAGGATATAACTTTCTAGTTAGAAGAGTACGTTTTGGTAATCTAATGTACAGCATTATATATGTACAGTATTATATAATGTACAGTATTATATACTTCCGATCTTAAATGTTCTCACCACTAAAAAGAAATGTTATGTGATATGATGGAGGTGTAACGGTGGTAATCATTTTGCAATATATAAGTTTTCAGATGAACGTGTTGTATACCTAAAATTCACCCAAGGCTATGTGTCAATTATGACTCTATGAAAAATTGCTATCATTACAAATTGACACCTCTCCATCGTGGAAAATTGAGGCCACCCAGAAGCACTGAGAAGGAGCACATCCTCCTGTGGATGCTCAGGCGTGGCTTCTTCCTCCACTCCTCACCTGCTCGGTGAGTATGCAGGTTCACTAGGCTCCTCTCTCCACCCTCTTCCCCTGCTCCTCCTCCATTCTGTTTTGTATTCATTTTGCTTTTGCAGGCTGCTTTGGGCAGGAAGGGCAGGAGCCTGCACACCCACACTCCACCCTGTGTGCAACTGCACCTGTCCACATTAAGTGTCAAGGTTATTTCTATGGGGATCTGTCACTGCCAGGTGGTTCCCTGCCTGCCCACAGGAGACCGGGAACCTGAACTGGCTCCTACAGAAATTTAAAACTTGCTCCCTTTACAGGGTGGTGGATCCTCCTTTGTTTAGTCACGGCCCCTCCTGTCTGGTGATGCAGGGACTTGTGTCACTGGAGGGGATCAGTGGGCAGGCTTTCTCCTGGGCCTCCCAGGGGTATGGGGATATTAGCCATCTCTGCCTTCATGGCTTGTCTTTCAAATATTTCCTCTCTCCTCAACTAAAAATTGGCTTTTAGAAATGTACTTCCAGGGTCCAGGATGTTGGGGTCCTTGCCACTGCTGGAGAGTGCCCTGAGATTAGGCCTGAGCAGCTCCACTTCCTGTCATGGCCTTCCCCTCATCTCACAACAAACTGCTGGGATCACCCGGCCAGGCAGTTGTGCCCACAGATAAAGTCTAGCCAAATAATTTTTTCTTTTTTAGTCTTTATTGTTGAAAGTATTATATGTCTCCTTCGCGCCCCATTGAACTCTTCTAGCCCCGCCCCACCCCATCCCAGGCCTTCACCACCCAATAGTTAGTGATTAGGGGTTCTGCATATGTGGCAAAAGAAATTTTCAGGAGCAAGGAGGCACAAACCAGGCCAGCAGCACCCTGTCAAGTGATAGCTGGTCTTTCCACCCCCTGTGGCGGTCACAGAGACTTTTCCCATATCTTTTTAGCAGTTTTGGAGTCCCTGCTATTCAGTCATTGTGTGATACAAAGGAGAGAGCTCTGGACAGAGTTTGGGTTCTGTCATGATGTGATCCTGGCTCCCTCACCTCAGTTGCAAAATGATAGCAACAATAAAACAATGCCAGGCCTTTCTTCCCCCGTAGGGTCGCAGTGAAGATCAATTGAAAAAGTGTATTCTAAAGATCTTGGTATCATATACAGAGATCCTCTGATGAGTTTAATCACCTCTCCTGGGTCATTGCCTCCATTTCTGAGAGTGGGAAGAGGAAGGAGGCAAAGGATCCCACCTGGATCTTTCAATTCTGGCTTCCCTTTGCAATTGTCTGTAGGAACCTCTTTACCTTCTCCTCCGACCTGGACACTATAGAGCCAAGGACCCTGAATCTATAGACAAGGAGGCTGGTGCAGCAACCTTTGCACCAAGGATTCAGAATCTGGAGAAGAGGCTACACACAAACTGATATATTAGATAAGAAATATAAGTTTAAAAGGCATGTGGGAAAGCAAGGCAGAGGCCTCATCCTCTAATGGAGTTGCTCTACAAATCTCTGGACCCATAGCTTTTTATTTACTGGAATATACATTTGCCTTTTAGCAAAGCAAACAGATATATCAAAGATAAGGTTTGGTAAACAATAAAAGATTATCAGGTTAGGAGATTGCCTTCAGCCACTATTGTCTTGACAAAACTATTGGTGCATAGTTTTTAGCCCTTGCTAAAGCCCAAGGTCCATCAGCTTTCTGATGTACCTTTCACATTTATTATGCTAACTACTTGTTGGTTTTTGCTTCCAGTAGGCTAAAACTTGTCTAAGGCCATCCTGGGAATTAGGGTCCTAGTCTCTGAGTCTTATAAGATCTGGAGGCTCCCCACCCCACCTTTCTAGAGATGGCCTGCCTGGAGGGATGGCAGGTCAGGATCTGCTCTATGGTCCTTCCCTGCAGTTACAGCCTTGTCTCTGTCCAGATCAGTGGTTCTCAACCTTCCTAATGCCACGACCCTTTAATACAGTTCCTCATGTTGTGGTGACCCCCAACCATACTTCATAACTGTAATTTTGCTATTGTTATGAATTATAATGTAAATACCTGTGTTTTCTGATGGTCTTAAGCGACCCCTGTGAAAGTGTTGTTCGACCCCCAAAGGGGTCGTGACCCACAGATTGAGAACCACTGGTCCAGATGGAAAGGTTCTCATCAACTCTGCTTGGCTTCCCTGACTCTCCTCTGCCTCCCTGACTCTGGACCAAGAGACAAGCCACTCTAATCAGAGCTGCCTCCCTCCGCTAGCACACTCTTTTCCACAAATGATTTGTAGGAATCAAATGATAGGCTGCAGCTATAAGTCAGCTCATTAGCCCCAGCCATGAAATAGGTTGTTGCTGGGTAGCCATTGGTCATTTTTCTCCCTGCTACCCCACCTTCCAGACCTACCCAGCCTAACTACACTCACTTTCTGCCTCCCCACACAATTAAGCTTATCTGCCCATGTCCATTTCTTTTTTTTTCTTTCTTTATTGATTAAGGTATTACATATGTGTCCTGAACCTCCTGCCGTGTTCCCCCTCCCTGCTCATGCCCTCACCTACCTGGTGTCTGTGTCCATTGGTTATGCTTCCATGTCCATTTCTCCTCCCCATCTCGGCTAGTGTGACAGTGGGTTCAGGCCTTTACCCATTCATTCATTCATTCATTCATGGATCATCTTTTAATTAATTTATTCCATCAGTTAGCAAATAGGAACTGGGAAACCTACCATGTTTCAGATACTGCATTAAGTACTTACACAGGACTCTAGAGTATGACTGTCTGTGTCCAAATCTAGCTCCACCAGTTCTTAGTGAGTGATCTTCAGAAAACTATTTAATGTCTTTAAGTCTTTCACATTTGTAACATAGGAATAAGAATAGTACCCAGCTCATGGGGATGGTGTGACTATTAGGCGGGATAATGCACATAAAGAACTAAAACAAACATGTTCATCTGCATGGTCTCATTGATGGCCTCAATAAACAGCCAGCAAACCCCAACAATGGTGGCTCCTCCACCATTGGGCACCAAAGACATAATGCCCTTGCTGAATAATGAACACTGTGTAGCCTTAGATAAATCAGAGTTTTAAATAATGAAGGCTCAAGGACACATTAATTTAATTATAAAATAAAGCATGCATCCTGGTTCATTTAGGAAGCCTGCACCCCTATTATAATCACACCCCTGATTATGTAATTATGACTAAGTTTTCCTTGTTATAAAGTCCAAATAAAGGGGCTCAATTTTATATTCACATTATCCTGGTTATCTTAAAAAAAAAAGAACTAAAACAGCATCTGAAATGTGAAAACCATTACTAGTTCTACTAGTAGTTTTGCTATTAACCACTATCATTTATTAAGCACTGAGGATGTACTAGTCAGACAGAGGTCATGCCCTTAAGGAGGAAAGATAGGTACGTATTTATAATGTGGAGTGTGATTAGGTTAATAGAGAACACAAAAGAGGGTGCCCCTGAAAGCCAGTGTGGAAGAGAGAATCAGGAAGACTTCCCTAGGGGCAATGCTTGAGCCTGAATACAAGAGAAGTAGACAAATGAGAGAACATTTCAGAGAGAAACCAACTCATTGGAGAACTAGGAGGTGCAGGAGAATAGGTATCCATATGGTAACTGAAAGGGTTTGTCTGCTTGGATTCCAGGCTGGGAGGGAAGATCCTGAAGGGCTTGGGGGTGATGTTGACAAGTTTGAACTTTACCCAACTGTTGTTACTTGAGCAACTTGGTTGAATTGGCATTTCAAAAAATCACTTAGGCAACTCATTTGGATAAAGGATAGGTGGGAAGCTTGTTAGGAGCTGCTGTCCAGGCAAGTGGAGGCTTCAGGGAAGGCAGGGCCAAGGGCACAGAGAAGGGCCAGTTTTAGGAAATAATCAGGAGTTGGATTGGACAGGCTCAGTGACTGCTGGGCTAAGGGAAATCAGGAAGTTAGTTTCTCCCAGAGTGACTGGGTGGGCATTGTCCTCACTTACCAAGACCAGGGATGCAGGAGGAAGGGGAGAGGGATGGAGTTCCATTTTTTTTTTAATATTGATTTTAGACAGAGAGGAAGAGGGGGGGGGGAGAGAGAGAGAGAGAGAGAGGGAAAATGATGAGAGAGAAACATCAACATTGAGAAACATCAACATTGATTAAGTGCCTCCTGTATGCCCCCTACTGGGGAAGGAGCCCGAAACCCAGGCATGTGACCTGACCAGAAATTAAACCAGTGACCTCTTGGTATATGGGTGGATGCTCAACCACTGAGCAACACAGGCTGGGCAGGAGTTCCACTTTGGAATAGAAGGTGGATGATGGTGTGTTAGTGAATTCTATATACACATGTATAAATACACTTTAAATTCTGATTGGGAATAGAGAGAGTTGGAAATACTGGAGGGATGATGGGAGTTAGTGACTGAGGTTCTTGAGAAGAGAGGACAAGGAACCTAGAAAGCAGGGGAACACAAGGAGAAGTGTCCCACAGGAGGGAAAGGAAGGGGAGATGTGGGTGTGGTTTCTTCAGAGAGTCCAGCCACTGCCTATAATGAATCCTCCTCCTATGTGTCCCTCTTCTCCCATTAGTTCTTTTCTCGCTTACACACTCAGTCCAAGTACTTGTACTTTTCTTACTAGAATCAAGATCACTCACTGACATTCCCACTCTCTCATCTATTTCCAGAACTCTTCCATGAATCTTCCCAAGTTTTCTTCTTCTACTGCTTTTATTTGAGAATCACCTGGGACTTAGCAGATCTTACCCAAGACAATAGCTTTGACAAAAAAAAATAAATATTAAAAAATCATACTAAAGTGATCCAGAGTGGGCTTTATGGTACTTGATGTCCAGGAAGTGACTTTTCAAAATAAAAGAAAGGGCTCAGGTGCCAGGCAGAGTCCTAAGCTTGGGTCTCAAATGTGAGCCTTGCGGCCTTGGTACTTATTCTTGCAGGAGTTCAGCCTCTCTCCATCCCCCTAGAAGCCCTATCAGCTTACCACTCCCACGTTGCTCCCTCCTTCCCAGCACAGAACCTACCACCCAGCCTTTGCTCAAAGCCCATATAGCTGACAGTTCATTGGCCATGACATTTCATCTTACCAGATCAACTTTGCCAAGAAAAACCTGAGGGCAAGTAAGAAAACCAGTTGTGATCTGCCCGGTAAGCAGGTGGCAGTTCAGCATCCAGCCCCGCCTCCAGTGTTTCCTGGCGTCTCAGGGATGGAAGGTGAAGCAGACACTCCAAGACCAGTTTCCTGAAGCTCCAGGTCATCCTGCTATTCTGTGGAGAGCAGCCCGAGAATTGATAGCTGCCACCATGGCACAAGGTAGGACAGGCCCATGCGGTTGCTGAAGGTCAGGGGCAAGAAAGACAGAGAGACTGTAGGAAGTCAAGTGAGGGTGGATTCATAGGAAGAAGGGAGCAAATAAAGAACAGAGACAGAAAGAGTAGAAACTCCAGAAACATCAGAATTGCTAGCCCAAGAACCAGGAGTCAGGAGATGCCAGCAGGTAAATACAGCCAAGCAGCTGCATGCCAACATGCTGGCTTCTATAGCCCAATGGGACAGGGTAGGATCAGGAATTAGGGGGTCAGAGTTTCTGTTCTTTTCCACCAGCTGACCCTTTGACATTTAGCAAGTCACTTTTCCAGTTCCTAGCCCCCATGCCTGAAAAAAGGAGGGGTGGAGGGGGGAGTTGGACAAGACAATCTTGACATTGTCTTCCATCTCTAGAAGTCTCTGAATTTCATATCTTCACTTCTTCCCCTACTTCAGTTCTCTTCCTCATCTTAGCTAATCTTCTCACCACCACCCTTTTATCTATATCAATTCCCTCTCTCTAGAAAGAGCTGCTATGAAGATTAAATGGTTAGTTGAAATTATAAGAATAAGCTATAAAGTTCTATAAATGTAACAGGCTCACCTTTATTTACTGTTTTGAGTTAAATTTTTAATTACACAATAAATATACACAGTTGGAATAAAATAAAGCAATGATTACAGGTAAAGCTATAGTCAGTCCCTTTACCCCCAGCCTCACCTCCAGAGAAACCACAGTTACCAGTCTTTTGTCTATACATTTATATATATGTGTATATATATACAAATATATATATATGCAATGTAATATTAGTATGTGTGGCTTCTTGTTTTTATATCTTTAGTATAATCATATTGTACATATTTTTCTACAGCTTGACTTTTTTCTCAACAGTATGCCTTAAGGCTCTATCCATGCCACTTAGTACCTATAGATTTTCACTATTTTCTACATTACATAGTATTTTATATTATGGGTGTAAGTAATTTATTTATCCAGTCCCCTATTGTAAGCATTCGGGTTGCTTCCCAATTTTTAGTTATATAAGCAATGTTGCAATGCAAGTTCCTATCTATACCTCTTTGTGCTTGTGTGGAAATATCTTTCAAGCTAGATACTGAGACCAATTACTTTAAAAGTTTTTCCTGTCATTTTATTTCTACTTTATTGATCATTTCACTACATTCTTCTTGCATAAAAAGAACAACAAATACATCCAATGTTGAATGTACCTTCTGCTTGAATATCTGGTATCTGGGCTGAAGAATAATCCCTATGTTACAGGTATATATTAGTATTAACTGGACCCAGAATGCATCCAGAGGATGAGCTTTGTCCCCACTACTCACTGTCAGGCAGATGCTACTACTCCTGCTGAGTAGTCTGGGTCATGTGCCCAAGCTGAATCAGGACCAGTTAGCAATCTCTGTCTAGTCAACTGTCTAGAGCTTCTTGTTCCACCACTAGGGAAAAGTCAAGTGCTTTCCCAACTGGCAGTGGGTTGGGTGTTTTTCTGAACATGAGTGAAGGCTGGAAATGGGCGGTAGCTATTGGGTAATGGAAAGAGCATAGGACTTGAGCCAATAACCTTAAGTTTAACTTTGGGCAAGACATTTAATTTGCCTAAACCTTGGTTTTCTCTATGCCAAGTGTTAATGACATGACATTTCATGCCTCCACTGTTGTGGGGAGGATTCAATGAGAAAATTGTCTTAAGGTGCCTAGGGCAGTGCCTATCACATAGGACTGTAAACAGGCCTGCAATAAGGTGTTCATTGAATCTGAAATTTGAACTAAGTACAGAGTAATTATACAAAAGACAGAGAACTTTATTCAACCTAGCAAACATTTTTTAATACCTATAATATGCTGAAAATTATACTTATATTTCTTTTATAAGAAACCCATGCTTATTAGCAGTCATGCTCCATAGTCTCCTCATCCCAGCCTCTGATAAACTCTAATCTACTTTCTGCCTTTATGAATTTTATATTAATTGAATCATATAATATGTGGCCTTTGTGTTTGTCTTTTTTCATTCTGCGTAATGTTTTCAACTTGCATCCTTGTTATAATATATTCAGCATTTCTTTTTATGGCTGAATAATATTTCATTGTATGGAGATATCACTTTCATTAATTAATCAGTTGATGAACATTCAGGTTGTTTCTATTTTCTGGATATTATAAATAATGCTGCTATCAATATTAACGTACAAATTTGTGTGAACATATGTTTTCAATCTGTTGGGTATAGGAGTGGAATCTCTAGGAGTGGAACTGCTGGGTTATATGGTAACTATGCTTAACATTTTGAAGAGATGCTAGTCTGTTTCCAAAATGGCTATATCATTTTACAATCTCACCAACAATATAGGAGGGTTCCAATTTCTCTACATCCTCACCGACACTTGTTGCTTTCTCTCTTTCTTGTTATAGCCATCCAGGTGAACAGATGGGGTGAGAGTGGACATTCTTGTATGGTTCCTTATCTTAGGTGGAAAGCAGCTAGTCTTTCACTATTAAGTATTACGTTAGCTATGAATTTTTCATAGATAACCTTTATTAGGTTGAGGAAGTTTCTTCTTTTTATTGTCTAAAGTTTTACATATATCTCTTTTTCCCTCAATTGACCCTCTCCCCCATCCCTTCCCAGCTCGGGCAAGCCCCCATCACCCCAGTGTCTGTGTCCATTGGTTATGCCAATATGAATGCATGTAAGTCCTTTGGTTGCTCTTTAACTCTCCCCTCCCCTACCATTTGTCTCTAAATAGATCTATTCTTGTTCATCAAATTATGTTGATCATTACATTCCACATATGAGTGAGATCATGTGATATTTATCTTTCTCTAGTTTATTTTGCTTTAGCATAATGCTCTCCAGTTCAATCCATATTGCAAATGGTAAAAGTTCCTTCTTTTTAATAGTGGTATAGTATTCCATTGTGGAGATGTACCACAGTTTTTTAAGCCATTCATTTGCTGATGGGCACTTAGACTGTTTCCAAATCATAGCTATTGTAAATTATACTGTTATGAACATAGGGGTGCATATGTCCTTTCTGAGTGGTATTTCTGTTTTCTTGGGATATAGTCCTAGAAGTGGGATTACTGGGTCAAATGGGAGTTCCATTTTTAACTTTTTCAGGAAACTCCATACTGTCCTCCACAGTAGCTGCACCAGTCTGCATTCCCACCAGCAGTGCAAGGGTTCCTTTTTCTCCACATCCTCACCAGCACTTGTCATTTATTGATTTGTTGATGACAGCCATTCTGACAGATGTGAGATGGTACCTCATTGTCATTTTTGATTTGCACCTCTCAGATGATTAATGACTTTGAGCATGTTTTCATGTCTCTCAGCCTTCTGTATGTCCTCTTTCAAAAAGTGTCTATTTAGATCCTTTGACCATTTTTTTATTGGATCATTTATCTTCCTTTTGTTAAGTTGTATGAGTTCTCTGTAAATTTTGGAGATTAAACCCTTATCGGAAATATCATTGGCAAATATGTTCTCCCATGCAGTGGTCTTTCTTGTTGTTTTGTTGATGGTTTCTTTTGCTGCGCAGAAGTTTTTTATTTTGATGTAGTCTCATTTGTTTATTGAGGAAGTTTGTTCTAGTCTTAATTTGTTGAGTATTTTCATTATGAAAGAATGTTGGATTTTGTCAAATGTTTTGGCTCATATTTTTTAAAATTTAAATACATTTAAGACAACACAGCTAGGTCTTTGTCTACATTGATTTACATCTTGTGGCGGGAAACAGACAAATGGAACTGCAGAAATATCTAAACATCTCATGCTGAGCCTAAATATAGTAGAGTCTCAGTAACAGTTTGTTGATGTGAATGAACAAATGAGCATATTAACTTGTCAATTAAGCAGTTAAGGTTCCCTATGAGTAATACAGTTACATGCTGTAGATCAAGTGAAGTTGGGAAGAAGGGTGGGCCAAATGAGACAAACTCTATGAGAAGGTGGGTCTTGAACAGGCATTGGAGGAAAAGTGGACTTTGATTAGATAGTGAAAGGCATTCTGAGTTGGGGCTACAGCAGCAGAAAAATACATGGATAGGAAGGCACCATTTGCTTGAAGACATCAGATGGAGAGGAAGACTCATGGTGAGAGTGGTGAGAAGTGAGAATGCAAGTATAAGTTAAGACCAGGTATAGAGGATCATAAGTGTCAGGTTAAGGAGTGTGCATTTTGTAGGTAAGCTATTGGGTATCTCAGAGCTTTTAAAGCAAAATAATTAGTGATCAAGTTGTCTGGAGGAGAGGTAATCTAGTGATGTGTTAAGGGGTGGGTGATGTGGAGAGAGAGAAAGAAGAAGACATGATGGAAACTGTTAGTGTCACAAGGAATGAGGTGAGGAGGTTGGAATTATGTTAATGTGGAAAGAGACAGATGGACACTACAGACTTCTCAATGAAAGAGTGAAAGGACTTATGATACATAAATGGATATAGACTGAGAAGGAAATGGCTGAGCCAACTGTGATTTAAAGTGTGTGATCCCATGTGCCTGGGAACCATGCTGTGATCATGTTTAAATGTGAAGAAGTCAAAAATGAATCCCTTCTGTGGAAGGTACACTGGAGGGCATTGAGGTCAGTCTGTGTCTTAGCAGAAACCCTGGAAGGCTGAGAGTGGGCCTTTCCTTGCTGACATCAGCACGACAGCTCCCCAAGCATTGGGCACATGCGTTAGTATAGTCAGGAGGCTAGTGAACTGCTAAAAGCACAGCAGCTAACCCACAGACTTTCTCCCAAACTTGAATGCTGGTACAGGGGAAAGTGAAACTCAACTTTTGTTCAAGAAAGTAGATACTAGTGTAAATCTGCTAGACTAAAGGGCACAGACATACTTGGCCAGGAGTTGGACTGAGAAAGAAAAACCATGTCCCTCCAGGAGACTAAGGGAGGAAGGATTAGAAGGTCAGAGAAGTAGGGAAGGAAGGGAGGAAAGAAGTAAAAAGGAGGCATGTACATGTACAGAGCCTCATTTAATCCTTATACCAACTATATAAAGCTGGTATTATGGATTCAATTTTACCAACTTGGAAACTGAGGCTCAGAAAAGCTAAACTTCTTTCTCAAATTTGCAGAGTTAGTAAGTGGTGGATAAGACTGGACCATGCCCCAAAAGCCTGCTCTTTTATCTGCCCCTGCTGTCCCATTGCAGGGCTGGAGTTGTCCGTCACAGACTTCCAAAGCTCCCAGAACAACATGTGGCACCACACGGAGGAGATCAGCTTTGACCACCTCATCGTTCGCCGGGGCCAAGCTTTCAACATCACTCTGTACTTCAAGAACCGGAACTTTGAGCCAGACCTGGACAACATCATCTTCATAGCTGAGACTGGTGAGAACCCCTGCTGGCACACAGAGGAGGGTGTGGGGGTCAGAGTCTCAGGAGCTGGGAGGTTTCCTCAGACGGCCTCAACTCTGCTTCCCTCCCAGGACCGATGCCTGACCTGGCCAAGGGGACTCGGGCTGTATTCAGCCTGGCAGGCCGTCATAGCCCCAGCCCCTGGATGGCCTCACTGGAGACCAGCAGGGCCAACTCCTTGGAGGTGAGCCTGTATGCCCCTCCCATGGCACCTGTGGGTCGGTACCTCCTGAAGGTTCACATTGACTCCTTCCAGGGGTCTGTCACGGCCTACCAGCTCGGGGAATTCATTCTGCTCTTCAATCCCTGGTGCTCAGGTAAGGCAGGGTGCCTGTGTAGGGATCCCTTGTCTCCGCCCCTTTGTCAATGCCACAGAAAGCCAGGATCAAGGATCTAGACCCTGCTTTCTGGGAACCCACAAACCTCCCCAATCTCTTGCACTAAGCATTCACTTCCAATCACCAAAAAGCAGGGAGAGATAAATTGCTATTTATTTACTTATCTAGAATTTAAAAATTACGAACCAAGTCATCTTTACTTAAAAGGAAAACTATTATAATTAAGTGTGACCATTGTTAACATTTACCTTTATCATACATTTTTAACTTAACTTGAGTTTTTTCATAGTAAGAGTAGTAAGTAAATTGTAGAATGAAGTAAAGAGCGAAAGAAAGGAAGAAAGAAAGAAAGAAAGAAAGAAAGAAAGAAAGAAAGAAAGAAAGAAAAAGGGAGGAAAAAAGGAGGTGAAAAGTCAAACCTTATCCCAATCTCCAAGTTCCATTCTTCAGAGGAAGTTCTATTAGTGTTTTCTTATATAGCTTTACAAAAAATATTCTATGCTTAATCAAATGTGTATTTATTGAATATATGCATTTATGTGTCATTATATAATACATACCACACATGGGATTATTTAACATATAGTTTGCTCTAATTTGCTTTTTTCATTTAAAAATTCAATGTTGAACATATTTTCCTGTCAGTACATTCTTTCTAACAGCTACAATTACCTCACCATTTGGATGCACCAAATTTTTAACTGGTCCCCTATTTATTTGGGCTGGAAAGTTTTTGTCATAAGCAAACACAGCTACAGGAAATATCCCAGAACTACCTGGCCCACAATCTCTACATCTACCTGAGGGCAGGAGTAGTTCCATAGACCACTGGCATGACGTGAGCAGAATAAAGGACAAGCAGGGAAGAGAGAGTAGGAAGAGGACAGAAAGAGTTGAGAATAAGGGATTGGGGCAGAGGCCAAATTCAACCAATTCTCACTTCTGACTTAGAAGATGTCTGCCTTCTCTTATTCCCTCTCATTCTACTTTCTCCACCAACCTTATTCCAAGGGGTCCTGCTGCATTGTGCTAGAACCCAGAATCCTGGCTGGGCTCTAATATCTCTAACTACCTCCCACTGCTCTATCACTGAATGGTTCAGAACTCTTACCCATCAGCCAGATGAAGAGGCCCTGCCACTGGATCAAGGAGGACAGATATCTGTTTGTTCTTTCTTACACACACACACACACACACACACACACACACACACACACACCTACCTGCTCTCCAAAACTGTGGGTTTCAGACTTGTACCGAGGGCGCCTTGGAGCTGTGGGGAAGAGAATGGTAGGGTCTTCTCTTTTAAAGCTTGAGTCCTAAAAAAGAAATGATGAGGTAAAGACCAACCCTAAATATTGGGTTGCTCTTTTCCAACCAGGATTAGTTAAGTATGGCAGAGCATGTAGTCACATGGGCTGTGTTCACATTTTACCCTGATGTGGGCAAGCTATTTATCATTCTGAGTCTGTTTCTTTAACCTTAAAATGGGGCTGGGATGTGCTTTGCAAACCAATAAATTCCACAGATAAATTTGTACTGTTCCTCTTCATTTTCATGTTGAGCCTGTTGCCAGTGTGGAGGGATGGTGGAGAGCAGGTCTTGCTTCCCCTATTGGTGTCACCCTGTGCAGTCCTCAGAGTTTAGTTTCCATGCTTTCTGTGGATGGGGGTGGGCAGGAAGGACAAGATAACTTTTCTGTTTTGTGTCCTCCCACTTCCTAGGGGACGCTGTCTTCTTGGACAGTGAGCCCCAGAGGCAAGAGTATGTCATGAATGATTATGGCTTCATCTACCAAGGGAACAAGAACTGGATCCGCCCTTGCCCCTGGAACTATGGGCAGGTGAGTCTCAGCCCAGCTCGTGGACCATCCAAGGGAAAGGGAAACAGGAGGAGGATGGGAGGATGCCCCTCATGCAAGGTTTATCTAGAACTACTGAGTAATGGGAATAAATGGTACCCGGAAGATGTGAGATGTGACTCCAGGGAGCTAGAGGAGCAGCCATAGAAAATTGGAATGTTCTTTGCTGACTGTGTCAGGATTAGAGAGAGAAGGAAAGCTGAAGGTATCCACCCAGCAACTTCACTGAGTATGAGAGTGAGGATGAAGGCACAACAGCGACATCAGCATGGTGATACCTCATTTTTTGTTTGTTTGTTTGTTTCTAGGGTGGTCTACGTTGCTCTAGATTTTGTTTTCCACCCATATTCTAAATCATGTGACTTTATTTGTAAAAATAGCATTGTATGAATCACAATGTGCTACAACAGCCCAGCCTTCAGCAGATACTCCAGGAAGTCCAGAACCAGACCAGGGAGAGGGTTCTTAAGGCTGGCCCCGGCATTGGGACACTGGCTCAGAATTCTTATCCATTAGAGAGAAATGATTTTTCAGCCAGTCAGACACATTAGGGGGAGAGGACCAGCCCTGCCACCCACAGGGGTGTCAGCTGGAAATCCCAGGGGAGCGTGTGGAGCCTTGTTTCAGTTTGCTATGGCTTCCTCTCCAGAATTTGTCCAATACGTGTGGCCTCAGGCCCAGCCTTGCACTCCTCCCACCAAGGGGGTTTAGTCAAGATAAGACATAGCAGCCTAAACTGGCCCCAACTGACATCCCCACCCCCTCACTCAGCATGGGCAGAGGGGGATCTTAGTGAGTCCCTGGACAGGAGGTTGCTGCCACCTGTGAGAAACAGAGGAGCAAAGCTGCTGGTCTCTGAGCCCTGGGTCCTCCCATATCTCTTATTCAGTGAATGTAGACTAAATGCCTGCTCAATGCCAGGCAGAGCTCTAGGTGCTATAGATATAAGGATCAATAAAACACTGCCCCTGAGTCCACAGTGAAGTGGGGACTCAGTCATATAAGCAGGTGAGGATCCATTTGATCTGCTGCAGGGGTTACAATGAATCTGGTGTTGCTGAAGCAAAACTGGTGAGGTGAGGGTCCTGAGAAGTAGAAGGCCAGATCAGGGAGGGTCTATGAGTCTTGTAGAGGAGGCTAGTGATTCTGTAGGTCACAAAGATCTTTGAACATTTTAAAGCAGAAAAGTGAACTTATCTAACTATCCCTTGGGGAAAATAGATCAGAGAGCCTCCAAATCCTGTTTATTGCCCAAAGTTACATGGAAATCAATTAATTCACTTACTCTAATTCAACAAAGATTCACAGAGCCCCTCCTCTGTGCTGAGCACTGTGCCAGATCTGAGGTGTGAAGTTCCAAGGAGCATACGGAGCCTACACTTAGGCAGGGATGATAGACCTTGGCTACATCATTATCTCTGAGCCTGATGAGTAGAGATGTAGCCAGTGCTATGAAGCTAAATCAGGCTTGGACTCAGCAAAAGACCTCAGGACTAGTGGCATTCTCACCTCACCTGCCTTGGGTGGGAAGTTTCCATAACTCACATGCTATTAGTCAGCCCACAGCCCTACTGAATTGCAGACACCATGGCAAGTTGGGGCCATCACCTTATCCTTAACTACCAATGATGAGCTGGATCAGCAGGTAGGGGTAGAAGATGAGGCAATGTGGTTTTAGCAAGAACTGATCATGAGGTCCAAGAGTGTGGAGATTTAGGAGAGAAGAGAAACGATTTTTCAGTCAGACATATTAGAAAAAACTCCAAGGATTTGACTTGCAGGACATACCCAGTGAGGGAGTTGTGATCCCAGAGCTTTGAGACCCTGTACCTGTCCAAGTTCATGCTACTAGACACAGTTACCTTCCAAGTGGGTTTGTATTTCAAACACACTTCATCTGAGAGCTGAGTGGGGTGGCTCCATATCTGCACGTGCAAAGCATAGGTGCCTTGCCTCTCTGCATCTCTTCTTGCAGTTTGAAGAGAATATCATCAACATCTGCCTGGAGTTGCTAGACAAGAGCCTGAACTTCCAGATGGACCCAGCCACAGATTGTGCTCTTCGAGGAAGCCCTGTCTACATCAGCAGAGTAGTATGTGCCATGGTGAGTTGGGTCTGGATTTGCCCACTCAGGGCATGTACAGAGGGAGGAAGCTGTGCCACGGGAGTCCTGCTCACTCACAGTTGCCCCTGAAATGGGAGAATGAAGAGTTGAGAGACACGGGCCCTCTTGCAAAGCTATTTTGGCTAAGACTGATGAAAGTACAGCTAACAGGTTTTTCTCAACTGAGCTCTGAAATAACTGGGTGTGGGCCATTAATTCCAAATTGCATGTTTTGGGAAAGACTGAGCATAGCTGTAGTTCGTGAAATGATCTTATTGCTTCTAAGTTTCCTTTGCTCTGAGTATTTTTAGAAGCTACCAAAGCCAAGCTCTAGCTTTGCAGGGGGAAGAGGGTGTGTAGAAACAGAATAATAAACCAATTAACAGTGGAACACAGGTCAGAATGACCAGCTTCACATCCTGACCCCTTCCCCAGAAGGTCTGGAAGTTCCCAAGTAAAATGAGATAAAAGCCTCCTCTGTGTCTCAGGCCCACAAGCCTTGCACGCCTGCTCACACATCACATCCTGTTGATGAAAAGGATGCTTCTAATTCTTCTATGTATGGCTTCTCTTCAGATCAACAGCAATGATGACAACGGGGTGCTCAATGGGAAGTGGAGTGAGAATTTCTCAGATGGCACCAACCCTGCAGAGTGGACTGGCAGCATGGCCATCCTCAAACAGTGGCACTCCACAGGTTGCCAGCCAGTGCGCTACGGGCAATGCTGGGTCTTTGCAGCCATCATGTGCACAGGTAGGAAGTAGAGAGTTCCCCATGAAATGACCAAAAATGCAATGGCTCACACATTAGCCCTCCAAATAATTCTTGTCCCCATCTCACACAGTTCCCACCAAGAAATATTTGGAAGGAAATCCTTTCCAGCAAAAAATGTCTGTTCACTAACCTAAGGCTTCACATATGTGAGCTTATTTCAGGGGATGGTTTTGAAGTAGAAATCACACACTTCCCGGAACCTGGCACCCTTCCGTCTCTTCTAACAGAACCTGGCTGGAAATTGTCTGGTGCAATCTAGGAAAGAGATGAGAGGCCAAGTAATTAGAAAAACTTGCAAATTGATTAGCATAGAGAATGGTCTTAATGAAGATGTTCATACGAGAGGGAAATGCGCATCTGAGCCGTGGTATGGACCATGGAGCCAGAGCAAGGTGACAGCCAAAGTGCAATGACCTTGAATTTGGAGTTTCACAAGTTTGGAGGTCTGGAGGCCTGACTCAGGCCAAGGAATTAGGGGGTGAGGGGAAATGGTAGATCAACTTTTCAGATAGGGAGTAGATGCAACATTAGTAGAAGTAAAGCTATAAAGAACAGTAGTCACATGGGAAAGAAGGCAGGTGGAAGTTGGTTTGCATCTGGCAAAAGGAGCAAGTAGAGGAAGTGGCAGGTAAATGTTGAGGAAACTGATACCTGGAAATGATTGCACACTGAAGGTAGCAGGAGGAGGTCTGCCTCATTCTTGCTCCTGGGCCTCACCCTCACCCTGCCCCCCGGCCTAGGCCAGCTCTCAGCCTCTTGGCATGCATATCCATAAACCTGACTTGGGTCACAATCAGGAAGTTATTAATGTTACCTGGGGAAAGATGCCAAGTGTGGCTTTTGTTCATAGCACTCTCTAGTACAATCCAGGGAGGCCAGATCTGCCCACAACTTGGTTTAATCAAGGAGTGAGACCTTTTGTGTAGAAATTCCCTAGAGGACACAGCCTGGTGCACTCTGTATGCATGTGTGTGCTGAGTCCAGCTCCAGTCTCCTGGAGGAAGCCCAAAGAGCCCCGGGCTGTGAGCAAAGGCCAGGCCTCTGTCCAAGGGCACAAGGAGGTCTCTGTCAATACCCACAGAGGGTGACTTCACACAAGTTGGTGAGGAGGAGGTCCCAAACTACTCCCCTGCAGCTACACAGCCCGTCTTATGTCTTGCATTGAATGCTTTGATTGGTCAAAGAATCCTTGGTCCATGTTTTTGTTTTGTTTTGTTTTGTTTTGTTTTGTTTTAATAAGAAACCAGAAATTTGACAGCTTTGTGTGATAGATAAGAGTTATGGGCATTTGCGTAAACTAGGATGTCTGAGTCAGTGAGGGAGGAGGCACAAGAGTGAGAGGCAGAGGATGGATCAATCTTGTTTGTGCACGATAGAGAGGAAATCTTCAAAAGCTTTGCATCTAATGGGCCATGTGTATGTGTGTAAAAGAAAGGGCCAAGATTTGGTGTGTGATTATCTGGAACTGGCTGATGACAGAGGTGGAGCCAGTGAATGGAGATTATGCAAGAGAGCAGACCAATTAAAATGTTTATGAGAATAATGGCCCTATAGTGATCTGGAAAGCATAGGGTTGGGCAAAATAGGTCAAATGTGGGCTACTTGGGTCCAACTGAAGCTCAGCTAGCACCAGCCTTCCCAGAAAGACTTACCATGTTGTATATTAATAAGTGTATCAGTTTTTAAAACTCATTCCAATAACACTTATTTATTGAGTCCTTATTCTATGCTAGGCAGTATGCTTCAAATACTTTGGGATACAAAAATGGGTAAGACCCAGTCTGTATCCTCCACTAAAAATTAGAGTTTTATCAAGCTCCTTAACCTGATTCAGCTGCCAAAGCATTACTATTATTCACAATCACAATAGCTGATGGTTATGGAAGACTTCCTTTTTTCCAGGAACTGTGCTAAAACTTTGACAGATGAGAGTAATGGTGAAAGATGTGGACTCTAGAAGGAGACTGCTTGGCTTCAAAAACCAGCAAGGCCATTAGTTGGCTGAATAACTTTGGACAAATACTTAACATTGTGCCTCAAGTTTCCTCAGAGGATTAAGTTCATACAAGGAGAATTCTTAGAATACAGTGAGTGTTCAGTATTAGCTAGGATAGTCCTGTTTGATCCTTCAAATGACCTTATGAATTAGGTCCTATCATGACCTTAATTTTGCAGATGGAGAGATTGAGTGGTAGAGCGAAGCTCACATCCTGGTCTGGCATGCTCTAACCACAAGGTAATATACTGCACAGACACGATTAGCAGCCACCATGTATCTAGCATTCTCTATGCTTCAGGCACACACTGAGCACTTTCACACTTTCTAATCCTCACACCACATACATGCAAAGTAGATATCATTACTGTCACTTTACAGGTGAAAAAACTGAAACTCAAAAGTGATCAAGTGACTCTTGTCTGATCCAGAAGTATATCCTCCCGCCAGCAGCTCTATTTCCCAGTATTGCCTTTTTTTTTAATGTAAACTAATTGACATCGAGTTCCTAAAGAAAAATCACAGAAATGAAACTTTGGATGCATAAAAAATAGTGCTATAATTTTTGGATGGGCTGTTTCCTTGACAACCATTTAGTTGTCTATTACTTGGAAGTTTCAGAGAAATCCATGGCCTACCCCTCAATGCTCAGGCCCAGCTGCCCCGCGACTCTCAGTCATCCTGTTCTGGCCATCCACTCCTTGTGACAAGGTCGGCCCCTCCACCCTTGGCTGAGGTCTGTAAGGTATCCAGGAAGCCTCGCACTGTACAAGAAACAGAGGGGACAGTGATGATCTATTGCCTGAAAATTCTCCCCAAAGCCAGGTGTCCAAAAGCCACTTATTGTATGATTCCATATATGTGCAATGCCCAGAATAGGATAATTCATAGAGACAGGAGAGTGGTTTAGTGGTTGTCCGGGGCTGGGGAGAGGAGGAATGGAAAGTGACTACTAGTAGACATAGAATTTTTGTGTGTGTGTGTGTGAAATGTTCTAGGATTATTAGTGGGGATTGTTCTACAACCTGTTAATATACTACCAATCACTGAAGTCGTGACTTTAAAAGGGTGAATTTTACGGTATGCGAATTATCTCAGTAAAGGTTTTTTGTTGTTGTTTTTTAAACCAGGCATCCTGGGAATATGCCTGGTCCTGGTAGGCTCCTACCCACAACTGCATGGGGTAGCAGTGGGGGCAGAAGTGAGGGGCGGAGGGTCAGAAGACTTGAACATGTGACTGTGAGCAGGTCCATGTGGTATCATCTCCCCTTCTGTAAAGTAGGGCCCTTGGCAGTGAGCCATGGTGGGAAATGGTGGGAAGGTGAGTAGGCTGAGGGTTTGGGGCTGGGCACCTCCTCTCTTCACGGATCTAAGATTTCTCCTCACTTGTTTGTATAGAGTTATTTCAATACAAACTCTTATCCTCATTGTTTTTACTGAGTCATTTCCTCTGAAAGAAAGGAACCTCAGCCAAGGCCCTCGTGAGTTATTTAGCTTCAACCTTTGGCTTAAACACATATCTACTATTATTCTCCATGGATTTACGAGGCATCAAGGTTTGTATGAAATGTTCCCTCACTGAGTTGTTAATTAATATGTGGCAATCACCTAGAAAAATGCCTGGCACATGGTTAGTTTTACATAAGTGTTAGCTATTATAATTAGCCTCCTGGTGTTTTAATCTCTGCCTCTTAGGCTCCAAAGGTCTGACTGGCTCTTGTTTAAGAGGTTTTTATTTTTATTTTATTATTTTTTAAATATATTTTTATTGATTTCAGAGAGAGTAAGAGAGATAGCAACACCAATGATGAGAATCATTGATTGGCTGCCTCCTGCATGCCCCCACTGGCGATTGAGCCCACAACCTAGGCATGTGCCCTGACCAGGAATTGAACCGAGATCAACTGGCTCCTAGGTTGACACTCAACCACTGACACACACTGGTTGGGCTCTATCATTTTTTGGGTTTATTTCCTTGCTTTGTTCCTTGGAGTGTTTGGAATTAAATTAATCATATTCCTCGTGTCATGGCATTTATCATTATAGGTCTTCAGGCCCCTCATTTTAAAAAATGTAACTAATTGATTTCCCCCATTTATCTCATAAACCATTTCCATTTATTTTTTAAAATAAATCTTTATTATTCAGATTATTACAATTGTTCCTCTTTTTTCCCCCCCATATCTCCCCTCCACTTGGTTCCCACCCCACCCTCTGCCCTTACCTCACCAACATTGTCCTCATCCATAGGTATACGATTTTTGTCCAGTCTCTTCCCGCTCTCTCTGTACCCTTTCTCCCCTGAGAATTGTCAGTCTACTCCTTTTCTATGCCTCTGATTCTATTATATTCACCAGTTTATTCTGTTCAACAGGTTTTTTATTCACTTGATTTTTACTTGTTGATAGATATGTATTTGTTGTTCATAATTTTTATCTTTACTGTTTTCTTCTTCTTCCTCTCCTTAAAGAATGCCTTTCAGCATTTTATATAATACTAGTTTGGTGGTGATGAACTCCTTTAGCTTTATCTTATCTGTGAAGCTCTATATCTGCCCTTCAATTCTGAATGATAGCTTTGCTGGATAGAGTAATCTTGGTTGTAGGTTCTTGCTATTCATCACTTTGAATATTTCTTGCCACTCCCATTTGGCCTACATAGTTTCTGTTGAAAATCAGCTGACAATCTTATGGGTGCTCCCTTGTAGGTAACTAACTGTTTTTCTCTTGCTGCTTTTAATATTCTCTCTTTGTCTTTTGCTCTTGGCATTTTAATTATGATATGTCTTGATATGGTCCTCTTTGGACTCCTTTTGTTTGGGGTTCTCTGTGCTTCCTGGACTTGTAAGTCTATTTCTTTCACCAGGTGGGGGAAGTTTTCTGTCATTATTTTTTCAAATAGGTTTTAGTATCTTGCTTTCTCTCTTCTTCTGGCACCCCCATACTTTGGATGTTGGTACAGTTGAAGTTGTCCCAGAGGCTCCTTACACTATCTTCATATTTTTGGATTCTTTTTTCTTTTCTAGTTGGGTGTTTTTGCTTCTCTCTACTTTAAATCTTTGAGTTGATTTTTGCGATCCTCTAGTCTGCTGTTGGATCTCTGTATATTATTTTTTTTATTTCAGTCAGCGTATACTTAATTTCTAGTTGGTCCTTTTTCAAATCCTCGAGGGTCTCACTAAATTTATCAGCCTTTTCTAGAAAATTCTTGAAAATTTTAACCATGGTTTTGAACTCTATATCCAGTCATTTGCTTTCCTCCATTTCTTTCATTTATGACCTGTTCCTTTGTTTCTGCATTTTGGCTGCTTCCCTTAGTTTATAGAGTGGCTTTGTGTGCTAGGTGTCCTATAAGGCCCAGTAGCTCAGCCTTCCCAGTTACTTGAGGTGGACACTCTTGGTGCACCCCTTTGTGGGCTGTGTGTACAGTCTTGTTGTAGTTAAGCTTTGATTATCATTGGTATCACTGGGAGGATTTAACCTCCAGGCCAGTTGGCTGTGAGGATCAGCTGTGTCTATGCCTGGAGAACTTCTGTGCTGGAGACACTCTTATGAGATAAAATTTGCAAAAGACTCTGTGCTCAGCTTGGATGGGGTGGAGTTTCAGGGAAGAACAGACAGCATTGGCTGGAATTGAACCTGTAATCTTTTAGTGTGTGGGCCAACACTCTCACCACCCAGGACACTAGCCAGGGCAGTATGCTAGTATTGTTATCTTTGTATAATATTTTGTCCAGTATTTTTGTTTGTTTGTTTTATAGATTGTATTTTTCACCTTTAAAAGTTCCATTAGACCCTAGCTTGTTTGGCTCAGTGGATAGAGCATCAGCCTACAGACTGAAGGGTACCAGGTTTAATTCCTGTTAAGGGCACATACCTCAGCTCCAGGCTCAATCCCCTGCCCCAGGTTGGGCATATGCAGGAGGCAACCCATCGATGTGTCTCTCTCACATTGGTGCTTCTCCCTCCCTCTCTGTCTCTCCCCTTCCCTTCCACTCTCTCTAAAAACCAATGAAAAAATATCCTTGGGTGAGTATTTTAAAAATTTTCATTGAGTCTTTTCTTTATCTTCCATTTTTCTTATTTTGTTTATGTTTTCCTTTACTTTCTCTTGAGCATATCTATAGTATTTAAAATACTCATTTTTGTGTCCTTATCAGTTAGTTCCATGATCTCTGTCATTTATGGATTTAGTTTTATTGACTGACAATTTTCCTGATCATATTTTCTTGTTTCTTTACATTCCTACATTTCTTTTTTATTCTTTTTTTTCAGAGAGGGGGAGATAGAGAGATAGAAACATCAGTGATCAGAGAGAATCATTGATTGGCTGCCTCCTGCACACCCCATACTGGAGATTGAGCCTGCAACCCAGGCATTGCTCTTGACCAAAACTGAACCTGGGACCCTTCAGTCTGCATGCCAATGCTTTATCCATTGAGTCATACCAGCTAGGGTTACACTCTTTTTTAAGTAGGCTTTATTTTTTAGAGCAGTTTTAGGTTTTATTGTCACTGCAGACAAGTGAGAATATGACCTCGTGCTAACATATTTGAAAAACTAAGGCAAGATAACCATATTGTGGGAAATAAAGGCATGGGAGGTGGAGCAGGCAGTGGTTACATTTACCATTTGGAAGCTTACTACAACCCGAGAGAAGTTAAAAGATGCTAAAAATCATCACATTTAAATGCAATTACTTTGACTTTATATTAGCTGAGGCTTTGACTCTGTTCTTCAGTATAAGCTATGGAAGTGTGATAGCAAACCTGACCAAATGAATTTCAATAAATTGAACTCTAACTTTCCACCCTTATAAAATTTGAGCTACGTTTCCTTATGGGAAGAAAGGGCTGGTGGCGGAGGGAGAACTGGTAAGAAGCCTTCATGTTCAGCCTGAAACAGACTGTGTGTTCTAATGCACCATCAGCACAGTGTCTGCCACCAGTAATGAGTGAAGCTGCACTCCCGGAGGGCAGGAATGTCTTTAGCTTCTGTGAACTTTGCATATAACTCACTGCCTGGTTCATAGCAAGGGCTTCACACTTGTCACTGAGTAAATGCTAAATGGCCAAGTGAAGAGAGATAGTAATTCATGCTGGTTCTGTGTAGTATGCCTTGGGAACTCTAATTCTTTCCCATCTATGAGATCTTCTCCACTTTTGTCCAAATACCACCATGTGAGTATATATGCCTGTGGATGCACACACACAAACACACCCCATATGGGTTTTTTTTAATGAGGGACTCAGCTCCCACAAAATTATCAGTGAGTCACCTGAGCCTCATGTCAAACTGTGAATCATTGGGAGTTATATTCTGCAGAAACCTTGTGCACAGCTTAAAGACAACCTGCTTCCAACACAATTTAATGCACATCTACTCTATGCCCATCTAGACATGTGGGGCAGGAGTTGACACCACCACTGACACTCCCAGTGGCTGCTCATGAATTCAGCAATCAGGGTAAAGAACAGAGGCTTGTTCACTACTCTCCCTACTTAATTCTCCTAGGGACATTCTCTTATTACCATAAGTATTATCCACCCGTCTGACTGTAATCTTAGCATCTAAATCTTGGCCCACGCCATGCTCCTGAGTCACTTGAATGCTCTTGCATCACTCCTGTCTCGGGCTCCTTCAGTGACATCTCCTCAAACCTTCACCCTCCCCTCTGAGGCTGTCCTGTGTCACCTCCATCTACAACTCGCTTGTCAGTTCTGCTCACTCCCTGGTCTTGTTCCTTGGCCCTGTGCAGATGTGCCACTCCAAGGGGAATTGCAGGTTCCCCTTTGGGCTTCTCTCCTCCTGTCCTACGCCCTATCCAGGATTGTGTCCATGCCCTAGCTAGGAGAGGCTTTGTGCCAAAGTGTGAGAAGGAGCCTAAACTAAAATCTATAAATAATTACATGTTTAATATAAATACGTATTTGAACTAAAAATTATGAACATTTAAAATATTATAGTAATATGTAAACAATGCTGAGAAGTATCTATATTTTTTCATTCGTTTATTATAAAAGAAACACAGAAATTATTTACATGATGAAAGATTTCAGAACTTCAGTGGAGCCAGCTTCACATGATGCCATTTCAATAGTGATTTATTTCAGCCCCCATTCTTTCCAAGAAGGTCACCATCTCTAAATAAGAAATAGTCCTACTTTGGTGCCTCCATATTTTGGAAGGACACCTGTACCTCCAAATTTCATGCTAACAGGTTGAATCTTTCCACCCTTTCCTTTGGAGCCCAATCCAACAGCAACTACTATTGCTTGCAATACTTTTCCTTGAGATTTTTCTGGAAGCATAATGCCTCAGTTTCCTTATAGTTTCCACAGCACTCTTTTCAACTAATACTTGTCAAAGGCGGGAAGGAACTTCTTATAGGCTTGTCGTGCCATGACTCCGACTGCTAGGAGAGACCTGCAGTTGCCGCTGGCCTCTATCTATCTATCTATCTATCTATCTATCTATCTATCTATCTATCATCTATGTATCTATCTATATGTTAAGTTTTATTTTATTGTTTAAAGTATTACAAATAGTAGTACATATGTCTCCTTTTTCCCCCCATTGACCTTCTCTTGGTCTCTCCTACTTCCCATCACATGCCCTCACCCCACCTGCCCAGTATCTTGTGTCCATTGATTATACTTACATGCATGCGTACAAATCCTTCAGTTGATCTCTTACCACCATCCCCTCAACACTCCCCAGTTTTCCTGCTGTAATTTGACAGTCTGTTCCATGCTTCTCTGCCTCTAAATCTATCTTTTTGTTCAGGTTATAATGTTATTTATTATCCATAAATGAGTGAGATCATGTGGCATTTTTCTTTCCCTGCCTGACTTATTTCACTTAGCATAATGCTCTCCAGTTCCATCCATGTTGCTGCAAATGGTAAGAATTCCTTATTTTTTATAGCAGTGTAGTATTCCATTGTATGGATGTACCATAGTTTTATAATTCACTCATGTGCTGATGTGTATTTAGGCTGTTTGCAAATCTTAGCTATTGTAAATTTTGTTGCTATGAACATAGGGGTGCATATATCCTTTCTGATTGGTGTTTCTGTCTTCTTGAGATATATTCCTAGAAGTGGTATTACTGGGTCAAATGGCAGTTCCATTTTTAAATTTTTGAGGAAATGCCATACTGTTTTCTACAATGGCTGCACCAGTCTGCATTCTCACTGGGAGTGAAGGAGGGTTCCTTTTTCTCTCCATCCTCTCCAGCACTGGTCATTTGTTGATTTGTTGATGATAGCCATTCTGACAGATGTGAGGTGGTACCTCATTGTTGTTTTGATTTGCATCTCTCAGATGAGTAGTGACTTTGAGCATGTTTTTCTGAATCTCTTGGTTTTCTGAATCTCTTGGTGTCTCTTGGTTTTCTGAATGTCCTCTTTCAAAAAGTGTCTATTTAGATCCTTTGCCCATTTTTTAATTGAGTTTTTTTTATCTTCCTTTTGTTAAGTTATATGAGTTCCCTGCAAATGTTGGAGATTAAACCCTTATCAGAGATAACATTGGCAAATGTGTTCTCCCAAGCAGTGGTCTTTCTTGTTTTGTTGATGGTTTCTTTTGCTGTGCAGAAGCTTTTTATTTTGAAGTCCCGTTTGTTTATTTTCTCCTTAGTCTCTCTTGCCTTAGGATCTGTGTTTATAAAGATCTTGCTATGACATATGTCTGCAATTTTGCTGTATATGGAGTTGTGTAGAATTTTTACATTCAAGTCCTTTAGCCATTTTGAGTTTGTTTTTGTGTATGATGTAAATTGGTGATCTAGTTTCATTTTTTGCATGAATCTGAACAAATTTTCTAGCACCATTTATTAAAGAGGTGGTTTTGACTCCATTGTATGCTCTTGCCTCCTTTGTCAAATATTAATTGGGTATAATGGCTTGGGTCAATTTCTAGGTCCTCTATTCTGTTCCATTGGTCTATATGTCTGTTCTTGTGCCAGTACCAGGCCGTTTTGAGAACTGTGGCTTGGTAATATAGTTTCATGTCTAGTATTGTGATCCCTCCAACTTTGTTCTTCTTTCTCAGGACAGCTGTAGCTATTTGGGGTCTTTTTCTATTCCAGATGAATTTTTGGAGAGTTTGTTCTAAATCTTTGAAATATGCCATTGGCATTTTAATAGGTATTGTATTGAATCTATAGATTGCTTTACTGAGTATGGACATTTTAATGATGTTGATTCTACCAATCCATGAACATGGTATGTTCCTCCATTTGTGTATGGCTTCCTCTATCTCTTTTTTCAATATCCTGTGGTTTTCCTGGGTACAGGTTTTTTATGTCCTTGGTTAAATTTATTCCCAGGTATCTTAAATTTTTTGGTGCCATGGTAAATGGGATTGTTTTTTTCATTTCTTTTTCTGTGAGTTCATTATTGGTGTATAAAAAGGCCATAGATTTTTGGGTGTTAATTTTGTATCCTGTTACATTGCAAATTCATTTATTAGGTCTAGTAGTTTTTTGATGGAGTCTTTGAGATTTCCTATGTGTAGTATCATGACATCTTCAAATAAGGACAGTTTTACTTCTTCTTTTCCAATTTGGATGCCTTTTATTTCTTCTGCTTGTCTGATCGCTATGGCTAGTACTTGTAGTACTATGTTGAACAGGAGTGGTGAAAGTAGGCATCCTTGTCTTGTTCCTGTTCTTAGGGGAAGTGGGTTTAGTTTTTGCCTGTTGAGTATGATGTTGGCTGTAGGTTTGTCATATAGGACTTTTATTATTTGAGGTATGATCCCTCTATTCCCACCTTGCTGAGAGTTTTTATCAAGAAAGCGTTTTGGATTTTTGTCAAATGCTTTTTCTGTATCAAGTGATATGACTATGTAATTTTTATCTCTGTAATTTTTGTTTATGTGATGTATCATATCTATTGATTTGCAGATATTGTACCATCCTTTCATCCCTGGAATAAATCCTGCTTGGTCATGGTGTATGATCTTTCTAATGTAATGTTGAATCCAATTTGCTAGAATTTTGTTGAGGATTTTAGCATCTATGTTCATCAAGGATATTAGCCTGTAGTCCTCTTTTTTGTGGTGTCTTTAACTGGTTTTGGGATTAGGGTAATGCTGGCTTCATAGAAAGAGCTTGGAAGTGTGACTTTTTCTTGATTTTTTGCAATAGTCTGAGGAAGATAGGCATTAATTCTTCTTTGAATGCTTGGTAGAACTCCCCTAAAAAGCTGTCCAGACCAGGGTTTTTGTTTGCTGGAAGATTTTTGAGCACTGTTTCAATTTCCTCAATAGTTATCGGCTTTTTTTTTTTATTCTTCTTGGTTGAGTTTAGGGAGCTTGTATTTTTCTAAGAATATGTCTATTTCATCTAGGTTGTTCATTTTGTTGGAATAGAGTTGTTCATAGTATTTTTTTCATAATCGTTTGTATTTCTGTGGGATCAGTTGTTATTTCACCTCTTTCATTTCTGTTTTTGTTTATTTGGGTCCTCTCTCTCTGCTTCTTGGTGAGCCTGGCTAGAGTTTCATCAGTTTTCTTTACCTTTTCAAAGGACTAGCTCTTAATTTTGTTGATCTTTTTTTGTTTTGTTTTGTTTTTTGGTTTCTATTTCATTTTTCTCCTCTCTGATCTTTATTATTTCCTTCCTTTGCTTATGCTGGGCTTTTCTTGTTACTGTCTTTCTAACTTTTTGAGTTGTAGGATTAAGTAATTTATTCCCATTGTGTTTTATGTTAGGCTTGTAGAGCTATGAACTTCCCTCTAAAGACTGCTTTCACTGTGTCCCAAAGATTTTGGATTGTTATGTTTTCATTGTTGTTTGTTGCCATGATGCTTTTTATTTCTTCTTTGAACTCTCTGGTAACCCAGTCATTGTTTAATAGCATGCTATTTAGTCTCCAGGCATTTGATTTTTTAATTGCTTTTATTGTAGTTGATTTCTAGTCTTATACCATTATGATATGGGGAGATGCATGATATGATTTCTTTCTTCTTGAATTTGAAGAGACTTTGTCTGTGATCCAATATATGATTTATCTTTGAAAATGACCCATATGCATTTGAGAAGAATGTATATTTTGTGGCTTTGGGGTGAAATGTTCTGAAGATGTCAATTAATTCCATCTAATCTAGTGAGTCATTTAGGATTGATGTTTCTTTGCTGATTTTTTGTTGTTGTTGTTTAGAGGATTTGTCCAATGGTGATAGTGGGATATTAAAGTCCCCTACTATGACTGTATTGCTGTCAATCTCTCCCTTGATATCCTCCAGAAGTTTTTTTTTATGTATTTGGGTGCTCCTGTATTGGGTGCGTATATATTTACCAGAGTTACTTCTTCTTGTTGGATTGTTCCTTTTAGTGCTATGAAGTTGCCTTCCTTAGCTCTTGTTATGTCCTTCACTTTGAGATCTAATTTGTCAGATATAAGTATTGTTATCCTGGCTTTTTTTCATTTCCATTCACCTGAAAAAAACTTTTTCCATCTCTTCACCATCAGTCTGTGTGAGTTCTTTTTTCTGAGGTGGGTTTCCTGTAGATAGAAGATATATGGATCATGTTATATATCCTCAGCTACCCTATATCTTTTGATTTGGAAATTTAATCCATTTACATTTAAAGTTATTATTGATAGGGACTTGTTTGTTGCCACTTTTATTCTTTATGCCTGTAATCCTTCAATTCCTATTTGTTATTTTTACAGCAGACCCTTTAACATTTCTTGCATTGCTCATTTGGTGGTAATAAACACCCTTAGTCCTTTTTTGTCTGTGAAGCTCCTGATTTTACCTTCAATTTTGCTTGATAGCCTAGCTGGGTACAGTATTCTTGGGTTCAGATTCTTCCTTTGCATGACTTTGTATATTTCATCCCATTCCCTTCTTGTCTGATGTGTTTCTGTTGAGAAATCAGTTGCTAGTCTGATGAGGGGTCCTTTGTAGGTAACTTTCTGTCTCTCTCTAGCCGCTTTTAATGTTCTTACTTTGTCGTTGGTGTTTTCCAATTTAATTATAATGTGCCTTAGCATCGGTCTTTGGGGGTTCATCTTGTTTGGGACTTTGTAAGCTTCTTGGATTTGTGTGAGTTTTTTCTCCCCTATATCAAGCAGTTTTCTGTTATTATTTCTACAAACAGGTTTTCTATTCCTTGCTCAGATTCCTCTCCTTTTGGCACCTCATTTATGTGGAAATAATTTTGTTTTGTGTTGTTTCAAAGTTCCCTTAAGCTCTCCTCCTGCTTTTTAAGTTTTTTTCCTAGATGCTGCTCAGCTTGGGTATTTTTTTCTACCTTTTCTTCTAGCTCACTGATGCTCCTCTGCTTCTTCTAGTCTATTCTTGATGGTTTCTATTGAGTTCTTTATAGCAGTGATGTCATTTTTCACTTCTTGGTTCTTCTTCATTTCCTCTTGGTTTTTACATATTGTTGAATTTGTCTTTCATTCTTTTCAGCGACCTTATGACTATTTCTCTGAATTCTTTCTCTGACATATTGTTTGGATCCATTTTGTTTACTTCCTTTTCTAGTGATGTCTTCTTTTCTTTCGTATGCAGGCTGTTTCTTTGTCTCCTCACAATCTCTCTCTCTGGGTATCTGGTTTTGTAGTTCTCTCTCCTGCATTGATTTAAAGGCACAAAATACAACATAACAAGGCACAATGCATAAGGCACTGAACACCAATGTACTCATAATACTAATAACCCCAAATAAGGGTGACCACCAGAAAAAAGAGAATTAGGGGATAAGAAAAAATGAAAAAATGGAGTCCAAAAATGATATTGAGAAAAGGAAAAAAGTATGAGAGAAAAGAAAGAGAATAAAAAAGAAGGGGGGAGACTATTTATCTGGGGAGAAAACACCAATAGAACAATCACTAATCCCAAGAAATGCAAACAACAGACACCCAGAGATAAATGCAAACCACAAACAACAACTAATAACAAGGAGGAGAGGAAAAGAAACAGAAGCAAAAAACAACAATACAAACAAGAAAAGAAACAATCTCATACAAAAAGCATAAAAAAAACAATCAATCTAATCAACAATCAAGCAAAGATCAACAATATGACAGAAAGAAGGCAAGGCAAAACAAAACAAAATTTTTAAAAAACTAGAACAAAATAATAATAACAACAACAAAACAAACAAAAAAGGGAAGAGAGAAAAAATTTGGATAGTGAAGAAAGAGAAGAGAGAGGTGTTTATGGACTTAGAGCAGGAGATTGGAAATTAGTTATATAAGTAGGATGAATTTTTAACAGGGGGTTAAAAAAAAGGAACAGGGAAAATCTAAAGCAGGAATAAAGTAAGAGAAACAGGACAATAAAAGGGGAAAAGTGAGAAAGAGAGTGTTGGCCTAAAGGTAAAGTTGAGATAGAGTAAAATGATGCTAAATGAAAAATGAAAATAGAATATAGAACACTAATCCCAAAATAAAATAAAATAAAATAAAATAGAGAAAATAAAATGACACTTTTTAAAAAATGAAAAATAGTAGTAATAATAATACTGATTAAAAAATAAAAATATAATAATTAAAAAGTTAAAATCAAGTGAGAAAAAAATTTGTTTCTTAATTAAAAGATGAAAAAATAAAAATGTGCAGTAGTGAAGATCATTCACTTCCTCTATTGTTCTGTTTGGCATACCTGTTTCCTGTCCAGTAGTCAGGACAATATTGAAGTTCTCTGCATTCCACTGTTCCTCTGTGTTGTAAGCCACAGTCCCGATTTTCCAGCAGGCAGTATTTCTTTGTTTCTTAAGACTCCTTTATTTGTGTTTACACAGAGTCAATTTGTGATTCAACCCCTGGATGGCAGTGTTTCTGCACTGACCTCCCGGGCTATAAGTCCTTTCTAGCCAGTATTTAGATTTGGGTTTCCCTGTTGCACTTAATACTGGTTTGGGAGAATGGACTGCCCTAGAACTGGTTCTCTGATCATTACACCCACTCTGATCCCCAGGTTCCACAAAAACAACTTTCCCCTGCAGTCTCTGAGAGTGTTCCCAATTGGATGACCCTATGTACTGGGCTTAATAATCAAAAGCAAGGATTTAAAGACCAAAAAAAGAGCCAGAGTAAGTGCGGAAACTCGTGACTTTTACCCTCTGGTGCTGCACACAACTCTGTGAACATCTCTGTGCAAGTCTTTTTTCCTCTGGCACTAAGCAGCTGGCACACTGGTAAAATTTCAGGCTGCCCATTGCACCTAGTCCAGCTATAGTTTGATTTTTAGAGTTCCCTTCTGCTAGCAGCCCTGCGGGTCCTCTTCTACATTCGCAGAATTATCAGTCCACTCCATTTCTATGCTCCTGATTCTATTATATTCACCAGTTAATTCTGTTGATCAAAATTCACTTAATTTTTAGATTCACTTGTAGATAGATATGTATTTCTTGTTCATAATTTTTTGGCTTTTACCTTTTTCTTCTTCTTCTTCTAAAAGAGTACCTTTCAGCATTTCATATAATACTGGTTTGGATTTGATGAACTCACTCCTTTAGCTTTTTCTTATCTGTGAAGCTCTTTAACTGCCCTTCAATTCTGAATGACAGCTTTGCTGGATAGAGTATTCTTGGTTGTAGGTTCTTGCTATTCATCACTTTGAATATTTCTTGCCACTCCCGTCTGGCCTGCATCATTTCTGTTGAGAAATCAGCTGACAATCGTATGGGTGCTCCCTTGTAGGTAATGAACTGTTTTTTTCTTGCTGCTTTCAGTATTCTCTCTTTGGATTCCTTTTATATGGGGTTCTGTGTGCTTCCTGGACTTGTAAGTCTATTTCTTTTACCAGATGTGGGAAGTTTTCAGTCATTATTTCTTCAAATAGGTTTTCAGTATCTTGCTCTCTCTCTTCTTCTGGCACCCCCACAATTCTGATGTTGGCACGCTTGAAGCTGTCCCAGAGGCTCCTTACATTATCTTCACATTTTTGGATTATTTTCTCTTCTCGCTTTTCCAATTGAGTGTTTTCTGCTTCTTTATATTTCAAATTTTTTGAGTTGATTCTTGCCTTTCTCTAGTCTGCTGTATAATATTTTTTATTTCAGTCAGTGTATGTTTAGCTTCTAGTTGGTCCTTTTTCATCTCTAGTTGGACCTTTTCCATCTCTAGTTGGTCCTTTTCCATCTCTAGTTGGTTCTTTTCCATCTCTAGTTGGATCTTTTGCATCTCTAGTTGGTCCTTTTTCATCTCCTCTTGGCTCTCACTAACTTTATCCAACTTTTCTAGCATATTCTTGAAAAACCTTATAAGAGTGGTTTGAACTCTCTATCCAGTCTTTTGTTTTCCTCCATTTCTTTTGTTTGTGATCCCTTCCCTTGTCTTGGCATTTTCACTATGCCAGGAGAACTTCTGTGTTGGATTCAGCCTTATGATACCAGACTTGCAAAACCGAAGAAGCCTCTCAGTTGAGCTTGGGATGGGTGGAGTCTCAGGGCTTAAGGGACCGCCTTGCCTTCCAGTCGGCCCCACCTGCCACGGCCCCTGAGTCTCACGTGACTGGGTAATCGCTGGAGCCGTTCTTGTGAGCACGCACAGTGCCTCTAGACCGCTTCCTTTCTGGCTCTCCTGCGCTCCATGACCAAACGTGTCTAGGTCCCCAGGGTTTCACCTGAAACAGGGGCTTAGCGGAGTCAAAAGTGGCACAGTTGGGAGGGTCTGTCTCCCGCCCACTCAAGAAAGCCAGCGGCACAATCAGCAGTCTGTCCTCTACACAGTGCCATGCACGCCATCAGACCTCTGATCTTTTGCAACTCCCCTAAATTTCCGTGCACTGCTCCTTTTTCACAGTCCAAACTCCCCCTGTATGAGTTTCGGCTGGATATGGGGTTTAGTGTCTTAGGACAAGGGGTTCAATGCTTTTGAGAGTCTCCGTTTCCCTCCTGCCAGAGAAAACCAGCCAGGTACTTCAGCACCTGCTCTCTGCACGCACGCATCTCCGTACCTCATCTTTTTGCAGCTCCTCTGGGTCTCCATGAGCCCCTCTCTTTCCCTCTAGTTGTAGAATTTCCACTCAGCCAGCTTTCCTGTGGTTCTGGATGATGTCCGTTCTGTCTTTTAGTTGTTTTGAAATTGTTGTGTGAGGCAGCAGTGTAGGTGTTTACCTATGCCACCATCTTGAATTCTCCTCTAAGCAAGCTTTTCTTAGCCTCTGATTCCTCGTGTACAAAATGGGGATAATAACATCAGCTTCCAGGTAGAATAGTCCTGAGCTTAATGTATGTAAAACAGCACCATGCCTGCTAGTAGATATCATTATTATTACTTTACAGTTGGACTTTAGGGGACAGGGATCCCTGGGGCATTGGTGGTAGGATGAGCTGGGAGATATTGCTGTTCTTAAAGGCATGCAGACTGGAAGAAATAGTGCAGAGGACAAAGTAAAGAAGTTGGTTGGCAAAGGGAAGAGATGCACCTTCAGGAGTAAGATAACATTCTACCCCTTTTCCAGAAATGCTACAGGAGGCAAAGCCTCCCTTTTCCAGGCTTCTGTTACACAGTTTCCTTCCCTCTGGCTGGATCTGTGATGATTTCTTTGAGAAGGTGCCAAGACAATACACCCATAAAAAAGGGGGAGTCCAAACCACAGGACTCCTTGCCTAAGAATCTGATGTCCTCAGCCAACAATCTCTATCATAGAAAGGAAAACTTTCCAGGTTTAGAGGTGGAAATTTATGGCCAGGAGAGAAGTTAGACTGAGTCAGGCCATGGAATCTTGCCAAAGAGGCATGCCTGCCCCGCCCTGCTGGCCCAGGCAGGGGAACCCAGGACTCCCTAGACTTTCTGTTGGTCCTGGCAGTGCTTGTTGAAGCAATCTGCACCTTTGCACGTAGTGGTTTCTGTGAGTACCAGGGAGAGGAGCTCAGGACGATGGGGAGGAAGGTTGGACTAAGCTTCTGCTTAGTCCTGAAGGTGCTAATGAATGATTTCCTTGAGCCCTAACTCCAGGAAGCCATAGAGCTCCTGAATTCTCAACCCCAAAAGATTTTTCTGCCCTTTTTGCAGTGATGAGGTGCCTGGGGATCCCCACTCGCGTGATCACCAACTTTGACTCTGGCCACGACACAGACGGGAACCTGATCATAGATGAGTACTACGACAACACGGGCAGGATTTTGGAGAATAAGAAGGACACTGTCTGGTGAGAGACAACTTCTTGTTCTCTTTGTAGGGCAAACCCCACCAGAAGAAGTGAGTCTGATATCCTCTCATGCCCCCCCACTCCACTTTCACCAGCCTTACAGATCAGTATCCCCAACTCAAAGGCTGGGTCACAGCTCAACAACAACAACAACAAAAGAATTTGAGTTCAGAATCTAAACATCACAAGAGCTCCCTGTCCTGCGTGAGGTTTTCCTCTTTGCTGCCTCCTTCATTTAATACTCAGCCTGGGCTGCAGGAGGACCGGAAGTCTCATCTCCAGACACAAAGACCATGATTGCCTCTGAGTCAGGAGCACACACAGGAATGGCACAAAGACTTTCTGAGAGAGAGAGCGGTTTTTAACTTCAGTCGGCGCTGGAAGCCTTCATTCTCTAGTCTCCAACAGAGGATAGCTCCTTGCAGGGCAGGTTGGGCTCACAGGAAGAAGAGCCATCACTACTCACGCACAGAGGTTTGAAGGCCTGGGTGTGCTAAGTCTGTCTTTCTATCTGTCAGTGCACCCACTCATCGTCCCCGCCTTTCTCCAGAAAGAACCCAAGCATTACAAACTTGCTCTTCGCTTGACACTGGGTCCTGTGGCTTCTCCCTCAGGAATTTCCATGTCTGGAATGAGTGCTGGATGGCCCGAAAGGACCTCCCTCCTGGATACGGAGGCTGGCAGGTGCTGGACTCTACACCTCAAGAGAGGAGCAATGGTGAGGCTCTCCAGGGGCAAGGCAGAACCCACTCCCACAGAAACAGCCCTTGGCCCCGCCTGTCTCTGCAATCGCCCCAGCCCCTCATGGCTCTTCTGTTCTCCTCCAGGCATGTTCTGCTGTGGCCCAGCCTCCGTCAGAGCCATCAAAGAGGGAGAGGTGGATCTGAACTACGACACGGCCTTTGCCTTCTCCATGGTGAATGCCGACTGTGTTTCCTGGCTCATCCATGGAGGAAAGGAGCAGAGGCTTCACCGGGACACGAATTCTGTGGGCAATTTTATCAGCACCAAGAGCATCCGGAGTGATGAACGGGATGACATCACGGAGAACTACAAGTATAAAGAAGGTATGTCTATACCAACCCCCTCAGAGTCCAGGTCCTGCGGGCACCTTCCCCCTACCCCAGGGATCCCCTCAGCCAGCTGGAACAGGCCTCTGGGGACCAGGTCCAGTCTCCTCAGCTCTTCAGTTTTGAGTTCCCAGTTCAGGCATCTCCACTGCCTCACTTCCTCATACCTCCCACCCCCTATTCCACTGGCCAGCGAGCACTTTCCTACAGATGTTCACATTGACTATAGGGCCATTGACAGGGATCTCATCAACAGTATATGAATTCCTCACCCCTGGCTTTCCCCAAAATCAGCCTCCCACTGAAGATGGGAGCATTTAGTAAAAAATGCTTATTAATTAATAAAATTAATTTTCTTTAATGTATTATTTAATTTACTGTGTTTTATTGGATGTTTAAAGGACAAATCAGCCCACCAGTCAGCACCGAGGCTGATATAAGGCCATAGGCTCACTCTTGCGCCTGCCCTGCAGAAGATGATTTGGAGAGGTGGGAGACCTGGCAGGGGCTTCTTATCCAAGCTAGCAGGGGCAAAGGAGGAGCTAAATTAGCCAGCTGTGGACTAATTCCTGGAAATTGAACAAGACCAATCACCAGGTTCAATCACTAGGGAGCCAAGCAAAAATATCCAGCCCACAAGGGCCAGAAGCAGGGTGAGGGGCAGGATCTGAGTAGGACAGATCAGGAATGTGTGGAGGGTAGGGTAGGGAATGCTGGCAAGTGGATGTCTGTGGTCTGTCTATGTGGGCCTTTGGGGCCAACATAGAGAAGCTCCAAAATCCAAGCCTAGGAAAGGGCTATACAGCAATACCTTCCATCCCCACCCACCCCTATCGACTCTGGGTTATCTTGGTTGGGGTGCTCAGAAACAGATCCTGAGGCAAGGATTCAAGTACAAGTGGTTTATCTGTGATTCAAGTACAAGTGGTTTATCAGGAAGGGGAATGAGCCAAAGCAGGGGACCCCATCAAGCCTCTTCACACATGGGCAGCAGGAGCTCAGGCCAGCTGGGGAACTCTGCCAGTGGGGTTGCCAGGAAAAATACAGGATGAATAATGCCTTAGTCTAATCATGTCTCCAATTATTTGTTGTTAATCTGTAATTCAAATTAAATGGCCCTGTATTTTTATTTGCTAAATCTGGCCACCCTATCAGGGATTCAGTGTAAAGTGTAGAATAACATTCAGGTTCAGTGATTGTCTATCTTGTTCATCTCATGGCACATACACTAATTACTAAAATTCTGCAGCACAACAAAGAGATGTTTTTTGCTGATCTTACAAAAATATGTATAATTTTGATTCATTTACATCAGGTGCCTATTGCTGTGTTGGCTGTTGTCATTTTTTATTCGACAACCTGAGCCTTAGATTTTAAGGGGAAGAAGGTCAGTGCCCCTGACTAAGTAGTCATATATTGCATGTTTTTAAAATTCTTGGAGCACACAGGTTGAAAATCGCTGCCCTAGATTTATCTCACCCAAGAGGCAAGGGGCTATTATTTATCCACCAAATCCTGTTGGTCAGGGGTTGGGGATGTAAATTCTCTAGTACTTTTGTTCTGCCCCATGCAAGAGCAGAGAAAGCCTCAGGCAAAGAGTGGTAGCAGATGCTAGAATTTGAAACTAGGGTGCATGGGCATTGAAATGGCAAGTGCCAAGGCAATGTGGGTGGTGCATGGGCAGCATGTGCTACAAGGTGCACAGGGTTCCCTGTAAACTTGGGGGATCTGGAGCTACATTCCGTGGGCCTGTGTGCTGCTCAGCAGGGCAGTATTCTGTCTCCTCCCACCCAGCCCAACAAGATCTGAAGGTGGAGCAAACGGCAGATGAGATACATCTGATCCACATCTCCCTGGGTCCACTTTTACTGAAGCCAGTGTCTCCAGATTCTCTTCTGCATGAAACAGGGCTTAGAACAACCTCCAGAGCAAGGGGATGCAAGTGACCTCTGCCTGGGAGGTTGTGGGGATGCACTAAGGGGGTAAAGCGGGGCCTTGGCAGCAGTAAGTGTTCAGTGAAGGCAGCTGCTGGGATTATTAGGGAAGCACGGAGAGTACCCCTGCACTTCCCGGCCACCGAGCCTCCCTAGGACTGAGATCTGGGTGTTCTGGGAACTCAGCTTGACTGAACTTCCTCTTATTTTTTTCACTGTGGTTTCTCATCTCTCAATATCCAGGTAGTCTATACCTGACTAATAATGTAGTGCTGGAACAGAAATCAAATCATGACCTGTTGTCTTTAAGAGGTTTATTCTCCACATTTGTGGGCCTTCGTCTTCCCCATGGTATATAGTATATTGGTCATGGGCACAGATTCTTTTATTTAGGCGGATTTGGTTTCTACCTGGACTCTTCCCCCAGCAAGTTGTGATACTTGGGCAACTGACATGACCTCGCTAAGCGCCATTTCCCACATCTGTATATGGAAGAAAAGAATAATATTTCTCTCTCATGGTTAATGTAAGGATGAAAGGAGTGAAGTGCTCAGCAGAGCCTGGCACTTAGAAAGCACCTGATACACTGTAGGGAGTGCTTGTTATTGGAAACAAAGGTTTGAACAACCTGGTAGTGTTGGTATGGCTGTTGGGAAGGATGTTCAGCCACGGCCTAACCGCTGGCCCATAGCTGGTGCTCTCTCTGCCCTCGCAGGTTCTCCCCAGGAGAGACATGTGTTTCTGAAGGCTCTTCAGAAGCTGAAGACGGGGAAGTCCCAAAGCCACTACCAAGCAGACTCACAGGATTCCAGCCCCATACCTCAGAGGCTGAATTCACCTCCCCTTCGGTCCAGTGATATTATCCAGGTCTCCCTGGAATTCCAGCTGCTCGACCTGCCCAACATGGGCCAGGACATAAAGTTTGTCCTGCTGGCCATCAACATGTCGCTCCAGTTCAAGGACCTCAAAGTGAACCTGAGTGCTCAGTCTCTGCTGCATAATGGCAGCCCCCTGCCCCCGTTCTGGCAGGACACAGCCTTCATCAGTCTTTTTCCTGAAGAAGGTATGGGCTCTGTACACAGATGGGTTATGGAAATACCAATGCGGTCAAGCTAGCCAACAGGGTTCTGGAGCTTCCCTGTGACACTATCTTCCTGGTGTCTCCTCAGTAGATTCCTCTTCTTCTTCCCTTATCTCCTCCCTCTGCCTCTGCCTCCTGTCTCCTCTTCCTTCAAAGACAGTAGCCTGGCTTAGTGGAGAAAACCTGAGCTTTGGAGTCATCCACAATTTAGAACCTCAGCTCACCCATTTACGAGCAGAATAACCTTGGGCAATTGCTGGGAATGCTGGCAAGTGGGCATCTGTGATCTGTCTATGTGGGTGTCCGTGGTCTGTCTATTTCACTTCCCAGTCTCTCCATCTGAAAACCTGGACCTGCTTCACTGGAGCTCAGTACATGTTGGCTTCCTCCTTTCTATAAAAGGGCCCCCATATCCACCAGGTCCAGCTGATTTCCACAGCAGTCTCACCTCTTGCTTGTGTTCTCTTCCAGCAAAGACCCATCACTGTCAAATCTCCTACTCCCAATACAGCAAGCACCTGTCAACAGACAAGCTGATTCGCATCAGTGCGCTGGTAGAAGAGAAGAGCAGTCCCGAGAAGATCCTGGTGAACAAGATCATCACCTTAGTGTATCCTGCCATCATAATTAATGTAAGCAAGAGCCTAGGAAGTGACCTGGGGGTTCCTTGGGGCTAGCTGGGAGTGGGAAGAGCCCTCTGAGAGTCTGCTCAGAAAAGCAGCCCCTCCTTTCCTCTGCCTCTTCTGGTGCTTCCAAGTACTTCCCCTTTCACCCCCCCCCCCCCCCCCCCCCCCCCCCCCGCCACCTCCCCGCCCCCTGGATTGGGAGGTTTATCTGAAAACACTGGGCGATGTTTCCATCCTCTTGCACCATTTGATGCCTTGTGGGTGGACCTTAAGCAGCTGTCATGGAGAGGTCCCTCTCTTTTGCTACCTCCCACTGTTGGCCTTCCCCAAGGTCAATATGAGCTCAATTGGGAGGGACCTGAGAAGGGGGAGAGCACTGCCTGAAGGTCAGCTTAGGTTTGATTTGCCATTTCCTGACTATGCATCCTTGGACAAACCCCTGGGGCTCTGCTTCTTAAACTGTCAATTAAGAGGATTAGAAAAGAGGCCGCTGAGGACATGTCCTGTTCTGATGGCCTGTGATCCTCTGAGTGGGAAGATGTCACCTGTCCCTTCCTTCCATTGCTGCCTCCCCAAAGCCAAGCATCTTCCTGGATCCTGCCACATGAAGCTATGGTGCCCTCCACAGCGTGCATCTGGCAAGCCTAGCCTCGGGAGGGTTTCCAAAAGTGCTTCTAGGTTTCTGGAAGCCACTTCCTTGTCTCTGCAGCCCTGAATGAGTTCTTCATATGATAAAAGGAAAGGAAAAGATGGGGTAGAATTGTGATCAGAAGAAACAAACAAAAACTGCCAAAGAATATTCTCTTTTTAAAAAATTCTTTATTGTTTAAAGTATTACATATGTCTCTTTTTTCCCCCATTGACCTCTCCCAGGCCACCCCCTCCCCCCAGCACATGCCCTAACCCACCTATTGTCCGTGTCCATTGGTTATGCTTATATGTATGCATACAAGTTCTTTGGTTGATCTCTTACCCCACTCCACTCCCCACCCTTCTCTACCTACCCTCTGAAGTTTGACAGCCCGTTCCATGCTTCTCTGTCTCTGAATCTATTTTTGTTCATCAGTTGATGTTGTTCATTATATTCCACAAATGAGGAAGATCGTATGATATTTATCTTTCTCCAACTGGCTTATTTTGCTTAGCATAATGCTCTTCATGTCCATCCATGGCAGCATAGTATTCCATTGTGTAGATATACCATAGTTTTATAATCCACTCATCTGCTGATGGACACTTAGGCAGTTTCCAAATCCTAGCTATTATAAATTGTGCTACTATGAACATAGGGGTGTATATGTCCTTTCTGATTGGTGTATCTGATTTCTTGGGATATATTTCTAGAAGTGTGATTACTAGGTCAAATGGGGGTTCCATTTTTAATTTGTTGAGGAAACTCCATACTGTTTTCCACAGTGGCTGCACCAGTCTGCAATCCCACCAGCACTGCATGAGGGTTCCTTTTTCTGCACATCCTTGTCAGCACTTGTCATTTGTTGATGATAGCCATTTTGACAGGTGTGAGATGGTACCTCATTGTCGTTTTGATTTGCATCTCTCAGATGATTAATGACTTTGAGCATGTTTTCTTGGCCTTCTGCATATCCATTTTCAAAAACTGTCTATTTAGGTCATTTGCCCATTTTTGATTGGATTGTTTATCTTCCTTTTGTTAAAATGTATGAGTTCCCTATAAATTTTGGAGATTAGACCTTTATCAGATATAAAATTAACAAATATATTCTCCCATGCAGTGGGCTTTCTTGTAGTTTTGTTGATGGTTTCTTTTGCTGTGCAGAAGCTTTTTAGTTTGATGTAGTCCCATTTGTTTATTTCTCCTTAGTTTCCATTGCCCTAGGAGCTGTATCGGTGAAGATATTGCTATGACATATGTCTGATATTTTGCTGACTTATGGTTTCCCATCTTATGTTTAAGTCCTTTATCCATTTCGAGTTATTTTTGTGTATAGTGTAAGTTGGTGACCTAGTTTCATTTTTTTGCATGTATCTGTCCAATTTTTCCAACACCATTTAATGAAGAGACTGTCTTGACTCCATTGTATGCTCTTGCCTCCTTTGTCAAATATGAATTGAGCATAATGGCTTGGGTAGATTTCTGGGTTGTCTGTTTGGTGCCATTGGTCTATATGTCTGTCCTTGTGCCAATACCAGACAGTTTTGAGAATAATGACTTTGTAATACAGCTTGAAATCTGGTATTGTGATCCTTCCAACTTTGTTCCTCTTTCTCAGGATTGCTGCTGCTATTTGGGGCCTTTTTTTATTCCATATGAATTTTTGGAGAGTTTGTTCTAGGTCTATGAAATATGCTGTTAGAATTTTAATGGGAATTGCATTAAATATATAGATTGCTTTGGGTAGTATGGACATTTTAATGATGTTGATTCTACCAATCCATGAACATGGTATATTCTTCCATTTGTTTATGTCTTCCTCTGTCTCTTTTTTCAGTGTCCTTTAGTTTTCCAAGTACAGATCTTTTACCTCCTTAGCTAAGTTTATTCCTAGTACCTTAATTTTTTTTTTTTTTGGTGCAATGGTAAAAAAAAGTTTCTCTTTCTGTGAGTTCATTATTGGTGTATAAAAAAGCCATAGATTTCTGGGTGTTAATTTTGTATCCTGTTACATTGCCAAATTCGTTTATTCAGTCTAATAATTTTTTATGGAGTCTTTAGGGTTTTCCAACCCACAGTTGGAAAAACACAGATATGGAAGCCCAGCTCTTCAGGAAACAGACCTAGGGAACAGTGCCCTACACAAGTGTGGTGAGTTGGAGAATGAGATTAATTCTCTGCTTCTTCCTTTCTTCTGATTTCTCTGTTTAGGTCCTAGGAGCAGCCATTGTGAACCAGCCACTGTCCATACAGGTGATATTTTCAAACCCTCTCTCAGAGCAGGCTGCAGACTGTGTGCTGACTGTGGAAGGAAGTGGTCTCTTCAAGAAACAGCAGAGAGTCTTGTAAGTGTTAGGGATGCCAAGCCTTCTCTCTTGTCTTATTCTTAGGTGGGTGCTATCATTTCTGGACATGGGCTTTCTTAGGCCAGGCTCTGAGAAAACTAGGAAAGGAGAGATCAGCTTACTGAGTGAAAAAGGGCTTTGGGGTGATCTAAATATCTAAGCTTTTCTGACATTCTCCATTCTCTGCTGCAGCATTGGAGTCCTCAAACCCCAACACAGGGCCAGCATCACTCTAAAGACTGTCCCCTTCAAGAGTGGCCAAAGGCAGATCCAAGCTAACCTGAGGAGCAATAAATTTAAGGACATCAAGGGTTACAAGAACATCAATGTTGACTTATAGATATAAAATCTAGGACAAGAAGATGATTGCATAAATTTTAAGCTTAAAGAAAATACTCAAGATTAAATACAAGCTGCATCATTCCCCACCACAACAGAGGCTTTGTAGGGCTCTGATGTGAGCAGCAGAGGCAATGCTAGTGATGGATAGTCCCCTGGGCCATTTGCACAGTTCCCCAAGATTCTGTTCAGAGCCCAGGGATTCTGTGGTGTCCCACCGAGAAGTGTAAGATGGCCAGAAGTTCAATGACCTGGTAAGATTTGACCACGACTAACTACTACCCAGATGTTAAAAAAAAGAAGAAGACTGGCTGTGCAGCTCCCTGTCATTTTGTCATTGAAATGGCCAATTTCCTAGTACCAATAAACATCAGTCCTTATTCTCATCTACTTTGTACCCATGTAATCATCATTTCCCTACAGTAAGTAGCTCCCACCTATTCCCTGGATGCTGGGAGTGTCCCATTGTTTCAATGCCTGAGTCCATTCACTTGTTTGAGAAATATAATGTGGTGGGAATTATATAGTAGGTTAATAGTCCTATTAAAGAGTAGGCTGAGCCCTAGTCTGGATGGTTGCAGGAGGCAACCAGTTGATGTGTTTCTCTCATATGGATGTTTCTATCGGTCTTTCTCGTTCCTTCCACTCTCTCTGAAAATCAATGGAAAAATATCTTGAGTGAGGAGGAAGGAAGGAAGGAAGGAAGGAAGGTTGGAAGGAAGGAAGGAAGGAAGGAAGATATTGCTTACATTCCATATATTTGGTGATTCTCTAGTTATCTTTTTGGAACTGATTTCTAGCCTAGTAACAATGTGGTTAGAGAACTTACTCTGTCTGATTTTCATCCTTTTCAATTTATTGAGACCTGTACTGTGAGCCAGCATATAGTCCATTGATAGATGTTCCATGTGCTTTTGAGTATGTATTTTGCAGTTTTGTGGCACATTGTTTTATATATGTCCATTAGATCAAGTTTGTTAAATCTATATCCTCGGTAATTTTTCTGTTTGTTCTATAAATTACCAAGTGATGTATGTTAAAATTCCCCATTATGATTGTGGATTTATCTATTTCTTCTATTTATAGGTGGGTATTTTGAGGAGAGGGGCTATTTACTCAGGCGTGGCCATGGGGTAGGGAACCACAGTAACTGTGGGACACTTAGATCCATAAACCTGAAGAAGTGAGGGGAGGGAGAGATTGTTGTAAATGCATTGCTTACATTGCACATATGTAAAACAGAAAGATTTACGTGAAGAGGGCTGCCTGCCAAGAACTGACCTTCAGTGATGATTTAGGGAAGAAATCAGAAAAATTAATACTTTAACCCTACTCTTCTTCAGCCCTCTACTTTTCTATTGGTGCCTTCATGAGACAAAGAACATAACATGGGCCCTAGCTGGTGTGGTTCAGTTGGTTGGAGCATTGTCCTGTGGACTGAAAGGTTGCTGGTTCTACTCCCAGTCAGGGCACATACCGAGGTTGCAGGTTTAATCTCCCCTAGATTAGCTGTTTCTTCCTTCAGGATTTTTCAAGATATCATCTCACTTGTCTTTTAGCTTCCATTGTTTTCATTGATATGTCGTCTATTAATCTTATTTGCTCCTTTGAAAGTAATATGTGTTTTGACTTCTGCCCAAGTTGGAAGTATAGGTAAACGTGGTACTTGCATCCTCCCATAACCACATCAAAATTACAACTAGCTCTGGCCAGTGTTATCAATAGTTAGAGCATCATCCCTCACACCAAAATGTCTCGGGTTCGATTCCCAGTCAACAGTATGTATCTGGATTCCAGGTTCAATCCCTGACCCCAATCAGGCCATGTGCAGGAGGCAACCAATTGATGTGTCTCTTTCACATCCATGTTCCCCTCCCCCCTCTCTCCCTTCCTCCCTTCCTTCTACCCTCTCTAAAAAATTAATGGAAAAATATATCCTCAGGTGAGAATTAACAGAAAGCAAACAAACAAAAAATTATAACTAAACTACAGAACAACCTGAAATTGAGTTGAATCAAAGTCCTATTAGGGAATTAAAGAGGCCATATCAAGACTGTTAAGAGAGTCAGAGACAGAGTGGGCTGGTCCATACCCACATGTGATGGATAAAAATTGGGAAGGATATCTCAGCAGTGGAAATCCCCCTGAAGAACAAGAGGTCCCAGGCCACCAGGCCCCCCTATCTAGTGTTCCAGTGCCAGGAAGAGAAGTCCCTATAACCTCTGGTTGTAAAAACCAGCAGGATTGAGGCTGAAAAAGACTGAGGCTGCTGGAGTCCTAGGCAGTTCTTCTTAAAGGACCCACACATGGACTTATTCAGACTCACTCCCTCTGAGCTCCAGCATGGAGTCAGCAGCTTGGAAGGCACCAGAGACATAGGGAGGGACTGAATTGTTTGGCATCAGGGTGAGAGTTTTCTCCCAGACAGAAGTGCTGGCAGAATCCTTTGTTACTTTAATGAGCCCTTCCCTCACAAAAACAGCAGACAGGTGCCATATCTGAGTCTCCATCAACCTGACTCACACTGTTTGCCCCACCCTGGTGATTCCCAGAGGCCCTGCCCCACCCAACTTTTAAGCCCACCCAAGCTCTTTCCAATGGTTTTTCCATATGATGGCTTGTCTTGATGCATGCTTCAAATTTTCCTAAAATCTCTCACAAAGCAGCATCTTGGCCTCAGCAAACCCCATACCTCTTGCTAAGTGGCCCTAGGCCTGACATTAGCAGCTACCAGCCTTTATTCATAGCTTGACCTTGCCTGTGTACCTCCAAGCCCAGCACAAAAAACAACCATCTGCAGATCTTTTTGTAGCTTATTGAGGGTGATCCTGGACAAAGCCCAGGTAGTGGCTGACCTTGGCATACACCTATCTGGAGGCCTCAGAACAACCAACCTCGTAGACAGTTTCAAAACACATCAAAGCACAATCCAATCACCTCTACAAGTGAGACACTCAAGAAGCAGACTCAGCAGACACCAGAGCCCTGCTGAAGTAAGTCTTGCTTTGTGTGGTGGGCCCTGCATGGCTGACCCTCCACAGTGGTTGGAGGTCAGTGGTCAGTGGTCACAGCCAGTCCTTGAAGATGATGGGCCTGGATAAGTCCTTCACATTGTTGTGCCAACAACAATTACAGCTCAACCTGAACAGGAGAGTGTACAGCCCACATGGAAGAATGGAGAGATGCCCAGCTTGAGTGATTAGGGAGGCTGTATCACTGGACCCTACAGGACATCTATTACATTAGGCCACACTACTAAGCCAGGAAGACATAGCAACTCTACCTAATACATAGAAACAAACACAGAAGGCTGCCAAAATGAGAAGACAAAAGAACATGGCCCAAGTGAAAAACTCCAGAAAAAAGAAGCAAAGAAAATGGAGATAAGCAATCTACTAGAAGCAGAGTTCAAAACACTGGTTATAGTATTGCTCAATGAATTTAATGATAACCTCAGCAACATTAGAACCAGTCAGAAATGAATAATACACTAACCAAAATAAAGAACAATTTACAGGGAATCAACAGTAGAGTAGATGAAACTGAGAATTGAGTCAACGGTTTATAATATAGGGAAGCTAAAAACACCCATTCAAACAGCAAAAAGAGAAAAAAGAATTTTAAAAAATGAAGGTTGCCGAGACCGGTTTCGCTCAGTGGATAGAGTGTTGGCTTTTGGACTGAAAGGTCCCAGGTTCGATTCCGGTTGGGGGCATGTACCTTGCTTGCGGGCACATCTCCACAGTGGGGCGTGCAGGAGGCGGCTGATCGATGTCTCTCTCTCATCGATGTTTCTGACTTTCTATCTCTCTCCCTTCCTCTCTGTAAAAAATCGATAATATATATATATTTTTTAAAATGAAGATAGTGTAAGGAGCCTCTGGAACAACTTTGAGCATGCCAACATTTGCATCACTGAGGGTACTGGGAGGAAAAGAGAGAGTGAGAAACTGAAAACTTATTTGAAAAAATAATGACAGAAAACTTCCCTAACTTGGTGAAGGATATAGAAATACAAGTCCAGAAAGCACAGAGTCCCAAACAAGATAAACCCAAAGAGGCCCATACCAAGAAACATCATAATTAAAATGCAAAATGTTTAAAGGCAAAGCAAGAATCTTAAAAACAGTAGAAAAGCAGTTAGTTACCTACAAGGGAACACCTATAAAACTATCAGCTGATTTCTCAAAAGAAACTTTACAGGCCAAAAGGGATTGGCAAGAAATATTCAAAGTCATGAAAAGCAAGCACTTATAACCAAGATTACTTTACCCAACAAAGCTATCGTTTAGAATTGAAGGGCAGATAAAGAGCTTTTCAGAGTTAAAGAAATTCATCTTCACCAAACTAGTACTATATGAAATGTTAAAAAGTCTTTTGTAAGAAGATAAAAAATCTGAACAATAAAATGGCAATAAATACATATCTGTCAACAATTGAACCTAAAAACAAAATAAACAAATAAGCAGAACAGAAACAGACTCATAAATAGAGAACATTTTGACGGTTGCCAGATGGGAGGCGGGTTGAGGAGCTGGGCAAAAAAGTGAAGGGATTAAGAAGTACAAATTGGTTGTTATAGAATAGTCATGGGGATATAAAGTACAACATAGAAAATATAGTCAATAATATTCTAATAACTATATATGGTGTCAGATGATTGGGAGATTTATTGGGATGATCACTTAGTAAGTTGCATGACTTCTAATTACTGGGCTGTACACCTGAAATTAATATAATAATTTATATCAACTATAATTGAAAATAAAAATTACTTTAAAAAAGAAAATAGTATGTATTTTTCTCTGGCTACTTTTAAAATTTAAAAAGTCCTGCTCAGTGTTCTCAGCATTTCTTGAGTTAGTGGCTTTAGTTTTAAAACATTCTTGGTATTATTTCTCCAAACATTTCTGTGTCCCATTTCCTCTCTCTCTCTCTCTCTCTCTATCTCTTCTCTTCTCTTCTCTTCTCTTCTCTTCTCTTCTCTTCTCTTCTCTTCTCTTCTCTTTCTGGGACTACAATTTCACAGAGAATTTTTTCCTAAAAGTCTTTTTTGCTTTAATCTATCTTTTCCATTATTTTTTCTCTCCGTGCTTAATTAGATCTCTTCTACTGATCTGTTTTCTAGTTCACTAATCCTCTATTCTGTTGTGCTAAATCTGTTATTAAACTCACCTATAGTTTTTTTTTTAATTGCTCTATTTTTAAACTAGAGGCCCAGTACACGAATTCATGCATCAGTGGGATCCCTCAGTCTGGCCTGCGGGATCCGACCAAAATTGGCTCTCTGATATCCCCCAAGAGGTCCCGGATTGCAAGAGGGTACAGGCCAGGCTGAGGGACCCCACCAGTGCATGATCAGGGCCAGGGAGGGATGTGGGAATTTGGCCAGCTGGGGAGGGAATGTGGGAGGGATCCAGGGCATGTCTGGCCTGTCTCATTCAGTTCCGATTGGCCAGACCCCAGCAGCAAGCTAACCTACCAGTAGGAGCATCTGCCCCTTGGTGGTCAGTGCATGTCATAATGACTGGTCAACCAGTCAACTGTCTGCCCCCTGGTGGTCAGTGCACATCATAGTGAGCAGTTGAGCGGCCTTAGCATATCATTACACTTTGATTGGTTAAACAGATAATCAGTCAACTGGACATTTAGCATATTAGGCTCTACAATCTATATTTGGTTATTCTCTACACATTTCAATCATCTGCTGAAATTATACAAGTTGTCACCTATTTTCTTAAATATAATAATCACATTTTTAAAAGTATGTGAGAAATACCCCCAATATCTAAATTTTCTATGGACCTAGCTCTATTGCCTTTTTTCCCCCTTCTTCTTTTCTTGTTTCTCAGTCATTTAGTCATTTGTTAATTGCTATGCCTGGTAATTTTTGGTTGAATGTTATATATTATGTGTAAAAATTACAGAGATAAGGTCAGACTCTGGATAATCCTAATATTCTACAGAGAATTTTCCTTCTGGCAGGCAGTTAGGATAGAACAGGGCACCATAATCCAGGCTGATTTAATAGCCTGGCTGGCATGGCTCAGTGGTTGAGCATTGGCCTATGAACCAGGAGGTCATGGTTCAATTCCTAGTCAGGCCACATGCCTGGACTGTAGGCTCAATCTTTAGTAGAAGGTATGCAGGAGTCAGCAATCAATGGTTCTCTCTTATCATTGATGTTTCTATCTCTCTTTCCCTCTCCTTTCCTCTCTTAAATCAATAAAAATATATTTTTTAAGTAAAAATAGACAAATAGGACTACACCAAACTCTGAAGCTCTTGTTCATCAAAGGACACAAGCAACAGAGTGAAAAGCAACCAATGGAATGGGAGAAAATATTTACAAACATAAATCTGATAAGGGGTTAATATCCAGAATATATAAAGGACTCCTATAACTCAACAATAAAAATATCAAATAACCCAATTTAAAAATAGACAAAGTGCCCTGGTCAGTATGGCTCAGTGGTTAGAGTGTCAGTCCTTGGACAAAGGGTCTCAGGTTTGATTCCCAGTCAAGGACACATACCTCAGTTGCAATTTTTCTAGCCCAGGTAGGGGTGTAAGTGGGAGGAAACTAATCAATGTGTCAGTATTTTTCTCCCCCTGCTCCCTCTCTTCCAACACTTTTTCTACAACTCAATGCAAAAAATAGCCTCAGGTGAGGATTTAAAAAAAAAAAAGAGGCCTGGTGCACGAAATTTGTGCATGGGGGTGTGTGTCCCTCAACCAAGCCTGTACCATCTCCAATCTGGGACCCCTTGAGGGATGTCCAACTGCCCGTTTAGGCTCAATTCCAGTAGGATCAGGCCTAAATGGGCAGTCGGACATCCCTCTCACAGTCTAAAACTGTTGGCTCCCAACTGTTCCCCTGCCTGCCTTCCTGATTGCCTCTAACTGCTTCTGCCTGCCAGCCTGATCACCCCCTAACCACTCCCCTGCCAGCCTGAATAATGCCTAACTGCTTCCCTGCCAGCCTGTTTGCCCTTAACTGCCCTCCCCTGTAGCCTGATTCCCCTCAACTTCCCTCCCCTGCTGGCCTGATCACCCAAAACTGCCCTCCCTTGCAGACCTGATCCCTCCCAATTGCCCTCCTCTGCTGGCCATTTTGTGGTGGCCATCTTGTGTCCACATGGGGGCAGCTAACTTGTGTGTTGGAGTGATGGTCAATTTGCATATCACTCTTTTATTAGATTGGATAGGCAAAGCATTTGAATAAACATTTCTCCAAAGATGATATACAAATGGCCAACAAGCATAAGAAAAAAATTCTTAATATCACCAACCATAAGAGAAAGTCAAATCAATACTGCATTCAGATATTACCCCCCACCCACTAAGATGGCCAATATAAAATTTTAAAAAACACACATAGAAAATAACAAGTATTGGTGGAGATGCGGAGAAGTTGGAATTTTTGTGCCTTGTTGGTGGATTGTAAAGTGGTGCAATCACTTTAGAGAGCAGCATGTCAGTTCCTCAAATGATTTAAAATAGATCTGCCATATGATCCACCAATCCTGCTTCCAGGTATATATCCAAAAGGATTGAAAGCAGGGTCTTGAAGATATATTTGCATACCCAGGTTCATAGCACTATTCACAATAGCCATGAGGCAGAAGCAACCCAAATACCATCAATGAATGAATGTATAATCGAAATGTGGTATATACAGACAATGGAATATTATGCATGGAAGGAAATCCTGTTACATGCTACTTCTTGGATGGACCTTAAGGATGTTATGCTAAGTGAAAAAAGGGCAAATACTATATGTTTCTACTTACATGAAGTATCTCCATTAGTCAAATTAATAGATATCAAAAGAATGTTGCTAGATATATAGATATAGAGAATGGTGGTGGCTAGAGGCTGAGAAGAGCAGGCAAAGGGGACTTTTTGTATCTAAAAAGTATAGAGTTCAGTTCTGCAAGATGAAAAGGTTCTGGAGATCCCTTTCACAACAATGTAAATATACTCAACACCACTGACTGTACTCTTAAAAATGCTTAAGATAATAAATTTTCTATCACAATAAAAAGAATTTTTTAACCACTCTATGCTATTCCAATGTTTACAACTTTGTTAGATAAATAATTATAACAACGATGATAATATCCATGACAATATCAACAGGAATAAAAAACTCCATTGACTGAGTTCCTGAAAACAAACAAAACTATGTTTCAGTTTTTATAAGTTAGCCTATTTCCTATTAATCTTTACTCATGGGGTACAGACCTTTGCGGGGGTCCCACTGAAGATCTGGGGTGTTTATGGAAGCCCTTCATCCTTAGTAGTCCTGGAAGTTCAGTTTTTATTCTCCAACCTTGTGAGATGGCCAGAAGAGCTGCTCAGACTCTCAAGCTATCATCTTTCAATTGTGAATCAGCAAATCTCCCAAAGGGAAAAGTAACACTCTGTCAAGCTCACCTCTCTGAGCTTCTCTTCTCTCCAAGATCTCCAGCCCTCAATCTCTTGCTGCCTTGATGCTTTCCAATATTTAAAGTTTATTTAGCCTTTCTAATTATTCTCAACTAGTTGCCTGGTGCATGAAATTCATGTACATTAAAAGGAGATTTAAAAAGGGGGGAGATTAATTAGAGGAAATAATTTTTTTAATATATTTTATTGATTTTTTACAGAGAGGAAGGGAGAAGGATAGAGAGTTAGAAACGTCGATGAGAGAGAGACACCGATCAACCACCTCCTGCACGCCCCCTACTGGGGATGTGCCCGCAACCAGGATACATGCCCTTGACCAGAATCGAACCTGGGACCTTTCAGTCCGCAGGCCAACGCTCTATCCACTGAGCCAAACCGGTTTAGGCTAGAGGAAATAATTTAATATTGCTATTTGCCCTTTCTCTGCAATAGAAGTGTCAGAGATGAAAGAAAATTAGTAAAATGTATATGAAAACCTTCCTCCTGTCAGAGTCTGGGGTGCACCACAGGACTCAAAGTCAAGTCCTCGCCTACCACATGTGCCTCAAAATCACATGAGACCCAGACCCTCCTGGCCCCCCCACATTGGGTTAGATCCAGACCTGGCCAGTTCCACCATTGTCAAGCCCTGCCAGGCAGGGGGCATAGCCTCAGGTCCCCTGGCCCAGAACCAGGACAGGGGGCATGCCTTGAGATCCCCCATCAAGCCCCTCTGGGTGGGGGGCATGGCCTGAGGTCCCCCATTAAACCCTGCCAAGCAGAAGGTGGGGGACATAGTCTTAGGTCCCCCATCAAGCCCCACTGGGCAGAGGATACAGCCTGAGTTCCCCCAACCCACCACTGGGGTTGTACCTTGAAATCCCCTGTCAAGCCCAGCCAGGCAGGGGGGGCTCAGCCTCAGGTCCCCTGGCCCAGTGCTGGGTGGGGGACCTGGCCTGAGGCCCCCCAGCCTGGTGCTGGGGTGAAGGGAATGGCCTGAAGTCCTCTAGTCAAGCCTCATCTGGTGGGGGCTATGGCCTGAGTTTCCCTGTCTTAGCACTGGGAGTGAACCTTGAGGTCCAGCTGGGTGGTGGGCACGGCTGTAGGTCCCCTGTCAAGCCCAGCCAGGCATGGGGTCACAGTCTCAGGTCCCCCAGCCTGGTGCTGGGCTAGGGGTTGTGGCATGAAGTTCTCTGTCAAGGCCCACCTGGTTTGGGGAGCAGCCTGAGGTCCCCTAGCCCAGCACCAGGATGGAAAGCACACCTTGAGGTCCCCGTCAAGCCCCAACAAGCGGGGAGCATGACCTCAGGTCCCCTGGCCTGGCACCAGGGCAGGGGGTGCAGCCTGAGGTCTCTTCTCAAGCCCTGCCAGGTGTGGAGCACAGCTGAGGTCCCCTGTCAAACCCCACAGGGGCAGGGGTGGGGGTAGCCTCAGGTCCCTTCTGATTGCTCATTAAGGCTCCTTATGGGGAACTTGATCTCAGCTGTGGGTGTAGCCATTTTTGTGATGAAGTGATGGTCAATTTGCATATTCCCTCTTTATTAGATAGGATATGGGAGATGGTATCATGCTAGTCTGCTATATCTAAAAGCAGAAATCCTTGAGAAATTTTAGAAGACTGAATACAGAGACCTTCTCAGTGGTAGTTTAGATTACAGGCCAATGTGAAATCAAATATATGGGATTTGGGCTGGAAGACCCTAGTTTGAGTCATCTTTACCATAACCTGTGGGATGTTGGGAAAGCCTCAGCTCCTGGGAAGTTTAGAGATGGATACATTTCTAGTGAGTGGACAGCATGTATATAGACATAGGTATGAAGTATGTTCTTGGCCACATTGTTCATTCTGTTTTATCTCCATTTCTACTCATCTTTCATTTTGCATCATTTTAATGTATGTTCTTCTGAAACATCATGTTTCATTGTTAGTTATCTTAAATTCTCTCTGGCAGTATTTTAATTATTCTCCATAGGGGAAATGGTATCAGGCTAGTCTGCTATTCATTATTCATTCATTAAAATAAACATGTTCACTCCCTGAACCTCACCAATTAAATTGAAATAATGATTCCTTATTTAGTTTACAAGTCTGAGGGTCAGATCACATGAGATAATGTATATGAACGTACTTTGTAAAGCAGTGTTCCAGTATAATTAATTTATTTGAACCTAGGAGCCATGATCAATGTATTTTCTTCTTTGCTCTTCAAATTCTGTCCATTAGCATGTCTTATATTTCTGTCAAATCTGTCCACCTCTATCTTTGACCAGGCCACCATCATTTCTCACTTGAACTATGTCCCTTATTGGTCCTCTCTCTTCTACATTTCCCCCACCAAATAATTTTCCCTATGTTACTCAGCCTGGTATTTTTTAAAATACAAATCTGATTGTGTTACTCTCTTACTTAAAATACCATTCAATGGCTTCCCAGCAATCCGAGGGGGGAAAAAATCAAAACATTTGACTCAACTCTGCAAGGCTTAGCCCTTGTCTTACCTCTTCCCATAACAATCTGTGCTCCAATTCCATGGCCCTCCTTCCTGCCTGAGGGCCTTTGCACATGCTGTTCTCTCTCTTCCCACCCAGCTCCTCCCCTTGCTCCATTAGCTAGCGAACTCCCATTTATCCTTCCAGTTTCTCAACTTCAGTATCACACTCTCAGAGAAGCCTTCCCTGACTGCCACACCTAGGTCCTAGAACTTGAAGCCTATCTTTTATAGCAAGTAAATAATTAGTGGTGTAAGCATACCATTTTGTCTGTTTCTCCTGATGAAATAGAAGCTTCTGGGTAGCAGGGACACATTTATCTAATTTATTACTGAATTACCAGTGCCTAGTAAGTTCCTGATTCAATAAATATTTGTGTCATCAATGAATTAATGAATTCTTGGATTCACAGCAGCTGACAATTTATTTTTCTGCCAGAGGCTGGGGAGTCATAAGGATGAGTTCTAGGAAGCAGAACAGACCTTTTTGGTCATTCTTCCCTCTATCCTTCTCACACGATGCACTCATCGTTCAACCAAAGCAGTATCTGTTTCATCATAGGCTACCCCAAAAGAGCCCCAAGTGAAATACTAATAGATCATGGGTTTTTGTGAAGCTCTGTGGGTCTGTATTTTCCTACCCAGAAGCGAGAACTTTTCAGAAATATCCCATCTAATAAAAGAGTAATATGCAAATTGACCATACCTCTGCTACATCCACAAGCCACGCCCACAAGTCAATCATGAGCGAGTATGCAAATTAACCCAACCAAGATGGCTACAGCCACAGAGAGAGCAGGGGGAGGCTTGGGTTTCCCCAACAATGAAAGAAGCCAAACTTTCCAGACACCAGGCCCAGGCCTCCCCTTAAGACTACAAAGTTTCAATTATAGAAGATAAATAAATCCCAGATACCAGGGCCTCTGCTTAAGTCACTGTGGGGGCGTGACTGGTCTGCCAACCACCATAGGCCCCATCACCCAGGCTGCCTCAAGCCCCAAGGGAACCCTCACCCTGATCTGGGACACCCTTCTGGGCAAACCAGCCAGCCCCCACCCATGTACCAGGTCTCTATCCTGTCTAATTAAAGAGTAATATGCAGATTGACCATCACTCCAACACACAAGATGGCTGGCCCCATGTGTTCAAAGATCCTGCCCACATGTGGACCCAAGATGGCCACCACAAGATGGCCAGTAGGGGAGGGCAGTTGGGAGGGACCAGGCCTGCAAGGGAGGGAAGTTGTGGGAGACCAGGCCTGCAGGGGAGGGCAGTTAGGGGTGACCAGGCCTGCAGGAGAGGGTATTTAGAGGTGACCAGGCCCACAAGGGAGGGCAGTTAGGGGCAAACAGGCTAGCAGGGGAGCAGTTAGGCATCAATCAGGCTGGCAGGTGAGTGGTTAGGGGGTGATCAGGCAGAAGCAGTTAGGGGCAATCAGGAAGGCAAGCAGGCGAGCAGTTGGGAGCCAGCAGTCCTGGATTGTGAGAGGGATGTCCAACTGCCCATTTAGGCCCAATCCTGGTGGGCATCCCTCTAGGAGTCCCATATCGGAGAGGGTGCAGGCTGGGCTGAAGGACACCCCTCCTCCCCGTACACGAATTTCATGCACCAGGCCTCTTGCTTTATATGAACACAAGTAAATTCATATATATTCTCCCTACACAAACATATCCTGTATATAAAAGTAGTTTGCTCTTCACACTGCTCTATAGCTTGCTTATTCCATTTAACGGTATAGCTTGGAGATTGTTCTGTATCAGTTGATATAGAGCTACTTCATTCTTTTTCAGATTTGTATTTTTTTGAATGCGTGTCTCATACTTTATCTGTCCAGTATCTTATTTATGAACACTTAAGTAGTTTTCAATATTTTGCTATTGTAACCACCAGTACAATGGATATAGTTGTATATATTTCATTTTATACATATTTAGTTATTTGCATGATAAAATATCTAGGGATGACTCAGAAGTATAGACATTTAAAGTTTTGGTAGATATAAATTAAATATTACTTGCCACATTTAGCACCTACTTAATGCATATATTTGGTTTATGTACAGTGATATCATATTATGTCTTAACTAGAGGCCCAATGCACAAAATTCATGCACAGCGGGCAGGGGTGTCCCTCAGCCCAGTCTGCACTCTCTCCAATCTGGGACCCCTTCAGGGATGTCTGACTGCCAGTTTAGCCAACAAAAGTACCTACCTTGTTCAGACCTAAACGGGCATCCCTCTTACAATCCAGGACTGCTGGTTCCCAACTGCTCACCTGTCTGCCTTCCTGATTGCCCCTAACTGCTTTTGCCTGCTAGCCTGATCACCCCCTAACTCTCCTGCCAGCCTGATTGCCTTCAACTGCCTTTCCCTCCAGGCCTGGTTCTCCCCCCCACCCCCGCCAACTGCTCTCCCCTGCAAGCTTGGGTCCCCCTCAACTGCCCTCCCCTGCAGGCCCAGTTGCCCCCAATTTCTCTCCCCTAACTTCCCTCCCTTGCAGGCCTGGTCTCTGCCAACTGTCCTCCCCTGCTGGCCATCTTGTGGTGGCCATCTTGTGTCCACATGGGGGCAGTCATATTTGACCAGATGGGGGCAGCCATCTTGTGTGTTGGGGTGATAGTCAATTGCATATTACTCTTGTATTAGACAGGATAGAGGCCTGGTACATGGGTGGGGGCCAGCTGGTTTGCTCTGAAGGGTGTCCCAGATCAGGGTGGGGGTTCCCTTGGGGTGTGGGGCAACCTGGGTGAGGGGCCTGTGGTGGTTTGCAGGCTGGCTATGCCCCCCAGCAACCCAAGCAGAGGCCCTGGTATCTGGGATTTATTTATCTTCTATAATTGAAACCTTGTAGCCTTGAGCAGAGGCAAGGGCTAGCCAGGGCAGGGCAGGAAACTTGGCTTCCTCCATTGCTGGGGACAACCCAAGCCTCCTGCTCTCTCTGTGGCTGCAGCCATCTTGGTTGGGTTAATTTGCATACTTGCTCCTGATTGGCTGGTGGGCATGGCTTTGGGTATGGTCAATTTGCATGTTTCTTTTTTATTAGTGTAGATATCTAGGAAGCCTTTAAAAATTTATTTTTGAATCTTAGAATCAACTTTTCTAGTGTCAAAAAAAATCTTGTCAGCATTTAAAATATTTTGTAATTGATTTCAGAGAGGAAGGGAGAGAGAGAAAAAAAATCAATAATGAGAGAGAATGGAACCATGACCTCCTGGTTCATAGGTCAGTGCTCAACCACTGAGCAACACTGGCTGGGTGGCATTTTTATTGAGAATGCATTAAACTTAAGATCAGCTTACCATATTATCTTATCCTTTATTATTATTTTTAATAGATTCATGTTTTCCCAGTAATAATCATGTCATCATCAAATAATGAAAAATTTACCTCTTCATTTCTCATGAAGAATCATTTCTGGGGGGTGGGGAGTGAGAAGGCAGCAATTTCATTTTTTTAATAAGATTTTTCAAATGAGCAATGGTTTAAAGTTTTTAAAAGTATAAAAGAGCCAATAGCAGAAAAATCACCTTATAACCCCACCTCCCAGCTCTCCTCCTCACAGGCAACCATTGTTCTTTACTGTTTCTTTTATATCCTTCTATAGATATCCCACATGTAAGCAGGCCAGACCAACTGCCCTGAGAATGCTTCTGGTGACAATTTCAGAAGCCCAATAAGTAGCTGGGCTGTAGAAGGTCAAAGACAACCAAATAGGAGATCATCTTCTGTGTCTTGTCTCCTCTGTGACTAGACAAGTAGAACAAGAAAAAAACATGGGGTCTGCATTTCAAGATAGTTCCACACCCTCTCTGATAGAGAGTTCCAGACCCGACAGAGTTTGCACTTTGTCTTCTGCTTTCAGGACATTTATTTTTCACCAATAAATTCTACTTCCTTATCTCTTTCACACAGATGAGTCCCAAGCATACATGTTCTCTCTTCGTATTATCAAAACAGACCACAAACATCTAGCAACTTGCAGCCTAGGATATGTTTAGAGCCTGAGATTTGGGGTTGGATGTGGGCTTCCTATTTGTGGAGTCATCTCTCCCAGAGTCGTTCAGTTTCATCCAGGTAACATCTCAGAGGGTCTCCTGAGGCCACTGAAGCACCAGGCTCAGAGTTTTTTCCCAGGATTCTCCAGATGGCAGATCTTTCCCACTCCAGCCTGCCAGGCATACCTTGCCTGGGCCTCCTGGCTCAAGAGATACAATGAAAAAATGGTAACTCCCAACAGCTGGTTCAAGAGATACCAGTGGGGAGGGAGCAGGAGAGAAGAAACTTGTCAGGGAGCTCACAAGAGAAGCAGAAGAAAACGCCACTATTTATAGATTCTTAAGCCAACAAAAGTACCTCCATTATTTATTTATTTATTTTGGTCTGGAAGACAGATTTAGGGAGGAAGCTCCAAGCAACAGTTCAAGACAGACACTTCCTGTGGCCAAGTGGATAAGGGCAGCCTGCATCCATGGGACAGGGTGAGCCACGACAACTCTCCACGGGGCTTGCTGGACTGTTAGTAGCCCCTCCATCATTATGTGTTTTCATGAAAGGAAGTAGGATGGCAGTGGAGTGACTTTGTTGAGGAGTGATAATGAGTGCTGGTAGTGGAGGTGGTGATGATGGTGGGGCTATGCAGTAGCAACAGAGTAGTTTGTGGCTGTAAGTTTGTGGTCATAATTGTATTGATGGTGGTAAAATGGTGGTAGTTATAATGGTTAACATGGATTTATATTCTTATCCCAGGATCATATGCGTGGAAACTATGAGTAGAGGTGAGCAAGATTCTGGATTTTATTCATTGCTTTAGGATTGAAAAGGGGGTCAGCAATGAGAATAAGTACTGCTCTTCCTCTTATTAATAATAATAATTACTGTTTCATTTCATGGGGCTTATGTGTCTGACCCTAAGCTAAGTGTATTCTATAGTAGTCCCCCCATCAATATTTTCATTTTTGTGGTTTCAGTTACCATGGTGAACTGTGATCTGAAAATGTTAAATGTAAAATTTCAGCAGTAAACAATTTATAAGCTTTAGGTTGTGGGCTATTCTGAGTAGCAGAATGCAATCTCACACAATGTGCTTCCTGGGATGTGAATCATCCCCTTGTCCAGTTTATTCATGGCATATGCTACCCATCCCTTGGTCACGTAGTAGCCATCTTGGTTATCAGATAGACTTTTGTGGCATCACAGTGCTTGCATCCAACTAACCCTTATTTTATTTAATAATGGTCTCACCTAACTTTTATTACAGTATATTATTATAATTGTTCTATTTTACTATTAATTGTTACTGTTCATTTCTAATTGTGACAGGTTTGTAAATTAAACTTTATCATAAGTATGTATGTCTAGGAAAACATGGTATATAGCAGCAATTTTCAACCTTTTCATCACATGGCACACATAAACTAATTATAAAAATCTGTGGCACATCAAAAATATATATATTTTTTGCCGATCTGACAAAAATTAGGTGTAATTTTTGTTTATTCACACTGGACGGCTATTGCTGTGCTGGCTATGTTCACTTTTTTCTTTGACAAGTCAGGTTTTGCATATTTTAAAAATTCTTATTGCACACCAGTTGAAAATCTCTGGTATACGATAGGGTTTGGTACTATCTGTAGTTTCAGGCATCACTGGGGTCTTGGCATGTATCTCCTAGGGATAAGGAGGGAGGGGGACTATTGTGTGTGTGTGTGTATGTGTGTGTGTGTGTGTGTGTGTGTGTGTGTGTATTTATTACTTCATTTAATATCCACAATCCTACAAGGAGGAGTGCTCAATCTACGGAAGAGAAAATAGAGGGTCATAGTAGTTGAATTAACTTGCCTTAGCAAGCTAGTATGTAAGTTGAGCCAAGGATTTTTGAACCCTGGTCTTGCTGACTCCAGAGTCTCTGCTTTTACTTACTTGTCACAATGACCTAGTCTCCATGTTTTCTCTCTTTTCCACATAGCCCTGGGGATCAAGAGCTGCGACTTCCAGGCAGCAAGAAACAATGAGGAGCACCATACCAAGGACATCAGCTCCAGGCGCCTAGTTGTGAGGAGGGGACAGCCCTTCACCATCAGGCTGCACTTCCGGGCTCCAGTCCAAGCATATCTGCCTGCCCTAAAGAAGGTGGCCCTCGTTGCACAAACTGGTAAGTGGAGCAGGCCTGGACTCCTTTGGCAGCAAAATTGGAGAGTTCTTTCTTATCACGCTCTCAGGGAACTAAGGGACAAATGGCCTACATGGTACCTGGACGTTTTGCCCACCCAGCAGAGCTGTTGTGAAGAGAAGATAATGTGCATAAAAATTCTTGTTTAACAGGTTCTCAGAAGTTGCTTTGCAGCATTATCACATGGAGCTTCCTTCTGGTTGCAAATATAATATCAGTTCTGTGGAAAAGCCTGAATGGGATCTAATCCAGGCTGAATATCACACTTAATTGTTACTATTTATTGGATCTGTACTACATGTCAGATATTAGGCCAGAGAATTAACATACAGTATCCCATTAAGACCTCACATTGACACTCAGAAGCAGGTATTATTACCATGCTCATTGTATAGACTATGAAATTTCTAAATGTAGGTCCATGGGCACATGAGAACTTGTGTGCTCCCATCACCTTCTATGGCCTCCCATTAATAGATGGGCTTCTTATTCTCCTCCCAAACTAATTTTTTTTTCAACTGCTCCAACTTTATTATACTTGACTCTGTTGCTCAGTTGTGACCAAGCAGTCCAAATGACCAATTCGTCTGGCCATTTGTGACTGCAGGAGAGCAGCCTTCCAAGGCCAACAGGACCCAAGCCACCTTCCCAATTTCCAGTCTGGGGAACCTGAAGAGTTGGAGTGCGGTGGTGGAGGAGAGAGATGCCCAGTCCTGGACCATCTCTGTGACCACGCCCTCCGATGCTGTCATTGGGCACTACTCACTCCTGCTGCAGGTCTCACGCAGGAAGCCACGCCTCCTAGGCCAGTTCACCTTGCTCTTTAACCCCTGGGTTCGAGGTAAGTTTGGGCTTGGGTCAGCTTGGGCTGCACAGGGTACTACTCAAGGTATAGGATGTGGGTGCAGCTCCTGCAGGGATCGCCTGCCCCAGGCCTCAGCGGACAACTTCCTCTGAGGGCAGCACCAGCGCTCATTCTTAGGGAGTCTGCTTCCTGGATGAATGTCCTCTCAGATCCAGAGTCCTGTTTTGGTGTCACCCCTGGAGGAAGTAGCCTGGGGCTCCCCACTGAAAGCAAAGACTCATCTCACCACCAAACTCTGCTGTTGGCTCCTGCTATTTGGTCATAGGAGATACAGTCAGAGATGACCCTGGAGAGCTGCACTTTATTGTAAAAGGGCAAGAACTTAGGGATAATAAGCTTCTCTGTTACCTCCCTGGCCTCCTATAGACTATCTCCAGGTGAACCCAGGTTTTGTGAAAACTGAGGTTTATACAATCTGGAGAACCCTCTGAAAGAAAAAGAACACAAAATTTTGAATTGCTAAAGTCCCTCCCAGGGCCTGAAGGGGGTCTATGCTAGTGAGGGGTCCCAAAGCTTCAGTTCCATCAGCTTCACAGTAAATCTGTCCTGCTTCTCTCCACTTGTTTCTTCTCTTCTTTCTACTGAAGACTGCTGGGTTCTCTCCATACTAAGGCTTGGAAATATCCCATTCGAGCCTAAGATTACAGAGCTGGCCTTCTGTAGCTTAGCACCCAATGGATGGGCTCTCCTGCTGCCCAACCAGTGGCCACCTCTGGCAAAGATCAGCCCAGGCTGTGGGAGCTATTTCATCTAGAAAAGATCATCGGTATTTGGCCTCAACAGGAGCCAATAGGGCATCTATTCTTCTTATGATTGAGTCTGTTTTTCCTTCCCCCATCCCTTTGGGATAAAGCAAGTTTTATTTAGGTAGAGAAAAAGAAGGAGGCCAGGGCAAGGGCAAAGCTGTGAAAGAGGTGAAAAGTATGTGTGCCAGTGGACGTGGGCCAATTTGAGAGTGCATTTGCTGTCTTTCTGTTTTAAATCTGCTACCACCCACCTTACTACTTTGGTCTCCCTGAAGGGGCCTCCTTACAAGGCAGGGCTGGGAAATGGGCGGAAATTGGAAAAAATCTTCCCAGGTTCCTGCAGCTCCATCTCCAGCTCCTGACTCCTTTTTTTATGTGGTCCCTCAATCCCCATTGGCTCCCTGTCTCTACTTCTCTAGTCTCCAATCCCCTCCCCCTTCCTTCTTCAGTTCAAGGCTCTCTTTGTGCTAAGCAGGGTGGATAGGTGGAATAATAGATAGGAACTTATATCCAGTCATGGTTGGCTTGTAGGGACAGCCTGTGTGTGTGTGTGTGTGTGTGTGTGTGTGTGTGCATCTGAGCAGGCATGCATTGTTTGCTCTGCTCACTGGGAGGTGATTAAGAGGTTTTCAGAGATTATCTGGAACTTGGTCTCATCTTAGATACCTGAGGATAGGGCTTTCTTAAATTCTAAAGGAAATTTCACATCCTATAATGGAAGTCAGAGCCCTATTCATAAGCAGGGGACTTTATCAAAGGGAGGCTGCACCCAAGCAGAGAACAGGAAGATAGTGCTATGTGTGCTCTGATCACCTATTTCCCAGAGCCCTGCAATGCGGGCCAAATACTTCAGTTTGAAGTGACTTTCAAAGAAATGATGTCCCGCTTTCTAGAGTGGATAGTAAACTCTTCAAGCCACCTCCCCAGCCCCACCCTTGGATGAGGACAGCAGGAGAGGCACCAACAAGAGACGTGGGAGTCCTAGACCCCCTTAAACACTCACAGAGCAGAAAGCCAATACTTTGGCTTTCACTTTGCCAGCCCCACTGCTCCCTCTCACCCTGTCTTGCCAAATTCTGCTCTTCCCTTCTGCTCTACCCCTTCCCCCCATTAACCTATGTTGTTTTTTTCTTCTAAACATTATTTTGTTTAAATTGAATTTGGGAGAGAGACATAATAGGCCCACTGGGAAGCTCCCTGGGCTGTTGGCAAATTCTCTTGGGATGGTAGCACTCTGGCTGCACATGTCTTCTGGGAACTAGTAGGGTTTTTAAGGTTGGCTTTTTCCTGGCTGTCCATGAAGGCCACCTTAGTTGACTCAGAAAATCTGCTTCCTGCTCCCTCTCTCCACCAGAGGAGGCCAGGTCCCAGAGGGGCCAGTGAAAAGAGGAAGTCCTCCCTCAGTCCTCATTAAGCCCAGAGCTGAAGGGAAGACCTACAGCCCAAACTGAGCTGGGCAGGGCGGGCAGAGGCTAGAATGTGGAGAGCAGGCCCAGCACCTCACAGGCCCTCATTCCTGCCTGCCTTTCCCCAGAGGATGCTGTGTTCCTGGAGAATGAGGCTCAACGCTGGGAGTACTTGCTGAACCAGAACGGCCTCATCTACCTGGGCACAGCGGACTGCATCCAGGAAGAGACCTGGGACTTTGGCCAGGTACAAGGGTCTCTGGGGAAGTGAAGGGACAGTGCTTGCCCGTAACCTTTAGTGTTCAGGCCAGACAGAAATGGCAGGTCCAAAAGCCCCTGGTCATAAGGCAGCATGTTTAGGAAATTTCAGCCATGTTGAACGTCTCTTTCCTGAGGGTCATATCAGACCATCCTACACAGTTCCCAAAGTTATCTTCTTAAAGATCATTCCCATCAAAACACTCTGTTAAACCCCTACTGTCTACAGGATATAAACCAATCCCCTGCAGGACACACAGACCATCACAGCCAGGCCACTGCTTTCCTTTCCCCCAGAGCCACCCATGCTCCAGATCCTGACCAGCCAGCCCCTAGGCATTCGGGCTGCCCTCCACCTGGAATAGCTTCCCTTCGTTATCACCTGGGAAGCTCCTACCCATCTCTTAAGACCCTCTGAAAGCCTTCCTCAGCCCCAAAGGTAGAGTGAATCTCTATACTGTGCTCTCTGCTCTGCGCTGGCATCTCTCCCAGAGCCCTGGCCACGTTGCTGAGATCTGTAGTCTAAGTGGCTACGCGTGCCCCTCCAAGTGCTCACTGTGGGCTTCTCAAGAGCAGGAGCGGCCTTGGCATCCTCCACACGTGGGCCAGTGCTAGCAGGAGCAGTAGCAGTTCACACCTTTTCGGGAGAGTCAAATAACAGAACAGGCAAAGGATTGGACTGCCAGGCACAGGGCCCAAGGGGCACAGGGGGACAGCAAGGCAAAGGAAGAAGGAGGGAAGCCTGAGTCTAAGGGAAGGACAAAGTGCTGGGGCTGACTTGTGGGATGGGGACCCTTCATCACTGCTCTGTGTGGTCCTTACAGTTTGAGGGGGATGTCTTGGACCTCAGCCTGGACTTGCTGAGCATGGACAAGCAAGTGGAGGAGTGGGGCAACCCTGCGCATGTGGCCCGCATTCTGGGCGCGGTGGTGAGTGAGAGGAGGGGAAGCGGGAGCCCTCTCACAGAGCTGCCCTCCCCCACCCCTGTCTATGGCCCTGAGGACCTGCAAAACACAAATAGTGCCCTCTTCCCAGAGTGTGGCATGAGTATGGAGGGGAGGACAGTAGCAGCGATAGGGGTGGGAGGGGCGAGACAAAGGGAGGTATCATCCTCCAGGACACAAGCCCCTGAGGACTAAACCTGGCCTGGATGTCCTCGGAGCAACCCTCCTCCAGCCCAAACTGGAGGCCTGGGTCTCTGGAAGGGAGGGAGCGGGGTCCATCTTACTCGGCGGCTAAGGTGGTCAGAGGGACTGGTTTGTAAATTATTCCTGAGGACATGCAGACCATGATGGCAGCTTGGTGCTTTGTTGCAGCTGTTTCTCAAAGTCCTTTCCCAGGAGTGATGAGTCCCCATTTCCTCTGGTGCCACTGGACTCCCCTCTGGAGATGTGGTGAGGGCAGAGCCAGCCTGTGAGGAGGAAGGGTAGGGTAGGAAGGCCCACACCCTCAAAGGGCCAGGCAAGTGAAGGAGCAGGAGCCCAGCCGCCGTGGGGGCCACTCTCACGCTGCTCTGTGGCTTTCTTTGCCAGTGGCCGCAGACTCCTGGCTTCTAGGGGACTTGTTAAAAAGGTGGATTCCTGCCCCAGCCGGAGCTGCTCAGTGGTTGAGTGTGGACCTCTGCACCAGGAGGTTCAATTCCCAGTCAGGGCACATGCCTGGTTGTAGGCTCGATCGATTCTCAGTAGGGGTTGTGCAGGAGATAGCTGACCAATGATCTCCCTCTCCCCCTCCCTTTCTTTCTGAAATCAATTAAAAATATGTGTTTTTAAGCGTCGGTTCCTGAACTCTTCCTAATAGTTCCCCCTTCCCTACTCCCCTCAAAAAAGATTATAAGCCAGTGAGCTAGTGTGGAATATGCGGGCTTAACAGGGTCCAGGTAATTCTGGTGCAGATGTCTGTTCACGGCCCTTGGAAGACTGCGATGAGCCCTCCTCACTCCCCACCCAACTTTGCCCTCCCACCCTCACCTCACCCCTCACCTCACCCCACCCCATCCCCCCGCCCCCCCTGGAAGCTGACCATCCCGGGACCCACATAACAGCCACGTGTTTCCCCAAACAGCTGCACGCTCTCCAGGAGAAGAGTGTCCTGCTCACCCCGCAGACGCAGGCTGCCCAGGAGGGGGCCTCGCCGAGCAAGCGCCGGGGCAGCGCGCCCATCCTGCGGCAGTGGTGCACGGGCCGCGGGCGGCCTGTGCACGCGGCTCAGGCCTGGGTGCTGGCCGCTGTGGCTTGCACAGGTACGGGGCGGGCTCACCGCGACCACCGCACTGAGTGTCTTCCTGTCGGGTTGCCCTGTGCGCGCCCTCCCCCTCCCCCGCTCGGGAGGGACATCCCAAAAGCAGGTGCTGCCCGCACCCCGCCGCGTGGCCTCACCTCCTTCGCTCCCATATCAGGCCCCGAGGCTCCATCTGGCCCAGAAACCGGTATTTGTTCCTCACCAGCTTCTGCTCCTCGCCCCTTTCCCCCGCCGTGTCCCCCCGTCCCTCCCCCGGCTCAGCAGAGTGGGGCCCATGTGGGGGAACGCTGCTCCCAAACTCACTTTCACCCCGAAAAGACCCCTGCCGCTCCCCCCCTCCCCCTGGCCCCGGTGGTGTGCTCCGCCTGCCGGCGACCTGTGTGCACCCCATTTCCTGGCCTTTGGAGGTCCCGTGCCTGGTGCCAATTGTAACTTCCCGGCGCCGGCGCCCGCCCCTTTCCACGCCGTCAGCTGGCACTTAGCGCAGTGCCCCCACCGCCCGGCGGCACCGCTGACCCCGCCCTCCCCCGCAGCGCTGCGGTCCCTGGGCCTCCCTGCGCGCGTGGTGACCGCGTTCTCCTCCGCCCAGGGCACGGGCGGGGGCCTGCTGGTGGACGAGTACTACAATGAGGAGGGCCTTCTGAACGGAGAGGGCCAGAGAGGCCGGATCTGGTGAGCAGCCCCAGGGGAGGGAGTCTCAAACCTGGGGCCCAGCCCCATGGAAACCCCCCCCCCCCATCCGAGTGGCCCAGGCACTGAAAGGAGGCGGGACCCTGAGGGTCGGTCGTGGCATGCACGCTCCTTCCTGGTGTTACAGCCACTTTTGCACAGCAACTCCCATCCCCGTGGGGCAATAGCAACTGCTATTTCTAGAACCTCTTTGGGACTCTTTTTTTTTTTTTTTAACACTTAAATGGCTCTTTTGCTACCTTCAGGATCTTCCAGACTTCCACAGAGTGCTGGATGACCCGGCCTGATTTGCCCCAGGGTTACGGTGGATGGCAGATTCTGTACCCAAATGCTCTTAAGGGAAGTGCAGGTAAAAAAATAAATAAATAAAAATAAATAAACATGGAGGAGTGGGCTCAGGATCAACCTGGGCTGCCCAGAGTGCCTGGGCTCTGGGCTGAAGGAGTCCCTTGAGAGGAAATAGGAACAACAGGTGGTCCAAAAGGGGTTTTCATCCCCTAAAGCAAGAAAAGTGGAGAGGATGATAGTGGCTGGCAGAATGCTGACCTGATGCCAGTGGGCTCAAAGGGACAAAGATGTCAGCCATCTCAGCCCAAGGCTGTGGGGAGACTAGGCCCCCCACCCCCTCAGAGGAACAGGTGAGAGAGCTGGGCCTCAATGAAAGGCAGAGGGTCTTAGGGAGCTGGTAGATGTGCAAGGTCAAGGGCTTGTAATGGGGCTTCTGAGATTCTGGGTATGGATGAAGAGGGTATCAAAATAGGCTCAAGCTCATAGAAGGAATCTGAATTTAAGCTCAGAAAAGGTCTTTAGGATCCATAAAAAGATGGTTCTTCCTTCCCCAGCAACAGAACAGTGACCTATTCCTATCACATCCATAGCAAAGTTGTCTTAGGAATCCCTGTGTACTATGTTTCCCTGGGGTTCTACCTGTCCAGGTTCTGAGAGGGCTCCTGCCACAGACCACTACCAACATTATTGTCACTAAACCTTGTTTCACCTCTGCATGCCCTCTTAGAAACCCTGCTTAGTGCCCATCTCTGACCTTAATTCCCCGGGGAGGGAAAATAGGATCTAAGATGGGAACGAGGTTATGTAGCTCTGACCCAAGCAGAGGTCTGGGTGTGGCTCCTCTTGCCCACTGACCTTTCTCTCTCTTAGTCCTGAAGGCCTGTGATCTGGTCCCTGTCAGAGCGGTCAAGGAGGGGACCCTGGGGTTGACCCCTGGAGTAGCAGACATTTTTGCCTCAGTAAACGCCTCGTGCGTGGTCTGGAAGTGCTGTGAGGATGGCACCCTGGCGCTGACCAACTCCAACACGAAGTATGTGGGCTGCAACATCAGCACCAAAGGTGTAGGCAGTGACCGCTGCGAGGACATCACTCAGAACTACAAGTTCCCTGAAGGTACTGGCCAGGGGAGCGCCCAAGGCTTCTCCGCTCCTGAAATAGCGAAAGAGGGGGGGATGCAGACTGTGGAGAGTTGCAGTTCTTTCCCCACCATATTTCTCAGCCCGCTTTGTCATACTGACATTTTGGGCCAGGTAACTAACTCTTGGTTGTGAGGGGCTGTACAGCATTTCTGACCTCTCTCCACTGGGTGCCAGCACCCCTCCATCACCAATCACCACCACCACCAGTTGTGACAAACAAGAGTGTCTCCAGACAGTCCCAAATGTCTCCTGAGGGGCAAAATAGCCCCCAATTTTGCTACAAAACAACACAATTACTACTAAATCCAGCTGCCAAAAGATGTTCTTCATCTCTCCTGCTTATCCAATCCCTCTTAACCTGCTCCTCCCTCCATATTAGTTAATGGCACTACTGTCTGCCTATTTGTTTCAACAATAAGGCCTGCACCCTCATCTTTCCTCCTTCACCGCCTCACATTACTCTCACATGTGCCCCTCAGTTCCTCCCCCATTGCCTCTAGGTAACCAGGGCCTTGTCCTCTCTTGTCCACAATATTCCAATGGTCGCCTAACTGAACCCCCTGCTTGTAGTCTCTCCATCCTTATTCCCTTTCCAATCTTTCCATTTCCAGAACGAGCTTTCTAAGACACAAGTATAATTATCTTACTACCCCTGCACCAGAACATTCCATGGCCCCCATGGCCCTTGGAATAAGTTCAAACTCCTTCACTTAGGAAGGTTCAAGTCTCTCCCAAACTGTCCTCAGAGACCGTGTGAATTGTCCAAAAGCTGGCTCTCCCAACTGTTGAAGGGCCAAATTCATGGCATTTGAAAAAGAACTCAGTCCTTGAGTGACTTGGAAGAGACATGCTGTGTCTGTGCTGAACATAGACTTTTTTTTTTTTTTTTAAGCTAAATATGCCTTTGGAACAGTGGTTCTCAACCTATCTAATGCCACGACCCTTTAATATAGTTCCTCATGTAGTGGTGACCCCCAACCATAAAATTATTTTTGTTGCTACTTCTTAACTGTAATTTTGCTACTGTTATGAATCCTAATGTAAACAGCTGTGTTTTCCAATGGTCTTAGGCTCTATAGTTGTGACCCAGAGGTTGAGAACCACTAGCAGAGTCACTGATGGTCTTAGGCTCTGTAGTCACAACCCACAGGTTGAGAACCGCTAGCAGGGTCACCTTAAGACCATCAGAAAACACAGATATTTACACTATGATTCATAACAATAGCAAAATTACAGTTATGAAGTAGCAACAAAAATAATTTTATGGTTGGGGGTCACTACAACATGAGGAACTGTATTAAAGGGTCATAGCATTAGAAAGGTTGAGAACCACTGCCTTAGAGTTTTTCAAAGTTCTTGTGCCTTTGGCATTTGAGCAGCTGTGGGTAAATAAATCTTAATCCTGGGCTTTTATTAGAAGGGCCTATGCCTGCTGGGTAAGAGGCCTGCTTTGTTTGTCCTGTTCTTCAGGATCTCTTCAAGAAAAAGAGGTGCTGGAGAGAGTCTGGAAAGAGAAACTGGAGCATGGCGAAGACAACAGCATCCAGCCTCCCAGTCTGGAGACTGCTGATCCTCTGTACCTGTTCTTGGAAGCACCCAGCTTCCTACCCTTGAGAGGGGATGCCCAGTTCTCCGTGACTCTGGTTAACCCCAGTGACCAGGAGAAGGCTGTGCGGCTGGCAATTGGGGTGCAGGCTGTGTACTACAATGGTGTCCTTGCTGCTGAGCTCTGGAGGGAGAAGCTGCTTCTTACGCTCAGCGCCAATCTAGGTAACTCTATGGCCCTGCCAGATGCCCAGACACCCAGGCAGACCGCAGCCATAAGGCTCCCCCTGCAGGTCTCAATGGGTGGCTTCTAGCTCCTGGTGTTAGCAGCAGTGAAAGAAGTGTTTGGTGAGGTAAACAGAATAGAATGGCAGGGAGCATTGCACCCAGGCTGGAGCACAGGCTGCCGCCAGGTAAATCACGCAGCACTGGGTCCTAAGGGTGAGCAGGACAGAAACGTGAATCACGGGCATTCCCGGCAGAGGAACGACGTGTGTGCATGTTCTTCCTCCCAGAGATTCTTTTTTAATTGGTCTGGGTGGGGCCCAGGCATTGGTATTTTAAAAAAAACAACAACAACAACAAAACTCCCCATGTTATTCTAGGGTTGAAATTTCCTGGACCAGAGCAGTTGTTCTCAAATGTTCCTACCATCAGAATCACCTAGGGCAGTGGTCGGCAAACTCATTCGTCAACAGAGCCAAATATCAACAGTACAACGATTGAAATTTCTTTTGAGAGCCAAATTTTTTAAACTTAAACTTCTTCTCACGCCACTTCTTCAAAATAGACTCGCCCAGGCCATGGTATTTTGTGGAAGAGCCACACTCAAGGGGCAAAGAGCCACATGTGGCTCGTGAACAGCAATTTGCCAACCACTGACCTAGGAAATTTGATGCTCAGCCTGCACCCCAGACCAATTAAATCAGAAATTCCATGGTTGGAGCCAAACATTTAAAAAAAAATTGTAAATCCTTGGGTGATTTCAATGTATAGGCAAGATAGAATCAAAGGACTAGAGCTTGTCTACATTATTGCAACAGTATCCTAATCACCACCCCACTCTCCACTCTCTCTATCATTTCCCCTTCTAAGGGGGTGGGAAAAGGAGGGGAGCAGTGGGGGAGGGGAGTGGTGGTGAGAGTTGGACAAGGCCAGATTGTGCAGGAGCTTGTAAGTCATGCTAAGCAGTTGAGTTTTGTTCTCTACGCAATGGGGAGCCAGGGGTCAACATGATCAGAAATTCATATTTTAAAAAGAACTTTTGGGAGAATGGAATAGAAGGGGTCATATTAGAATCGTGGTTCTCAACCTTGGATGCACCTGGGAAACTGTAAAACTACTGATACGTGGGCCTCATCACCCAAGTCTGATATAAGTGACTTGAGGTATGGCCTGGCATTGGGATTGTTTTATAAAGCTCCCCATATCATTCTAATGTGCACCCAGTGTTGAGAAGCACTGGATTAGAGGTCGAAAGGTTTTTGTGATAATCAAGAAATGAAGGTCGAATTAAACTATCAGCACTTCAAATGAAAATATGTTAAGGAAATTATAGATTGGACTTGTGAATATGTGTGTGTATGCGTGTGTGTGTGTGTGTTTTAGGGGGTGCTTCAGGTTTGGGTGAGCCTCTGCCATAGGAAAAATGAGGAAGAAAAGGTTTGGGGGGAAAGATGGTGGGTTCTGTTTGTGGCATGTTGGGTTTATAAGCCCATGAGATGGCCAGTAGGCAGCAGGAAACCTATACCTGGTATTCAAGATAAAGGTCTGGGTTGGAGACCAGATCATGACATCATTGAGCTCACAAGGGCATTGAGGAGAAGAGAGGGGGAGGAGGGAACACCGGCAACACCAGCATCTTGGGGGCAGTTAGGGAAAGAGCAGAAAAAGGGAGACAGAGAAGTCAAAGACAGGAAGGCAGCACCCAGCAAGAGCAGCAGAGGGGCCATGAGATATCAAGGCTGAACAGCATCTATGGACAGAGTGGTCTTACTCTGGGTTAGTTCCCTGGTTGGGGCATGTGCAAGAGGCAACCGATTGGTGTTTCTTCCTCATATCGATGTTTCTCTCTGTCCCTTCCTCTCTCTCTAAAAATCAGTAAGAACATATCCTTGGGTGAGGAATAAAAAAACTTTAAAGAAGAGAGGTTGGGTGATAGAGACACTGGGTAGAGGGAGGTAGTTTGTTTTTTGTTTAAGATGAGAGAAAATGAAATCTGCTTACATGCTGAGGAAAATAATCAGCAGAGAGCAAAAGTCTGAAGCTTCAGGAGAGAAGGATTTTGTTTTTAATTTTTACTTATTTATTTTTAAATACCTTTTTATTGATTTCAGAGAGAAAAGAAGGGAAAGAGAGAAAGAGAAACATTGATGTGAGAATCACCGATTGCCTCTCCTACGCAGACCGAACTCGCAACCTGGGCATGTGCCCTAACTGGGAATTGAACCAGTGACCTTTTGATGCATGAGATGACTCTCAACCAACTGAGCCACACGGGCCATGGCTTTTATTATTGTTTTTTGTTGTTGTTGTTTATTTAATTTTTTTATTGTTGACACTATAGGAAATGTCTGCCATTTCCCCCACCCCCACGCCCTTTTTCCACCTCCACCCAGGGAGAGATGGGTTTTAATTGATGATGCAACTCTTGGGGAAATGAGAGACAAGAACAATTATAGCTCACATTTTTGGGCACTTATTAGTGGCAAACATAGTGTGTTAAATGCCATATATTCATTGCCTCATTTATCCTCACAACCTAACGAGGCTGGAACCATTATTATCCCCACTTTTCAGATGAGGAGACCAAGACACAGAGAGGTTAAATAATTCACCCATAGTTACACAGGTAGGCACTGGTAGGGTCAGGATGGAGCATAGATTGTAAAAACAGAGGACTTGACTTGCGCAGTGGGGACACATCATCCCTCTAGGGGAGCAGTGAGAGCCAGGGTAGATGTCTATGTCTGTGGTTTGAGGATGGGAACAGGAGTTTGAAAGGATTCCTCCAGGATGAAGGATGGCTTTATTTTCTCTGCAAAAGGGAAAGAGAAGAAGCAAGAGAATAGGAAGGAAATATGTCAGCATATATTCAGGAACAATGTGTGGCAGGGTCTGAGATAAGTACTTCATTTGCAGTATCTCATTTAACACAAGCCATTCCACCAGGTAGGTATTATTAATAGACAGAGAAACTGAGGCCAGGAGAGCTTAACTTGTTCTAGCTCATAGGAACTGCGTCCACAACCCCAAGGAGGTGGTCTGCCAAAAGTGTTAGTGAAGGTGGTGATGGGGGTAAGGGGTGGGTTCTTGGATGAGTTTAATTTGAAATTGCTGTGAGGAATGAGGCTCCTTTCTGGCTTCAGTGAGATCCTGGCTCCTCTGCATTCTGTGTGTAACCATTGCTTGTCTCCGGGGCACGCACACTCAGCTTTTTGCACTGACTCCTTTGTCACGTATCTCAGTTAGGAGAATCACCACCAGCCTGTCCTACTCCTATTTTGAGCGAAGCCCACCTGAGAACAGCTTCCTCAGACTTACCGCTGTGGCAACACACTCCGAGTCCAGCCTTAGCTGCTTTGCTCAGGAAGACATCGCCATTTGTAGACCACACCTTGACATTGAGGTAGGCACCAGTCTTTTCCCAAATTGCTCTCATGCGCTTACTACTCAGGTCCCCATTTCAGAAAGAGTCAGAGGCCATCACACTTCAGTGCAGGTGACTGCTGCAGGATTACCGGAAAATGCTATGTTGAGAGCTCCTTGTCTTCAAAGAGATGGTTCCTTATATGTGCTATTCGGGTTTAAATCTTCCAACTTCTTATGTGGTTAAGTAAAGGTTGGTTCTCCCCAGTTGTTGCCTCCATATTTATACAGAGGGATAATAATAGCCTGTGTTTATTTAGCACATTATACATAGGCCAATGTATTTTCACCTCATTTCTTTTCATTCAAAAGGCCTGTGAGGTGGAACTGTTCCCATTATTCAAATGAGGAAACTCTCCTGGAGAGCAATATGCCCAAGATCATAATAATGGGACATTTTAGAGACTTATGGCTCTTGACTCAATCATCTTTCCACGTCTGGCCAAAATTAATGCATTTTGGTCCATGCCCTTAAAGAGGTCATAATTGCATAAGGGAGATACAATGTTGGTCTTCTATGTAAATGCTTTAATAGAGCCACAAAGTCACTATGGGAGAAGTGAAGTAAAGGGGATTAATTCCATCTGATTAGTTTGAGGAAGACTTCAGGGAGAAGCTGGCATATATACAGTGGTACCTTGAGATACGAGTGCCCTAACATACGAGATTTTTGAGAGATGAGCCGTCGCGCGAGTGATTTTTGCTTTGAAATACGAGCAACATTTGAGATAGGAGTAATCGCGAGGATCGGCCGGCTGCACACGACCCACCAGTTTACCCCGACTCGAGCGTCTCAGTTTCCCACGCCTCAAGGTTACGGAACGAATTAAACTCGTATCTCGAGGTACCACTGTACTGGGAAAAATGGGTAAGCTTCCAATGCAGAGGTGGGGGAAGGCCATTGCAAGTAGAAGAGGCCCAAAGGAAGGAGGTGAGGGGTGTGCTGGGGATGGGAAAGCACCTGATGCAGCTTGAATGTTGTTTAGTCAAGGGAAGAACAAATAAGGTAGGAGAAGTGGGTTGGGGTCAGACCATGAACGGCTATGAATGCCAACGGAAGCTTCATTCCAGAGACGGAGGGAAACCCTCCAAGTTCTCTAAGTGGAGGAGAGGCACCATCAGAGACGGTCTGTGATGGATCTGGTGTGAGGGTAAATGCAGGAAGACCAGGTGGAGGGGTAAAGAAGTCAGCTGTGGTGTTTGGGTCAGGATGGCAGAGATAGGAGAGTAATGGAGGGTACAGGGAAGATGCCCAGGATGGGAAGGAGTAACTGTGTCTCTTACCACAGATGCCAGAAGCAGCAGAGCAATATCAGCCTCTTACTGCCTCAGTCAGCATTCATAACTCCCTGGATGCTCCCATGAAGGACTGTGTGATCTCCATCTTTGGAAGGGGGCTCATTCACAGAGAGAGGAGCTACAGGTAAGAGACCACACGCTTCTCATCCCACTGACACATCTCAACTGGTCAGAAACACTGGACCCAAGGTTAATAACTGTCTTTTTGGTGTGTCCATGGAGACAGAGCAAATATGTCCTGAAGTAGAACTAAGGGGTTAGGGCCTATCTCATCCCACAGGGATAGCAGTGAGGGAGGCTGTGTACTTTTTAGGCAGCCATCTGACCCTGGTTGCTGTCCTGTCATGCAGGGAGAGCCTCAATATGGTTGGTGAGTGCAAGTGACAGGGTTGGGACTGAGTATTAGAGAACATCACGGGGAGGCTGCCTCTCGAAAGATGCATTCTACTAAAGCCCATCACAGTTTTGAATTTTGTTTCAATATTCTCCTTTATCTCTATTCCCTACTCCCATTCCAACCACACTTTTTATCATTTTGTTAGTATGTGTAAAATGTGCACTATTGCCTCATGAGCCTCTATTTTTCTTTATTTTAGAGTGAGAGGGAGAAGGAAAGGGAAACACTGATGTGAGAGAGATACTGATCAGTTGCCTCCCGCCCATGTACCAACCAGGGATTGAACCCACAGCCGGGTATGTGCCCTGACTGGGAATCGAACTTGTGACCCAACAGTGCACAGGACTGCACTCCAACTAATTGAGCCACATTGGCCAGAGCCTGAGCTTGTATTTTTAAATTGTATAAGTGATGTTATGTCTAATTCTTTTTCTAGAATTTTTCACTTTTCACTCAGATCTATATTTTTAAGATTGATTCATCTACATATAACCAGTCCATTGTTTCTGCTACATAATACATACTGCACATCCCCTGCTACCTACCACTCTACTTCATAGTGGTGGTACCCAGAGTACCTCCAACTCTCAAACACCACACATACTGCTGCAATGAACATCTCCACATGTCCCGTTATATATTTGTTTGAAATTTTGGTGGGCAAGGATAGGATATACTACATGCCCAGGAATAGAATTGCTGAGTCATAGGATGTGCCCTGGTTTGACCAGGTACTGTCAGCGTTATTGGCAGAATGGCTGCAGAAGCCTCACTCCCTTCAGCACTCCATGACAGTTTCTACATTCCTACTATTCCTCCACTCATGGCAATACTCAACTTTCTCTTCTTTCTAGTCTAATGAAAATAAGGTAATATCTCATTATTGATTTAATTTAACTCTTCGTGATTATCAGCCTTTTCCATTTACTCCTCTCTAAAGGTCTTTGACCTTTCGGTGTTCACACTTTGTTTCCTTGCTGATTTGTAGGAGTGGCCTGTATAGGTATTAGTCCCTTGTTGGTTTTAAATGCTGCAAGTATCTTCTCTCATCATCTCTCCTCTCATTATGTCCACTACACCCTTCGCTGAATAACACAGTGTATAGTTTAGAGTTCATGATGACTATTGTATCGTCCCTGAGATCCTTGACAGGTATTGAGCCACTGCCTCAGCCTCATGATTCTCAATGAGTCATTCCTGCCAGTAAGTTCAGAGGAGAGACTGCCAACATTTAACCACTCTTTTGTGGTCTTCCAGATCAATTATGGGGCAAACCTCCTCAAAGAAAATCTGTACCACTCCCTCAGTCACCATAAGGTCCACAGGCAGGCCAGGAAGCTGCTGATAGGTCTCCAACCACCTGTTGGCACATCGATATCTCAATACACCTGCCATACCCGCTGTATTTAGAGCGTAAGGGTCTCAAAGCTATAGCTTTTCCAAACATACCCCAATACTGTTCCTGAGTCTGGGACCAGACTGAAGTCACAGGGGATAAAAGAAACAGATGCAGCTCGGAAGCCCTTAGAATAGGATTTCTCTTCTCAACCATGAACTTGCTCACCATCAAGAGGCTCCCATCTTCTACTCCCTTAAAACCTCCTGTTTCAACAGCAAGGAACTTAGGTCACGATCCACCTCTTCAGGTAGGCAAGGATCAGAGTCCCTGGGGCCAGCAAAGCCATCAATCTGGGGCAGAACTAGCACCTGCCTTTTCCTTTATTTCAGACTAGGTCCCGTGCGACCTGGGAACACCTTGTGCACCCAGTTCAGGTTCACACCGGTGAAGGTGGGGCTCCAGCGACTCAACGTGGAAATGGACTGCAACATGTTCCAGAACCTAACCAACTACAGGAGTGTCACCGTGGTAGCCCCCGAACTCGCAGCTTAAACGACCGGCTCCAGCATCGTTGCCCCCACCACCCTCTTGTATCTGTGCTCTAAAACCAAATGTGCTGGGAGGGAAACTTTGCTTACCAGACAAATGAATCCCCATTCAAACTGAGCAGAAGAGTGACCAAGAACAAAACTAGATTCCCAGAAATCAACAGAAAAGACGTCCATTTCTGTCATTCCAGCTTAAGGCAGCTGTGAAGACTAGTTGCCTTAGAAACTACTGGGCTTGAGTGATAAAAGGAGATCTTTAAAAAGGTACTCAGATGAGTACATTCAGATTTTTCTGGTTCAGGATTTTCATAACCACTTTAGTGCTAACACATTCATTAACTTATAGGTAAGGAAAAGAACCTAACATTTAAAGCATATATTTTTGAAATTGCTAAAAATAGAACTTTTAGATAATCCTATTATTACGTTGATTGGTACTATCCCTGACCATTATTCTTAAAGTCTCAAAGATGACTGAACAAAGTTATAAAATACAGAACATAGGATCTAAGAATAGAATGATCTTCTAGATTCAGCTATAGATAAGTTTTATGAGAGTTCTATATTTACTAAGTATCCCACAATTAAAGTCTGATGTTAATAACATGCATTTTGTATAGTAGAGAAATATTAAAATTATTAAGTATATAGAAAATAGCCTTCTAAGAAAGAATAAAAAAACTGAACTCCTTTTGTACAAAGTAATGATTTTTTTTGTTGTTGTTGTTCACATTATTTTGTTGCTATGGTACTTTCTCAGTGTGAATTTAGTTCTTTCCTTTATGACATTTGTTAAATATACAGAATGGCACTTTATAAAGGAAAATTAAAACTCTTGCCTTAGGAATTTCAACCCCAAGTACACACTGGTGCTCAAAAGAATGGCTACTGTTGCTGTTTCTTCTTAAGACGTCAGAAGAGGGTATGGGATGAATTACACCTACACAAGAAAAAGAACTGGGAGAAGAGGTTGCTGAGACTGCTGTATATACATAAGGCCCAAGTCAGGTCACTAGAATATTCAAAACTACAGGTTTACTTTGTTTCCAATATATAATCTTCCAAGCTAATACAAAATTATAATTAAATGGTGATGGTTTTACAAAAGATTTAACTAAAGATATACTTAAAATTATATAAGCTTATACACTTAAAATTTTTTGGTTTATAAAAATTTTGTATTTAGCCCTGGCCGGTGTGGCTTGGATGGTTTGAATATCATCCTGTTCATCAAAAACGGTGGGTTCAATTACCAGTAAGGGCACCCATGTTACAGGTTCAATTGCTAGCTGGGGCATGTGCAGGAGGCAATATATTGATGTTTTGCTCTCTTTCCCCTCCCCCCTTCCTCTCTCTAAAAGGTCAATTTAAATTTTTTCGCTTTGAATTTTGTATTTATATCTGGGAACCCGTAATATATAACAGAAAACAATATAGGTATGTATAAGAAAAACAAATCTGGTCCAATAAGGTGAGCAAACTTAACAAATGAGCTCAATACCACAAAATAATTTTAGAGGCATGGAGTGACCCATAATAATATTCAGAAGGACTTAATAAGAATAATGATCCTATTTAATAAAAGAGTAATATGCAAATTAACCATCACTCTGCAACAAAATGGTGGCATCCATAGCCACAAGATGGCGGCACCCAGTCCTCTCAGGCCCACCAGAGTCCCCCAGTCCCAGGGAGGGCTGCCCCTGAGAGCCGGCAGCATAAGCAGCCTGGCAGAATGCTGCCCAGAGGCCCTTCCTGACCCTTCATAAAAAAAAAAAAAATTCACTCCTCGTGACTCCCCATGGAGTGATCCTCTCCCCCCCACCCCCCGCCCCCAACACACACACTATAGCCTCAGGGTCTCAGCCTCAGAAGTGCCTGGGACTGGGCTGGGCAAGTGATCCTGCCCCATGGCAGCCCAGGGGAGTCTGCCTTGGAACTTCCCTTGCTCCCAGTGGAGTGATTGGAGATGGCGGGGGTGTGGGGGAGAGCGGGTATCTGGACGACATTGCCCAGCAAACCTCTCCCATTGGGTAGAAACTTCTGACCAGATTAGGGAGGTAAATGGGTTTTGTTTAAAATCTTTACAAACCGTAAAGGAAATGTCTGAGGTAGGGTTTCATATGGGAAGTAACTTACAACTAATTTCTGAAAGTAAACTGCGACATTGCCATTACATTACTGAAGGGTACCCCAGAGGCTGGCTCTGCAACGGTGGTGGGCACTCCCCACCCTGGCTCCTCAGCACCTTGGGCAGGGCGTGAGCCCACCCAGGAAGACCTTTTCCCCTACAGTTTTCACCAAGGCAGGGAGGTTTTGTGGACATGAATAAGTGCCCACGCACAAGTCCTGAAGATGCCGGGGGCCGGCAGAAATGACAAACAAACCAGGAAAAGAGCAAAACCAGAAACATCACTGATCCCAACATAGATCATCTTTTTCTTTGTCTTCTGAAAGCAAGACAGATTCAAGTACTGAGGATTCTACCAATGGAAAAGTTAAGAGAAAGAGAGGACAGAAAAGGAATAAAAGGAGAAAAGAAATAAAGGACAAAAGATGAAACATCAAGAAAAAAGGAAGAAACAATTTCAAGGTCTCATGAAATTCCTGTTTAAGGTGTTTATTTTATGACACTTTTAGTTTGAGTTTACATTTTTACTGGTTTGTCAAGACCACTGCAGGTATACTGTCCAATATGTTGTTATAAAATATATTTTATTTTTTTACAGAACTAGAAACATCTATGAAAGAGAAGCATTGATCAGCTGCCTCCTGCACACTCCCCACTGGGTATGTGCCCCCAACCAAGGTATATGCCCTTGACTGGAATTGAACCTGGGACCTTTGAGTCTACAGGCCAACACTCCATCCTCTGAGCCAAACCAGTTAGGGTTGTCCCATTATGTTAAAGAAAAACCCATTATCTAATAAAGGGAATATGCAGGAGAGAGCATTTGGGAGATTTTCAGGGGAGGGCAGTTGGGGATAATTGGGCCTGCAGGGGAGCAGTTAGGGGGTGATCAGGCTGGCACGTAGAAGCGGTTAGGGGCAATCAGGCAGGCAGGTGAGCAGTTGAGAGCCAGCAGTCTGACTGTGAAAGGGATATCCGACTGCCTGTGGGATCAGGCCTAAACAGGCAGTTGGACATCCCCTGAGGGGTCCCAAATTGGAAAGTGTGCATGAATTCATGCACTGGGCCTCTAGTATTATGTAACATGCTCAATTACTAAGAGGGGCTTTGGAGTCACTTTCTTTAAAGTCAAGTATTTTGTTCTACATATACTTCGGAACAGAATCAGATCTTCAGACTTTTAAGCTAAAGGAAAGCAATGTTTTAGTTTCAGATCTGTATTTCTGGTAGAAGAAACTTTGGAAGAGTACTCATTTAAGCACTGGCAGGTTAGTATTTTATTGAAATTGTCCAACATCTTTAACAATGAAACAATATACTTTATTGCACATAGGGAATGTGGCAACTTCCCCAGGAATCTTTGGGAGGCAATTCAAGAACACAAAATCATGCCATTACCTTTTGTAGCTAGCACAGAAAAAGATATACTCATTTGTTTTATAAATAACTAGAGGCCCGGTGCACAAAATTTGTGCACTGGAGTGTCCCTCAGCCCAGACTGCACCCTCTCCTATCTGGGACCCCTCGAGGGATGTCCAACTGCCCGTTTAGGCCCGATCCCACCAGGACTGAGGGGTATAGGCACCTCCCAGTCGGACATCCCTCTCACAATCCAGGACTAGTGGCTCCCAACTGCTCACCTGCCTGCCTCCTGATTGCTCCTAACCACTTCTGCCTGCCAGCCTGATCACCCCCTAACCACTCCCCTGCCATCCTGATTAATGCCTAACTGCTCCCCTACCAGTCTGTTTGCCCTTAACTGCCTCCCCTGCAGGCCTATTCCCCCCTCAACTGCTCTCCCCTGCAGGCCTGGATCCCCCCAACTGCCCTTCCCTACAGTCCCTTTCACCCCCAATTTCCTTACTCTGCCAGCCTGGTCACCCCCAACTGCCCTCCCTTGCAGGCCTGTCCTTTCCAACTGCCCTCCTCTGCTGGCCATCTTGTGTCCACATGGGGGCAGGATTTTTGACTACATGGGGGCAGCCATCTTGTGTGTTAGAGTGATGGTCAATCTGCAAATTACTCTTTTATTAGATAGGATAGAGGCCTGGTGCATGGTTGGGGGCCAACTGGTTTATCCTGAAGGGTGTCCCAGATCAGGGTGAGGTTCCCTTGGCGTGTGGGGCAGCTTGGGCGAGGGGCCTGTGGTGGTTTGCAGGCTGGCCATGCCCCCTGTGACCCAAGAGGAGGCCCTGGTATCTGGGATTTATTTATCTTTTACAATTGAAACTTCTGCTTGCTCTGTGATGGCAGCCATTTTTGTTGGGATTTATTTATCTTCTATAATTGAAATTTTGTAGCCTGTAGTAGAGTTCTGGGCCAGCCAGGGTGTGTGGAAAGCTTGGCTTCCTCCATTGCTGGGGAAACCCAAGCCTCCCTCCTGCTCGCTCTGTGGCTGCAGTCATCTTGTTTGTGTTGATTTGCATACTTGCTCCTGATTGGCTGATGGGCGTGGCTGGTGGGTGTGGCTGGTGGGTGTAGCAAAGTGATAGTTAATTTGCATTTTACTCTTTTATTAGATAGGATTGCCAGTCTGGCCTAACCAACAATCTTTGGTAATAGTGTCTCTTGATAAATATAGACAGAAACTCCCTTTCACACCAGAAAACATTCTAGCCCCATTTTAAAAGCAGACATCAGAGCCAGGCTATGACAGTAAGAAAAGGAGAGAGGAGAGTACAAATGAGCCTGAAAACTCATAATTCAATTTCATTCTGAGTGAGTTCCTTGATTCTGTCCATGCAATGATCAACAGCATTAATGAGTAAAGGGATCCAACTATCTTCTGGCTGTGGGGTTACATGACTTGCTCTGTGAATGGAATGGGGGAAAAAGAAATTTATTATATTATCAAGGGAAAACATATTTTCAACAGGAAGCACAGAGGAAACTAAATTAAGAAAAGGCAAGTTTCTCTGCAGAAGCTCAGCTGCTCCACAACTGAAGTTGAAAGAAAAATCCATACCCACTCCTTCCAATAGGGGTTTGGGAGCTGAGAATGGCTGGATAGGTTTATTCTCAAAAATCTATTTGGAGAGAAGTCCTCATACTCACTTTGTAATGTCAAGTGCCTTCTTGAGAACAGACACAAGTTTTGCAGCCTAGAAAAGAAACAGAAGGTTTATTTTTATGGTAAAGGCTCTCCCTGATTTTGGATTCTTTACTATTCAGCCAAATCTTATTGATACTGTTTCTGCAACACTTTTACAAGATTTAAAAAAAAATATTTTAAAAGATTAGCAAAAGGAAGAATATAACCTGAATTTGTCTCAACTTCTGATAGTTCTAAACATATAGTAGAAACAACTAATGTTTTTCTTTTTAAAAATCTATGTATAACCCTGGCCAGTGTGGCTCAGTCAGTTGAGCACTGTCCTGTGTACCGAAAGGCTGCCGGTTTGATTTCTGGTCAGGGCTCATGCCTGAGTTGCAGGTTCGGTCCCCCATAGGGGTATATATTGGAGGCAACAAAGCATTGTTTCTCTCTCTCTCTCTCTTCCCCCCCACCCTTCCTCTCTAAAATCAATAATTAAAAAAAAAAACACATTTTTTAAAATCCTAATTCAGTTTTAAAAATCTATGTACAGAATTTTAAGAACACCAAGGACAGGATAACATGAGGATATATATATGCCATCAATATACAATACATATTTTATATTTTTATTCAAGATAATTGAGAAGGTATATTGCTAAAGATGTTTATGTCTTAGGAAGTCAATTTTTTAAAAGTGAATACAAATTTAAAAAGTTAATGCCCAAAAGAATTCTCTTCTCTGTCAAGGTGTTTATATATTGTGAAGATACATTTGATATATCTAATTTCCACTTTTTAATTTATCAAATATGATTAGGATTGATACATCTGATTACAGAATATAAGCCATTTGGCAGTTTTACTTCTCCTTTCAATAATATTAGAGAAGAACTTGAGTTTATAAAAATAAAATAGAACTCTCTCTAGCACAGAACCCAGGACTTCAAAGAATACAATAAAATCAGATTTTATAAAGAACTTGATCCTCTATGGTTAAATCACATAATGTGTTTATATTAGAACAGTGTTGTTGTGTTTGTTTTTTTTCTAGAAACAGGTAACTTCAGTTGAGAAGATCTAAAAGCACTACAGTAATTAAGACATTCTCTTCAAAGAAGCATTTTCTAAGGTCTTTGGGTTTTTCTAAATGATTACCCAGGTGGATATAGAAAACAGTACTACCAGAGGTCATGGCTATTGTCATTCAGCAAATATTTATCAAGCACAAACACATGGAAGAAATATATTACTGTTGTACTTATATCCAAGTGTAACACATATATTTCCTACAGCCTAAAGGAAATGCTAGTGATTGGTACAATTCTACCAATTAGGTTTATCAGTGCGGGTACTTACATTCATTCGTACAGTCAGGTGGCACATCGGTGGATATATACTTAGAGCCAGATCATCCACACTAAGGAAAGTTAAAATAACCATGAACAAAAAATGAAATAAAGCACAGCTACGTGGTTTCTAGTATACAACTAAGGATGCAAACTAGTAAGAAAATGACTGCCCCAGAAATGCCTATTAGTTCCTTAAATTGGGCAACCAATAAAGAATCAACTCAACAGGTATTTACTGAACACATATATACCCTGTTTTACTAGGAGAAGACATGATCAATTCATTAAAAAAAATCTGAGGACCTGAAACCACCTATTTAATAACGAATACAGGAGGGGTTCATCCATATAATGCCACCAAAGTGGGCACCACTTAACCAAGTGATCGAATTTAGTGCCACCAACAATGGGACAAATTGACATCATGTGACTCCCAAGGTGACGCAACGAGAAGCCCAAAACATTCAACTGTGTTATTCTTGCCAAAAAATCTTTAAGCTGGATGTATAATTATGAAAAAATAGCCATACGAATATAGATTACTGGATATTCTACAAAGATTATTTTAAGTTGTTAATGTCAATTTTTTAAAAATTGGATTTTTTAAAAATGTCAATTAAGAACAAGACTAAAGACGACATGGGCTATTCAAGTTGCAAGAGACTAAAGAGATGACCACCAAATGCAAGGTGACACCAAGACAGAACCTTAGACTTAAAAAAAAAATTCTGTAAGGGATATTTTAGAGACAAATGTTAGATCATATTAATTTGTTCAATGTTAAATTTCTTGGCTATAATAAGAATAAAAGTATTTAAAGGTGAAATGTCATTAATGTCTGCAACTTACTCTCAAATGGTTCAGTGGGGAAAAAATGGCACATCTATCTATAGAGAAATAAACTGATATAGAAAATAATTTGAATAATAAGTGAATGTAGATGAAGGATATGTGTGGGTGCTTGCTGCAATACTTTTTCAACTTTCCTGTAGGTTTGGAGATTTTCAAAATTACAAAAAAAAAAAAAAAAAACTGGGAGAAAAACTGGAGTGACAACATAAGCAGAGATCAGAAGCTGCTCAGATACTTCAAGCAGAGCTCACACTTACCTAGGGCTGATCTCATCAGAAATATCCACAATGTCATCCAGCTGGGCCACCTGGTCCTTCTTCCCATTCTCTGCCACTGAGATCCGGATTTTCTTCAGGCAGGCTTTGGATGCTCTCACCAGCGCAAGGCATGGGATTATAAGCTCTTGATCTTCCTCTGACCAATATGAGTCCTGATTGTTTGGACACCCCAACACATCATCCTGTTCATCACCATGGTTGTCAAAGTTGTCCTCCTCATCATCATTCAGGAGGCCATGGTAAGGGTCACATTCTTCCACAGCCTAAGACATACCATCATTTATGTGAATGCCAAAAAAAAAAAAAAAAAGCCTGGTGTACTTTCAGCATCGTGTCTGAGTTGTCCCAAACCTCAGCTAACTACTTCACTAATGGCAACAGAGTTAGATCATTGCATAAACCCTCTCTCTCTCCTAGTCCAGCAATGGGATGGGGGAGTGATATTGAATCACATACCAGCATGGGGTGCAGGTGGGAGATGGAGCACAGGAGTGAGGCTGGGACTTATTCAGCCAGTGCTCAGGATATCTCCTCTCTTTATAACCAATTCTCATCTACTAGTCACAGGTGCCTTCCAATAACCAGCAAAGACAGAAGTTTCCTCACCTGCTCCATTTCCTCATGTGCATCCTTCACTAAATCCACATTCTTTGTCAGCATTAAAAGAGCTGCAGCTTTGTTATCTGTAAGTAAAAAATTAGAGGAGAAACCCAACAATTCTCTAAAGTCTGCAAAGGGCAATCAACAGTGTTCCCATTTGAAGGGAGTGTCAAGGACAGTCAACAAGGGCAGTGGTTTAATGTAAAATTCTCACTTACATCCTCAGATTATCCAAACAAGGGGCTAAAAAGCTTTTTATCATTCACTGCAAGTAAATGGTCACAAGGTGTTTCTCATTGTGGTCCTCTTGAATGACCACAATTTTGAACCTAGTTGGTTCTACCTCATAAATGCTTCACTGTGTCCCATAATATTAAACCTGGGGCCATAGCTAGTGTGGCTCAGTTGGTTGGGCATTTTACCATGTACCAAATGGTCACCGGTTAGATTCCCAGTTGGAGCACATACCCAGGCTGTGAGCTCCATTCCCCCGTAGGGAGGTTACAGGAAGCAAGTGATCTGATTGATGTTTCTCTCTCACATTGATATTTCTCTCTCTCCCTCGGTCTCAAAAATAAATAGAAGCTTTTTTTTTCCTTTTTTTTTTAAGAAAAGAAATACCGATCCTGAGGCAGGCAGGACCAGGAGAACAAGCCATATGTGTTCAGTAAGAAGCAGAGCCACAGCAAAAGGTGAGTTTGAATTAAGGAATATGAGAACTAAAAAGACTGGCAGAAAGTATTAATACCTATCTTTCGATATTGGCAACAAATTATATATATTTGACTAAACTCTTTATGTAAGTTAAAATACATATATGGCACGAAACTGGAAGCTAGTATGAGAGGTCTGTCTGCTTTGGCCAGCAGAGTCCATGGCCCACTTCCCACTCTTACCCACCTCTTGGTATCTGAGGCACCTGCTGGCACGCAACCCAGACATTGTTGCAAGAAATAAGGTCATTGTTCTCAGGGCTGAGGAAAGGAATCAATAAGGACATATCAACAACCTAGGTTCCTATCCTAAAGAGCTCCTTCCTCCTGGTTATTAATCTGTTATATAACAATTTTGCTGTTGAAATGAGCTTTTCCCCTTCCTGAAACAAGGAACCCCACTAATAATAACTCAACCATGGCATCGCTAACCTCTGAGCTGGAACGGTGTAAAGCACTTCCACAAGCTGAGCCATGCCATCCACGATGTCCAAAGTGGCGCTCCGAACCAGCTTTCTCAGCGTGATTCCTGTAGCCAAACCCAAAGACTAAGCAGCCCGGTCTTCTTTCCAGAAGCCAACATCTACTTTCCTCAGAATGTAAGCACTTGCTGTAATTGGAGTGCCCACACAAAACAGGTCTGACTTAGGTCCCCATGTCATTTTCTTGCTCTTCCCACCATTCCCGAGTGCTAATTATAAGAAAGGCATGGCCCTAGCTGGTTTGGCTCAGTGGACAGAGCATCAGCCGGTGGGTCTCAGGTTCGATTCTGATCAAGGACACATGCCTGGGTTGCAGACCCTATTCCCAGTAGGGGGCATGCAGGAGACAGCCGATCAATGATTCTCTCTCATCATTGATGTTTCTATCTTTCTCTCCCTCTCCTTTCCTCTCTGAAGTCAATGAAAGTAAAAAATAAAAAAGTAAGGCATGGAAGCCGCTTAATGTATAAGGAAACTCAGCAATAAGGTGTGATATAATATGGGTGGAGACTGGGGATAGCCTGGGCCTGGGTATGGGGCTGAGCCGAGCCAGCATCTGTGATGGTATATTGGGTTAGAGAGGAAGGAGCTAGTGAGAATGAACAACCTTAAAGTCAGACAAGGCAGGGGAGATGGGAACACAGCATCTCTATCTGAAGGCTTATTTACAGAGGTCACTTCCATTATGAAGTTATCTTTGCATTTTATGAGAACGTTATATTCCATGCTCAAATTGAGGGAAAGGGAAAGTTTCAGTACATAGCTGTCATATTAGCCAAGGTCTACCCAATGTTTATGTGTGACAGTGGCTTACCCTGATCCTTGGGAAGCGAATAGTATACTGCAACAATTTCCGTGATGGCAGCATGGACTTGTTCACAGAGCCTCTGGGCTTCCTATGAGGAGGGAGACCAATTTCAGAATGAAAAGGGAAATGGTTAGATCAATCTGGTCAACGCTTCTACTCTGGAAGGGAGAAGACAACAGTATACCATCACAAACCCTTTCTGAAGTCCTAGTATGAGTTAGGCCTTGTGCTATTCTCATCACATACTAGAGAGAAATTAGCCAGACACCAGGTACTGAGCTGGTAACTCAATAAAACATTAAGAAACAGCTGGAAAGTGATGGCAGGTTTGGCTCAGTGGATAGAGCGTCGACCTACAGACTGAAAGGTCCCAGGTTCAATTCCGGTCAAGGGCACATTGATCCCCAGTAGGGGGAGTGCGGGAGGCAGCCAATCAATGATTCTCTCTCATCATTGATGTTTATTTTCTTTCTCTCTCTCTCTCCCTCCCTTCCTCCGTCCCTTTCTCCCCATTCCTCTCTGAAATAAATACAATTAAAAAAAGAAAGAAAGAAAAGAAAAAGAAAACATCTGGAAAAACTTATTCACCCTATTTTAGAACAGAAATTGGCTAACTACAGACCCCTGGGCCAAATCAGGTGCACTGTCAGTTTTTTTAAATAGTGTTACTGGGACACAGTCACACTCTTTTGTTTGCTATTACCTATAGTTGTGCTTACACTATAAGGGCAGAGTTGCATCACTGGCCTGCAAAGCCTAAATATTTATTATCTGGCCTTTACAGAAAAAGTTTGCCAATCCTCTTAGACCATTAACCAGGTATCTGTCTCCCTTTCTCTAATCTAGCAGGATCACAATATACCTAAAGGTAATGATGAGCTCTCCAAAGTTCAGTGTTGACTATTTTCCTTCTAAGCAGACACTGACTTTTACTTATCTTCCTTGTCCTCACTTAAATTTTAAGCCAATGCTATGTAAAATGTGCTCTATAGAATGGTGCCCGTCCCCAAACTGTTTATTAGTCTGAGATGGATAAGTAAAGTGACTGAGAGTGTTTAGAAACTTTTATGGCAATTTGACATTCCTTCAATATCCAAAAACATAATTTTATAAAAGTCTGTATGGAATTGAAATAAAAAATAAATATAACTATTATTCAGAAAGACTAACATGCTGAAATCCTAAGAAAGCAATTGTGATTCAAATATATATAATCCAAATAAAACCAAATTCTAATTTTCCATCTGAGTGGAACTACTGACCTAAGCATGTACAGAAAATAGTTCTATGCTGCCTCCTCATGGTATCTTACTAGCTGTGAATTTTAGCAGCAAGTCCTAAGAATATTTGAAAGAAAAGAGTTGGCAGGTAAGAAAAACAAGGTAATATTACTAACTTCCTTTGAAATAAATATTGACTTTCTTCCACAAAGTTTCTAAAGTGCTCTCATATAATTAATATCATTTCCTCATCACAGATCTCTGAGTTCTGTACAGGAAGAGAGTTTATCATTGAAGGTGCAGCAAAAGACTATTTTTCCATTTCAAAACATCTGGAAATACAAATTGACCAAGAAAATGAAACTATTAACTATGAAAATCAAATAAGGCAATGAGCATGCCATTTTTAAATAAACTTATCCCAAATTCAGTATACCTAGCTCTAGAAAAACTGGGCATAGAGTATACTTGGTCACAGTTGACATGTTTATTTTCATTAGTTTTATAATAAAGGGTTATTAAATGCATAAATTCTTGGTTCTAGCAATTCCACTTCTTGGAATTGTTTTTGTTGTTGTGTATGTGTTTGTTTTGTTTTTTACCAATATACACACATATACCAAGATGTATTAGGCAATTTACAACACTGTTTATAATAGTTACAATTGGAAACAGCTTAAATGTCTACATAGAGTACTGGTTACCTGAATTACGGTTATATGCTCTCTACTGAATACCATGCAGCCATTACAAAGAAATGAGCAACTTTATTTGTGCTGCTGAGAATCAATTTGCAAACTATATTGTTAATTTAAAAAAAAAGAAAAAGATCCAGAAAAGTGTTTATGGCATTCTGCTATTTGTGTAAAAATAAGCAGGCATATATACATAAATGTTCATCTGCATAGACTACTTATGAATAATTCAAAAGGAACTGGGGAACGGAGATACAAACTTTGTAGCACACTTAACTTTGATATCTTTCAAGTTTCATACTGTATACATTGTTACTCATAAAATATAAAAATTGAATATAACAAGGGATGTAGCATTACAAAAAAGGTATAGCTCAGACATCAGATGGATCCTAATTCACTGCTTACATACCTGAACCCTAGCCTATGAGCCTGCTTACCCATCTGTTAGATGGGGGTCAGATATGTGAAAACAAATAGCAAGTTCTTAAATTACCAGAAAGGAAATGACCAGCATGAGCTTTAAGTTGAACCAAATACTATTCAGAAGACCAGCCTACTCCATGCCAGGCGCTGCACGTGGCAATGTGGTCCTCACAACCATCCCAGTGGGGTGAGAACTGCAGTCTCACTTGACAGATACGAGTAAATCCCCTGGCTGAGCCTCAAAGGTGGGAAGATGATGAGAGGGTTCCCAAGGAATAACAGGGCGGCACGGGAAATTAAAGCCCACCTGTGAGGACGGCAGTGGCAGTGGGAGTCGAGAGAAGACTTCCGTCAGCGTCGTGGCTTCCCTTGACACTTGCACAGCTGCCTCGTCTGGCGGGGACAGCGGAGCCAAGGTCAGTGCCAAAGGGATAAGGCTGCAGCTGCTGCACGGACTTGAAAGATAAAGCATTCCCCCTCCACCCTCACCGGCTGAGACGTCTCGAAAACACCTCCAAAAATCAATGTTTAATATTTCAACCTCTGAGGTGCCGAGGGTGGGCAGGGCGAGGCACCCCGCGGAGGGGATGGGGGTGGGCTGGGGAGAGGGTGCGGGGGAGGGGCCAGGCGGGGGGCTGGAAGGAGGGAGGGGGGGCTCCCGACAGGAGAGCACTCACTGAGTCTTCTCCAGAACGCCTCCCGGCTAAACTCCTTGGTGGTCTCCTGGGCTTCGCCGACTGGGTGGGGGTGGGCCGTGCGCGGAGCAGGCGGGGGCGGGAGGAAGAGCAGAGGTGACCGGAGCGGTGACCGGAGCGGTGACCGGAGCGGTGACCGGAGCCGCCCCCAGCCCGGCCTCCCTGCCCCCTCCCCGCCCCCTCCGCCCGGCCCCCGCCCCAGCCTGGCCTCTTCCCGACCCCCGCCCGTCCCAACCGCGTCAGCTCACCCCGCACTCCGGGCAAGAGTAACCGCAGACCCCCGGCCAAATGCCGGAGCTGCTCCAAAGGCGGAGCCAGGGTGGGCATTGCAGGGGCGGCGGCGCTCGCCATCTCGGCCGATGGCCTGGGGCCTGCAGACGAGACGCCAAGGCAGCTGCCGGAGCCGCACTGACCGCGGCCCCGCTCCACTTCCGGGCGGCGCCGAGCCGGGTCCTTTCCGGCAACACAGCGCCCCGCCCCGCCCCGCCCCGCCCCAGAGCTCAGCCCACGCCTCCCAGGATCCGCTCCTGCGGAGTTATTTTCTTTTTTCAGAGGGAGAAACATTGATGAGAATCACTGATCGGCTGCCTCCTGCACCCCCCCCCACCCCCACTATGGACCGAGGCTGCAACCCTGGCTGGTGCCGTGACCCACTGGGAATCAAACGGTGACCTCCTAGTTCATAGGTCTATGTCTACACTCAACCACTGAGCCACACTGGACAGGCTATTTACATTTTTTTAAAATATGTTTTTATTGATTTCTTTTTTTGAAGAGAGGAAGGGCAAGGGACAGATAGAAACATCCATTGGCTGCCTTCTGCATGCCCCATACTGGGGATGGAGTCTGCAACCAGGGCATGTGGCCCAACTGGGAATTCAACTCAGGATTTCTTGGTGCACAGGATAACCAATTGAGCCACAGCTGCTGGGAGGAGTTATTTCTTATTGTCATTCATTTATTTGATTGGTTGAAACTCCCCCTCCTCCATTGAAGAAGCAGAGGCCCTAGCCTGGGGTTAAAGCAGATGGAGAGCTAATAGTGCAGGGGTACTCAGAGTCAGGTCCAAGTTCACACTGGTTCTCCAACTCTAAAGTGGCACCTTTGACTACTGAGATCCAGACATTGTGCTCAGTATTTTACATGAGTTAGCACTAAAAACACACTGGGCCACAGATACACTCATGCACACCCAGCCTCTGTCCTTTACCCTTCACGGAAGTAAATCAACCCTTAGCCTTCTTGGGGAAGGAAGGAATCATAGCATCATTTAGAGATTTCTTTGCAAGTCCATTCTGCAGGAATCAGTAGTGGGTAATCACCCCAACTCCTAGGCAGCCAAGGAGCAGCAGCTCCCTGAAGCTTGCTCCTCAATATTGGCCTTCCACCTGCTGGGCGACAGAGGTAGATGGTGAGACATGGCCTTCAGGAGCTCAGGTGGCTTTTTAACTGCACTGTAAAGGTTATAAGTTCCTTGGAGTTCAGTGTCCATACACGATGAATGAGAACAGGTGTCAACAGTGTCAACCAGGTCCGCAAAGGGGAGAAGAAAAAAGCTAGAGTGCCATATGTCCTCTGAAGAAAGTAGCAGGCATAAATCTGCCAGATGTACAGCAGTAACACAAGAAAGTAAACAGGTATAATTTTCAAGTATTTTCCTTGATGGAGATGAGACCTGAAGTTGTGACCATAACACCGCTGCAGCAAGCTCCAACACAGGTAAGCCATCAAGGGGATGTTAAAAAATGCCAACTGGAAAGAAGAGAACAGAATCATTAGTTTACTCGCAAACCCTCAGAGGAGTCAGGGTCAGGGCTCACTAATACATTAGGTAGCTCCTAAGAATATGTTGCTTTCTCTCTTGGGGGTTAGCTCTCTATTCTTTAGGCTTCAATCACACTTGCTTATATCACAACAGTTGACTTATGGTTAGCTGTATATTTTGGCCTGTATCCTTTTATTTATTTTAAAGGCAAGTATCATTTCACTTATGTTGAAGCCCTCAATAATGTTTAAGAAATGAATTGAATATGTATGCATACACATACTCACATGCTTTTTTGGCAGAGGGAGGGGGTTATTTGGGTATCAATATTTTTTTGTCTCTATTTTTATTTGAAGTACCATAATTATTGGAATACAAATTAGAAAATTTAAGTTATAATCCACATTTAGCTGCTGTACCATTCATTCATCATCCATTCTGTGGCAGGCCCTGTGCTACACTCTAGGCTTGGGACATACTGGTAAACAAGTCAGAAAAGACGCAGCATAGAGCTTGCATTCTAGCAGGGGGAATTCCCCAACCCTTGCAAAAAAAATAAAAAAGTTAATTACATATTTTGAGAAATTCTATAAAGAAAATAAGAGGGTAACTGTCAGATGACCTCTTTGAGGCCTGAAGTACAGGAATGAGTCAATGGGAGGAAGTGCATTCCTGTAGTTAAGATCCATGATTAATGTACTATTTACTCAAGTATGAATATATATCCACCCTTTAGTAAGATTCAGGTTTTACTTGGTATAAGAGTGCTCCTGAAAGACAACCTCCATTTATGTAACAAAAAACTGAACTGGATCCAGACGTATACATATATGAAATGCTGTTTTACTTCAGCCCAGAGGTAGCTGAGCTCTTGGCCTATTTAAGGCCAATGGCCTAAAACATGATGAGCCAGGTGGAAATCCGGGCAATCAGGAGGATCCAGATCATGTCACCACTCTGCTTAAAGCAGGGGTGGGGAATGTCCAGCCTGCAGGCCGTGTAAGGCCTGTGAAATCATTTGGTCTGGCCCTGCCAAGGCCATAGAGGTGAGTTAATTAAATGTTAGACCAAACATAACAGGCTAATTTTTAAGGTAATAATTTTTAAGGTAATAAATTCTGTATGGCCCAAGAATGGTATTATAAATATCCAAATGGCCCTTGGCAGAAAAAAAGGTTCCTCACCCCTGGCTTAAAGGATTTTAAGCTGCAAAGTGAGTGGGTTGATTAAGATTTCGAAAGGACCACAGTGGATGCTGTATGGCAAACTGACAGTAGAGAGGCAAAAGCAGCAGAGGGAAGAGACCAGTTGGAGGGTGCCTGCAGTAGCCTAGCCAAAAAATAATTTTGACTTAAATTAGGGTGGTAATGAGATGGAGAGAAGTGGTGGATTCAAGGTATATATATGAAACAGAGCAAACAAGGTATTAGAATATGAGAGAAGGGGAAGGATTGGAGATATGTCCTAAAGAAACTGGGTAAATTGTGGAGCCATTTGATAAAATTGAAATAGAAAGGAACAAGTTTGGGGGTAGAAATTAAAGGTCCTATTAAAGATATACTATTGAATTGAGATGCTTGTTAGATATCTAAGGGAAGATGAGAAGTGACAGCTGGATATACATATAGGCACTTGGAGTGCAGAGAAAGAGTCTAAATCAGAGATATAGATTTGGGAGTCATGGGCCTAGATGTAGTTAAGATCCATCATTAATGTACTATTTATTCAAGTATGAATATATATCCACCCTTTAGTAAGGTTCAGGTTTTACTTGGTATAAGAGTGCTCCTGAAAGACAACCTCCATTTACGTAACAAAAAAACTGAACTGGATCCAGACGTATACACATATGAAATGCTGTTTTACAGAGAATCTTCGGGCCTATGACCAGTGTTTGCAGAGGTCTTCCCTATTTGTTTATCTCTAATCCTGCTGAACATGTTTTACTACCCTGTTATGAGGCTGTCCAACTCATTTTAAACAATGTTTTTGGATCTTTTCCAAAACTCTGGTTCATTACCTCCAGATTTTGTTCCATTAGTCCCATTGAGTAAAATAAATGGTTAGGTAAATATCTTTCAAATCTATTTATAGAGATTTGCTATGGATCAGGGTTTTGTTTGCCTGTGTGTTTGTTTTAAAGGTATTTCAATCAAAATGTAAATCAAATGTATCAGTGTTTCCAAAACAAGTATATTAATAAGACATTACTAGGAAGCCCAGATATAGTTTTGCCCAGTGCAGTTTCCAGTGGTTAACTGAGTACTTTCCTTATATGTGTCATTTTCCCTTCCTCCTTCTGAAATATTTTCCTGCTTCATTATCATAATAAATTTTGATTTGCGCAGAAGTCTATCATTTATTCTACCCTTATTTCATTATTTTTGTCAATAAAAAGCACAGTGAAACAAACAACAGAAACCAAAACTTCCTTCCCCTCTTATAAAACCTGTCTGCCAAAAATGTATTTTAGATGTTTATAAGAGAATGGTGGAAGAGCTTAGGAAGTACTCAAAAGGCAAACAAAATACCAGTTATTAAAGACTGCCTGCCAGTTTGAATTTAATTCTTAAGTGTTACATAATTAGTCTGACAAAGCCAAGATGTTAAGTTGCTTTTCTGACTTCTTACCTGGAGAATTCCAACCACAAATGTTAAACTGCCTTGTAGGAAATGCCCATCAACAAAGATCCCGAAGGAAAAGCAGCAACCCATTTTGCCTTTAGTAATTTCACCAATGAACCATGGTCCTGAGGAAGCAGTGGAGAGGGAAGATTAAATAACTATGACTCTAATTACATACTTCACAAGATGCATTTGCAGGAGTAACGAAGAAATATGAAACTAGTCATTTATAATCATTTTATTCGCATAGCTTTTCTTCTTTACTAATCTCTATGCTGTACCTAGCTAACTATTTGTTCCTTTACTCTATATTTCTCTGGATTATGAAATCATCTGTGTATATATTATACCTGGAAAAGATATGTAGCTTGTAATTCCAGAAACATACAGAAGTATATTCACAAGTCTTAGGAGATTCTGTTGCAGTAATTACCTCAATACAATTAATTAACATTTCCTTTAAGAAGCAAAGAAGTATTCCTCAAAAGTTAATCTTCTAGATCAGTGGTTGGCAACCTCATTAGTCAACAGAGTGGCAAACCATGGCTCACAAGCTGCATGTGGCTCGCGAGCAGCAGTTTGCCGACCACTGTTTTAGATGTCTGAGATTTACTCCCTTAAGCTATAAAACTTCAACCACTTTCATCTTTCTAAAATGTACTTCTCTTTATTACTAATATTAATGAACATATTTTACCTTTTTTTGCTGATCTATAGTCATTACTTTATAAATCAACTACATAGGCAGGATGAACATGTACAGAGTTTAACTTGCTTCTTTATTTTTTCACCTATAACACCAGAATAACTTTTCTCTTCTCCCTACTATTATTTACTGCCCATTCTTAGTACGTAGGTGCCTGGAACTACTATAGCCCAGTAAAGAGTGATTAAGAGACTGTCAGATATCCTTTCTTAAAATGCAATATCATAATTTGCTGGTAAGACTAGACTTCAGCTTTTAAAAAGTCTTAAGTACCTTTCTCAGATATATTATTATATAAACTCTATTAGATACATATTCATCTAAAGAAGTGTTTTCCCTTGAAGTTTCAAATTTTAAAACTGAAGCAACTTCTGCCCTCTTCATGTTTTCTTTTTACAGCCAGGAATCAAATCACTTGCTTTGTCTTCCAAGCATAAGACATGTGTCCAAAACAACTTCAACAAACAAGAAAACTGACTTCCAAAGGGGAATTTGCTATAGCTTGTTATATTGTACTAGAGGCCCGATGCACAAAATCCATGCAAAGGGGCACGGCCCTCGCAGCTGTGGCCAGCCCTTGCAGCCCAGCTTCATCTGCAAGCTCATCCAGACGGTCCTCCAGAAGGTTGTTCTGCTGTTTGGTCTAATTGGCATATTAGCTCTTCATTATAGAGGATGGTAAAGTGTCATATTTTTTATTTTACTACTTTGTATTCTCTGGTGAAATAAAAATGTAAAACAAAGACTAAGCTACAAATAGCCTAATTTATTTTTAGTCACTAAGGTACATTAGTAAGAAGCTTTAAATAAAAAACCCTCAGTGCTTTCTACTTCCATATGTGGCTAAGTGACTTTATATAAGTATTGGGTATGATAATATAACAGAAGAGTTTCAGATATAACTAAACTCACTGCTCATCTCAGTTTCTTTTCTTGATCTGAGTTTTTAGGAGCAACACATAAATTATTCACTGAACTATATGCTTGTTCTTAGTGGTGGAGATAAAGGTGAACAAGAGAGACAAGACATCAATGGATAGTCTAATAAGGGAAGAGATGATGAACACAGAAGATTATCATAAATTCTGATAAAGTAATGAAGGAAATAAAAAGCATGATGAAATAGAGGATAACACTTGAAGGTAGTCCAAAAAGCTGCTCTGAAGAGATGGCAACTAAGCTGAACTATCTCCTATTAAGTTTCTACACAAATTCTGCAATGGTTTCCTTAGCACTCTTAAGTAAACTAAATGTTCTTTTTAATATGTTAAGAAACAATTTTATTTCCCAAACCATATCCCAGGAAATGACTTATAGAGGAACCATGTGCCGTTCGTTATGCTCTACAGAGCCTAAATGACTCTACTGTCAAAATTCTCAATATATTGCTTGGCAGATTGCTCCACAATCTCAAGTTTTCTAATTGACTTACCCAGCACTGTATAGAGAGTCAGGAACAAGACAAAATAGTAGAAGATATTTATTTTGCTCAAGACATGAAGGGAAAATGAGGTCAAATTTATAAATCCTGGAGGTCCTAAAGAGAATAAATTTGAAAAATCCAATGAACATATGCGAAGTTTAATTTCTTTATAACATTTTCTAGAAGACTTCCATGGGCTAGCCTATATATTCAGCAAATCTGTTATTATATGGTAACTATGAAGATGACATCACTTTAAATTTATAAGTTGGTGGGAATCCTGATAAGGCAATTCACTTAGAATTGCAGAGGGTATGAAACTCAATGCAATGGTATAGTTGTGAGGAGCGTGCGCGTGCGGGCGGACACACACACACACACACACACACACACACATACACTTTAAAATGATGAAAACAATTAGAAATACCTGCCAGGGGGAGGGTTACAAGGGGTCACTAGGGGAAAATGGGTAACATATATAATGCTTTCAATAATAAAGATTTAAGAAAAAAAGACCCACCAGAGGATAATACTATTTTATCTTCATGTGTGTTTGAAATACAAATCTATACTCTTAAGGATGATCAAATCTTTGTTTTCTAGAGGATTTAGCGTCCAAATGTACAAACTTTAAAAGGTATATGAAAATATATCAAAGGCATATCAAAGAAATACATTTCTCCAGTCTAATCTTAAGTATGAGTACCTGTTTAAATACTATTCCTTTCCCATATGTCAGTGGTCGGCAAACCGCGGCTCGCGAGCCACATGTGGCTCTTTGACCCCTTGAGTATGGCTCTTCTACAAAATACCACAGCCTGGAAGAGTCTATTTTGAAGAAGTGGCGTTAGAAGTTTAAGTTTAAAAATTTGGCTCTCAAAAGAAATTTCAATCGTTGTACTGTTGATACTTGACTCTGTTGACTAATGAGTTTGCTGACCACTGCCATATGTGATACAACTCTTAACTCCCAGCTATCCTCTTACTCCAATTGTAAGGGAGCCAAATGAACATCTCTTAAAATAAAGTACCAAAAAGCCAAGTATAAGGGCTTCATACAGAGAAGGTCCATTCTGTGGCCACAGACTAAGTATTCCAGATCCTCAACCCCAGCCAGCCAGTCTACTCACGTATGTGGCTGATCACAAATCAGGCAACAGAAGACTGATAGGAAGCTCAGTGCACACTGAGCAATATTAGAGGTGGAAAGTATTTAAAGAACTGATCCCAATGGTAAGACAGCCTGATGTAAGTTAATTAATATGTCTTTCTTCACAGGCTAGCATATAACATCATTCAGCCTACTGACAGTTAATTTCTTACAAAACCTGGTAATGTATAACTTTTCTCCCTTTGTGTATTACATACTTGCTACTCATTCCTATCTCAGCTTCCTTCTTGACCTAGCCTGATACTTCTCAAAGTATTAATACATATCCATCTATAATAATAATTATAGGTGATATTTATTATAAATAAATAATCCTTTAACCTAAAGGCAGTTATACTTTAGACTCCAAGCAATGATTCTCTCCTTTGGCTGCACATTAGAATAACCTGGGAGAACTTTTAGAAAATACTCAGGCCCAGAGATTCTGATTTAATTGACCTAGAGGAGAGAGAGAGGTTAGGCAGCAACCTAGGTGATTCTAAGCAGCCTGACTGAGAAATATTGCTTTAGCCATGCTTCTCAGCCTTAACTGCATATTGAAACCAGAGGAGCTTCAAAAGCTACTAATGTTTAGGTCCTATCCCTACAGGGATTCTGATGTAGTAAGTGGTACTGTATAGACACTGAGATTTTAAGTTCCCCATGGAATTCTAAAATGTAGTCAAAGTTGAGAAGTGTTGTTTAAAGAAAAAAACTGACCTGGGCCCTAGCCGGTTTGGCTCAGTAGATAGAGCCTTGGCCTGTGGACCGAAAGGTCCCAAATGCGATTCTGGTCAAGGGCACATATCTCCCATGCAGGCTCCTCCCCTAGTCAGGGTGTGTGCAGGAGGTAACCAATCTATGTGTTTCTCTCACATCAATATTCTTCTGTCTTTCCCCCTCTCTTCCATTCTCCCTAAAAATCAATGGAACAATGTCCTCGGGTGAGGATTAAAAAAAAAAAAATGACCTGGGATTGGAAGACTTGGGTTTTAAGTCTCTCCTCTGTCTCTTACTAGCTATGACATTTTGGACAATCTATATAACCTCTCCAGTCTTTGGTTTTCTAATGTTTAAAATGAGGACAATAATACCTACTCACAGGATTGTTGTATGTCACAGAATTAAGTGACATAATGCATGTAAAATGTTGTAAATTTTACATTAACTATACAAAGATATTGGTATTCCTACATAATGAGATTGGGGCCCTCCCTCAAATATTTTTTTATGTATATTATGTGCACAATATATGTGGGCAATAATGTTTCTGGAACTTTTTCATAGAAGCTTTATTATATACACACATGCACACACACACGCGCGCGCGCACACACTAGTAATAACTAAGTAGCGTCACGCCCTCACGTTGTCACAAAATGGCCATCACAAGATGGCTGCGCACATAGCCGAGGTGGGGCCCAGCAGCTCCGGGCAGTGAGGCCTGGGGATCCCACGGCTCTGAGCAGCATGGAAGAAGCTGTTCCTGGTGTCTCTGTTGTCTCGCACAGAGGAGGCAGATCGCAGCAGGGGAGGGCAGTTTTGGGAGATCAGGGTAGCAGGGAAGGGTCATTGGGGGTGATCAGGCCAGCAGGGGAGTAGTTAGGTGTTATTAGGCCGGCAGAAGAGTGGTTAGGGGCAATCAGGCCAGCAGAGGGCAGTTGGGGATGATCAGGCCAGCAGGGGAGCAGTTAGGTGTCATCAGGCTGGCAGGCAGAAGTGGTTAGGGGCAATCAGGCAAGCAGGCAGGCTAACAGTTAGGCCCAGCAGTTTGTGAGAGGGATATCTGACTGCCAGTTGAGGCCTGATGGTGAGGGTGTGATGCCACCTGCAGGATCGGGCCTCAACCAACAGTTGGACATCCCCTAAGGGGTCCCAGATTGGAGAGGGTGCAGGCTAGGCTGAGGGACACCCCTGCCCCTGTACATGAATTTCATGCACCAGGCCTCTAGTATGTGTACATATAAAACATTCAGTAGTGCACTACTTATTCAGCTAACCATGTTACTGTTTAGTCATTACTATAGTTCTCCCCTCCCCCATAATCAGTTTCTGACCTTAGTGATTTTACTCAAGCCAAGAAGAGATAAGGAAGTTTAATTTTACAAATATTTACTGTCTATCATGCACCAACTCAGCACTGGGTGCTGTGGGAAACAAGCAAGGAGTAGAAAACAAAGGCTCCTGCATTGAAGAACTTAAGAGTTTGGTTGAAGAGATAATGTATATACATTTGAAAGCCAAGTGACTGGCTAATTATGCATCAATTAATGGTCAGGAAGGACTATAGAGACTTAGAGAAACAAGAACTCATTATGACCTGGAATGGTTGGAGAAAATGGTATGGAAAGAGTGGTTTTGAGATGAGCCCTAAAGGAGGCTAAGATTAGACAAATTTAGGAAAACAATTTAAATTAGAGATGATGACTTGGGCAAAAGGACAAAAGCAGAAATGTGCATGGTATGAGCAGTGGATAGTTACCTAGAATAAAATACAGATAACTAAGTGAAAATATGACAAGTTAGATAACACCAGATTGTGGAAGATCCTTAATGCCTAGCAGAGATGTTTGGCCACTTTGAGCTATATTGTGATTTCTGCCCCCGCTTTCACTCTCATTTTGGTTAAGCCTCATGTAGCAGCAAGTGATTAAAGGGTTGTGTGTTTTCTTAAGATAGAGTACTGTAGAAAATGTGTGGTAGTTGAAAAGGTATACCTCACAGAGCTCAGGCAAAGACTGTATTTACATTCATATTTATCATTTGACAATAGTGAGGACATTATGTACTACTTTAAAATAAAAATTCTTCTAAAAATGAAAGAAACCATGACTAACCTTTAAGCTCTAGATATCTTTGATGCCTATAAATAATGAGAATGAAGAGCTGGATCAGCACAATCATCACAAAAATGACCCGGGCCTGCAGAAAAAGAGTGTTAATATGAAAGAGATACGTGGGCACAGCTTTGGTTAAGATTTTTAAAATGGCCTCATTAACAAAAATGAAAATGACATCATTAGCAGAAATGACTATATAAGAAAAATATATAGCCAAGAAAAATCAAACATCTGATCTACCAAAATAAGAAAATTTTAAGTTGCCTCAGCATTACTCTTTCAAAATTTGGATACTTATACCATGTTGAAACCAAGTAATTTTATACAGTTATAAAAAAATGATCAAATTAAAATAGTCCACTTTCATTGTTATAGGAGAAGCATACTTTGTTTTATTTAAAATTGTTTAAGAATAGTCCTAGCCAGTTGGCTCAGTGGATAGAGAGTCGGTCTACAGACTGAAGGGTCCCAGGTTCGATTCTGGTCAAGATTACATGCCCGGTTGCGGGCTCGATCTCCAGTAGGGGGCATACGAGAGGCAGCCAATTAATGATTTTCTCTCATCATTGATGTTTCTCTCTCTCTCCCTCTCTCTTCCTCTTTGAAATAAATTTTTAAAAATTGATTAAATTTATATAAGCTGAGTGAACAGAGACTGCACTTACTTTTTGCTTTCTCCATCAAGAAGTCATTCACTTGGTGATTAACGCACAGTAAAGAAATGTAATTTAGATCCTTGTTTCTCAAAGATCATATTGGAATCATTTTGAGCTTGTTAGGAATGCAGAACCTCAGACTCCACCTCAGCTCCACTGATTAGATATGCCTTTTACTAATATTCCCAGATAATTCATAGAACATCAATGTTTCCAAATCCTGATCTAAGCAGTTATTAAAAATCCCCAAAAGAAAAATGACACAAAATTCTGTAAAAATTAGATACAAATACCCATTAGTCATAGTTTTACAAAACACAATCACACAAGTAATAAAAGCCAATTAAAATAATAATCAATTCACAGTTTGTCTGTGCGGAGGTGAAATTAAAAGAGATTTAAATTTTCTTCTTAACATTGTAGTATATATCTTTTGAACATTTTATGTTAATACCCAGGATAGATGAGATCTGAGGGCAATAGGGTATAAATTGCCACAGCTTCTCTGGAACAATATTTGACAACGTATATTAAAAACTAAAAAAGAAGCTTGCCTAGACTGCTAGACTAGAAATGTGATTCTGGGCAAGCTGCTAAATTTCTTTGAGCCTGTTTCCTCATCTGTAAAATGGGGATAGTAGCACCTGGATTAAATGAAAGAATGTAAGTCAAGCTCCTGCCTCAATTTATTTAGATCTCCTTTTCCCCTCCCTCTTGCTTCAATTTGGAAATTATATTCTTTTTCCTTATAACTTTCTGATTGCTCCTTACTGTACTTTTGCTGGCATCCCCACTTAGAAGGGTGGCTATGGTGGGGAGGGTGCATCAAACAGAGCTAGAGGAGCACAGCCTGTCAATAGTTTAGAAACTGTCTCCTAGTGGCTCTGATAAGCCCAGCCCTCCCTTCTCCTTCACTCCTCCTCCTTCGCTTTCCATTCGGAATTGCTGCTCCCAGAGATCCCGGGCTTTTGTTCTCTGGAGTCTTAAAATACCACCTGTTTTTCCCTGACTTATTGTGTAAAGGGTTTCAACCACAGTGTACAGACTATCAAACTGAAATTGTGCAAACTTAAAGAAAGCAAGAGCTAAGTTTGTGCTTTAAATAAAACAAAACCCACACTAAAACATCAATGCTTTCCCATTCCCATTGTCCCATTGTCTCCTTTCATTTCTTTTCTGAGGACCTCCCTTTGCAGTTACCACTCTTCTTTACTTATTGGTACTATCATTCGAAAGTAATAAACAGTTATCTTTTAATACTAAAAAATAAAAACAGGGAGAATCCAAGATGGCAGCATAGGTAAACACCTACACTGCTGCCTCGCACAACAATTTCAAAACTACAACTAAAAGACAGAATGGACATCATCCAGAACCACAGGAAAGCTGGCTGAGTGGAAATTCTACAACTAGAGGGAAAGAGAGGGGCTCACGGAGACCCAGAGGAGCTGCAAAAACCTGAGGTACGGAGACGCGCGCGTGGAGAGAGCGGGTGCCCAAGAACCTGGCTGGCTTTCTCTGGCAGGAGGGAAACGGAGACTCTCAAAGGCATTGAATTCCTTATCCTACAACACTAAAGACACTAAACCTCAGGTCCAGCTGAAACTAATACAGGGGGAGTTTGGACTGTGAAAAGGGAGAGGTGCACAGAAATTTAGGGGAGTTGCAAAAGATCAGAAGTCTGGTGGCGCGCACAGCACTGCGCGCAGAGGACCAACTGCGGATTGTGCCGCTGGCTTTCACGAGTGGGCAGGAGACAGACCCTCCCAACTGTGCCACTTCTGACTCCACTAAGCCCCAATTTCGGGTGAAACCCTGGGGACCTAGACTCGTGTGGTCCTGGAGAGCAGGGGAGCCTGAAAGGCAGCAGTCTAGAGGCACTGTGCGTGTGCACAAGGATTGCTCCAACGATTACCCAGTCACGTGACACTCAGGGGCTGAGGTGGGTGGAGCCGACTGGAAGGCAAGGCGGTCCATTAAGCAAACAACTGGATCTAGAGTTCAAAACCACGCTTATAAGGTTTTTCAAGAATATCCTGGAAAAGTTGGATAAAGTTAGCGAGAGCCAAGAGGAGATGAAAAAGGACCAACTAGAGATGCAAAAGATCCAACTAGAGATGGAAAAGGACCACATAGAAATTAAACATACATTGACTGAAATAAAAAATATTATACAGAGTCCTAACAGCAGACTAGAGAAAGGCAAGAATCAAGTCAACAATTGGAAATATAAAGAAGCAGAAAACACCCAACTGGAAAAGCAAGAAGAGAAAAGAATCTAAAAATGTGAAGATAATGTAAGGAGCCTCTGGGACAGCTTCAAGCGTACCAACATCAGAATTATGGGGGTGCCAGAAGAAGAGAGAGAGCAAGATACTGAAAACCTATTTGAAGAAATAATGACTGAAAACTTCCCACATCTGGTAAAAGAAATAGACTTACAAGTCCAGGAAGCACACAGAACCCCATATAAAAGGAATCCAAAGAGGACTACACCAAGACACATCATCATTAAAATACCAAGAGCAAAAGACAAAGAGAGAATATTAAAAGCAGCAAGAGAGAAACAGTTCATTACCTACAAGGGAGCACCCATACGACTGTCTGTCAACTGATATCTCAACAGAAAAGATGCAGGCCAGACGGGAGTGGCAAGAAATATTCAACATGATGAATAGCAAGAACCTACAACCAAGAATAATCTATCCAGCAAAGCTATCATTCAGAATTGAAGGGCAGATAAAGAGCTTCACAGATAAGAAAAAGCTAAAGGAGTTCATCAACTCCAAACCAGTATTATATGAAATGCTGAAAGGTACTCTTTTAGAAGAGGAAGAAGAAAAAGGTAAAAGACAAAAAATTATGAACAACAAATACATACCTATCAACAAGTGAATCTAAAAATTAAGTGAATTAAAAATTTGATCAACAGAATAAACTGGTGAATATACTAGAATCAGGAGCACAGAAAGGGAGTGGACTGATAATTATCAGGGGGAAAGGGGTGAGGGGTGTACAGGGAGAGACTGGACAAAAATCTTACACCTATGGATGAGGTCAATGGGAGGGAGGTAAGGGTAGAGGGAAGGGTGGGAGTTTGGTGGAGGGGAGCTATGGGGGGGAAAAAAGAGAAACAAATGTAATAATTTGAATAATAAAGATTTAATTAAAAAAAAAACACAAAACTATTCATTTGCTCAAGAAATCTTCATTGAGGGCCTACTCAGTATTAGGCATACCAGATAAAGATCCCTGCCTTCAAAGGGTTTAGGCTTTACTAAGGGAAGAAAGATAAAAACAAACAAACAAAAAACAATGAATATAATAAATAATAAGTAACTTATGTGTTTATATAATAAGTAAGTAAAGTATATAGAATGGTGTGTCAACTCTTTCACCTAGCAATTCACTTCTGGGAATTTATCCCCAAAAACTATTAGATGCAAAAAGTTAGATACAAGCAGTATTTATATAGTAGAGGGAAAACTTGGAAACAAACACCCAGCAATAGGGAAATGCTTAAGGTGTATCTATGAAAATATAATGCAGTCAATGAAATCATGTTATTAAATAATAAAAACTGATATAAAATAATAGTCAAAACAAATTTCTCCTTGGGAAAAAATCAGACAGCAAAAGAGAATTAAAAGTTTACTTACCATTTTATACTAAAAACTCATATACAAGTGTTTATGAGAGAAAACAGTATCATAATGACAAATACAATGGTTATAGTGGGTAGTGTGATCAAAGAATGATGTTGGAATGGTTTCACTTTATTGCTAAAATTTACACGTTTTCTACATTTAGCACATATTGTATGTTGTATAGGACACACAGTCCCTATAATTCCTTTAGTTATCCTGATTTAAATGGCATTGGTTAGAGACAAATCCCAAAACAGGTATTACTTATCTATGCCTTTCAACTTAAAAGCATTTTATTCTTCTAGATGAGTAACTAAACTTTCCATTTTATAAGGTTCAGCTTTCTCATCACATGATTATTTATGATTTTGGACCTACCAAATTCAATAAAAACACACAAATCATTAGGTTGAATTTACTCACCACCATGCAGTGATCTGTAAGAAGAATAAATGATACTAGAGGGTCAAATCTGAGCCGATTATCCTCTTGAAGGGAAAATATGTGGTGAACACTCTTACTTCTTCCAGCAGAATCCTAGTTAGAAGCAGAACAGAGAAGAAACTATCATGCTGCTTTCTTTTCATTTACTTTTTATTCTTCCTACAAGCACTTTTACATAAAACCTTGTAAATCCAGATTTAAATTGGAAACATCGTTAGAACCGTGTAATTCTAGATTTAAATTGGAAATGTCACCATGTTCAAACAATTCCTTTTCTTTCTTTCTTTCTTTTTTTTTTTTTAATCTGTATTTCCTATGTTCACTCTAAAGGCCTAGAAATAACAACAAACCCAACAGCAGTGAATTAGCTGGTTTAGTGCCAATTGTGGTCTCAAAGTATAATTTTTCACTATAAGGAAAAATGGCTGATTCCAGTTCTTGAGTAAGAAATGCATAAGAAGGACTTGAAATATCTTGTCATATGGGAAAGCAAAAAAACCTAACAAAAACTACTAGGATTGTATCAAAGGACTTAGTGACCAATTTGGAGATGTTCCCACTAGCCAAAGATGGAACAATTTTAACATCAAAAAGAATAAATGAAATGGATTAAAACATGCTACATATAATTTTTAAAATGTTATATTCATTATGATACTAAAACTAGAAGACTTATATGGTTATCTTTGGCAGATGCTAAAGAAGCAACTCATTATTCTGAACACTGGTTTAGAAAAGGAAGGTCAGAGGAGAGAAACCAAGATGGCAGTATAGGTGAACACCTAAACTGCTGCCTCACATAACAACTTCAAAACTACAGCTAAAAGACAGAACAGATATCATCCAGAACCACAGGAAAGCTGGCTGAGTGGAAATTCTACAACTAGAAGGAAAGAGAGGGGTTCAAGGAGACTCAGAGGAACAGCAAAAAGCTCAGGTATGTAGACACGAGCATGGAGAGGGTGGAGTGCCTGGCTGGCTTCCTCTAGCGCAGCGGTTCTCAACCTGTGGGTCACAACCCCTTTGGGGGTCAAACGACCCTTTCACAGGGGTCGCCTAAGACCATTGGAAAATGCAGATATTTACATCACGATGTATAATGGTTGGGGGTCACCACCACATGAGGAACTGTATGCAAGGGTTGCAGCCTTAGGAAGGTTGAGAACCACTGCTCTAGTAGGAGGGAGATGGAAACTCTCGACTGCACTGAACCCCAGTTCCAGGCGAGACTCATATGGGGGGAGTCTGGACTGTCTCTGTGTTCAGCTTGGATGGGGCAGAGTCTCAGGGCTGAGTAGACAGCCTTGGCTTCCCATCAGCCCTGCCTTATGAGGTCCCTGGGTCTCAGTGTCCCTCGGTAATCACTGCAGTCCTTTCTGTGTGCACTCGCATGCAGAGTGCATGGAAACTCAGGGGAACTACAAGAGGCAAAGATCTGGAGGTGTGCACACAAGTGCACACAGAGAAGACTGACTGCTGAGTGTGCCACTGGCTTTCTCTAGCGGGAGGAAGATGGAACCTCTGAGTGCACTGAACTCCAGTTGTGACTGCACTGAACCCCAGTTTTGAGTGAGACCCTGGGTACCCAGACTCATACGTGCACGGACTCCAGGGAGCCGCAAAAGGCAGAGGTCTGGAGGCACATGTGTGAGTGCGCACAGAGAGGACTGCAGCAATCACTGAGGGACACAGGGGCCTCATAGGGCAGGGCTGACAGGAAGCCAAGGCTTTCTGCTCAGCCCTGAGACTCCACCCCATCGAAGTTGAACACAGAAACTTTTGTAATTTTGCAAGTTTGTCTCATAAGGATGCCTCCAGCACAGAAGGTCACCCATCATAACACAGCTGATCCTCACAGCCAATTGGCCTAGAGGTCAATTCCCCCCAGTGATACCAACAACAATCAAGACTTAAATACAACAAGGCTGTACACACAGTCCACAAAAGTGTGCACCAAGAGTGTCCACCTTGGGTAATTTGGAAGGTGGAGCTACGGGGCCATATAGTACACCTAGCACACAAAGCTACTCTACCAACTCAGGGAAGCAGCCAAAATGCGGAGACAAAGAAACAGATCACAAACTAAAGAAATGGAGGAAAACAAACGACTGGATATAGAGTTCAAAATCATGGTTATAAGGTTTTTCAAGAATTTCCTAGGAAAGTTCGATAAATTTAGCGAGACCCTGGAAGATATGAAAAATGACCTACTAGAAATTAAACATATGCTGACTGAAATAAAAAAATATTATACAGAGACCTAAGAGCAGACTAGAGGAATGCAGGAATCAAGTCAAAGATTTGAAATACAAGGAAGCAGAAAATACTCAACTGAAAAAGAAAAAAGAAAAAAGAATCAAAAAATGTGAAGCTAGTGTAAGGAGCCTCTAGGACAACTTCAAGTGTACCATATCAGAATTATGGGGTGCCAGAAGAAGAGCGAGTAAGATACTAAAAACCTACTTGAAGAAATAATGACTGAAAACTTCCCACGTCTAGTGAAAGAAATAGACTTACAAATCCAGGAAGCGCACAGAACCCCAAATAAAAGAAACCCAAAGAGGACTATACCATGATATATCATAATTAAAATACCAAGAGCAAAAGACAAAGAGAGAATATTGAAAGCAGCAAGAGGAAAACAGTTAATTACCTACAAGGGAGTACCTATATGACTGTCAGCTGATTTCTCAACAGAAACTATGTAGGACAGACAGGAGTGCCAAGAAATATTCAAAGTGATGAATAGCAAGAACTTACAACCAAGGTTACTCTACCCAGCAAAAGCTATTATTCAGAAATGAAGGTCAGATAAAGAGCTTCACAGATAAGAAAAAGCTAAAGGAGTTCATCACCAGCAAACACTCCTCTTTTCCTCTGCTCAGTTTTTAGTCTAAAAGTAGCGCCCTAGCTGGTTTGGCTCACTGGATAGAGTGTCAGCCTGTGGACTGAGGGGTCCTGGTTCAATTCCAGTCAAGGGCACATGCCTATGTTGTGGGCTTGATTACATTGTGTGGTATGTCGGAGGCAGCCGATCGGTGATTCTCTCTTGTCATTGATGTTTCTATCTCTCTCTCCCTGTCCTTTCCTCTCTGAAATCAATAGAAATATATTTAAAAAATAAAAATAAATAAAAGTAGAATTACTCCTGAGGGCACATTTTCAGAGCATACCAAATCCAATGCATCCAAATTTTTATTATACTTAGTTTCAACTTTATCAACTAACTGTAAACCATATCCCCCAACCCCAAATCAGAGTTCAGTGTGGTTACAGTCTAATCACATTTATATAGCACAGTAGTTGGCAAACTCATTAGTGAACAGAGCCAAATGTCAACAGTACAACAATTGAAATTTCTTTTGAGAGCCAATTTTTTTAAACATAAACTTCTTCTAACCCACTTCTTCAAAATAGACTTGCCCAGGCCATGGTATTTTGTGGAAGAACCACACTCAAGGGGCCAAAGAGCCACATGTGGCTTGCGAGCCGCAGTTTGGCAACCATGGATATAGCAAATTGAAAATTACTAACTTACCTGGACAATTACTTCTATATTATGTGTATTATTAATGTAGTCTCTTGGGTTCCACTTCAGTGTGAAAATAGGACCAGACAAATGAGTAGCTTCCCCTAAATAAACTCCATCAATCTTAACTGTGACAGAAGTAATAGAGGATGAGGAAAAGGCCAAAACTCTAAAATGAAAGCATATATAAAACAGGTTTTAGGTATCTGCCATTGTTTTTATAAAGGAGAATAACCTATAATAACCTGAAAAGATAAAAGTATAGGCAGAATCATGACATGATACAATTGTAGGGACCACTATTCATATAATTTGGTTTCTTTCTTAATGGTGGCTTTTGGAGTTGCGTAATTCAGCAAACCTGAACTGGTGAGAAATTAGAAACTATTCTGGAGTAGTTTCTGGAGTATATTTTGGAGTAGACTCAAAATTCTTTCTGAAGAAAGTCCTAAAGTCCTGGTTCTTCTCATAGGAAGAGATTATAAATTAGACATTTGTTCATCTAATGTCATTTGTACCATCTCCTTATTTGGCTCCCATTCACTTATTTGATTCTTCTATCTACACTAAAGAAGCAATGTTACAAATAAGGCTAAGGTTACCAGGCCCCAGAGAATATAATGCCTGATATCCAGCTCCTATAAAAGAAAACTGACTGAGATGTATGTTTTACTTAACTAATGATAAAAAAAATCTTAAAACAGCTTGATACCATTTTTTCCAGATTAAGTAGTAAATCTTTTTTAAAAGTATATTTAATAACATAAATTAGTACCTGTTTAAAAAGTAATTAGGTACCTTATTCACTGATGGTGGGAATGTGAAGTGGTAAAGCCACTATGGAAAACAGTATGGTGGTTCCTCGAAAAATTTAACATAAGATTACCATATGATTCAGCAATTCCACTTCTGGATATATACCCCCCAAAATTAGACCTTTCAAAATAGTGGCACAATTTTGAACTCAGGAATTTGAACAGATATTTGTACTCATGCTCATAGAAGCATTGCTCATAGTTGCCCAAAAGTGGAAGCACAAGTATCTGCTGACGGATGAATGGATAAACAAAATGTAACATATCCATACAATGAAATATTATTCGGGATTGAAAAGGAAGGAATTTCTGACACATGCCACAACATGTATGAACCTTAAAACCCTATGCTAAGTGTAAAAAGCCAGTCACAAAAGGAGAGAAAATTCCACTTATATGAGGTACCTAGAATAGTCAAATTTCATAGAGACACTGACAGTAGAATGTTGATTGCCAGGGGCTGCAGGGAGGTAGTAATAAGAGAGTTATTGTTGAATGGGTAAAGAGTTTCAGTTTTGGAAGATGGAAGTTCTGGTGATGAGTGGTGGTGACAGTTGCACAGCAATATGAATGCACTTAATGCCACTGAATTTAACACTTAAATTGTGCCACTAAAAATGGTTAAAATGGTCAATTTTATGTATATTTTACTACAATTTAAAAAAATAATAATGATTTTTAGTTACAAAAAATGTAATTGGACAATCTTTATCAACAATCATACAGGAATTCAAATTCACTTAAAATTCCATTTCTAGAACACTAAAGGAATTACTCAAATAAAGGAATACTGAATGTGTTAGATGGCTTATCTCCAAGTTGGGAAAAAAATTTAAAAATTCACAATAAGATAGAAAAATGGTTCGATAAATTATGATATATTTTCTATATTGAAAAAAATATATAGGAATTAGAATAGATTGGGCCCAAAAGGAGACGTGAGTTGGGGTGGTAAACACATAATACAATATATAGATGATGTTTATAGAATTGAATACCTGAAACCTGTATTCTTTTATTAACCAACTAGAGGCCTGGTGCACAAATTTGTGGGGTGGGGTCCCTCAACCTGGCCAGTGATCAGGGACATAGGGGCCATCTCACCTAGTCCCCATTAGGGCTGACTGGGGCCAGCCAGCCAGGAGGAGGGGTCACGGGAGGCTAGATGGCCACAGGTTGGCTGTGGAAGAGCACTGACCACCAGGGGGCAGCTTCTGCTTAAAGCATCTGCTGCCCGGGGGTCAGTGCGCATCCTAGCAACCAATCATAAAGGTCGCTCAGGCTTTTATATATATAGACTAGAGACCTGGTGCACAAAATTCGTGAGAGGAGGTGTCCCTCAGCCCATCTTGCATCTTCTCCAATCTGGGACATCCCTCTCACAATCCAGGATTGCTGGCTTGCAACCGTTCATCAGCTTGTCTGCCTGATTGCCCCTAACTGCTTATGCCTACCAGCATGATCACCCCCTAACCACTTCCCTGCCAGCCTGATCAACACCTAAGTGCTCCCCTGCTGGCTCAAATGCCCCTAACTGCCCTCCCCTGCCAACCTGGTCTCCCCTAACTGCCCTCTCCTGACAGCCTGGTTTCCCCTAACTGCCCTCCTCTGCAGGTCTGGTTGCCCCCAATTGCCCTCCCCAGCTGGCCTGGTTGCCTCCAACTGCCCTCCCCTGCAGGCCTGGTCCCCCCAATTGCCCTCCCCTGCAGGCCTGGTCCCCTCCAACTGCCCTCCCCTGACAGCCTGGTGGCCCTTAACTGCCCTCCCCTGCCAGTCCAGTCACCCCTAACTGCCCTCCCCTGCAGGGCTGATTACCTACAACTGCCCTCCCCTGCTGGCCATCTTGTGGCAGCTATCTTGTGTTGATTATCTTGTTTTCACATGGGGGCAGCCATCTTTGACTACATGGGGTGGCCATCTTGTGTGTTGGAGTGATGGTCAATTTGCATATTACTCTTTTATTAGATAGGATGTCAGTCCAATACATTAAAAAAAAAAACACGATTTTTATTACAACATGTAAAAACATGCCTAAAAGAGAATGCTTACTAAGGGAAACTTAAAATCATTAATAACAGTTCTATTGGTGAAGGGTGGGGATACACATATAATCCCACACCTTATTTCCCAGAGGTAATTGTTGTATAACTTTTCAAAATAAAATTTAATAGAGCATAAAGTACATATATTATTTTAGTTGGTTTGGCTCAGTGGATAGAGCATCAGCCTGTAGACTGAGGGGTCCTGGGATTGATTTCTGTCAAGGGTACATGCCCAGGATGCAGGCTCAATCCCCAGTAGGGGGATTGGCAGGAGGCAGCCAATCAATGATTCTCTCTCATCACTGATGTTTTTATCTCTCTCACTCTTCTTTTCTGAAATCAATGCAAATATTCTAAAAATAAATAAAATACTATATTTAAGAGTGCCTTTATGTTTGAGAAAGGTTTTGTAAGTCTCTTTAATTCAGTCACATTCATACAGCAACAGAATATTTAATTCCATAAGGTTTTCTTTTTATAAGCCTCTGTAGCAAAATGAAAAAAACATTATATAAAATATAACTGTTTTAAGTAGTATACAAAGAAATATCCTAGAATAACCCTAGAATATCCTATATAATAAAGAGGTAATATGCAAATTGACCATCATCCAATGCACAAGATGGCTGTCCCCATGTAGTCAAAAATGACCACCACAAGATGGCCGGCAGGGGAGGGTATTTGGGAGGGACCAGGCCTGCAAGGGAGGACAGTTGTGGGGAACCAGGCATGCAGGAAGGGAAGTTAGGGGGGACCATGCTGGCAGGGGAGGACAGTTAGGGGGAGGCTTATGCCTGCAGTGGAGGACATTTAGGGGTGACCAGGCCTGTAGGGGAGGGCAGTTAGGAAAGACCATGCTGGCAGGGGAGGGCAGTTAGGGGCCACCAAGCTGACAAAGGAGAGAAGTTAGGGCTAACCAGACAGATGGGGGTGACCAGGCCTGTAGGGGAGGACAGTTAGGGGCAATGGGGCCAGGAGGGAAGAACTTAGGCATCGATCAGGCTGGCAGGGGGGTGGTTAGAGACAATCAGGCAGGTGAGCAGTTGGGAGCCAGCAGTCCTGGATTGTGAGAGGGATGTTCAACTGTGCCCTGTCATGCCTAAATGGGCAGTTGGATATCTCTTGAGGGGTTCCAAATTAGAGAGGGTATAGGCTGGGCTGAGGGACAGATACACACACACACACACACACACACACACACACACACACACCTGCAGAGCTCAGGCCTTGCAGCAGCTACAGCTGGAAGTGCCAGAAGCAACAGGATGATGGGGGCTGCGCCTTCCCCTGATCAGTCTGGTCACCTCCCACAGAGGGAGGCCAGTCTGTGGCTGTCAGTAGGACATTTCCTGAGGGCTCCCAGACTGTGAGAGAGGGCAGGCTGGGCAGAGGGACTCCCCACCCAGTGCACAAATTTTTGTGCACCGTGCCTCTAGTATCCTTACTAATAAAAACCTAAATAGTTGTCATGCTGTGATGCCCTCACACTGTCACAAAATGGCTGCATGCACAGTGGGAGTGCACAAGTGGGCAGGGCTGGGCTTGACGCTTTGTGCACAGCACAAAGCTTGCCTGGGAGTACAGACTCCTCCCAATTCTGCACGGCAAGGCCTACCTGGGGATCCTGCTTCCTCCCGGCAAGGCCTGCCTGGAGATCCTGGGGGTCCTTCCTCCTGGCTCTATACAGCGTGGAGGTGGGATTCCCAGCCCCAATCTACCTCTTTGGGGCAATCCATCAAAGAGCCCCAGATAGGTGGGCAGAGCCTACCTCTTAAGGGTGATTAATTGCGGGGCTTCCACACTGTGACAGGGCACAGGTCAGCCTGGGGGGACCCTCTCCCGAAGTGCACAAATTTTGTGCACAAGGCCGCTAGTATATATAAAAGCCTAAGCAACCATTAACGACTGAAATGACAGGTTGAGCAGTTGCTGTGATGTGCACTGACCACCAGGGGGCAGATGATTAATACAGGAGTTGTCTCCTGGTGGTCAGGGCGCTCTCACAGCCAACCTCCCACGGCTGGGGTGGCATTGGCATCCGGCATTCGTTCCTTCTGCCCTTCCTGATGATCATTGCCTCCTCTCCCAACTCCTCTCTCAGGCCCCAGGCTGGGATGGAGAACTGGAGGTGGGGGTGGCAGAGGCAGCCCCTTTCCCACGGGGGCCGAGGGCCGGCTCCCTCCTTGGGGCCAGCAGCCAACCTCCCATGTCCCATCCCTCCCCGCAGCTGGCAGGCCCCAACTGGCCCACCACCCGGCCACCGCAGTGGTGGCATGGCAGTGAAGGGAGGCGGAGTGGGGGAGGCGGGGAACCACACGATGGTGGGGCGCTGGCATCCATTCCTTCCACGCCCTGCCCAGCGACCCGTTGCCTTCTCTCCAGGCCCCGGGCTGGGACAAGGAGATGGGTTGGGTGGCAGTGGATGCAGGCCCTTTCCCATGGGGACTGAGAGCTGGCTCTCTCCTTGGGGCCGGTGGCCAACTTCCTGTGCCTTATCCCTCCCTAATTGGTCCTGATCGCTGGCCAAGCATAGGGACCCCACCCATGTACTGGTTCTCTATTCTTTACATAATGTTTAGATTGCTGAGACAACTCAAGTGGGACATCTCATAACTGTTACATGGGAATGCAGTCATAATGATTTATTCTCCATCAATATCAAACTGAAAGAAAATTCTGAAAATTTTCTACATACCTGATATGTGTTGAGTGAAGAAGTCTTTCTAGTGGTTCATGTTTAGGAGAACTATAGAGAAGTGACTTAGGATTGGTGATAAGAATCACAGGCCACTCGCCAAAGATCAAATCTGAAAAGCTAAGGAGGTCATGATCAAAACTAAAGATGCGGTACCTAGAGAACAGAGGAGGATAAGGCAATTAGTCACTTCACATTTTAAGAGGCATAAAGGTTAAATACAATACACAGAACAAATGTAAAAATATAAAAGTATACTTCTTGAGATTATGAATTTGAATGCAGAGTCAATATTGTTTATGTCTTCTTCTCTGGCCTCTATCACTTTATACTTCACATCTGTCACAACAACTGGGATCTGACTGAAGCAATGAATTTAATCATACCTTGATAAATGTCTGGTACATAGCATACACTCTTTAATTTTTAAAATAATTTTTAAATTTTAAATAAACGCTTGTTGAATTAATTCATTTTGAACCTGAGATATTCATCTTAAGCCTAATATCTAACATTCGTCACACCACCAACAATGCTACATAAAATATTACAATAAACACAATTAGAGGGAAAACCAAGATGTTGGCATAGGTGAACACCGAAACTGCTGTCTCACACAACAATTTCAAAACTATAGCTAAAACACAGAATGGACATCATCCAGAAGCACAGGAAAGCTGGCTGAGTGGAAATTCTACAACTAGAAGGAAAGAGGCTCACAGAGACTCAGAGAAGCTGCACAAAGCTGAGGTACAGAGACACATGCGTGGAAAGGATGGGTGGCAGAGGGCCTGGCTGGCTTCCTCTAGCAGGAGGGAAACAGAAACTCCCAACGGCACAGAACCCCAGTCTGACTGCACTGAACTCCAGTTCCGGGTGAGACTCATACAGGGGGAGTCTGGACTGTTATGAAAAGGGAGGAATGCATGGAAACTTAGGGGAGCTGCGAAAGGCAGAGGTCTGGAGGCACATACAAGTGTGTGCAGAGAGGACTGACTGCTGATTGTGCTGCTGGCTTTCTCTAGCAGGAGGAAGACAGAACCTCCCAACTGTGCTGAAATCCAGTTCTGACTGCACGGAACCACAGTTTCGGGTGAGACTCTGGGGACCCAGACTCATATGGGTCCCCGGAATGCATGGAAAAAAAGGGGAGCCAGAAAGGCAGAGATCTGGAGGCACTCAAGTACCAGTGCGCACAAAGAAGTCTGCAGCGATTACTGAGGAACACTGAGACCCAGGGGTTGCGTAGGACAGGGCTGATGGAAAACCAAGGCTGTCTGATCAGCCCTGAGACTCTGCCCCATCCAAGCTGAACACAGAGGCTTTTGCAATTTTGCAAGTATTGTATCATAAGGCTGACTCCAGCAAAGAAGTTCTCCTGGCGTAGATACAGCTGATCCTCACAACCAATCAGCTTGGAGGTCAATTCCTCCCAGTGATACCAAAAACAATCAAGACTTAACTACAACAAGGCTGTACACACAGTCCACAAAGGAGTGCACCAAGAGAGTCCACCTCAGGTAACTGGGGAGGTGGAGCTACTGGGCTACATAGGATACCAAGCGTACAAAGCTACTCTATCAACTCAGGGAAGCAGTGAAAATGCAAAGACAAAGGAACAGATCACAAATGAAAGAAATGGAGGAAAACAAATGACTGGATATTGAGTTCAAAACCACAGTTATAAGGTTTTTCAAGAATTTCCTAGAAAAGATGGATAAATTTAGTGAGACCCAAGAAGAAATGAAAAAGGACCAACTAGAGATGAAAAAAGACCAACTAAAAGTTAAACATACACTGACTAAAATAAAAAATATTATACAGAGACCTAACAGCAGACTAGAAGAACACAAGAATCAAGTCAAAGATTTGAAATACAAAGAAGCAAAAAACACTCAACTGGAAAAGCAAAAGAAAAAAGAATCCAAAAATGTGGAGATAGTGTAAGGAGCCTCTGGGACAACTTCAAGCATACCAAAATCAGCATTATGGGGGTGCCAGAAGAAGAGAGAGAGGAAGATACTGAAAACCTACTTGAAGAAATAATGACTGAAAACTTCCCCCACCTGGTGAAAGAAATAGACTGACAAGTCCAGGAAGTGCACAGAACCCCAAACAAAACGAATCCAAAGAGGACCATACCAAGACACATCATAATTAAAATACCAAGAGCAAAAGACAAGGAGAGAATATTAAAAGTAGCAAGAGAAAAACAGTTATCTATAAGGGAGTACCTATATGAATGTCAGCTGATTTCTCAACAGAAACGATGCAAGCCAGATGGGAGTAGCGAGAAATATTCAAAGTGATGAATAGCAAGAACCTACAACCAAAGCAAAGCTATGATTCAGAATTGAAGGTCAGATAAAGAGCTTTACAGAGAAGAAAAAGCTAAAAAAAGTTCATCAGCACCAAACCAGTATTATATGAAATGCTGAAAGGTACTCTTTAAGAAGAGGAAGAAGAAAAAGGTAAAGATAAAAAATATGAAAAACAAATACATTATCTATCAACAAGTGAATCTATAAATCAAGTGAATTAAAAATCTGATGAACATAATAAACTGGTGAATATAATAAAATCAGGGGCATAGAAAGGGAGTGGACTGACAATTCTCAAGGGAAAACGGATGAGGGGGGTGCAGGGAGAGACTGGACAAAAATCGTACACCTATGGATGAGGACAATGCAGGGGGGAGGGAGGAGCAGAGGAAGAGGTAGCAGCTGGGTGGAGGGGGACTATGGGGGGAAAAAGAGGCACAATTGTAATAATCTGAATAATAAATATTTATTAAATAAAAAATAAACACAATTAGAAACCTTTCACTTGTCTTTTAAATCATTATTTCTATAATTTCAAAGAAAATAACAAAAGTTAAGTTGGCTTGATTTTTCTAAATGTACAATGAAAGTTATAGAATAACCAATTTTGCCCTAGCTGGTTTGTTTCAGTGGATAGAGCATTGGCTCATGGACCAATTCTGGTCAAGGGCATGTACTTTGGTTGCAGACCCAATCCCTGTCCCAGGTTGAGGTGAGTGCAGTGGGCAAGCAATCTCTTTTAGTCTCTCTCCCTTCCTTCCATTCTCTCTAAAAATCAATGAAAAAATATCCTCGGGTAAGGCTTAACAACAACAACAAAAAGGAATAACCAATTTTACATTTTCGAACTTTTAGAACTGAGAAATAATTAATTATGGCAGAACCAATATGTTCACCAAATACTCCATGTGCTCCCCTGCATTTCCCATCTCCCTGGTATTAGGTTGGGATCATGTGACCAGTTCTGACCAATGGGCTGTGTACAGCAGTGACACATATCACACTTCTGGTCCAAGGTACTGGACACTAAGGTGTTGAAATAGTGGCCTTTTAAGATGGAGCAAGTCTGAATCCCTGTCACCCTCTAGAAGGGAGTTGCCTGACTCATACCAGCTTTATATAAATAAAAAAAATAGATATCTGTTGTGTTAAACCACACGTTTATTTGTATCTACAACAAAGCCTGGCCTAATATTACTAATATACTATTTTTAAAAACTATTTTACTAGTACAACTTAAATGTCTAGTAAGGGCAGGTAAAAGTTAGATACTTTCAATAAAACTCCAAATAAAACCCCAGGGTTAGAACACAGGAGAGCAGGTGGGAAGAGGATAAAAAGGTTTATAATTAATATCACTTAAATAAAGAGCTCGATGAAGGATTAGGAACAAGGCAATTCCAGCCTAGCCCACAGCCTTTCAGTCATGAAAAGATGGGTCTTATACGACTCAAAGTAATTATAGGAGCCAGTAGCCAATTTATTACAGGCTTCAAGCCTAGCTTCTACCCAGATTCTATGAAAACCAACTAAAATGAGTAAGTACCATCTACACTGTAAAGCTGCTTTTTAATTAATGGAGATATTAAAAAATGGAAAGAAAACATATTCAGCTCAGCAAATATTTATTGGGTACTTAATATCTGCAGAGCACTGAGTCTTAAACAACAATTGATAATAGTTAAACAATGAAGTGATACTCATCGATACTTACACTAGTGCACTTAAATATTATTATCAAAGTTATAATATATTTAGTTCTCTTTCTATGTTTAATTATACTGTATGCTTTTGATAAGTTATGTTTTTTCTTAGGAAGACATTAACCTTAACAAAACAAATTATCACCTATTTGAAGAACTTAAATCACTAACTCTTTTAGCAATAACTAGAAATGTGGATAAAATTTAGGGAAGCCCTGGCCAGTGTGGCTCAGTTGGTTAGGCATTATCCCATGACTGAAAGGTTACTCATTAGATTCCTGGTCAGGACATATGCCAGAATTTCGGGCTTAATCCCAGGTATTGGGTTTACAGGAGGCAGCCAATCTGTTTTGCTCTCACACAGATGTTTCTCTTTCTCTCCTTTCCTCTTTCTCTAAAAATCAATTAAAAAATAAAAATTAATAATTAAATTAAAGCCCAGCTGGCATGGTTCAGTGGTTAAGTATTGTTTATGAAGCAGGAGGTCACATTTCAATTCCGGTCAGGGCACATGCCTGGGTTGCAGCTCCATCCTCAGTGTGGGCTGTGTAGGAGGCAGCCAATCACTGATTCTCTCTCATCATGGATGTTTCTCTCTATCCCTTTCCTTTACTCTGAAATCAATAAAAAATACATATATTAAGAAAATTTAAAGTTCAAAAGAGAAAATTACTTATTTCTAGTCATAATGTTTTTCTTTCTCTCTTTTAAAATTGTATTGATTTTATGTATTCAATAGTTGCTTTTTGTATGTAGCCTGATTTGAGATCAAATCCACAACCTTGGCATATCAGGATAATGCTCTAACCCCATGGTCGGCAAACTGCGGCTCTCGAGTCACACACAGCTCTTTGACCCCTTGAGTGTGGCTCTTCCACAAAATACCATGGCCTGAATGAGTCAATTTTGAAGAAGTGGCTTTAGAAGAAATTTAAGTTTAAAAAATATGGCTCTCAAAAGAAATTTCAATTGTTATACTGTTGATATTTGGCTTTGTTGACTAATGCGTTTGCCAACCACTGCTCTAACCAATTGAGCTACACCACCAGAGCTGGTCCTAGTGTTTCTCAAAGTTTGGTTTATAGTGTGCCTGATATATATGTATGTATTTATTTATTTACTTACTTACTTAACTAGAGGCCCAGTACACGAAATTTGTGCACTCTTGAGCCCTCTCACAGTCTGGGGAGCGGGCCTAAGCCGGCAGTCGGTCATCCTTAGCGCTGCCACAGAGGCAGGAGAAGCTCCTACCACTGCCGCTGTGCTCACTAGTTGTGAACTCAGCTTCTGGTTGAGTAGCGCTCCTGTGGAAGTGCACTGACCCTCAGGGGCCAGCCCCTGTATTGAGCATCTTTTCCCTGGTAGTCAGTGTGCATCACAGTGACTGGTCATTCCACCTTCAGTTGATTTGTATATTAGCCTTTTATTACATAGGATTTATGTATTTACTTATTTTTTAAATAACATATTTTTGCTCAACAGCTTTTACTTATTTACTTATTTATTTATTTATTTATTTATTTGATTGATTGATTGATTTCAGAGAGGAAGGGAGAGGGAAAGACAAAAATATCTGGGGATTGAGCCCGCAACCTAGGCATGTGCCCTTGACTAGAAACGAACCCAGGACTCTTCAATCCACAGGCCAACGCTCTATCCACTTAGTCAAACCAGGTAAGGCCCTAGTATGCTTTTAAAATAACCATTTTCTTGGATCCTAACCCAGACCAACACAATCAAAATCTCTAGAGGTAGGGCCTAGAAAGTTTTATCTATATATCCTATCTAATAAAAGAATAATGTGCAAATTAACCATCATTCTGTTACATCCACAAGCTACGCCCCTCAGCCAATCAGGAGCAAGTATGCAAATTAACCCAACTAAGAGGGCTGCGGCCATGAAGAGAGCAGGAGGGAGGCTTGGGTTTCCCCAGTGATGAAGGAAGCCAAGTTTTTCGCACACTCTGGGCAGCCCAAGCCTCTACTCCAGGCTACAAAGTTTCAATTATAGAAGACAAATAAATCCCAACAGAAATGGCTGCCACCACAGAATGAGCAGAAGGCTTGGCTCTGCTCCAGGCTACAAAGTTTCAATTATAGACGATAAATAAATCCCATATACCAGGGCCTCCTCTTGGGTCACTGTGGGGGTGTGGCCAACCAGCAAACCACCACAGGCCCCTAGCCCAGGCCGCCCCACGCCCCAAGGGAACCCCCACCCTGATCCAGGACACCCTTCAGGGCAAACCAGCTGGCCCTCACCCAAGCACCTGGCCTCTATCCTATCTAATAAAAGAGTAATATGCAGATTGACTATCACTCCAACACACAAGATGGCTGCCCCCATGTGGTCAAAGACCCTGCCCCCATGTGGACACAAGATGGCCACCACAAGATGGCCAGCAGGAAAGGATAGTTGGGAGGGACCAGGGCTGCAAGGGAGGGCAGTTGGGGGCAATCAAGCCTGCAGGGGAGGGCAGTTAGGGGTGATCAGGCTGGCAGAGGAGGGAAGTTGGGGGTGACTGGGCCTGCAGGGAAAGGCAGTTGAGGGAGACCCAGGCTAACAGGGGAGCAGTTAAGCATCAATCAGGCTGGCAGGGGAGTGGTTAGGGGGTGATCAGTCTGGCAGGCAGAAGTGGTTAGGGGCAATCAGGAAGGCAGGCAGGCAAGCAGTTGGGAGCCAGCAGTCCTGGATTGTGAGAGGGATCCCAGATTGGAGCAGGTACAGGCTGGACTGAGGAAGACCTCGCCCCCATCCCCGTGCACGAATTTTGTGCACCAGCCTCTAATGTATATATAAAATGCCAGAGACCATAACATGACTATAATGACCTAACGACCAGTCACTATGACACACACTGTGGCCAGTGAACTGCCTGATCTGTGTTGGATTGGCCCCAACACCCCGATCAGGGCAGGGCCAGCTGACCAACCACCTTGGCTGGCAGAAACTTAAGGTCTGGGGAGTTGCTCAGTCTCTGTCTCAGACAGCTATGTAGCAAAGCTCTCCTTTGGTGGAAGTGGACCAGGATCAGAGCGCTGGAGTCAGGGATGGGCTGAGGAGGCTTTCCTGGTGGCCACAGCAGTCCCTGCAGGCCATGCACAGCACCTGGGCATCTGGACCCAATCAGAACAGAGGCAGGAATCAGGGCCACAGAGTGCAGGGGGCAGCAGCACAAAGGAGCCAGGAGGTACAAGGCCCAATGTGGGCTCTTACCCCGCCTGCTGGGCCCAGCAGCACTAGCAGGTGGGCCATGATGTGCAATGAGGTGCTGGGGGGCAGGCAGGAAGGGAAGCGAGCCAGGAGGGCAAGGCCCCATGCCAGACAGAGCCCTGAGCAGTGTGGGCAGAGCCGGAGCTGTGAGTGGGCAGGGCTGCAGCCCTACGCCTTTTTGACCTTAGCTTGGAATTCAGAGGTCATCCCCACTTCAAGAGAGGAAGTGGCAGAAAGTGGCAAGGCCACAGGAGGGACAGGAAATGTTGTGGCCATCTTCAGGAAACACAGCTGCCATGGTCTTCAGTAACTATGAACAGATAATCTTTGGTCTCGGTTCTATAGAAGAGGAAGCTGAGATTCAAAGAAGGGAGCCTTCCGAAACACCTCACCCACTTCTCAGACTTGACCCTGTGCAGCCTTGTTTTTGTTGAAGTAGAGGATCAAAAATGTTTTTAAATCTCTGCTATTTTAAGCAGGAAAGAATTTGGCACAGGGAATTGGTGCTTGGAAATCATCAGAAAGCTGCAAGAGTGAGTGTTAGGCTGGGTCCCCTGGAAAGACTCCCTCCCCAGCGGGAGGAGCTGCCCTCTCAGCCACAACTGAATTCTAGGACACTCTGGCACAGCTCTCACCCAGATATTAGAAACTGCTGCCCCCGCAAGTGCCCTCCAGCTCCCCCCAAAAAAGGTCACTGAGCAATGCCTCTGCCACAACTGCTGGTGCACAGACTGGATTCCCTGCAGAAAACCTCCACATCTCTGCAAACATGATCACCAGCAGCAAACAGCCCAGGAAGATGCCTCTGCCCCACTTCTGCCTTCAGAATATTGTTCAACCACATCCAATCGGCAAAAACAAATTCATATCCAGAAACCTAGCTGCAGATGAGTTTGGGCAATTTCAGACTTTCGTCTAAGAGCCAGATCTTGCCAAAGTACCTCATGTGCCTGGTATTGATAAAAATGGGGCCCAGCTGGTGGGGCTCAGTGGTTTAGCATCAATTTATGAACTAGGAGGTCATGATATGATTCCTGGTCAAATTTCAGGCTTGATCCTCAGCAGGGGCATGCAGGAGGCAGCTGATCAATTATTCTCATCATTAATGTTTCTATCTATCTCTTCTTCTCCTTTCCTCTGAAATCGATAAATGTTTTTTTTTTAATGGGGTCATGCTGTATATATGTTATAACGAGTTTTTCACTTCATAAATCACTGATGTGTTTCCTGTTAAAACCATACTTAGAGAACATTATTGATCATTCATTTTAATTGATCTCAGAGAGAAGAAGGGAGAGACAGAGAAACATTGTTCTGTTGTTTCCTGCACTCACTGGACTGGATATTGAATCTTCAACCTGGGCATGTACCCTGATTGGCAATCGATTCACTACTTTCTGGTGTATGGGAAAATACTATTTTGGTACCCTGACCTCAAATTCCAGCCTCCAGAACTGTGAGAAAAATATATTCTGTTATCACACAAATTTATGATATTTTTTATGGCTGTCTGAATTGACTAATCTATACTAATAAAAGGGTAATATGCTAATTAGACTGGTTCAACCAGACATCTTCCGGTCGTCCTTCCACACAAAGCCATAGTGGCAGGGGCTGAAGCAGAGGCAGTTAGGGTCAATCAGGCCAGCAGGGGAGAGCAGTTAGGGGCAATCAGGTAGACAGGTAGAGTTGTTAGGGGTGATCAGGCAGGCAGGCAGGTGAGTGGTTAAGAGCCAGAGGTCCCGAATTGTGAGAGGGATGTCCAAATGCCAGTTTAGGCCCGATTCCACATTGGCAGTCAGACATCCTCTAAGGGGTCCTGGATTGGAGAGGGTGCAGGCTGGGCTGAGGGAGTTCCCCTACCCCCATGCACCTCTAGTTTTTAATAAGATCCTCCATAATTCTTATGCATACTAGAATTTGAGAACTATTTCCTAGTTGATGTGTCTTGAAAATCAAACATAACATAGTGATAACAAACATAACTTTGTAAAAAGATTTTGCACAACAATAAAGATTGCAGGTACACAAATTACTACAAAAACAGAAATATCACAAGTTTTTCCTTAATTGGGATTACCCATGATAGCAATAAGAAAGCTATTATTGCTTTAGTAAACTTAACACGTTGTGGAGGGATCACGAGAATTCTCACTTCATATTACATAGTGTTTTACAAAGTATTATACTTTAAAAATATATTAGCTTGTAAGAACATGTAATAAATAACTTCAAAATGCAATGGGTACTTAATTTTAAAGCATGCATTTAACATTTATGTAAAATGTTTTTTGTACTAGTTCAATAGAAATTTATCTGGCCACTGGGTAAACCTAGCAATAAAATTACTGGTCCATTAAGTGTTAACATGTGTAAGTTTTATTCTGTGGGGTAATTACCCCTTACCTTCTGTTGTTCTTCCAGTCTCCCACCTCAAGTTCCAAAGCGCCCTCGTAGTGACGAGTGTGCAAAACAGGCATCAGTCCACCAAGTGTATGGAGGTGCCCACACATATAAGCTATAGCTGAACTAACCAATGAAAAATAAATGGAATCATGAATAAAAATAATGTGTGGTGCCAAACTCATACAAATATTTCTTCAGAAAAGCAAGATAGGTAGAGAAATATAAAATAATTAAAACAATTAATTTTAATTTTGGAAGCCTGTCTCACCTCATTATTGACCTAACTCCTGGTGATGGAGAAAGAATACTAAATGTTGTATAGTGTCCAAACCAAATAGTCTGGTTACTCTGATTACTTTCCTTTGACAATAACAAAAGCTCCTTCATCTGTTTCTAAAAAAGAAAAAAAATAAAAGAATCTTTTAATTAGGCTCAGGCTGAAATCTAATGTCAATAAATTAAACAACACCCTTGAAATATTATAAGTGTATTATGTTTCGGGCTGACACCCCGCTAATTAATGACCTGTAAGGACCTTTGTAAGTTTCCAACTATTTTCACATATAATATAAAAAGGGCAGATATTACCCCCATTTAATAGATGAGGAAACAAAAATAAGCCTTGTGACCTTACATAATTATTAAAATTTATAAATTTCTTCATAAAAATAAAGAAACACTAACCTTTTCAGCCCTGTATACCACATTGCAATTAATAAAGAGGATACTGATACTAAAACAAAATGCACATTACATCCACAGAAAGCCTTGTACCTGAATGTTTCTAACAGTTCTATTCATAGTAGCCAAAAAATTAGAAACCATCAACAAATTGCATATAGTCATACAACAGAATACTACTTGGCAGTTAAAAAAAAAAAAAGAACTGGCTTTGGCCAGTCTGGCTCAGTGGATAGAGTGTCGGTCTGTGGACCTAAAGGTCCCAGATTCAATTCCAGTCAAGGGTACATACCTTGGCTGCAGGCCCCTCCCTGGCTTGGCCTCTGGTAGGGGTTCAGGAGGCAACCAATCGGTACATTTCTCTCATATTAATGTTTCTGCCTTTCTCGCTCTCTTCCACTGTCCTTAAAAATCAATAGAAAATCAGGTGAGGATTAAAAAAAAAAAAAGAACTTCTCTGGCTGGTGTGGCTCAGTTTGTTGAGCATCTTCAGTGCACCAAGAAGTTGATAGTTTGATTCCCAGTCAGGGCATATGCCTTGGTTTTGGGACCAATCCCTGGTAAGGAGTGTGTGAGAAGCAGCCGATTGATGTTACACAATCAATAAAGCCCTAGTTTTGCTCAATGGATAGAGCATCGGCCCAAAGACTGAAGGGTCCAGGGTTCAATCCTCAGTCAAGGGCATGGACCTCGGATGCAGGTTCAATCCCCAGTTGGATATGTGCAGGAGGAAACCAAATGATGTGTCTCTCTCACATCAATGTTTCTCTCTGTCTCTCCCCCTCCCTTGCACTCTCTCTAAGAAATCAATGGAAGAATATCCTCAAGTGAGGATTAGCAAAAAAATAAAATAAAATAAATCTATAAAAATGTATTTTTTAAACAGAAAAAATTGATACACACAATAATATGGATAAATCTCAGAAACACTGACTGAGCAAAAGAAGCCAAATGCAAGGGTACATTCTGTATGATCTCATTTATATAAAACTCTAGAACAAACAAAAGTAATCTATGCTGACAGAAAACCCAAACAATTGTCCCCTGGAACTGGGGAGTGAAGATTGACTTTACAAGAGAACTTTCTGGGGTTCTTAGTTGTGATGAGAGTTACATATTAGTATAGACATTTATCAAAACTCTGCAAACAACCCAGCCAGCATGGCTCAGTGATTGAAAGTCAACCTATGAACTAAGAGCTCATAGTTTAATTCTCAGTCAGGGCAGATGCCCAGGTTTTGGGCTGAGTCCCCAAAAGCGGGAATGCAGAAGGCAGCCAATCTATGATTCTGTCATCATTGATGTCTCTCTCTCTCTCCCTTTCCCTTTCTGAAATCAATAAAAAATATATCCTATCTAATAAAAGAGTAATATGCAAATTGACCATCACTCCAACATACAAGATGGCTGCTCCCATGTGGTCAAAGGTAGCAGCCCCCATGTGGACACAAGATGACCACCACAAGATGGTCAGCAAGGGAAGGTAGTTGGGAAGAATCAAGCCTGCAGGGGAAGTCAGTTGTGGGTGATGAGGCAGTTGGGAGGGACCAGGCCTGCAGGGGAGAGCAGTTGGGGGCAATCAGGACAGCAGGGGAAGGCAGTTGAGAGGAACCAGGCCTGCAAGGGAGGGCAGAGAATAGGGGCAAGAATAGGTATAGCAATAATAGTGCTGAAGTAGCCAATAATTTCTTCTGGCTATACCTGTAATCACAGAAATCTTTTTTTCTCAAGCATTTTTAGATAAGGACTTATTTCCCTAGGATAATGTTAAGTGAGCCACATATACCTGAGAAAAATAGATTAGCTACAAAGAGAAGTGAGATTTTTACTGTACCTCATCTAAAATTCCAAAGAAATTAAAGGGCTTCTTAGGCCCTGGGTTTAGGGTGGCATCCAAAGAGATGAAAGAATAGTTTCCAAAGGGAGTTCTGTGGACATAATGGAAAGAGCCATCTTTTCTTATGGCAGAATATTTCCTAAAAAATACAAGACAGAAAAGTTTTAGTACAATCATAAAAAAAAACACAATACATTTAAACGTCCTAATATGACACTATGGTTTGCCCCTCTGATCTGACAGAGAAATAGACTGAACTAGATCCACAATGGATAAAGTGTAAAAGAAATTTGCAAGATTGTTCTCCCATTGTCTCTAAAGACAGCAACCAACACACAATGTTGCCAAGTAAAGCAGAGAAGTGGGAGGGGGGGACCCTGATTTTAAGCAGTCCACTAAACATTTAAAGAGATGAGTCAAATCCTAGTGAAATGGTACTTACCGATCATTAAAACTGTAGTGAAATCCTACTAAGTACATAGTAGAATTCTTGAGATATAAAAGGTGTTTATTTCCTAAAACAGGACTACAGAGGATTAACTCATGATAAAACCTTGTAATGAAGTAATCAAATCAGGAGAAAACTGATAGTCTAGTTATGGGTCAGTAAACCTTTTTCAGTTCCTAAAATCATACTGATAACACTCACAGGATCCACATCCAGTAATAAAAGCCCTCACCATGTTATGTGTCAATAGTGTTTAAGTATCTGAAGAGTAGGAGAGTGAAGAGTAGAGAGAAAAGATGGGTAACATAGTACATATAGTACTTGGTGACTAATTATACTCATTAAATATTTGTTAAATAAATGTAAAGGAAAGAATAGATTACATAGGGGTACACATATATTATTCAAATGTCAGAACATTGTAAGAAAATATCTAAGTGTCCTATATGACTTTTTACCTAACAGCATATATGAAAAATACAAATAAACTTCTGAAACTTAATATGCCATCAGGGAACTATATTTAAGCGACAAGAGCCATCAACTATATCATAAATTATCATACATATTACAATTAATAGTCAATTCTATTGCCTTTCTTCTTGGTATTTTTAAAATTTCCATTTCAGGTCTTTTTCCTCATTAAAAAGTTTATTTACATTTTTCCTACTCAATATGTTTCAGAGTTATTCTTCAGGATTTTATGATCTCATATGTTGTTTATATTGCGATATTTTTGACACATTAAAATCCAACTATCTGCCAAAACCAGTTTTGCTCAGTGGATAGAGCGTCAGCCTGCGGACTGAAGGGTCCCAGGTTCGATTCTGGTCAAGGGCATGTACCTTGGTTGTGGACACATACCCAGTGGGTGGCATAAAAGAGGCAGCTGATCGATGTCTCTCTCTCATCGATGTTTCTAATTCTCCCTCTTCCTTCCTCTCTGTAAAAAATCAATAAAATATATTTTAAAAAACCCAACTATCTAAAAATAAACCCAACTAGTTAAAGGAAGAGATTAAAATATGTAATAGTTAATAACATTTTTGAATTCTGGATTTTGGCATTCACTGGGGCACTCTTTTTTAAATTATTATTTTTTGTTACTGACAGTATTCCAAATGAAGAAAATGTTTCCCATTTTCTTTCTCTACCTTCTCCCCTTCCCCATTCCCCACAAGTCTTCACCACCCTCTTGTCTGTGTTCATGGACTATGAATATAAGTGTTTTGGTTTATCGTTCCTCCTCCCTGAAACCATACATCGAGGTATGTCAGTATGTTCATGCGCCTCCGTGCTTTGGGTCTTATTTTGTTGGTCAATTCATTTTGTTCATTAGATTCCACAAGTAAATTATATCATGTGATATTTGTCTTCCTCTGATTGCTTATTTCACTTAGCATAATAGTCTCCAGGTCCTTCCATGCTTTATCAAAGGGTAAAGGGTCCATCTTTTTTACAGCTGTATAGTATTCTATTATGTAAATGTACCATAGCTTTTTTCCCCATTCCTCTATTGATGGCCACTAGGTCTATTTCCACATCTTTGCTATTGTAAATAATGTTGTTATGAACATAAGGGTGCACATATTCTGATTGGTGTTTCAGAGTTTTGGGGATATATTCCCAGAAGTGGGATCACTGGGTTAAATGATGGTTCCATTTTTAATTTTTTGAGAAAACTTCATATTGTTATCCATAGAGCATTCCCATTAGCAGTGAATTAGTGTTCCCTTTTCTCCACATCCTCTGGGGTATTTTTAAGCTCAAGATTTAACTTCAAGATTTCTTTCCTTCAGGTTGATATTTCTGTGATAGATAGATGATAGATAGATATGTGCTATTTATTAAACTCAGATAGGTTAGGCAGTTAGGAACAAAAAATATAAAGATAAGCTTTAAAATGATTAATAAAAAACTTTACTTTCCCAATAAACACTCAGATCCTAAGCCCTATTAATTCATCTTTGAAAATGTTTCTTAACTCCATTCCCATAGTCACAATCATAGACACAGTTAATAAAAAGTGAAAGATTTTCAACTCTGTCCTTTTCTTTTCTCACATTAACAAAAGAGGAATACCTCCTCTTCCAAGTGATGGTGACTAATCATATGGTAACCAATTCTTTTTGACATACCATCCTCAAATTGATGCCACCATTCCCATATCCAGGAATTTAGATAGATTTGTCTTCTCAGGCCCTTTCCATATTATGACTGGACTGCTGCAGGACTCTCCTATTTGGTATCTATACAGCTCCAGTTTCTCCCTCTTTTTTCTTTTTTATCCTTATCTTTTTGTTGTGCAACTGTCTTTATAAAATACTATTTTCATTACGTTACTTGTCTTCTTAGGAACCTATACTGGATTATGTACTATAATCCATCACATCTAAATCTCTATGCTTCTCACTTAAGATCTCCATTAAATTGGCCCCAAGATACCGATTCTCATGATGAACCCTAATTTTGGTGATAACCGGTTTCCTTACTGCTCCCAAAAGTTCATTCTAGCTTTTAAAGCTCAAGGGGTTTGCTTTATTTTGTTTTTGGTTGGGGGTTGATTTTATTGTTGTTGTTTTTGCCTAAAATATACCACTTGAAGTATCTTACTTTTTGAAATGCTACCCCTCTTTTAAGACTGGACACAGCCTAGCCAGTATGGCTCAATGGTTGAGTGTCAACATATGCACCAAGAGGTCACTGGTTCGATTCCCTGTCAGGGCATATGCCCAGATTGTGGATTTGATCCTCAATAGGAAGTGTGCAGGAGACAGCTGATCAAGGCTTCTTTCTCATCGATGTTTTTCTCTCTCTCCCTGCTCCCTTTACCATCCCTTTCTTTAAAAAAGTCAATAAAAAATATTGAAAAATAAAAAAGGCTGGACACAATTTCACTTCTTTTATAGTCTTCTTTAGCTTACAACTAGTAGATAAATATAAGTTCTGAAGACCTAATGCACACCGTAGTCAACAATACTATAACTTCAAAGATGAAAAGAGACTTAATTCTTGTCACACAAAGAAAAATAATTATGTGACAAGACAGACGTATTAGCTATGGTGGTAATCATATTGCAATATATAAATATAACATATTAACATGCTATATACCTTAAACTTATACAATACTATATGACAATTAAGTCCAAATTTTAAAAAAATTTAAATTAAAAATAAAGTCTTCTCTGTCCACTCCAAGCTGACCTCTGCCTTTTCTGATTTCTCAGAGTGATTACCATGTATAATAATCTAGCATTTCATCAGCCATTCCTTCATGTTCTTTTCTAGTTGTTTCCTAAACAATTTTTATCACCTTTAGCTAGACAGACTTCCATGAAGGTATAGGCTATATTTTTTAATATTCACTCTTTTTTTTTATAGGTGACCAGTTTAATAAGTGAACTTACATACAAGGGTTATCTAAGTGGCTGCATGACCGATGGATCTACACCCACCTACCAGAATATACAGAGGCCTTACGAATATTATTCTTGTATCACTCATACTATCTAACCAATGATGGTCTCTCAATAAATATTTGCTACTTGACTGACAATGCAGAAATACTGTGAATTTGTAATCAAAAGAAGAATCTTAACACATTGAGATCAGAGAATCAGTTTTCTAACTCAAGATCCATTCACATTCACAATCTTTTTCATATTCATGGCACATAAAGAAAACTTTAATATTTGTATGACATTCTGGAATGAAAGGACAAAGCAGCCAGAGGTGACCAACTTGGCATTTCAGCCACCTTAGTAGCTGAGAAAATCAATTATCTCAGCATTCCTAAAACCTATAGTATTCTAACTGACAAGCTCTGATCTAAATGACTTCTGCTATGCATCAATGGCAATAAATAAATAATGAAACAAACAAATAAATAAATGTCTATGTGGAAGAATTAAAAGAAAAAGTCCCAAAACAAAAACAAAAAATTGCATATCATACACATTAAAAAATTTTTTTTTCCTTTTCTAAATTACCAGTTTCTGTAAATAGAAATTTCTCTGTTAAAAAATGTTTTCACCCCTTCATTGACTGCACCCTTCTTGTAACACATAATGGTCTGTCATCTGTTCATTACAGTACCTGTAATAATTCTCGACGCTCTCCAGACTTGGAACATTGAATGAATCTAATTAAAAAGAAAAGAGCAAACATCATCTTAAAAAGAAAAATGCACTCTGACCAATGTGGCTGTTGGATGGGCATTATCCCATGCACCAAAAGGATGCTGGTTCAATTCCTAGTCAGGACACATGTCTGAATTGTGGGCTCAATCCCTAGTGGAGGCAGCCAATCAATGTCCCACTCTCATATCAGTGTTTCTCTTTCTCTCTCCCTCCCCCTTCTTCTCTCTCTGAAAATCAGTAGAAATATAAAAAAGAAAAAAGTGTAAACATGTTAATGACTAAAGAAAAATTACAATTCTTTCAATAACACTTTAAATGGTAGAATGCCAATAAATTAGATTCATAGTTTTTAAAATTTGAAAATAGAATTCAGATTATCTGGAAATTTGTTTAAGGCATCTAGTATACTGGAGAATAATAAATACTTTGAGCCCTAACCAGTTTGGCTCAGTGGATAAAGAGTCGGCCTGCAGACTCACTTGTCTCAGGTTTGATTCCTGTCAAAGGCACATGTGTACTTTGGTATAGAGGAGGCAGCTGATTGATGTTTCTCGCTCATCGATGTGTCTAACTCTCTCTCCCTCTCTCTTCCTTTCTGTAGAAAATCAATAAAATATATCTTAAAAAATAAATAAATAAGTCGTTTGAATTATGTACTATTTTAAGAATACACATCACTGAAAACATAAGACTGGATGGTTATTGCTATTGTTTTAAACATGTGATTCTGGAAGCCAGCAAGGACTGGATTGATGCCTGATATATGGATATATACCAAGTACCTCTAAAAAACAGATTACTTTGATAATAGTCCCTCTCCTCTTAAATCTTAAAGAAAATTCAGTAAGGAAGGAATTACATAATGGTAAGGGTTAAGGTTCAGGATGTCATAGAATATATATCTGGAAAATAGAAGCCTGGTGCATGAAAATTCATGCACTGGAGGGGACATCCCTCAGCCCAGCCTGCCCCCTCACACAATACGGGAGCCCTCAGGAGCGGAAGGCAACCCAGCGGTCAGGGGAAGGTGATGCCCCCATTATACGTCTGCTGCTGCCACTGCCGGTAGCACAAGCCTCAGCCAGCCCTGGTTACCTGATCCTTAGGTAACTGCCATCCAAGGCTTGCTTGCACCTCGGGCTGGCCCTGGGCAGCTGGGGGCTGAGGTTAGGTCCAGCCAAACTGTGTGCCCGCCACCCCCACAGTGGGGCTTAAAGGACTGAGAGACTCCAGCAGGGCTGAGGGGACTGGGCGCTGGCATCTTGTGGCTATGGAATTCACCATCTTTGTGATGATGTGACTATCAACTTGCATATTACCTCTTTATAAGATAGGATACAGTGATTTCATAGTTTGACTGACTACTTCAATTCCAGGAATCCAATACATTTCTAATAACCTTAGAAATTAATCTGTAAGTCCAATCTAACCCCAAAGAAATATAATGTATATGAAACTTCTTGCTTAGTAAGAGAAAAATTTTTATAAATTTTAGTAAAGATTAGTTTCTGCTCCTATGATAGCACAACATGTATGTATGTGCCCATTCCACAAATATTTATGCCTATCCAAGTTAAGTTAGATTATTATGAACTCCAAGGACTATGCAGATTATTTAAACACAAGAGTCTATTTGATATCTCTTTCTTGAAATAAGTCAGCACTGTGACTTGGAAAACTTTTTAAAAAAATACACATATTTATTCTTTATTGCAAAAGAATTTGACCTATACCACTAATTAGGATCAGGGGAAAGGGGAAATATAAATATAGCAGAGAAAGTTGTAAGCCAGATATCCTATTTTCAATTTATAATTCATAATTGCTTTGTAGGCATCTTTTAATCAAACCAACAGCTGTATATTTCACCAGATAGACTTATTTGCTTAAAATGGTAGAATTTTTAAAAATATAAGTAGGTACTTGCCACCAATGAATAATCAAATGAAGCAGACAAAATAAGTAACTAACCAGTAAGAAAGTCAACCTTTATAAAACAAAGAAATCTACTACCATCATGATACTTTTAGAGAAGAGTTCATTTCCTTACTATCACAACAACGATCATCTAAAAAACAGAAAGGGATTATCCATTTCTCTCCTCATGCAGATGGGGATTTACTTGCAATTTTCATTTATACACAGTAAAAATCATTCTTTGTGATGTACAGTTCTATGGATTTTGAGAAATGCACAGTAATATATGTACCACCACAATCAATATACAGAACAGTTCCACTATCCACCAAAATTCTCTCCTGATGGCCTCTTTATAGTCAACCTTCTCCTCATCCCTAACCCTGACAACTGCAATCTGTTATCTATCCATAGTTTTGCCTTTTCTTGAATGTGATAAAACTGGAATCATACAGTATATAGACTGACAAGTTTGGCTTCTTTCACCTAGCAAAATGCGTGTTTTTTAAAATATCCATCTGCAAGAAGCTTTTCTTCCAAGTAAAAGCGAAAGGACCATACCAACTTTCCCCGGTAAGGCCAACATTAACATCTTAATATTTACTTATTTTTAAAATATATTTTTATTGATTTCAGAAAGGAAGGGAGAGAAAGATTAATGATGAGAGAGAATCACTGATCGGCTGCCACCTGCATACCCACACTGGGGATCAAGCCCACAACGTGGCCAAATGCCCTGATGGAGAATCGAACCATGACCTCCTGCTTCATAGGTTGACACTTAACCACTGAGCCACACCAGCCAAGTGACATCTGTAGTTTTAAAATCACATATCATAGTTGTATTTCAGAACGGTGGCCTTTAGTATTTCTAAACCTAGGTTACAATGTTCCATTTTATAATCTAAACTAGGGGCCTGATACATGAAGATTCATGCAAGAATTGGCCTTCCATCCCCCGGTGGGCAGCACTGCCTTTGCTCTGGTCCGAGCTGCCTTCCTGCCTTCCCTTGCTGCCCAGAGGCCCAGAGCAGCTGGGGTGGTGCAGAATGCCTACGTTGTCACCATGGTGACGTCACAAGCATCTGGCCCGACTTCCGGCCACTTGGTGCCTGTGTATGCAAATTAACCTGCCATTTTGTTGGGTTAATTTGCATATTCACTCCTGCTTAGCTAGTGGGCATCGTGAAGGTACGGTCAATTAGCATGTTACTCTTTTATTAGGTAGATTAAAGAATCAAGGGCCCTGGGGGGAATAAAAATATAGCCTTAATTATATGTGGGTCTGGACTCTTACCATGATTTCCTTTGATATCAAGCCACTTGGTTTTTTCCATGACCCTTGTCTTCTTCAGAATACTGTGGTAAGTTTGCCATTCTACCTTATGCTGCATAGATCCCAACAGGTCCTTTGTTTTGGCATCTGTCAGATCTCCTGCAATTTACAGAAGAAATGAATTGCAATACAAAATAAAACCAAGAGAAGGTTCAAGATTCAATTTATTTTTTATGCACAGAAGGAACAGATACTTAAAGTATTCAACATGTATAAGCATAGCCATTTTTGAGTCCATTTATTTGTTCCTAATAGCTTAGCAAATGCCTATTTAACCTCCTACATTAGAAATGGGTTGTGAAAAATATATATCTTTAAAGAGAGCATGGACTGATCAGTGTGGCTCAGTGGATTGAGCACTGACACATGCACCAAGAGGTTGCTGGTTCAATTCCCAATCAGGGCACATGTTCAGGTTGCAGACTGCATCCCCCATGGGAAGCAGTCGTTTGATATTTGATGTTTCTATCTTTCCCTCTCCTTTCTTCTCAATCTAAAGATCAATAAAAACATACTTCAAAGAAAAGAGAAGAGCATGGGACTCGAACAAAAATTATAAGAAATTCCAACAGTCTAGGCAGGTGCCGAAGGTCCATGGCAACTGCTGTAATCTAACCAAACATTTTTACAGCAAGAAGCAATCTGACAAAGAAATACCAATATTTCTAGAAAACTAGACAGACCCTTGAACTAGAGGTCTGCCATAAGATGAGAACTACTAATCTATCATATCAGTAGAGGTGTTTCAGTAAGTTGGGTGGGATGAATCCCCTAGTAGACAAGAAAGATGCTCCTTTAGTTTCTTCTCCTCCAACATGGTTTGGGAGCAAATGGTTAGGGGTTTGAAGACTCTAGGGAACCCAAGTCTCAGAAATACCAAGGGCCTCAAACAATTGACAAAATAAGATTAACTGTAAAAAAACATGGAAATATGAGTATGTTTTGTTTTAAAGGTAACTTTTGAGTTGTGGTTGAAGGGCTTTCCCTAATCTTTCAAATTCAGGAATGCAACATAAAAAAACAGGTACAAATACAGCAGACATTAAGATGAGAACAGAGTCCTGCTTCTACCGCTTTAACAAAACCTCGCTATGACAAATCTTTTATCCTGGATGGTGATTCAGTTATACATAGGCAAATGGAATTGTACTGTGTCATCTCCTCTACAGGAGGGCTCACCTGGGGCTGGGGCTCTAGTGTTTCCAACGTTCCCAAAGTGAAGAGCTGCAGGCCTGGCTATCATTCTACCTCTGCACCACAGAACAACATGATAGCACAGCAATCTTCCCTACCTGTTACTAGGACAAGGGCTGGTTGAATGATGTCAATAGTTTCAGAACAGAACTTCTCTAAGTCTGTAGCTCTGCCTGGGTCATAAAACTTGCTCAGGTGAAGGTCGGATATCTGCCGAAAGCCGTATTAAACAGATATCTGAGTCAGCAAGAGGCAGCACGTACAGAGCAACCCAGGGGCGCTCTCTAGGGGGGTAGGAAAAGGCAAAGATGCAGTGCAACAGAGAACCCACCCCCTCCAGGGAAGGACCGACCCCCACCCCACCTCCACCCCCGCCAAGAGTTTGGGGCCTGAATGGGCTCAGGTCCTGCCCCCACGGTAACTGCCAGCGTCTCACCAAGTCCTGTCAGCTCTGCACCCAGCCTCCCCTCGCTCCCCTTCGCTAGGCTCCCCCAGCGTCACCTGCAGACCCCAGAAGATATTGCTGGCTTCAGGGCCCGGCGCAGGGTGCGGCCTCCTGGGGACGCGGATCTGGGGCAGCGGCGAGGTCTGGCCGGCCAGGCCGTAGTACTCCAGGAGCACGGCCGTCAGCGCCGCCGCCACCAGGCCCGCCACCACCCTGAAGGCCAGCACTGCAGCCATACTGCCCGCCCGGCCCGGCGCAGCGCCCGCGGGAGCGGCTCTGGCCGACCTTTGGGACTCGGTCGCGGAGCCTACCGCGCCGCTCTGGAACGCCGCCGCTGGCACCTGCGCCTTCCCGGGCGCCTGCCCCTCGCGGCCGCCTGCAGCTCTGGGTGTGGTTTGCTCAAGTAATGAGGGCGAAGAAAAGCAAACCGAGAGACCCCCAGCGCCATGGAGGTGGCCGAGAGGTGTCCGGGACGGAGCCGGTTCCGGTAGGCGGGGCTAGAACTCTGGCCCCGCCTTAGTCATTTCTGACCTCTGGGGAGTCAGCTTCCTCACCGATAAAACAGCTTAAGGATACCTCCGGGGCGTGTTTCTCAGGGTTGAGAATCAAAGTATGCGCGAGGACACCTTTTAAAATGTAGTATACACACACACACTAATAATTAATAATAATAATAATAATAATAATAATAATAAATTGCAGTACACATGTGACAGTTGACTTTCTCTGGCCCCTTCTGATTATTAACAACCTGCTTCCATATGTGGGTTTTTTTTTTTTTAGATGTAATACCAATGTTTTGTAAAATATTTTTCTCTTGCAGAAACCGGCTCAGTGGAGAGAGCATTGGCCTGCGGACTGAAAGGTCCCAGGTTCGATTCCGGTCAAGGGCATGTACCTTGGTTGCCGGCACATCCCCAGTAGGGGGCGTGCAAGAGGCAGCTGATCGATGTTTCTCATTGATGTTTCTGACTATCCCTCTCCCTTCCTCTCTGTAAAAAATCAATAAAATATATTTTAAAAAATATTTTTCTCTTAAACCTGATTTCACATGCATTTAAGTTACAAAGTATTCCAATAGAGTGTATAACATTCATTTAATACATTTTAAATACTTACAATGAGCCAGGCACAGAAGAATTAGATTCCCCGGCTGAGGAAAAGAGTGAAGAAATAAAATGGAGTTACTATGTCAAACTGCTAAATTATAAAAATCAAGTAGGCTAAGGCAAAGGGAACAATTTTCTTGCTTTAACTAGCCTGGGAACTTAAACTTTGGAATCTTTCAGTTGTGCAGCAACGCCTGGAGATACCCACATTCCACAAACCTTTGAAGGACTTAAGAATGTTCATGTGCTGTCAGACTGGTGAGCATCGACCCAGGAATCAATAGGTCATTGGTTCAATTCTTGTCAAGGCATATGCTTGGGTTGCCAGCTCAATTCCCAACAGGGGGGCGTGCAGGAGGCAACCAGCTGTATCTCTCTCACATTGATGTTTCTCTCTTTCCATCTCTCCCTTCTTTCTACTCTCTCTAAAAATCAATGGAAAAAGATACCCTCAGATGTGGATTAACAACAACAGAAAAAGAATGGACAGTATTTCTGAGTGACAGAGATGGGGGGGGGGGTGTAATGGGGAAAAGCATTTTCTACCAGGACCTAACAACATGAACTAAAGTATTAAGGTTTGAGAAAATGCATATTGAGGAGACAGTAAGTATTTTGTTTGGCTGGACCTGGGTATTACCTAGAAGAATAATAGTAATGAGACCAGACCCTTCCACAATCAGCCACATTGTAGAAGGCCTTTATAAATGCCAGGAATGAAGATAAACCTGGCAATAGCATAGGAAACAGATTGAACAGGGGAGTTATAACAGAAAATCCTATTAGAAGGATATTCAAATACTCCAGTGCTATGATCAGAATGTGTCCCCACAAAATTCATATGTTGAAATCCTAATTCACAATGTGATAGTATTTAGAGGTGGAACTTTGATCCAGTCCTCCTGAAGAGGATTAGTGCCCTTATAGTAAAAAAGACCCTAGGGTGATACCTGCCCCTCTTTGAGGCCACGGACAAGTTAATAAGTCTGCCTGTAGAAGGGCTTTGGCCATGCTGCACTCTGCTCTGAGACTCCCAGCCTCCAGAACTGCGAGAAATAAATTTCTATTCTTTACATGCCACTCAGTCTGTCTTACTTTGTCTTAGTAGCTTGAACAGACTAAGCCATCCAGGTAGTGAGAGGAAAATGGAGGAAGAAGGAAGATGGAAGAATATGACACTGAAATTAGAAAGGAAGAATCAGATGTAAAATTGTAAATACAGAACCTATAGAATTTGACAGCTGACTGGCTATCTGAGGGGAAAAATAGTTAAAAGTTAATATTAGCCCAGCTGCGGTGGATCAGAGGTTGAATGTCAACCTATGAACCTGGAGGTCATGGTTCAATTTCTGGTTAGGACTCAGTAAACAAGATTTTATTCTACTGGGTAGCTCAATTGGTTAGAGATCCCAATACATCATGGTTGCTGGTTTGATTCCCAGAGCACATACAAAATAATCAACCAATAAATGCATAAATAAGTGGAACAAAAATCAATATCTCTCTCTTTAAAAATCAATAAGTACAAATGAAAAATATAAAAATGTGTGCTCCATTTGACCTGATATTTCTACATGTAATAGCTAATCCTAAGAAAAAATATGGATGTTTATAGAGATTTACCAATAAGTAAGATTATTAAAGCAAAGTTTACAGTAGGAGAAAATTAGAAACTATAGTAAGTGGTCCACAATAAGTCTTAAAAATAGAATGGCATAGCCATATAAGGGAATAACATGCAGTAATCTTACTATTGAAGAAAAATAGCATGTTAACATGTTAATAAGTATTTTCTGAAACTAGAGTATAGTACACACATACACACAGAAAAAAGCCGGAAAGCATATATACCAAACTATTAATTATGGTTATCTTGGGATACTGAGATTATATGAAATTATGGTTATTTATGTTTGCTTTGCTCATCCATATTTCTGAGTTTTCAATAATGATCATGTAAAGAGAAAAATAACCATTTTTTTTTTGAGTTAGCAAAATTTTCTATAGAGGACAGTAAAAACTTTAGGCTTTGTGGGCCAGACTTTTTTATTGCAACTATGCAAGTCTACCATTACACAAAAGAATGAGGTGGCAGGGTTCCAAAAATACTTTATAAATATGAAATTGGAAGTTCATATACAGTGGTACCTCGAGATACGAGTTTAATTCGTTCCGTCACCTTGAGGCTTGGGAAACGATGAAACGCTCGAGTGGAGGTAAACTGGTGGGTCGTGTGCAGCCGGCCGATCCAGGCGATTACTCCTATCTCAAATGTTGCTTGTATTTCAAAGCAAAAATCGCTGGCTCGACAGCTCATCTCTCAAAAATCTTGTAGGTTAGGGTACTCGTATCTTGAGGTACCACTGTATTATGAAATGTTTTTCTTTTGATGTTTTCAACCATGTAAAAGCTGTTCTTAGCTTAAAGGCTGTACAAAACAGGCAACAGGTGATTTGGGAGCCATATTTTGCTAACACGTTTGAGGATAACTATTCCTTTCTTGCACAACGCATGTTCCTTCAGTGCTGAATTATCTTGATTTTTCCGTTTGGTTTTCCAAGTTCTTATCACTAACTCAAATTTGTTACTAGTTGTCGAAACCTCTAGTTGGTACTTTTAAAACCTTCAAATATTGTGTCATTTTTATTTCTCAGAAGTGGCCTCTTTCATAGTTTTCTGACTTCTCACCTGGCTTGTTTGCTCACCATGTCTGCTACACAGTTGTTATCCTGGTATCTGCTTTCACTCCATGCCTAGGAATTCCTCTTGCCTTTCAGCGCTGTTAATAATACATTGTTTTATGTATTTCTTACATGAATTCACCTGCACAAAGAGCCTAGAGAGAATACATACATGGTTGACAGGCTTCACTGACAGGTGCTCAAACCATTATAGATCCTTCTTGGGTCCTCTTTTCAAAATTTACTCAGATCCTGGACAAATACATTTGTTCATGTTTATTTAATGTTCAACAGATCACTGAACACCAAGATTGATGCAGTCTTCTGCAAACTGGATCCTGTAACTCCTTCTGTTACAGGATAATGAGAAACTAGGAAAATTCCAGGGCAAGAGGACTAGGGAAACTGAGACAAGAAAATTAAACAAGTCCAAGATCATATATTTTTCAACCAAGGATGCTTGAGAACAAATGACTAATACCTCTCCTCGCTAACCAAAAATGCAGGAAAGAAGGGGGAATTTTAATGCCTCCCTAACCACAGAATACACAGTGTAAATCACCCTAGAACTGTTAAGGCAGGGGAGGGCAAGAGGAAAGAAAGAAGAGAGAGATTTATCTCAAAGAAGTCAGTCGTTTTGGGGAAGGAGGAGAGAAGAGGGAGTGTTCATCACACTGTTTAAACTGAGAAACCAGCAGTCTTGGGGCTTGTTAAAGATAAAATTGCCAAATGCTTCTCATAAATTCTGAGAAAGCCATAAAAAGGTAAAAGGGAGACCTTAATCTGTACCAAGATATTCAGCAGAGAAATTTAAAAACCTATAGACAGAAGGGAATATAACCTCTTAAATCTCCACCACTTCTCAGACTAGCTGGGAAATTGGTCTGTGCTTTCATAAGCCAGAGGTATGACAGATTTGCTTGCCTTGCTTCTTTAATGAATTTACTTGCTTTATTTAATAAATTTGCTTTACTACAACACCATCAGCTGGGGTCACTCTTTGAATTCCTTCCTATGAGATAGACATGAAACAAGGAGAAGAGAGCACTCTCCCTTCAACTCGAGGAGCTGATATCTTTTTTTGGTGTTTCTGATGCCTATAACACTGAACTACTCCCTGAATGTCTAAACAAAATTCCTTTCATTGAACATTCAGTCTCAATCCTTCTTAGTTGTATGCATCTTGATTAATATCCTGACTCTTTCCTCCTACCTGTGTTATCTTTGGCCAGTTCTTTATCTGTCTGACCCTCTTTTTCTAAACCCTTTCCCCCTCCACCAGAGCTAAAATGCTGTGGTTGATCACCTACAAATGTTACCTGTTCAAAGTCTGTGGGCCAATTTTCAATACAACAAAATTTAGAGTAAGGAAAGGTTTATTGATCAAGAAGGCCCAACTCAAGCAGATGGGGGTGGCTTCTAGCTTTCAAAAATCCATTTTAAGAGAGCCCAGAATTCAGTCATCTTTTATATCAAGGGGAAGGAAGAGAATAAGGCAAAAGTGGATGGGGGTTGTAGACAGCTAGGCGATGGCAGAGATCCAAGGAAGAGGGAAATTTCTAAATCTCTGTTTCCAGTTGGTACATTAATTCCCCCTCCCCTCCCCACACACACTGATTTGCATGCAATCTAGAAGATCTTATAAATCTTTGATAAGCAGGCTAGAATTTAGAGAGAGAGAGAAAGCAAGCATTTTACTAATTACACAAGGAGAGAATATTCTGACCAGCTGTGTCCTTAAATGAAACCTTTGGCTCCAGGGCTAAGCGTGAACCCAAGATCGCAGCCTATTTATGACTTTTAACCCAAGTCTGATTCAATTTAAATCAGAAATTGTGGGAATTTCTCAATTGTGGGAATTCTTATCTCTAAAATTAAGCTAATCCCACCAAACCTAGGTTTGCAAGCCAACCCCAGAAATAAAATCCCTGAACCCAGGCCTGATTCTTTATAAACTGGTCCTGAAGGCTCCAGCCTTAACTACTTCATCACATTCTGAGGACTTTCTTTGTTCTAACAGAGGCTGATTCCGCCTACCGCTGTGGAATGACCTTAGTCCAAGCAAGACTTGCAACTCCTGTTGTAACGTGGACCACCCATCCATATCCACCTGCTTCTCAGCTCAATATGGGAGTCTCTTTCTTCAAGTACAACCTGTCCACACAGATTCCAGTCAAGGGCACATACCTTGGTTGCAGGCTAGAGCTCAAGGGCACATACCTTGCTTGCAGGCTAGAGTGCATGCAGAGGCAACCAATCAATGTGTTCTCTCACATCCATGTTTCCCTTTCACTCTCTCTAAAAATCAATGGGAAAATATCCTTGGGTGAAGATTTTTAAAAAATTGTTTTGAATAAGAAACTAGCACTCTTGTGACAGGTCCTTATAAGTAGCAGGAGTAGAAACTGAGAGGGAATTAGAGCCAGAAGATGAGAATCCTGGTACTATTCTATTTTTTTTGTTTGTTTGCTTCTTCTTTTAAAATGTATATTTCTTTTAGTAAGCATAAAACTCATGTCTATATTGTTTTGTTTTCTAAACTGATCATGAAATTCGGAGTGTCTCCCTGTATGAGGAGTCTGGATTCACTTTTCCACCAAATACTCCAAAACAAGCAATCATCGATCAAATCAATAAACATTCCCCATACTGTGCATATCTTTCCAAATTTGCAGAGGGTATACAGGATTTGTTTGTGAACGTGTTCCAACACCACAACATTCAAGTTGCTGCCATTTTAAAGTCATACCCAAGGACTTCCCGATATTTATATATCCAACAAGCCAAAGATTAAGCAAAATTAAAAGAAAAAGTCCCTAATGTTGAAAAAGAAGGAAATATACATTTTAAGAATACATTTTTTATTGACTTTTTAAAAAGAAGAGAAGGAATGGAGAGAGAAACATTGATGTGAGAAAGAAACATTGATCAGTGGCCTCCTGTATGCACCCTGACCCCTCTGGTGATTGAACCTGCAACCTAGGTTATGTGTCCTGACTGGAAATCGAACTGGCAAACTTTTGGTACATGGATGACACTCCAACCAACTGAGCCACACCAATCAGGGCAGAAAATATTTCTTGACAAGGCACATGCCAGGCCCAATTGAGACAATCCAGGAACTCTCGTCAATAAACACACACACACAAGGCTAGGCTAACAATTATCACCCATGTAAAAGAAAAGAATAACAGGAAGCTGGATAATTACTAGAATTGTAAAAATAATTTTTATAATTATTTTTAAAACAGCTTTTACAAATCCAAACCTTCAGTTCAACCTAGATATATACTTACATGTACATATGTATAAGTTTTATCTTTGTATGTATCCAAGTTTTGTCTGCACAGTATTTTTTCTCAACTTTATAAAATAATTTTTTAAACACACAATATACTTTTTCTCATAATCTAGGATAAATTCATGTTATCATCCAAGAATTTGGTATCTGACCATGATTCTCTTTGAGGGATGGTTAAGACCTGACAGTATATATATACTGTGGTGCCAGGGAAAAACATTGAGGTCGGGAGAGCCTGACTTGCCCAAGATGATATGGGGAGTTCCAGCCAACAGAGACTCTAATATGTGTTCACTAATTTGTGCTTGTCCTGCCTCCAGGGGGAGCACCTCTGAGCAAAAGCTTCAGTGTTCTTGGGATGGGATTGGTTGTCTAAGAGAGGAACCTGCCCCTCCTCCTCTGGTCATGCTCCTCTCAAAACCCCTTCCAGTTGGTGGTGGGAGGCTTGGCCTCCATGGATAAACAGCATGTTTTCTTTTGTCATTCAGTCATATCCTTGATGTGATGATACCCTCTGAACACTGGGTATCAGAATCTGTGGAGCTGGTGCTAGTGAGCTGTTGCCTGGGGTGGGAGTGGTCCTGGGTGGCCAGCACAGAGATGGAGTTCTAAAGCCAAAATTCAGAGTGCCAAGAACTATTGGGTCTGGACATCAATGCTTAGTGAAGGACATGGGAGTTGGGCAAAGTGGGCAGAGCCAGGACGAAGAGGGGAAGACCAGAGACCTAAGAGTGGAATCCACCCCTCCTCTGCTGGTTGGGATTCAGTAGAGGCTGACTTCTATATATTGTCTCTATTCAGTTATGAGTCAGGAGCTCTGGGTAAATAATAACCCTTTCCACTCAACCAACACTAGAGGTATGTGAATAGAGATCAGGGCTCTCCTGGCAGGAGTACTGTTAATGGGACTAAGGCATCTCTTATGGAGGACTAGGAGAAAAAACGTCATCTACCCTTGTCAGTAAGTGGGGTTCAGTAAATGGGAATCTGTGAATTTAGCTGACAAAAGATAGATTGACAGGAGAAAAGGAATACAAGTTTACAAACATTTTTTAAAATATATTTTATTGATTCTCCACAGAAAGGAAAGGAGAGGGATAGAGAGCCAGAAACATCAATGAGAGAGAAACATAGATCAGCTGCCTCCTGCATGCCCCGCACTGGGGATGTGCCCACAACCAAGGTACCTGCCCTTTGACTGGAATCAAACCCGGGACCCTTCAGTCTGCAGGCCGACGCTCTATCCACGGAGCCAAACGGTTTCGGCAGTTTACACAATCCACAGTTTACAAAATGTGTTATATATGGGCAGGATTTCTCAACAAAGTAATGAAACGTAACTAAAAGTAGCAGTTAAGACTAGTGAGCTTATATAGACCCTTCTCAACAAAGGTTTGGGTTTAAAGGGAGGTCAATTTTAGGGAAGTAACTAGGAAATACATGGAGGAACTAATGGAAGAGTTGTGTGTGGCTGTTTGTGTGTGTGTGGGGGGGGGTTTGTACTTTGCTAGGCCATTGATTTTCTTTTTTGCTATGATGATGATGAAAAACATACAGTTTTCCATTTTTTCATTATAGTTCACATTTAGTATTATTCTGTATTAGTTTCAGGTGCACAACATAGTGGTTAGTCAATCATATACTTTACAGAATGGTCCCCCTATTATTTCAAGTTCCTGCTGACCCATACATAGCTATTGCATTATTTGCTTTTTTTAAAAAATATATTTTATTGATTTTTCACAGAGAGGAAGGGAGAAGGGACAGAGAGCCAGAAACATCGATGAGAGAGAGACATCGATCAGCTGCGCCCCGCACACCCCCCAATGGGGATGTACCCACAACCAAGATACATGCCCCCGACCGGAATCGAACCCGGAATCCTTCAGTCCGCAGGCCGACACTCTATCCACTGAGCCAAACCGGTTTCGGCTGCTTTGTTTTTTAAGTAAGGTTCATTTTTTGCAGGCTCATCTTGGTGCTGGTTCTCTGTCTTCTGTGATAAGGCTCACTCTCCACATCCTGGTCCGGGAGCGGGAGGGAGGAAATTCATGCCACCTTTATGAAGAGAAATTTATGCCCTGCTTTTAGGCAGATAAGTACAGAGAACCGTTCCTGTATCTGTTGATTATTAGTTGCCTTCAGCTAGAAATAATCCTTGCGCCAAAGTGGCATGTTTTGGGGTGGCATACGGTGATCACCTTCATGGATCCTATTTTCAAATAATAACTTTTATTTTACTCAAAACTACACATACACTCAGTGTAAGGAAGTGGTATTTCATTCCCTACATTTGCCACTAAGAAAATGTTTACTACTCAGAAAATGTTGGGTTCCAAGTGTTCCTCATTCAAATCTTTCAGAGGAGACTTTCAGTTCTAGAACTCAGTTCTTTGTTATTGACCTCCATATTTCTCTCAACATGCCTATGGTGATAGAATGAGGCTTTTAGGATTAAGTGATATCCTATGACTCCCTCTAAGGCACTAGCCTTCTTTGACAACAACAAGTAATGCCCTCAAGGACTTTCATTCATACTCCCAGAACCCACAATTGTATTACAATTTTGGTAAGGACAGTATGCAACAGTTCACCTAGTGTGACTATGCCATCTCTATTTAGAGCAGAGTTGTATTGTATTCTAGGATGGGGAAACAAACTTTTTCTGCAAAGGGTAGTTAGTATATAGTTCAGACTTTGTGGGCCATCTGGTCTCTGCAGCAAGCACTCAGCTAAAAGCAGCCAGAGAAAAGTGGCAGTATTACAAAAAAAAAAAAAAAAGTTACAGACCTGAACTTTGAATTTCAAATAACTTTCCCATTTCACAGAAAAATATTTATTTTTATTTTTCCAACTATTTAGAACCATTCTTAGATTAGATGGTATAAAAATAAGTATTGGAAATTAAGGTATCTAGGAATAAACCTAACTAAGGAGGTAAATGACCTCTACTCAGAAAACTACAGGACATTGAAAAAAGAGAGAGAGGAAGACATAAACATATTGAAGAACATACTGTGTTCATGGATTGATAGAATCAACATAATTAAAATGTCCATACTACCCAAAACAATCTATAGATTCAATGCACTCCCCATTAAAATACCAACAGCATATTTCACAAACCTAGAACAAACTCTCCAAAAATTCTTCTGGATTAAAAAAAAAAAAAAGACCCCAAAAGCTGCAGCAATCCTGAGAAAGAAGAACAAAGTAGGAGAGATCTCAATACCAGATATCAAGCTGTATTACAAAGCCACTGTTCTCAAAACTGCCTGGTACTGGCACAAGAACAGACATGTTAACCAATGGAACAGAACAGAGAACCCAGAAATTGACCCAAGCCATTATGCTCAATTCATATTTGACAAAGGAGGCAAGAGCATACAATGGAGTCAAGACAGTCTCTTTAACAAATGGTATTGGGAAAATCGGACAAATACATGCAAAAATATTAAACTTGACCACCAACTTACACCATACACAAAAATAAACTCAAAATGGATAAAGGACTTAAACATAAGATGGAAAATCATAAAAATATTGGAGGAATTCACAGGCAGCAAAATCTCAGACATATGCCAAAGCAATATCTTCACCAATACAGCTGCTAGGGCAATGGAAACTAAGAAGAAAATAAACAAATGGGACTACATCAAAATAAAGAGCTTTTTGTACAGCAAAAGAAACCATAAACAAAACAACAAGAAAGCCCACTGAATGGGAGAACATATTTGCCAATGTTATCTCCAATAAGGGTTTAATATCCAACATTTACAGGAACTCATACAACGTAACAAAAGGAAGATAAACAACCCACTCAAAAAATTGACAACAAACCTAATTAGATAGTTTTTGAAAGAGGACATAAGGAAGGTCAAGAGACATTTGAAACATGCTCAAAATCACTAATCATCCCAGAGATGCAAATCAAAATGACAATGAGGTACCATCTCACACCTGTCAAAATGGCTATCATCAACAAATGACAAGTGCTGGAAAGGAAGTGGAGATAAAGGAACTTGTGTGTACGGCTGGTGGGAATGCAGATTGTTGCAGCCGCTGTGGAAAACAGTATGGAGATTCCTCAAAAAATTAAAAATGCAATTCCCATTTGACCCAGTAATCACACTTCTAGGAATATAGCTGAAGAAATCAGAAAAACTGTCAGAACATATGCACCTCTATGCTCATAGCAGCACAATTTTCAATAGCTAAGATTTAGAAACAGCCTAAGTATGTACTTATCAGCAGATGAATGGATTAAAAAGCAGTGGTACATCTACACAGTAGAATACTATGCTACTGTAAAAACGAAGGAACTCTTACCATTTGCAACAACTTAGATGGCACTGGAGAGCATTATGCTAAGCGACATAAGTCAGTCAGAGAAAAATAAATATCACATGATCTCACTCATTTGTGGATTATAATGAATAACATAAAACTGGTGAACAGGAACAGATCCAAAGACAGAGAAACAGATACTCAAACCTCGGAGGGAAGGTAAGGGAGGGTGGGGGTAAGGGGAAAAGATCAACCAAAGGACCTGTATGCACACATATAAGCATAACCAATAGACAGAGACACCAGGGGCGTAAGGGTGTGAACGGGAGTGGGATGGGCGGACACTGGGGGGATAAGGACACATATGTAATACCTTAATCAATAAAGAAAAAAAAAGTATTGGGCCAACCATAGTTTGCTGACCTCTAGTATAAGCTTTTAGTAAATTATTGCTTCAAATATCTTTATCTCATCAAATTACTGTGAACTGCCATGAAAAAAAAGGATATATTTTATTATATGGAGATAATCATATTCTAAGATAAATTATTTGGAACTTCAAAATATAAAGCTCAGTTTCGATGGGTTAGAGCATCATTTCAATATGCCAAGGTTGCAGGTCAGGGCATATACAAGAAATAACCAGTGAATGCATAAATAAGTGGAACAACAAATCAATGTTTGTCTATCTCTCTCCATTCCTCTAATTCTAAAAATCAATAAATTAAAAAAATACCCCATAAAGCCCATATTTGAAATGCAGTATTTGGGGAAATAATTAGTATTCAATCACTACTAGATCCATTAAGGAAAAACCTACAGTGAACCCAGAAAGTAGTTGTTTACTCTTTCTTTTTAAAATACATTTTGGTTGATTTTTTAAAAATTTTCATTATGAACATTTATTTTTTAATATATTTTTATTGATTTCAGAGAGGAAGGGAGATGGACATAGAAACATCCATGATGAGAGAGAACCATTGATAAGCTGCTTCCTGCAGGCCCTCTATTAGGGATTGAGCCCCAACCCAGGAGTGTGCCCTGACCTAGAATTGAACTGTGACCTCCTGGTTCATAGGTTGATGCTCAACCACTGAGTAACGCCAGCCAGGCAACAGTTTACTCTTAAAAGTTACTGAAAATTGGTGTAGACAACCAATTAAAAAAAAAAAAAGAAACTCCACACAAAACAACTCTGATTTATGTTATAAGACCATTATAATTCAAAATTATATTTAATTTTAAAGCATATTTGTACCCTCAAAAACAAGATTTTCATATATATTGGTTTCTCAGGAAATTAGGTGTCTAGAAAAAGACTGTATAAGTTAAGTGACATGGAATTAGTTATTATCATATCCTTGCCTTTATAATTACTGTAGGTTTTGGTGCACAGTAGTCCTTGATATTGTTAAACTATGTCACTTAATTTGTTTTAGTTTTGTTGCCTTTTTATTGTGACAAAAGTGTATGTGTGTGTACTTACAACAGGAATAAGATCTTTGAGTAAAATTTCCCAACTGTGTCATGTTTTTTAAGTGTGAAAATAAGGAATGTTACATTCCCTTTCTCTTCTTTCTTCCTCATCATGTTAACGGCTTATCTTTGCAATTTTCACTACTTTTCATTTATTCCCTTCTTCCTTTCACTCTCATCTGCTCATTTCCCCTTACTTTCATCTCTTGACTAGAAGGACATTAGACTCTTCTATAACCCAACTCCACTTGCCTTTCCATTTGTGAGGTCACAAATGTTAGTAGTTTTTTTTTTGTTGTTGTTTGTTTGTTTGTTTTTCATGCTTTATCTCCATTTCTTCCACTGAGTTCTTCCTTTATTCTTTGTTCCTCTCCCAAAATAACTACTGTGTTTTCAACTTTTTCATTCTTGTAACCTCTTTACTCACTGTTACCTTACTCTAAAGAACTAGTCCAATTTCATAAATCCCAAACTGGTTAAGGCCTTCATTCAGATTGCACTTCAGCTCTGCCTCTCTCTTAGCTCAATCATGTTTCCTTCCCTTTCCTTCTCTTCTATAGGTATTGGTTCCAAGAGCTCTCCCTAATAAACCTGTATGCTAAATCTGCTTCAGAATCAGCTTCCTTTGAAACCCAACCTCTAACATGTACATCCTAGCATCTGTTAAAACTAATGCCACTAAAAGGTTATCTGATCAGAGGTTATCCTCTCCAAACACATATTTTTAAAAATATGTTTTTATTGATTTCAGAGAGGAAAGGAAAGAGAGAGAAAGAGAGAGATAGAAACATCAATGATGAGAAATAATCATGGATTGGCTGCCTCCTGCACACCCCACACTGGAGGGATCAAGCCTGCAACCTGGGCATGTGCCCTGACTGGGACTCAAACCCTGACCTCCTGGTTCATAGGTCAATGCTCAATCACTGAGCCACACTGGACAGGCAACACAAATTGTATTATTAATAAGTTTTCAAAGTGAAAATTCTCCCTAGGAAGGAGTCTCTAACAATGAAATAAATACAAGTGCTAGCTAATGTGGCTTTGGAGACCAATACACATTTTGTGAATTGATTTTTAAAGACTATTTTAAGAACCATTTATAAATTTTAATGATAATAATTTGTGTGTGTAGTGTTTTAGTCTTTTTTGAGGTGGTTCCCCCCAACCCCTCCGGAAATACTGAACATCCATGATCTAGTAGGTAGCTACCATGTTCTATAAATACAAAGTGGTGACAGAATTCCTACGCTCATGAAACTCATGGTCTAACAGGTTCAACAGGCTTCTAAATAATTAAAAGTGCAATGAAAGCAGAGGGAACGATTCTGCCTATTGGAGAATGAGAGGATCAGAAAACTCAGAGGGAGTCGTATATAAACTGACTTCTAAAGTATAAAAAGAAATTATTTATAGAAAGAGGTGTGGTAGTGGGGAAGGGGGCACTCTAGGTCAAGGGACTATATGGCATAGGTGACAGATATAAGTCGAGATAGATTAAGTGGGTTGGCAAGGGACATTAGACTAATAAAAAATGTTTCAAACCAGATTGAAAAGGACTTTGAATGCCATGCTTAAGGGTTAAATTTTTTTTTTTAATATAGTTTATTGATATTTTTACAGAGAGGAAGGGAGAAGGATATAGAGTCTGAAACATCGATGAGAGACATCGATCAGCTGCCTCCTGCATGCCCCCCACTGGGGACGTGCCCGCAACTAAGGTACATGCCCTTCACCAGAATCGAACCCAGGACCCTTCAGTCCACAGGACGACACTCTATCGACTGAGCCAAACTGGTTTTGGCTTAAGGGTTAAATTTTATCTTATAAAAAAGCCATCCTATCATATCTAATAAAATAGTAATATGCAAATTGACTACACCCACAAACCACACCCAGCAGCCAATCAGGAGCTAGTATGCAAATTAACTCAACCACCATGGCTGGCGCCATGGAGACAGCAGGAGGATTGAGTTGCCCCCAGCAATGGAGGAAGCCAAGCTTTCCATCTGCCCTGGCCTGCCTTGACCTCCATTCAAGGCTACAAAGTTTCCATTAGAGAAGATAAATCCCAGATACCAGGGCCTCTGCTTAGGTCCCTGGGGGGTGTGGCCAGCCTGTAAAACACCACAGCCCACTCACCCTGGCCACCCCATGCTCCAAGAGAACCCCCACCCTGACTCAGGACACCCTTCAAGGCAAAGCAGCCAGCCCCACCCATGCACCAGGCCTCTATCCTATCTAATCCTATCTAATAAAAGAATAATATGCAAATTGACCATCACTCCAACACACAGGAGAAATAGGGAAACCAATAAGGGTTACTCTTTCCCAATCTGGATTCGGAATATCAAGGATTTGTACCAGGCAGGAAGAATCATGTAGTGTCACATAAGAAAATAACCCCAAGAAGGAGGTCAGTTAAAATGGAATCAGTCACAGGTTCTCATTAGGAACCCTTGGGAGATTTTTTTTTAAGGATACTCAGGTCTCACCTCTTTCTAATTAAATCAGAATCACTAGAGTGACACCAGCCATTGGAATTTTTAAAAAGTTATCAGTTGATTCTAATATGTAATCAGGGTTGAAAACCTCCATTGGATAGATTGGATGGGTATCTATCTAGGCACTAGATATTTATATACCTTTAAAAATGGGTAGATTAAAAAAAATTACACAAGAAATACTTAAAGAAAAACTAGACAATATAGTTAAGTAGAAAGTAGAAAATAATTTCTGTGATTTTGCAACCTAGGGATAACCAAGAGTAACATTTTAGTAATTAATATTCTTGGAATAGTCTTTTGAGATTTTATCCTTTATTATATGTTGCAGACAGTTCTTCCCAGGTTTTGTTTACATTTTAACTTTGTGTAGTTTATTTTTAAATATCTAGGCATATTTTTGTCTTACAAAAACGGGACCATACTGTTTTATTTTTTTGTTATTTGTTCATTGAGAGAGAAAGAGCGAGGGGGACAAGGGAAAGAGAGAGTAAATGGGAGGAAAAAAAGGAGGTTGATTTTTTAAAAATTGATTTTAGTTTTTAGAGAGGGAGAAAGAAATATCACTGTGAGAAACACTGATCTGCTGCCTCCTGCAGGTCCCCAGCCAGGGATGTGCAACTCAGGCATGTGCCCTGACCAGAATCAAACTGGCAACTTCTTGGTGCCTGGGACAACATTCAACCAAATGAGCTACACCGGCCAGGCCTCGCTGGCTGATTCTTACAAATGCTCTGAACAGGGATCGTATTCCAACCTTGGCATATTGGGACAACGCTCTTAACCAACTTAGCTACCCAACGAGGGCAGAACCATACTGTTTTAGTAACCTGTTTTTTTCCACCTAACAAGATATAGTATCTTCACAAGTCAGTAAGAAACCGTCTACAACAGTGGCTTTCAAACTGTATGGTTTTAGGTTTATTTTATATGCTTTTAAAAATATTTATTGATTTCAGAGAGGGAGAGGGAGAGATAGAAACATCTATAAGAATCATCTATCGGCTGCCTCCTGCACGTCCCACACTGGGTATCAAGCCCACAACCTGCGATATGCCCTGACCAGGAATCGAACCATGACCTTCTCCTTCAAAGGCTGATGCTCACTCACTGAGCCATGCCGGCTGGGCTATACTTTACTTTTGTTTATATTCACTTTACTTTTTTTTTTTTTTTAGTACCTAACCCTTAAATTCATTAAAAATTATTTTTATATGAAGATCTGACTTCATCTAATGCCAAATAGCTAACTCTTTATTATTTCATAAGTGGAGCTTTATTTTTTCCCCTTTATTAAAAAATACATTTTAAATTATGTTTTGCAATTTAAAACTACAGATGAAGTACAAGTAGCTCTTGATCATGTTACTCTTCTTCCGGTTTTCAGAGCAAACTACCCCATTTGTGCTGCTTTTTTTCTTTCCTCTCAGAGCGTTTCCTTCGCGTTTAAAGTTAGGTAAGCCTAAATAGAAGGTTTGTGGCTACTTGACTGTTTTTTTCCCTCCTCACTTATTTTTAAAATCTTTTTGCATAGATCTTTTTTTTTTTTTAAGGCATGCCTGCTGTTCCATAATGCGGATTACCATGTTCTCTCTTATCTTCCCTCTACCGATGAGTAGGTTTCCAAGCTTTCGTTAACTTCTTCACTACCATCCCCCCCAAAGCGGGGGGGGGGGGGGGGCCGCCGGGGTCTTACTGTGCGCATGCGCACGTGCCCCCACGGGTTACCTTCCTAAAGCTGTGACAGCTTTGAGTATTTTCGCATTGTATGGGCCCCAGGGAAGCGCGGCAGGTGCGTTGAGAGACAAAACACACACACCTAGCCCAGGGACCCGGCCAAGGAGAGACCCTGCACGGCTTTTCACGTCGTTAGCCCCGACCTCATTCTTCCTTTTCACAACGGACGCCGAATTCCTTTCTTTTTTTTTTTTTTTACCTCGTGGATGCAGCAGTCCCCCCGGCACCGAAACCAGACACACAAGCTTCAGCCACCGAGCTCTACGACTAAGCAAGCGGGGGAGGGAAACCTCGCGCGCCCAGGCCCGCGGCGCTTGCTTCCGGGAAGCGCACCGGAAGCCGCGGGGCGATCCTGCGTCAATTTCGGCTTCAGGGGGGGCCGTCGTAAAAGTGTCGTCCCGCGTCTCTGGAACCGGCCACAGGTCCCCCCGCTCGCCCCCGGCCGCGGGGGGGGTGGGGGGGGTCTGCAACTGCAAGCGTCAGTTTCCCTCAAGATGGCGGACGAGGAGGCGAGGGCTGTGGAGAGGATGGAAGTCAGCCCGGACTGGCCCCAGACCCCGCAGGGACTGGCGTCTGTAAGTGCTGGTGGGCAAGTTCCTTTTTGTACCCCCCGTTCCTGCCTGCCGCGCTTCGGAGGGCGAGGGGCTGCACCGCTTATGGCGGCTCTGGGGAGGGGGAGTGGTAGGGGTTGATGTGGAAGGAAGCCACTCACCCCACATCCCTGCTGGCCAGGTCTACGGAACAGAGTGCCTTTGTCACTTATTAGTGGGGACGAGCCTAAGCATGTCTCTAGCCTGAAGCAGCCAGCACTGGTGATGTTGGTAGATGGTCTGGTGTAGGGGGCTGAGGGGGGGTTGGAGGAAGAGCCATCCCCCCCCCCCCCCCCCCGGTAGACGCAGCGTGAGCCCCTCTGGATGGATGATTGGGATCCAGGATGCAGCACCTGGTGTTGGGTTTGGTAGCTGACTGGTTGGGGACTGAGAGTGTCAGGGTCTGCTGCCCCTGGCCACTCATGTCAACACTGGGAGGCAGGGAAAGATAAGAGGTGTAGCCAAGGTATCTTGAGAACCCCAGGCCTCCTCCTCAATGGAGGAACCCGTCTTCTGTCGCTTATTTATTTATTTATTTATTTATTTTTAACATATTTTATTGATTTTTCACAGAGAGGAAGGGAGAGGGATAGAAAGTCAGAAACATCGATGAGAGAGAGACATCCATCAGCCGCCTCCTACACACCCCACACTGGAGATGTGCCCGCAAACAAGGTACATGCCCCTGACCGGAATCGAACCTGGGACCTTTCAGTCCGCAGGCTGACGCTCTATCCACTGAGCCAAACCGGTCTCGGCTTCTGTCGCTTTTTTAAAGATGGGAAAGAGACTTTCAGACATTTCCAGTCCGAGAAATACCGTTAATTAATATCGGGATCTATGTGTTGAAAGAATGGGAAGGCAAGAGAGAGTGAGCGAATCTGAGTCCCATCGCCTGGCTACAGAGAGACAGCTGACTGACCGAAGAGGATAAAAGGTAACAGCACATTAGGTAATATTCTGGATGTCTCCTGCATCTAGTGGGGAGAGATTTAGGAAATATTCAAATATTGATTCCGGCGTGACGTTGACCGGTTGGCATTTATTCTTGCGTACAGAAACGTGTAGGATAATATGTACCTCTTCCTGAAGTTTCTGTAGTTTGTAGTTTTAGTGAAAACTTTCTTGGAGTATTTTAATACTGCAGACACTTGAGCATTGTTTTATGAGAGAACAGAGTGAACTCCAGAAATAAGAATCCACCCCTGGGACTGGCTAGTTTGGCTGGGAGATAGAAACCAGGTAGGGAAGTAGTTGTAATAAGGGTTTGGCCACCCAGCTATGACAGTGCACGCAGCTATCCTCTACCCCAAATATTAATTCAACCTCACTTCACTGCTGGTATTGAAGGAGGAAGCATCTATTTGAGATAATAAGAAATGAGAAGATGGGGAAAAGTTTGGAAGCAATTGTAAACATATGGTTTTAATGGTAGCTTGTGCTTTTTACTTCTTAGAAGTAATGGAGAAACTGGGCTGCGGGCAGAAGTGTTACTGTAATTTTGTATTGCTAAAGATAATTAATGTTTACTTAAAGCTTTGATATATTCCTTCCAAGTAGTATAGTAAAATCTCATCAATCTGGACTTCACTTATTTGGGATTGAAGATAATGGTACAGGAATTGAGCTAAAATTATGTTGCAAACTCTCCTTCAAGAAATTTTAAATTTCATTGGGTAAGACTTTGGATTTTGCAAAGTATCAGGTAGATTCCAAGAGAGGTGTAAAAGCTTCCAGCCCGGGTCCTGGATGCCTGCTGGCAGCTGGAGGGAAGCAAGCCCAGGTCCCAAGAGCCAGAGAGCACTCACAGTTCAGTGACAAAGATAAGACAAGTGCTCAAATAATTTTAATACAAGATAGGGTGATGTAAATGGATGAACACTTGTGACTGTTAAGGCTCTTGATCACTTTTTTTGGCTTGGATTTCTCTACTTGAGGATTCCAGATAGTATCTTTCCTTTTATTTTTAAATCTACTATCTTTAATTTTATCCTAAGTGGAGTAAGATTCTGGCTTTCCAGATTACTTCTTGTTTGCTATTAAGCGAAACAAGATCAAAGGTTCTTTGACATTTGAATAATTTGTATATTTTAAATCAACATTGGGAGGCAGGCAAAACAAAAAACATGGGAGTGTTGCAGAAGTTTAAGAACTCTTACCAACTCCACTAGAGTCTTGTTTGTGGTTATAGTTTGCTATTGTTAAACTCCCTTCTTAGTTCCTAGGTCATTTTTCTGTCATGTTGCTATTAACATGTATGAAGGCTCTCAAATTCCTGATATTACCTAACACAATTAGAGTGAAATAAAAGGTATGAATTATTGGACATTTATAAAAGCCATTGCTTGAGAATGATTAGGGTAATTGATTTTGAAGTCCTGGTCTTGTGGGCCACACATTGAGGAAGACTAAGCTAGACGTTTGGAAGTTCTCAGTACAGAATTGACATGTTGACATTTGAGGAGGAAAGTGTGTGTGTATGTATATATGTGTATATATGTACATACATACAGAGAAAGACAGACAGATGGGAAATGAGAGGGTAAAGGAAGAGGGGGAGGTAGGAGAGAGAAGGAGGCGGAACAGGAATGATTGAATTTCAGGGACAGGAGATGAAGGAAAAACTAAGGAAGGACCTAGAAAGGGAGTAGCCAAGCAGGAATGAGGTGAGAGTAGCACAGTGTCATAGGGTATAGTGTCTAGAAGAGGGTGGCTTACTAGGTCCAGGAAGATGAGGACTGAGGAAAATTGGGAATTCAGATAGTATATGGGGTGGTCTAACACAGCTTTTGCCTTCTGTCTTCTTCAACTTCTTAAGTCCGTCTCAGAAGGTTTTTCCTGGCGTGGTACTATGGTCTTTTCTTTTTCCTGTCTACACCCTCTGCCTATGTGATTTATTTAGTTCTAAGGCTATAAATACCACCTGTATGCATTCAGTTCCCAAATTTAGGTCATCTCACTTCTGAGCTCCAGAATCACAAATCCAACTATCTACTTGACATATCCACTTGGATGTCTGATAAGTGTTTCAAATAGGAGGAGCAATTAGGAAGCCACTGCAGTAACTTATCCAAGCCATAGTTGATAGTGACTAGTACTAGAAAGATCACTGGAGATGGAAAGGAGAGGATGGATTTGAGAGAGAATTTGGAAATATGGTAGAAACAAAAAGATTAGCTTGTGGATTGAGCATGAGGCAAAGGGAAGAAACAAGACATCTGAATCCCCAGTGTTTGGCTTAAGCATTCATGGCCATGGTTATGTCATACTGTATACTGAGAGGAATGACCAGATTTTGGGAGGGGGAAACAGAGAGGCAGATCAAGAGTTTTGTTATTCCTGTCTCAGTAGATGACACTTCCATAATAGCTCTTGAACACAAACAATTCTCTGTCTCCACTCCACCTCTTTAGTCATAGTCACCATCTATTGCCTAGGCAACTGCAGTGGCCTCCCAACTGGCTTCATTGCTTCCATTTTGCCCTGTTCCAGTCCATTCTCCTCTTAGCAACCAGAGTAAATCTTTTTAAGTCATATTCATGTCAGTTTCCTGCCTAAATTCTTCAGTGATTTCCCATTGTACTTGTAATAAAATCTAAATGCATTACAAGTCCGTCAAGATCCTGCCTGATCGGGCCTCCACATGTCCTCTAATTTCTTGTTAGTTTCTTCTCACTCAGTTTTAGCCACCCTGGCCTGTTAGTTTCTAAAACAAACTCATGCTGTATCTTGCTTTGGGGCCTATGCCTTTACTTGCTGTGTTTTTTTCCTCCCTTTTTTTCTTTTCTTGATATTTACCCTGTCTAAAAGATGGGTTCCTCTTATTCTTTGTCAAAGTATCCTGTATATTTCTTCTACTGCATTTACTATAATCTGTAATTACTGTATTATATTTACTTACTTATTTAAATGTCTGTCTTTTCTACCAGAATGTAAGCTCCATGAAGGCAAGGATCATGTGCTTGATATAGCAGACATTTACATACTCTTAGTGAATAAATGGGGATCATTTATTTAATACTTACCTGGCAGGGGAGAGACCATGATCACGAAGGTGGTTTTCCCAGGGTGAGGCTTATCCATTACACTCCAGATGTGCTGACCCCTGCGATTTCCCCAAATGTGGGTAACTCGACTGAATAATTTGTGGTAGTGGGGGCCTGCATTCGCACTCTCGCCTGGGGAAAAAAAAATTAGTGATTTATGGTAGTGATTGTAGTGATTTATGGTAGTGATTGGGGGAAGGAGGACAAAAGTAGGGAGCCTATTGGGGTAATAGCTAACCTTGGAGTCCAGACTGACCAGGGAGCTAAGGAAAGCCAAGGAAATTGGTGGGACTTAAGGTATTAAAGTTATGAAAGACTGAATGTTATGGTCAGAAAGGGGAAATTTGGAGTTTTAGAACATGGAGGCACATCGGATGCTTGTGATGGCAGAGCCAGGTTTAGATGGGCTTCCATAGCAGCCTTTTTATACTCTTGTATATAGCATGACTTAGGCTCTACTCAGAAACACCTATTTACTATCTTCATCTGTTCTAGACAAAAAATTCCTTGATAGTACAAACTGTTTCCTGTTCACATCAGTATCTCCACTACCTAGCACATTGCTTCAGAATTGTTATTGAATACATGAACGAATGAATGAGGAGACACTAGCTGAGGTATAGTGGAGGTGAAGGAAATAGGAGTTGAGAAGGTTAAGAGTTTATAAGGCTAAAAAGTTTAAAATTTAATAGGGAAGATTTTTAAAATATATTTTTTATTCATTTTTAAAAAATAGAGAATGGAAGGGAGAGGGATAGAGAGATGGAAACATAGATGAGAAGCACACTCCCTACGGGGATTGAGCCGAAACCTGGGCATGTGGAATCAAACTAAACTGGTGACCTCCTGGTTCATGGGTTCAGGGGAGGGCAGTTAGGGGTGACCAGGCCCACAGTGGAGGGCAATTAGGAACAATAGGGCTGGCAGGGGAGCAGGTAGGAATTGATCAGGCTGGCAGGGAAGTGGTTAGGGGGTGATCAGGCTTGCAGGTAGAAGCAGTTAGTGGCAATCAAGCAGGCAGGCAGGCGAGTAGTTGAGAGCCAGCAGACCTGGATTGTGAGAGGGATGTCCCAGATTGGAGAGGGTGCAGGCTGGGCTGAAAGACACACACACCCTCGTGCATGAATTTCATACACTGGACCTCTATCGATAAAAGCCTAAGCAGCTGTTACAACCAGTGAACTGAATGATTAACTGCTATGTTGCACACTGACCACCAAGGGGCAGACGCTCAACGCAGGAGCTGCCCCCTCATGGTCAGTGCGCTCCCCAGCCAACCTCCCATGGGAAGCCTCTCCCCCAATAGGCCCCAATTGGGACTGGGTGAGACAGAGCCCAGTCTGCCCTAATTGCTGGCCAAGCCAAGGGACCCCAACCTCTGCCTCTGCATATGTTTTTTTCTCCCCCTGATTCTTTTCTTTAAAAACATCTTGCCTCTGCAGACTAGAAATAAGCAGGTTTTACTTTTGATGAGGTCCAAATTTGTGCACCAGGCCTCTAGTGTACAATAAAGTCATCTATTTGAAGCATTTGGTTGACTAGTTTTCTTTTTTAAGTTTTTAATAAATCTTTATTTGTTCATCTCCTCCCCCGCCCCCCCCCCCCCGTAGTTCCTCTCCACCCGGCTCCCACCCCTCCTGCCCTTACCTCCCCCAGCATTGTCCTCATCCATAGGTTTTGTCCAGTCTCTCCCTGCACATCTCTTATGCCTTTCCCCCTGAGAATTGTCAGTCCACTCCCTTTCTATGCCTCTGATTCTATTATATTCACCAGTTTAGTCTGTTCATCAGATTTTTTATTCACTTGATTTTTAGATTCTCTTGGTGATAAATATGTATTTGTTGTTCATAATTTTTATCTTTACCTTTTTCTTCTTCCTCTTCTTAAAGAATACCTTTCAGCATTTCATATAATACTGGTTTGGTGTTGATGATCTCCTTTAGCTTTTTCTTATCTGTGAAGCTCTTTATCTGACCTTCAATTCTAAATGACAGCTTTGCTGAGTAGAGTAATCTTGGTTGTAGGTTCTTCCTATTCATCACTACACTTTTAAATATATATATATGTGTGTGTGTGTATATATATATATATATATATATATATATATATATGTATATACATATATATTATTGATTTCAGAGAGGAAGGGAGAAATAGAAAGAAACATCCCTGATGAGAAGGAATTATTGATTGGCTTCCTCCTGCATGTCCCTATGGGGAACCAAGCCCAAAACCTGGGAAACTCTGAGCATGTGCCCTGACCAGGAATCAAACTATGACCTCCTGGTTCATAGATCAAAACTCAACCACTGAGCCACACTGGCTGGGTGACCTTGATACTTTTCAAAGATTATTGAACAGTTATTTTTTACAATGATCCTCAATTTGAGTTTGATGTTTTTTCATGATTGGAATGAGGTTATGCATTTTGGGCAAGAATAATACAAAAATGGCACCGTATTTTTTTCAGTGCATCATATTAAGGGATTCTTGATATTAATATTTCTTATTAGTGATATTTATCTTAACCACTTGGTTAACTTGGTATCTGCAGGGTCTCTACTTTATACTTAGTATCTTTTTCCTTCCTAGTTACTAAATATCATTAAAGAGATAATTTGAAACTATTTGGCGTTATTTTAAATATATCTTACAGATTTTTAAGAGCTTTATTACTTAATTGCAAAAGTATTGACACTTGTTAGATTGTCTAAGTCAAGCAACATAACATTGTTTACTCTTTTTTTATATATTTTTATTGCTTTCAGAGAGGAAGAGGAAAGAGAGATACAAACATCAATGATGAGAGAGAATCATTGATCAGCTGCCACCTGCACACTCCCTTGTTGGGGATTGAGCCTGCTTCCTGGGCACGTGCCGTTGTCTGGAATCGAACCTGGGACCCTTAGGTCTGCAGGCTATCTGTCCACTGGGCCAAACCAGCTAGGGCAGTGATGGGCAAACTGTGGCTCATGCCGCTCTGTTGACTAAGGAGTTTGCCGATCACTGACCTAGACTCTTGATTCCAATAATTACAGGCTGTTGTTCCTTGTGATTAAGTCCCTATCCCAGTGGTCGGCAAACTCATTAGTCAACAGAGTGGCAGACCGCAGCTCAGCTCGAGAGCTGCAGTTTGCCGGGAGCTGCAGTGTGCTAACCACTGAGCTAGGGCAACATTGTTTACTCTTTGAATCCTCGGCAAAATTTATTTTGCTGAAATGGACCCAGACATGCTTATTGATTTTAGAAAGAAGGGAAAGGAGAGAGAGAGAGAGAAACATGAAACATCAGTTGGTTGTTTTCTGCATGTGCCTGACTCGGGATCAAACCCACAACCTAGTTAATGTGCCTTGATCAGGAATTGAACCTGCTCCAACCAACTGAGCTACCCTGGCCAGGGCTTTATTTTATTTTTTTTTACCTACATTTTAATGGGTTTCTGAGGGTAATCTCATTGTCATTTTAATTTGCAGTTTTATAATGACTAAAGATGTTGAGCATGCTTTCAGATGTAAATAAGCATGGCATAGCATGGCTGGTGTTGCTCACTAGTTGAGTGTTGACCTATAAACCAGGAGGTCATGGTTCAGTTCTCCATTAGGGCACATGCTCAGGTTTCAGGCTCGAACCCCAGTGTGGGGTGTGCAGGAGGCAGCCGATCAATGATTCTCTCTCACCATTGATATTTCTCTCTCCTCCTTTTCTCTCTGAAATCTATCTATCTATATCTATATATCTATCTATCTATATATCTATATCTATATCTATATCTATATCTATATCTACTTTTGAAGAGCAAGTTTTACTTTTTTCCCCCTCCTATTGACCTTCCCCCAGACTTCCCTACACCCCAACACATGCCCTCACTGCCCCACCCAGTGTCTTGTATCCATTGGTTATGCTTATATATATGCATACAAGTTCTTCGGTTGATCTCTTACAGCCCACCCCGCAACCTCCCTTGCCTTCCCACTGTAGCCTGACAGTCTGTTCAATGTTTCTCTGCCTCTGCATCTGTTTTTTTCTCCCCCTGATTCTTTTCTTTAAAAACATCTTGCCTCTGCAGACTAGAAATAAGCAGGTTTTACTTTTGATGAGGTCCAATTTATCTTTTTTTTTTTTCTTTGATGGTTAGTGCTTTTGTGTTTTAAAAACTCTTTGGCAATCATTCATTTTGATTTCTCATTAAATGCATGGTTCCTTTAAAAAAACTAAGACTGAGGGGAATGCTTTGCTTGTACAGCCTCTAACTGATAGTAGAATTATCTTTACACACCAAAAGTTAGCCATTCCAGAAGGGAAGGATAATTCTCACCTGCTACAGCTACTTTTCTTTTTTTCAGATATCTATGGTATATGTGGGCAATCATTTGTTTCCAAGACTTTTTTTTTTAATCACCCACTTTTCTTTTGTATTGACAAAGGGTAAAATAATATATTGTAGGTCACTTTCTCTGAAATTACAGAACTGTGCTATTACTGTGCCCCTAGAATTTAAGAAGGAACTTATAACAAAGTGTACTCATTTTCTTTTCTTTCAGTGGTGGGATCAGCAAGTTGATTTTCATACTACTTTCTTGCACCATTTGGCACAATTGGTGCCCGAAATTTATTTTGCTGAAATGGACCCAGACTTGGAAAAGCAGGAGGAGAGTATACAAACATCAATATTCACTCCACTGGAATGGTATTTATTTGGAGAAGATCCAGATATTTGTTTAGAGAAATTAAAACATAGTGGAGCATTTCAACTCTGTGGGAAGGTTTTCAAAAGTGGAGAAACAACATATTCTTGTAGGTAAGAATTAGAAATGTATAGGATTGGTTATAATTACAATATGGATATTTTATGCCTACTTCATGATATACCTTTCTTGGTTTATTACTTGTGTAATCCTACTTAACTTCCTTTTATTATGCACTTACACATCTGTTTTTGCTAATACACTAGTATCTTGTTTTTTATTTGTTTTAAAAAAATTTTTTTATTGATTACAGAGAGGAAGGGAGAGGGAGAGAGATAGAAACATCAGTGATGAGAGGGAATCATTGATTGGCTGCCCCGTATACTCCCCCCAACTGGGGATCAAGCCCAAACCCGGGCATGTACCCTCGACAGGAATTGAACCCTGACCTCCTTCCTAGTTCATAAGTTGATAATCAACCACTGAGCCACGCCACCCAGGCAGCTTGTTTTTTTAATATGACAAAATTAAACAGTTTTCTCATTTTTTCTTCATGTTCTCCAAAAGTACCTAAGTGATAGATTTTTGCCTTATCATGTACACATACTCTTAATTTGAAACTCTTGAGGCCAGGTGTATTTCAGAATTTTTAATAACTTGCCTAGCAGAGTCAAGTCAGGATCTTATCATCAAACACAGTATTTTTGTAAGAAATCTATGAATATTCACAGCATGTGGTAGACATAGAGTTTGTAGTTTCATGTTATTTCAAGTCAGTTTTTGCTACCAAGTGAGATTGGGTGCCAATGGATTGCGGATCTGTAAGAACAGAAAGAATTTCACTGGGTAAAGGAGGCCAGTGGGTACAGAAACTAGAAACAGTAGGCTTTTACCTTTTGTGAGAGCAGTTGCCTTAAACATGGAAAACTTTTTCACTCCCTTATCCTGCCTGAAATGTTCAACTTTTAAATCTTAGAAATACTTTTAGTCGTTTTTCTTTTTTCTCCTTTGACAGAAGTAGTTTAGGTTAGGTTAGAAGTGTGACTTTTAAACTTTATAAATACAGAAATTGTTTTTTATTTTAATGTATTTGTAGGTTTGACTGTTTTATATTAGTTAATAGTTGTTTAGAACATACTATCTTTTTATCCAATTCTTTCATCAGGAAAAAGTTAGCTTATATATTTTGTACACTATTTTGCTGTATAGCATGGTATGGTTCATTTATGTATTTTTCAGCTGAAGCCCAATCAGTTTCAACTAAAGCATAGTAGAAATTTGTAGACCCTATTTCTCCAAAAGTGTTATGGAGACATTTAAAAATATATATATGTTTTTATTGATGTTTTTAGAGAGAAAGGAAGGGGGAGGGAAACATCAATGAAAGAGAAACATCGATTGGCTGCCTCCTGCAGACCCTTATTGGGGATCTAGTTTGCAACTTGGGCATGTGCCCTAACCAGGATGAGCCATACTAGCTAGGGCACATGGAGGCATTTCAGATCGTCACAACTGAGGAGATGATACTAGTGGGTAGAGACCAGGGTTGCTGCTTAAACATCCTACATTGCACAGAACAGTCTTCTCTATGTCTGACAACTATCTGGTTCAAAACTTCAGTACTGTTGAGGTTTTAGAAATTCTGCTCTAAATAGGTCAGTAGATCATATACATTTTAGAGAACATTGTTAGGCAATTTTTATTTCCTATTATATTATATCAACTTTTAATATTCATTTTTTAAAACTTCCAATTCCTTATTTTCAACTCTTTCAAATAAAATATTTTAAAAATTAATTTTTCAGCCCTAGCTGGTTTGCTCAGTGGATAGAGCATCAGCCTGTGGACTGAAGGTCCCAGGTTTAATTCTAGTCAAGAATACATGCTTGTGTTGTGGGCTCGATGCCCAGTGGGGGACATGCAGGTGACAGCTGACCAATGATTCTCATCACTGATGTTTCTATCTCTCTCTCCCTCTCTCTTCCTCTCTGAAATCAATAAAAAAATATTTTTAAAAAAATTATTTTTGCATTTTGCACTAGTTTATAGCAGGTCCTCAAATAACATTTTGTTCAATGTTGTTCATTATAATGATAAGATGCCATAGGAACTTAACTCTTATTTATATCAATTAGCCTATTGTAAAGTTATATTTTTGGTCTGTGTGTTGTTGTTTTTTTTAATCCTCACCTGAGGATATGTACTTTAAAATTGATTTTGAGAGAGAGAGGGGGAGGGGGAGGCAGACATTGATGTTAGAGAAAAATATCAATCGGTTGCCTCCCATACGTGCTTTGACTAGGGATTGAACCCTCAACTTAGGTATGTGCCCTGACTGGAAATTGAACCTCTGCAACCTTTTAGTGTAACAGATGATGTTCCACCTAACTGAACAACTCAACCAGAGGCTGAAATTAGTTTTGTTATATGTTGTTTCATTTAAAGTCAAAGAACCTATAGGTGACCTTAAGTGAGGACTTACTGTATATTGTCCTCAGTGTTTTCCTGAAAATATTAAATAAAATAGTACATTTTAAAAGCTGTTGTTAGGGAAGAAATAAAGAGAGATTGAATTCCATTCATTCAATAAATATTAGTTCAATACCTAACATGTAGCAGGCACTGTTTTAAAGTGTTTGGGACATATCATTATCCTATATAATAAAAGCGTAATATGCTAAGTGTCCGATCTGTTGGTCCACCATTTGGTCAACAGCTCAATTAGTCGCTGTGGTGCGCCCTGATCAGTAGGTTAGCTTGCTGCTGGGGTCTGTCCAATCAGGACTGGGTGATCAGGAATAGGCCAGAGGGCTGGACACACCCTGGAGCCCACCCACGGTCCTTCCACAGCCGGCTGTCCTCAATTGGCCAATTGGGACTGGGCAAGACTGCCCTGATCAGGCCCTGATTGCCAGCCAGGCTGAGGGACCCTACGTGTGCATGAATTCATGGACTGGGCCTCTAGTATAAAATAAATAGAATGCTGGCCAGGTAGTTCAGTTGGTTACAGCATTGTCCTGATAACAAAGATTGCAGGTTCTGTCCCACGTCGGGGCACATACAAGAATCAACCAATGCATGCAAAAATAAGTGGAACAAATCAGTGTTTCTCTCTCCCCATTCCTCTCTCTCTAAAATCAATCAATAAATAAAAAATTTTAAAAATAAATAGAAATTCCTGCCCTTATGATGCTTACATTCTAATGACTTTTGTCTTTATCCAAGCTTTATTTACCATTGGACACCATTGAACAATCATTGTTTGTAAATGTAATAGGGTAAGATTATTGCAAATAACTTTTTTAAAGTTAATCAGTTTTTCATAAAACTAATTTTGAAGTGTATCTTAACAGTTTGAAACCATGTGCAAACTCAAAGTAATGACAATGATTTAAGAAACAAAATGAAATATCCAAACTTAAACATTCAACTATGGCTAAAATTATTTGAAATTTAGTTTTTGTAGCATTTTCATAATCAGTTTGTGGATCATATAGGAAACACATTCACATTACATTATAGTCCTTAAGCATCAGTGTTAGTAATCTAAATTTTGGATTCTGATTTTTAATCTTTTTCAGGGATTGTGCAATTGATCCAACATGTGTACTATGTATGGACTGTTTCCAGAACAGTGTTCATAAAAATCATCGTTACAAGGTATGAAAATAGAGGCATAAAATACCTAGATTAGCAGGAATCTGTTGGCCACCTAGTTCATAATCCTGACCAGTACTTGAATTCCTGCTATTACAGTTCGGATATGTGTACCTTTAGCTCTGATTAAACATATTATCTGATGGGACATCTATCTCAAGAGGTAGTCTCATACAATTTTTTGTGAGTATATCACATTTATACAAAAGATTATGTAAGGTATATGAATATCTTAAAGAATAACTATAAAGTGAACACTCATGTAACCACTACTAAGGTCAAGAAATAAAACATTGCCTGCTCTCAGAGGTTTCCTCCCATTTGTTCTTCCTGGATCACAATCTTTCTCTCATCCCTCGCAATAACTTGTCCTTTATTTCCCTTTTAGCTATCACTCAAATCATATTGAATAGTTTTATCTATTTGTGTGTGTGTTTGTGTGTGTTTTTAAATATATATTTTATTGATTTCAGAGAGGAAGGAAGAGGGAGAGAATAGAGACATCATTGATGAGAGAGAATCATTAATTGGCTATCTCCTGCATACCCCCACTGGGAATTGAGCCTTGACCAGCATGTGCCCTTGACCAAAATCTAACTCAGGCTGACAATCTATCCACTGAGCCAAACCAGTTAGGGCAGTTTTATCTCTATTTGAACTTTATATAGGTAGAGTCATACTGTATCTTTTTTCTTTTGAGTTGACTTCTTTCATTCAGCATTATGTGTGTAGATGTAATTTGTCCATTGACCTTAAAATGCTCAGTAATCCATATTGTCTTATTGTGCTGTATATGAAATAGTGCACATTGCTTCTTTTTTTTTTAAATTAAACCTTTATTATTCAGATTATTACATTTGTCTCTCTTTTTTCCCCTCCATAGCTCCGCTCACCCCATTCCCACCCCTCCCTCTACCCTTACCTTTCCCCCCAATTGATGAGTCCATAGGTGTATGATTTTTGTCCAGTCACTCCCTGTACCTCCCTCCCCTCTTTCCCCCTGAGAATTATCAGTCCACTCCCTTACTGTGCTCCTGATTCTAGTATATTCACCAGTTTATTCTGTTGATCAAATTTTTAATTCACTTAATTATTAGATTCACTTGTTGATAGATATGTATTTGTTGTTCATAATTTTTTATCCTTTACCTTTTTCTTCTTCCTCTTCTAAAAGAGTACCTCTCAGCATTTCATATAATACTGGTTTGGAGTTGATGAACTCCTTTAGCTTTTTCTTATCTGTGAAGCTCTTTATCTGCCCTTCAATTCTGAATGATAGCTTTGCTGGATAGATTATTCTTGGTTGTAGGTTGTTGCTATTCATCATGTTGAATATTTCTTGCCACTCCTGTCTGGCCTGCATAGTTTCTGTTGAGAAATCAGCTGACAGTCATATGGGTGCTCCCTTGTAGGTAATGAACTGTTTCTCTCTTGCTGCTTTTAATATTCTCTCTTTGTCTTTTGCTCTTGGTATTTAATGATGATGTGTCTAGGTGTAGTCCTCTTTGGATTCCTTTTATATGGGGTTCTGTATGCTTCCTGGACTTGTAAGTCTTCTTTTACCAGATGTGGGAAGTTTTCAGTCATTATTTCTTTAAATAGGTTTTCAGTATCTTGCTCTCTCTCTTCTGGCACCCCCACAATTCTGATGTTGGTGCACTTGAAGCTGTCCCAGAGGCTCCTTACATTATCTTCACATTTTTGTATTCTTTTCTCTTCTTGCTTTTCCAGTTGAGTGTTTTCTGATTCTTTATATTTCAAATTTTTGACTTGATTCTTGCCTTCCGCTAGCCTGCTGTTAGGTCTCTGTTTAATATTTTTTATTTCAGTCAGTGTATGTTTAATTTCTATTTGGTCCTTTTTCGTCTCTAATTGGACCTTTTCCGTCTCTAGTTGGATCTTTTGCATCTCTAGTTGGTCCTTTTGCATCTCCTTTTGGGACTCGATAACTTTGTCTAACTTTTCTGGCATATTCTTGAAAAACCTTATAAGCGTGGTTTTGAACTCTATATCCAGTCGTTTTTTTTCCTCCATTTCTTTTGTTTGTGATCCCTTCCCTTGTCTCGGCATTTCCACTATGCCAAGAGAACTCTGTTGGATTCAGCCTTATGATACCAGACTTGAGAAAGCGCAAAAGCCTCTGTTGAGCTGGGGATGGGTGGAGTCTCAGGGCTGAAGGGACCATCTTGCCTTCCAGTCAGGCCTGTCCTCCACGGCCCCTGAGTCTCATGTGACTGGGTAGTCGCTGGAGCAGTCCCTGTGCGTGTGTGCGCGCTCGCGCTCTCTCGCAGTGCCTCTAGACTGGTGCCTTTCCGGCTCCCCTGCTCTACGGGACCACACGAGTCTGGGTCCCCAGGGTTTCACCCAAAACTGGGGCCTAGCGAAGTCAGAAGTGGCACAGTTGGGAGGGTCTGCTTCCACCCACTCGCGAAAGCCAGAGGCACAATCAGCAGTCTCTCCTCTGTGGCACAGTGCTGTGCGCGCCACCAGACCTCTGATCCCCTGCGACTCCCCTAAATTTCCATACACTTCTCCCTTTTCACAGTCCAAACTCCCCTGTATGAGTTTCGGCTGGATCTGGGGTTTACTGTCATAGGATAAGGAGTTAATTGCCGTGAGAGTCTCCGTTTCCCTCCCGCCAGAGAAAGCCAGCCAGGTTCTCCGGCACCCGCTCTCTCAGCGCGCGTGTCTCCATACCTCAGCTTTTTGCAGCTCCTCTGGGTCTCTGTGAGCCCCTCTCTTTCCCTCTAGTTGTAGAATTTCCACTCTGCCAGCTTTCCTGTGGTTCTGGATGATGTCTGTTCTGTCTTTTAGTTGTAGTTTTGAAATTGTTGTGCGAGGCAGCAATGTAGGTGTTTAGCTATGACACCATCTTGGATTCTCTCCGCACATTGCTTCTAATTTGTGGTTATTATGAACAATTCTGCTATGAACATTCTTATTCGTGCGTTTTGGTATTCATGTACAGTGGTTTTTCTGGGCTATTTATCTGGAATAGAATTGCTGAGTTCTAGAGTATATGAATCTTCAATCATAATAGTTAATATCAGACTGTTTTCCAAAGAGGTTATACCAATTTATGGTAGCAGTATATGAGAGTTGCCATTGCTCCACATTTTTGCAAGATTTGATGTCTTTTTAATTTTAGCCAATCTGATGGTTATATAATAGTATCACATTGTGATCTTAATTTAGTTTTCCTAATTACTAATGAGGTTGATGGTTTTTTCCTTTCCTGTTACATTTTTAGACAACCTTGTAATTTTGAGCTGAAATATACTTCTCAAGTAATAGTATTAGTACTTTACTCTGGGCTTAGACAAATGTAATAACTGATGTTTCTTTTTGTGTATTTTTAAAAAATCCTCACCCAAGGATATTTTCCATTGCTTTTTAGGGAGAGGGAAAGAGAGAGAAATATCGATGTGACAGAAACACATTGATTGGTTGCCTCCTGCACTTGTCCTGACCAGGGCCCAGGCAGGGGAGGAGCTCACTACTGAGGTACATGCCCTTAACTGTAATCAAACCCAGGACCCTTCGGTCCACAGGCTGACTCTATCCACTGAGGCAAATTGGCCAGGACTGATGCTTCTTTTTAGACATGTAACACGCCTAAAGTTTTATGTAGACTATGTCTTCCATAGAGTTGAAAGTGCTGTTTATGTTTTTAGATTGGCCTAAATATTATTGCTTCAAGCTCAGGAAGTGCTGGGCTATAGATATAGGTTATAAATATTGTTATTATTGTGCACAAGGAAAAACAGATTGAGAAGCATAGAATATAGTGTGATTAAAATATTTTCCCAAGATTACAAAGTTAATCACTGGTGGAATTTACATATTTCATCATTGGTTACATTCCTCAATTGTAACAAATGTACCACACTAATGCAAGTTTTTAATAATATAGGAAACACTGTAGGATTGGGAGAAGAATGGCTATATGTGAACTTAATATTTTCTGCTCAATTTTTCTTTAAACCAACTGCTCTAAAAAATAATTTTAGTTCTGTTTTTTTAAAGTGAACTTTTAAAGGTTAATACACTTTGCCAAATTGCTATAGGAAAGAACTACACCAAATGTAGTACAATTAGCAGTGCAGAAACCTGCAGAACCTACAGAAACCTTTTAATAAAAACTTTATAACTGAACCCAACCTTTAAAATAATTTTATTGCCACTATTGGAATTAAATTATTTTATTGCTCTTAATGTTGTTTCTCTTACCTTATTTTGGAATGGAGAATTTAGAATATCCTTGCATTGCTACTATACTTTGCTATCATCCTGGATAATAGGAACAAGGTCTTTGGCAGTTTATTTTGCAGTCATTCTTGCTGATAGGACCAAGGTCTTTGATTTGAAGAGTAGAATAAATTTTAAGTAGCCAAGATCAGAATAATATGACTTTGATCAAGTAGAACCAAAATAGTAACTGAGTTCACCTAACTAGGGTCTTCTTGTATCTTGGAAGTTAATACTGAAAACCAAGACAGCTTGTAATCTTGGCACTCTTTTTTGGAATGTAGTCAAGAGTCAATTAGAATAAACTTGGAGAAGAAAACAAAGCTCACTAACAATGTTCTTTTTTCTCTGTTCCGCTTCTATATATGTCTCTATATTTACTAAATGACAGTGATGTATTTATGTTTAAAGTGTCTTTCATCCCTACCTGACTATAAGCTCTCCGGGACAAGGTCCAGATCTCACATACTTTATACCTCCTATGTCTGTCATAGTACTTGGGACATAGAGGCTTTCAACAAACGTGTGGAAATAAAGTGTTAGGATCGGAAGCACTAAATCATAGATAAAGCTGGTGATATCTAAGATTTAATTATAAAAATAACTATCTGGGTCTATTTTAACATCAGCCTGTTATAATCTTACATGATGAGAATTTATATACATACTAGAGGCCAGGTGCACAAAATTTGTGCTCTGGGGGTGGGAGGTCCCTCAGCCCAACCTGCACCCTTTTGCAGTCCAGGACCCCTCAGGAGATCGGGCCTAATCCAGCGTGCATACATCCATCCCTCTTGCAATCTGGGATTCTTCACTCCTTACTGCCTGCCTGTTCACTGTTCCTTACTACTTGGCTAGCTGCTTTTTAGCACTGCCACGGAGGCAGGAGAGGCTCCTGCCACTGCCACTGTGCTCATCAGCCATGCACCCGGCTTCTGGTTGAATGGCACTCCCCCTGTGGGAGGCAGCTCCTGCATTGAGTGTCTACTCCTTCGTGGTCAGTATGCATCATAGGAACCAGTCATTCTGATTGTTCCACCATGTGTATATATACACTACAGACCTGGGGCTCGAATTCGTGCACCAATGGGGTCCCTTGGTCTGACCTGCAGGATCTGGCGGAAATGGGCTCTCAGACATCCCCCAGGGTCCAGGATTGCGAGAGGGCACAGACTAGGCCTAGGGACCCCATTGGTGCACAGTTGGGGCTGGGGAGAGTTGCGGAGAGTTGGCCAGCTGGGGAGGAGTTACGGGAGGGCTCCAGGGTGTGTCTGGCTTGTCTTGCTCAGTCCTTATAAACCGAACCCCAGCAGCAAGCTAACCTACCGGTCAGAGCGTCTGCCCCTGGTGGTCAGTGCACATCATAGCTACTGGTCAACTGGTCAACTGTCTGCTCCCTGGTGATCAGTGCTTGTCATAGTGAGCAGTTGAGCTGTCTTAGCATATCATTAGCATATTATGCTTTGATTAGTCAAATGGATAACCAGACACTCAGCATATTAGGCTTTTATTATATAGAGAGATTATCTTTGAGATACAACAGTGTTAAAAAATGTTTATTTACCTAGGCAGTATAATAAAATTTACCTTTAAAATTTCAAATAATACAGAAGAATATAAATAAAAATTATATTTGTCTTTCTGCCCCCCTGTCCTTTCTTCGTTAAACTAAACACACTTTACTCTATATCCTTATAGATCTTTTTTTTATTTACAAGCATGAACACAGACATACATACATTTGTATATTTAGAGACGTATTTGTGTGTGTGTGTGTGTGTGTGTGTGTGTGTGTATAAATGGGATCCTACTGTATATTGTTTTGCAACTTGTTTTTAACAGTATATCCTCTGTAAAATTCTATGTTCATACATATAATAATATTCTTTTTCTCTTGTTCCATTCCTATGTATGTCTCTGTATTTACCAAATGACCATGATGTATTTATATTTGTGTCTCTCATCCCTACTCTTGCCTTATTTAATTGCCTCATGTATTCCTTTATGGGACTATATCATCATATATTTAACTCATCTACTTTGTGTAAACAATTATATTATTTTTAGTTTTTCACTGATCAACAAATATTGAAGCGTACATATATCTTTATTTTCTTATAGTTCAGTGTATATATTCAAGAATGACTAAGGCTAGATTCTTAGAGGCAGATTTTCTGGATTGAACAGTATATGCATTTAAAATTTTGATAGATTTTTGCCTAATGTTGTTTTGTTTTTAATATATTTTTATTGATTTCAGAGAGAGGAAGCGAGATGGAGAGAGGGTTACAAACTTCAATGGTGAGAGAAAATCATTGATCAGCTGCCTCCTGCACGCCCCTACTGGAGATTGAGCCTTTAACCTGGGCATGTGCCCTGACACACTAAAAGGGCCCATGAATAACTGAAAAAAAAACTAACCCAGTGTGATCAACTCTGAAATATATCCTTTTAATGGGAAAGTAAGTTAGCACAGACAACTCAATAACAACATTAGGTACCCAACCAGTGTCTCGATGTTATTGAACATCGATCCATGAACCAGGAAGTCATGATTCGATTCCCAGTCAGGGAATTCAAAATCAGGCCATTGTCATTCTCTATCTGGCTTAATATATTTTTGATAATTTTTTCTGCAAAAACTCTCAAAGGAAAAATATAAACCATTTAGTTGCTATAAGACACCAAATAGATGAAAATACTTTTTATATTTCTTAAGTACAATATAAGTATCATTATAATTATTTTAAAATGTCTGTTTAATTAGAAATCTCATTACTTAAGCATTCTGGGAATTGTGTAGATTATTTTTTTGCACACTTCACAATCTGTTCTCCATTAGTACAAAAATTTAAAAACTATTATTTAAAAATTAGAGTATATTTTAAAAATTTATCAAATTTGAAGGTCCATTTTTGTTGTGGTTAGTATTCAGGTTTTTTACATATCCAGTTTCCATTACATTATATATAATTAAGGTAGATGTATTAGGGAACATTTATTATCTGAATTATCTGTGTCATTCTTCCTTGCTTTGTAATGTGTTTTGAAATCAAGGCAAACTCATTTTTCACTTATTAGATGCATACTTCTACTGGAGGAGGATTTTGTGACTGTGGAGACACAGAAGCATGGAAAACTGGCCCTTTTTGTATAAGTCATGAACCTGGAGCAGCAGCTACTACAAAAGAGGTACGAATAATAGTTATTTTTTTTAAATAAAAAATGCTCACTAATTTAAGCTTGCTGAAATTAGATAGAAATAAATGTTTTGTGTATGGGTTAAACTGAATTCCATTGAGAATACTAATAGTGAATTCATAATGAAAAGTTAACTCAGAATACTTTTTGTTAAGTAGTCAATTTCATAAGAGTGAACAATACATATTTAAGTCTAAAAGAACAAATGTAAGTAATTATTGTTAGAAGCCAAATGTAATAAATTAGGAAACAGTAGAACTGACACATAAATTTAATAATTACTTTCCCTAAAAAATGTGAACAAATTGATTATCCACTATACATCCTAATCAAGAAAAAAAGAATTGAACCAACTCAGAAATAGATAATTAGAAAGGAAAATTAGGAAATAATGATATAATCATAGAAGGGGAATTGTAAAAATTTTAAAAAACTCTTTAGATGACAGTAAATACATTTGAAAATGCATTACTTTATCAAACAGTATAAAATGCCAATTTATTAATGAACTATTTGTAAGCTTTGAAGAAATTCAGAAAATTGTCACAAGACAATGCTTTTTTTAAAATGCCATGTTCAAATAGTTTCACAGAGGAATTCTTTTCAAAACTTTAAGAATAAGGAGTTTTTGTACTCTTTAAACTGTTCCAGATAACCCTAAAGCAGTGAACACCCCAAGACCCAGATTTTGATCTCTTCAAGTACCATTTTCCATTAAATGCAATCAGGGATTGTTGTGAAAATATTAGATTCCAGGCCTTATGGAATACATAAGCTTATAAAGATGGGTTTATGTCAAAAGGATACAACCTGAAAGGACTTCCATTGACCTGAGTTGGATAATTGTAGCATCAAAAAATAACAACAACCATAACAATTGATTAACTGATATTGAAGATATAAAAATCCATGAGTTCATAATGAAACATATATAAGAAACAGAAATAGAAAGATGAAGTTTGTTGCTATCATAGTGATTATCGTATCAATTCTTTACTCTAAAAATTGGTAGGAATTGTGTCTCATGGTAAATAAATATTTCCAGTTGATGAGGCAAAGCTTTTCTTTTTTTAATATATATATTATTATTGATTTCAGAAAGGAAGGGAGAGGGGGAGAGAAAGAGAGAAACATCAATGATGAGAGAGAATCATTGATCAGCTGCCTCCTGCATGCCTCCTGGGAATCGAACCACAACAGGGTATGTACCTCTTGACCAGACTTAAACACAGGGCCCTTCAGTCCGCAGGCCAATGCTCTAGCCACTGAGCCAAACTAGCAAGGTCAAAGCTCTTTTTGCTAGACTACTAGCTAGTAGAAAAGACATACTAGAATAAGAAAAAGCAATGTTTGCAAGCCCTAAGGAAATAGATGATAAATGAGGATCAGTAATGGATGTGAAAACCCTTGAGAGTTAATAAGGAACAATATTCACATGGTTCTAAATTGTCATCTCATAGATTACTTGCTTGTCATAAGAGAAAAAAATGAAACTTTACAATAGAGGTATCATACTATCATTCCTGAAACCAGTCATGAATCACTACTAATAGTGGGTTGATGTGGCATAATGAGCATCATCTGATGTAAAATGCAGTACATAGCTTAACACCTGAAAATCAGTTCATGCAATACACCATATAAATAGAATAAAAAATAAAATCATATGATCACAAAAGATGCAGCAAAAGCATTTAACTAATTCCAACATACATTCATGATAAAAAGGACTTAAACTTAATAGAAGGAAACCTCCTCAATCTGATAGAGGTCATCTAGGAAAAATTCACAGCTATAATTATACTGGATACTGTCTCCCTAACATCAAGAAGAAGACAAAGATTCTGTTCTTGCTATATCTATTCATTATTGTACTTGAGGTTCTAGCCAGGGTAGTTTGTCAAAAAAAGAAAAAGAAATAAAAGGCATGCATATTGGAAAGGAAGAAGTAAAACTAGCTCTATTTACAGATGATATAATTTTATAAAATATATAGAAAATCCTAAGGAATCCATTAAAAAATAATTAGAACTAATAAATCAGTTTAGCAAGATTTTCCTATATAATAAAGAGGTAATGTGCAAATTGACTGTCACTCCAACACACAAGATGGCCACCCTCATGTGGTCAAAGATGACTGCCACAAGATGGCCAGCAGGGGAGGACAGTTATGGGCGATCAGGCCTATGGGGAAGGCAATTGTGGGCAATCAAGCCAACAGAGAAGGGCAGTTGGGAGGGACCAGGCTTGCAAGAGAGGGCAGTTGGGGTGATCAGGCCTACAGGGGAGGGCTGTTAGGAGCAATTAGGCCAGCAGGGGGGCACTTAGGCATTGATCAGGCTAGCAGGGGAGTGGTTAGGGGGTGATCAGGCTGGCAGGCAGGCAGATGAGCAGTTGGGAGCCAGCAGTCCTGGACTGTGAGAAGAATATCTGACTGCCTGTTTAGATCCAATCCTACCAGACATCCCTCAAGAGGTCCCTGAGAGGATGCAGGCTGGGCTGAGAGACACATACCCCACCCCCATGCACGAATTTGTTCACCAGTGGGATTCCTCAGCCTGGCCTGCGGGATCAGGTGGAAACCACCTCTTCAACATCCCCTGAGGGATACTGCATTGTGAGAGGGTACTGACAAGGCCAAGGGACCCCACCAGTGCATAATTAGGGCTGGGGAGGGATGCAGGAGGTTGGCCAGTTGACGAGGTCCCGTGGGAGGTTCTCTAGGGCATGTCTTGCCCAACTCACTCAGTCCCGATTGACCTCAGCAGCAAGCTAACCTACCCATCAGATGTCTGCCCCTGGTGGTCAGGACATGTTATAGCAAGTGGTTGAGTGGCCATAGCATATTATTAGCGTATTAGACTTTTATTATATTTGGTTACTTGTATTTCACCCTAGCCGGTTTGGCTTAGTGGATAAAGTGTCAGCCTGTGGACTGAAGGGTCTTGGGTTCAATTTTGGTCAAAGACACAAGCCTGGGTTGTGGGTTTGATCCCCAGTAAGGACCATGCAGGAGGCAGCTGATCAATGATTCTCATCATCGATGTTTCTATTTCTCCCTCTTTCTTCCTTTCTGAAATCAATAAAAAAATATATACATATGAAAAAAAGCAAAAAAGTGTCATATTAAGAAACAAAAATATTACTTGTATTTCTATACATTGTAATGAATACTCTGAAAATGAAATTAATGAAAAAAATCACATTTGTTTTAGTATCAAAGAGATAAAATATTAGGAATAAATTTAAGAAAAGTATGAAATTTATATTTTGAAAACTATAAAATATTGTTGAAAGAAATTTTAAAATATCTAAATAAATGGAAAAACATCTCATATTTCTGAAACAGAAGAGTTACTGTTTGTTAATATGCAGCCCTTTGTGTTTTTTTCCAAAAGCACCCAGGAATTAACTCAGTTCTTTGCTAGCATTGACCAGGTATCACAAATTTATCCTAGATTTCCACTGGATTTTTTTTTTTAATATTTTCCTGTGCTCGTATTTATACAGTTAAATGCAAAGATTATTTTCTTTTAAATATTTTATTGATTATTTTTTTATAGAGAGAAAGGGAGAGAGAGTTAGAAACATTGATGAGAGAGAATCATTGATCAGCTGCCTCCTGCACACTCCCTACTGGGTATGTGCCCACAATCAAAGTACATGCTCTTGAACAGAATCCAACCTTGGACCCTTGAGTCCAAAGGCCAATGCTCTTATCTACTGAGACAAACCAGTTAGGGCATGATTTTTTTTTTTTTTTTTATCTTAAAGAGCTACTATGATTTTTTCTTTTCTTTTCTAATTGAGTACTCTGTTTAAATCAGCGGTTCTCAACCTGTGGGTCGCAACCCCTTTGGGGGTCGAACGACCCTTTCACAGGGTCGCCTAAGACCATCGGAAAATGCAGATATTTACATCACGATGCATAATAGTAGCAAAATTTCATGGTTGGGGGTCACTACCACATAAGGAACTGTATGCAAGGGTCGTGGCCTTAGGAAGTTTGAGAACCACTGGTTTAAATAAAGCTATTGTGATATAACTTGCATACATATAAGAAAATTCACCCATTTAAAGTATATAATTCAGTGCTTTTTTATTACATTCATAGAGTTGTTTAACTGTCAGCATAATGAATTATAGAACATTTTCATCACCTCCAAAGAAATCCTATACCCATTAGCAGTCATTCTCCATTTTTTTTCGAATTTCCTGGCCTTTGGAAATTAATTTGTCTCTATACATTTGCCGAGTTTGGACATCCTATTTAATAAAAGCCTTATATGCTAAGTGTCCGACCATTCATTTGATCAATTGCTATGACGCACACTGATCACCAGGGGGCAGATGCTCCCACTGGTAGGTTAGCTTGCTGCTGGGTCTGGCTGATTGGGACTGGGCAAGACAGGGCCGGACACGCCCTCGAGTCCTCCCACAGCCCCTCCCTGGCCCTGCTAATGCACCAGAGGGGTCCCTCAGCCTGGCCTGCACCCTCTCGCAATCCAGGACCCATCAGGTGATGTCAGAGAGCCAGTTTCTGCCCAATCCCTGCAGGCCAGCCTGAGGGACCCCCACCAATGCATGAATCCATGCACTGTTCCTCTGGTATTTTATAAATGGGAAAAATATAATATGTAGTCTTTTGTGATTGGCTTCTTTCACCTAGCATGTTTTCAAGGTTTATCCATGTGGTAGCATGTACTTCATTCCTTTTTATGACCAAATAATATTCCAATGTATAGATATATATACCACATATTACCCATTTATCATTTAGGGACTTTTGGGGTATTTCCACTTTTTGGCTATTAAGAATAATGCTGCTATGATCCTTTATGTATACATTTTTGTGCAGACATTTTTAAATTTCTCTTTGATAGATACCTAGGAGTGGAATGGCTGGGTCATATGTTAACTATGCTTAACATTTTGGACACCTCTTAGACTGTTTTCCAGATTGGCTGCACCATTTTACATTTCTACAGTAGTGTAAAAGGGTTCAGATTTTTCCATATCTTTGCTAATACTTGTTATTATTTGCCTTTTTTGTTATAGTCATCCTAACAGGTGTGAAGAGGTATATCATTGTGATTTTGATTTGCATTTCCATAATGGCTTATGAGAACATTTGGATGCATTTTTTTAGCTGATTGGTTTGAACAAGCCTTTTATTACGGAGGTGATGTTCTATAATAAAACGTTTTTTATGAGAGTCAAAAGACCCAGGGTTTAATCTTGCTTCTATTATGTGTAGGCTCTATGACCTTGGATGGGTTCTTTATCCTTTAAATGTCATTAATTCTTTGCCTTTCTTACAGAGTGGCTATAGGAATCCGTTTAAATTATGAGAAAAAAAATTTTTAAAGAATAGTTTATCAATTTTTAGAGAGAGAAGAAGAGAGAGTAAGGGAGTAAAGAAATCTTGGTGTAACATCATTCTGTCTCCTGCAAGCCCCCACTTGAGATTGAGCCCACAACCCAGACATGTGCCCTGACCAGAAATGGAACCATCACCTTTTGGTGCATAGAATGATGCCCACTTATGCCACACTGGCCAGGGTGTGAGAAAAAATTTTGTAACTTATAAGGGCTAACCAGTAGTTCTCTGATATTATCATAGTTAATCTACTCAGAAAGGCAGAGAACATTCATATGGCAGAGCATTAAAAGAGGGGGAAGAGGACATGGTCCTGTCTCTTTCCTTTCTGTTATTTGTAGCACTGACTTGACCACAAGGAGTTAAACTAAACTGATATGAATAGCAACTTTCTTGAGGTCAACTCGATTTTATTCTTAGAGGATGGTGTAATGAACTTATTAAAATAACTAGAAGATTGATACATGAAATTCAGGCAAGGGTCTCAGCCCTCTCAGTCCCAGCTTCATCTGGAAGGTTGTCCAGAAGGACGTCTAGAAGATCATTCTGCTGTCTGACCTAATTAGCATATTATACTTTTATTATTATAGAAGATTATTATAGCTCTGGCTGGTGTGGCTCACTTGGTTTGGTGTCATCCCATGCGCTGAAAAGTTGCAGGTTCATTTCCCACTCGGGGCACATGCCCAGGTTTTGGGCTCAGTCTCCATCCAGTAGGGGGCATGCAGGAGGCAGCTAGCTAATTGACGTCTTGCTTTCGTTGATGTTTTCCTCTTTCTCTCCCTCTTCCTTTCTCTCTAAAAAAAAAAAATATATATATATCTTAAAAATCTTAAAAATAAATATACATAATTATTATAAATTAATAACATTATCTTCTTTATCCATTTTATTTGTATACAATGTTGGTAGTGTGTTTTTCTCTGCTTACAGAATTTACGTTGTTCACTGAATGAGGAGGTAATTGCCCAAGCCAGGAAAATGTTCCCTTCATTGATAAAATACATTGTAGAAATGACTATATGGGAAGAGGAAAAAGAACTGCCTTCTGAACTCCAAATAAGGTGGGAAAATTTTTCAAAAGCTGTAAGTTTTAATGATTGTTATTTATATTGCAAAATAAGTATTGAAAAAAATGTTTTTGTTATTTACTGCTTAATTTATTACCATTGCAAATTTTATAGAGAATTATCTTTTGGGAATACTTCCAAAATGTCCATTTATATGAGATGTTCTGCTAGGCACTAAGAGAAATTAAGCTAAAAAGAAGAGCCTAGTCAGGATCTTCTGACTTTTATGAAAAAACAAACACACAACTATTTGTGAGGTTGTGTTCTAAATGATTTTATAAGTCCCTAGCAGCCATTTATCCAAGTAGAGAAATAAATTGCCCAGTTTGATACTGGCCTGGACCAACTTCCAGGCTCCCAGGAGGTTTGTGAACAAAGGTAGGGACTTGGGCACAGTGTCTTTCCCTTTAGCCCAGGTCTTTAAGATTAAAAAAATGTTTGATGGCCTGGCCAGTGTAGCTCAGTGGTTGAGCATCAACCCATGAACCTGGATGCCATGGTTAGATTCCAGTCAGGACACATGCCCAGATTGCGGGCTCAATTCCCAGTAGGGGGAGTGAAGGAGGTAGTCGATCAGTGATTCTCTTCTATTATTAATTGATGCTTCTATTTCTCTCCCTCTCCCTTCCTCTCTCAATGTGTTCCTCAGGTGGGTTGTTGTACATTTAAAAAACAACAGCCCTAACCGGTTTGGCTCAATGGATAGAGCGTCCACCTGTAGACTGAAAGGTCTCAGATTCGATTCAGGTCAAGAGCATATTACATTGGTTGCAGGCACATCTGCAGTAGGATGTGTGTAGGAGGCAGCTGATCGATGTTTCTCTCTCTCCAATGATTCTAACTATCTCTTTCCCTTCCTCTCTGCAAAAAAAGTCAATAAAATATATTAAAAAAACCAACAACAATAAAAAAATCTTTGATGGCGGGAATTAGGAATTGGCCCTTTCCCCTGTTTTTTGGTATCTAGGATTATTTCAGTTGTAGATATTAAACATCTTTCAGCCCCAAATCAGGAATTCCAGGAATAGCCATAAATAAATTTTCCGAGACTATAATATTTGATCTTAACTTACAAGTGCAAAAGGGGATTCTAGACCTGATCTGAAGATATAATTTGGGCCTTGGGGATAAATCTAATCACAAATCTATTATTCTTTGAATTTACTAGGTTTTATGATTTGTTTTATTTTAGGAGAGAAAATTAAGAATTTAAATTTATAAAGGCAATAAGCATATTGTTTTACTTTTGCTGTTAAACTGCTAGGGGAAATACAGGTCATCAGAAATTATGTCCACAAAGGTTTTAATTTCAAATATGTAATAGCATGAGTTAAACCTGTTTAAGAATTATGTTGGTCAACAAAATACTAGTTAGCAATCTGCCTGCCTAAAAAAGGGAGGGTTGCTTGAGTGTGGATGTGTATGGAGGCAGCATTGGACTTCAGATTCACAGATTTGAGTTATATCCTTCTCACTGCTTATTGGCATTGTGACCATGAAGAAATCCTTTTGAGCTTCCATATCTGAAGCTATAAGAGATCGAAGAAAATCTTCCTCTTAGAGTTATGAGGGTCAATAATTGAGGCATTGTAAAGCATCTATATAATAAAGAGCCAGGGTCATAACAACCATTACCACTGAAGGCTTAACCAGACCGAAAGTCAGTGCTGGGTTGCTGTGGCACCCTGACCCAGCACTGACTGCCTAGGGCAATGGTCTGCAAACTGCGGCTCGCAAGCCACATGGGCCTCTCGAGCCGAGGTTTGCCACTCTGTTGACTAATGAGTTTGCTGATACATAATTATTATAAATTAATAACATTATCTTCTTTATCCATTTTATTTGTATACAGTGTTGGTAGTGTGTTTTTCTCTGCTTACAGAATTTACATTGTTCACTAGATTCTCTATTCCAATAGTTACAGGCTGTTGTTGTACCTTGTGATTAAACCCCTATCCTAGTGGTCGGCAAACTCCTTAGTCAACAGAGCTGCAAACCAAGGCTCGCATGTGGCTCACAAGCCATAGTTTGCTGACCACTGGCCTAGGGGGCTGTCAATTAGGCCAGGAGAGAGGCCTGCAGAGAGAAAGAGGCAGGGTCTGATCTGTAGCCTCAGTGGCAGCTGTTGATCAAGCTTGCCTCTCTTTCTCTCCCAGCCTGGCCAACAGCCATGCCTACATTTCTCTCCAGACCTCTAGTAGGGCCGCTGAGCAGCCTGCCTTTCTGACCAGGCTCCATTGATAGGCCCAGAGACGCTGACTGGCATAGAAACTGAACAATCAGAACCAAATCTGGTTGAATGTAAGGAGCTGATGGCTGCCTAGGAGGTAGAGCTTTTGACGCTGACTGGCGTAGAAACTGACCAATTAGAACCAAATCTGGGTCAACTGTGAGCAGCCAGTGGCTGCCTAGGAGGTGGAGCTTTTGAGGCTGACTGGCATAGAAAATGACCAATTAGAACCAAATTGGCTGACAGTGGAGGGCAGTTGGGGGCAAGATCAGGCCAGCAGGGGTGGTCAGTTGGGGGTTAGATCAGACTGGCAGGGGAGGGCAGTTAGGGGCGATCAGGCAGGCAGAGGCAGTTGGGGGCAGTCAAACTGGCAGGAGCGGGTAGTTAGGGGCTATCAGGCAGGCAGAGGCAGTTGGGGGCAGTCAGACTGGCAGGGGAGAGCAGTTAGTAAGACAAGGCTGGCAGCGGATGGCCATTGGGGGTGAGATCAGGCTGGCAGGGCAGGACAGTTGGGGGTGAGATCAGGCCAGCAAGGGAGGGCAGGTAGGGGTGATCAGGAGGCAGAAGCAGTTGGGGTGAGATCAGGCTGGCAGAGGAGAGCAGTTGGTGGTGATCAGGCAGGCAGGCAGAGGCATTTAGGGGTGATCAGGCAGGCAAGGCAGGCAGAGAGGTTAGGGACAACCAGACAGGCAGGCAGAGGGCTTAGGGGCAAATAGGCAAGCAGGCAGAGGCAGTTAGGGGCGATCAGGCAGGCAGGCAGAGAAGTTAGGGGCCATCAGGCAGGCAGGCAGGTGAGTGGTTAGGAGCCAGCAGTCACAGATTGTGAGAGGAATGTCCAACCACTGGTTTAGGCCCGAACCTACATGGATTGGGCCTAAACCGGTTGTTGGACATCCACTGAGAGGTCCCCTATTAGAGTGAGTGCAGGCTGGGCTGAGGGAAACCCCCTCTTTGTGCACGAATTTTGTGCACTGGGCCTCTAGTATTATATAAACTGTTGAAAACTGATAAATTTGTGTAGCCCATGACAACTGTTTTCACATGTTTTATAAGATCCTCACACCAGTCTTTAGTGTAGACATTATACTCTTCCTAGAGATGAAAGAGGTATTGTTATCTCAACAAGATTAAAAGCCTAAGCCACCCAAATGTCTATAAGGTCCCTCACTCAGTCAAATGGTAGTACCCACACTTTAAATCTATATACTTAAAAAAACTTAAATGTACTGTAAAGCCAGAAATATAAGGTAAAACAAAATAAATTCAGTAAAAACTATATGTTAATAAAATGTTACTATTATTGCCTGCTTGAAGGTTCTGAGTCTGAGGCCTTTCTTCCTTTGTCAAGATGAGAAGTTAACAAGAGTTAAGAGTGGTATTAAAACCATGACACTGGCCTGGACCAACTTTCAGGTTCCCAAGAGGTTGTGAACAAAGGTAGGGACTTGGGCACAGTGTCTCCCTTTAGCCCCAGTCTTTTAAAATTAAAAAATGTCTGATACCCTGCCAGTGTTGCTCAGTGGTTGAGCATCAACCCATGAACCTGGAGATATGGTTTGATTTCCCGTCAGGGCACATGCCCAGATTTCGGGCTCAATCCCCAGTAGGGGCTTGCAGGAAGTAGCCAATCAGGGATCCTCTTTCATCCTTGATATTTCTACCTCTCCCTCTCCCTTCCTCTTCCATTGTGTTCCTGCCACTAAACTAACAATAATAATCTACACCCAGCCATGATGGCTCAGTGGTTGAGCATCGACCTATAAACCAGGAGGTCATTGTTAGATTCCCAGTCAGGGCACTTGCCCGGGTTGCAGTGATGATGTCTCATTGATGTTTCTATCTCTTCCTCTCCCTTCCTCTCTGAAATCAATAAAAATATATTTTAAGAAAGTAAAAAAATAAATAAACTTACAGTAATCATCTGTATCTGGAAGTGATAAAAAAAAGTTAGGGAAAAGGTAATACTTTTATTAGGGTTTTTAAAATTCCACAGTACTGTACTATATAAAATAATTTCCTATATTTTATAGTGGTACTTTTTCATCTGTAAGAATTTACACAATGCTGCTTTGGTACAGATGTCATATATTATTTTAGCCTATTTTTCATATTTTCCTTTGTTTATTTGTTGGAATATCTGAATGCTTATCTTATTTTTTAAACAGGGAGAAAAATGAAAGATATTATTGTGTCCTTTTTAATGATGAACACCATTCATATGACCATGTCATATACAGTCTACAAAGAGCTCTTGACTGTGAGCTTGCAGAGGCCCAGTTGCATACCACTGCCATAGACAAAGAGGTTTGTGAGCTTCTTTTGAATTATTGTACTCTTATATCAGTTCCTGGAAGTTAGGTGTTGACTGAGCCCTTGCCAAGTGCTTTAGTATCATGTTAGGTACAACCACCTTTTTCACCCATTTCTTATGTCCTACACAAACTGGTTAAAACTTGACTTTTCTACGTGTGTATTATAGTTGTAGATAACTATAACTTTCCTCTTTTTAGTCTAAGTCATTAGAAAAGTGGCTGAATGTATTTGGCAAAGAGTAAAGAATGTTGGCTCAACTTCAGTTCATTTCTCTAATTTTTATTGAATGAATGAATAAATGTGAATTTTTAAAAGTGGATCATTTCTGAGGTTTTAACATTCATTAAAACTATCTTGAGAATAATATTGATTTATGGCTTAGCTTTTATTTCATTTCTATCCAAAGCAATGAGTTCCTCAGGTGTATTGAAAGACTATTTGACATGATTCTGCCCTAGAAAGGAGTGTAATATAGTGAAAGAAGCAGCATGGCATTAGTAATTAGTGTAGTGATTCTAGGACTTGAGGAAATAACATCCTGGCCACACTTCTAACCCACTAGTAGACCTTAAGTGTGTTATGCAACACATGCTGAGAAACTTCAAGTTTATTCATGAGAAGTATTTATTTACTTTTATTAATTTCAGAGAGGAAGAGAGAGAGGGAGAGAGATAAGAAACATTAGTCATGAGAGAGAATCTATTGGCTGCTTCCTGCACATTCCCTACTGGGGATCAAGTCCACAGCCCAAGTCCTTGATTGAAATCAAACCTGGGATTCTTCAGTTTGCCGACCAACGTCCTCCACTGATCCAAACCAGCTGGGGCTATGCATGAGAAGTATTTAAAGCATATAGCAGGAGTTTAATAAACCTCAGTTATTATTATCAGATGGAAATAGAGTACACTACAAAAAGTAAAGAACTGACATCTTGCTAGGCAGGAAATCTAAAATCCTAAAGTATAGAAATTCTCTACTAGTGGTATTAAAAGTTCTGGAACTACCCAAAGATGTTAAACATTTGTGATTATCTTTAATCTATTAACTTTTAGGCAGTTGACAAATGATTAATAATTAAGAACTCATTAGCTTTTTGGGCTAGGGATTGTCATTCTGCTATTTAACTCTAATGTTTTTCTATAATTAGGGTCGTCGGGCTGTTAAAGCGGGTGCTTTTGCTGCTTGCCAGGAAGCAAAGGAAGATATAAAGGTAATTTTCTGAATTAGGGCCAAAGAGAATGTAAGAGGAATGCACATCATAAGAACCAAAGTAAAACAACTATTTTTTTGAAATGTGTTTTGCATCATAAGTAAAGATAGAGTTGATGCATTTGGACCCAGAGATTTTGAATTGCAATGGTCATGTAATTTCTTCTTTAAAGAATATATTACTTAGTTAAAACAAAACTTTTAAAACGAGGGATTTTTTTTAATATTCCTTTTATTTGTAGAGTCATTCAGAAAATGTCTCTCAACATCCACTTCATGTAGAAGTATTACACTCTGAAGTTATGGCTCATCAGAAATTTGCTTTACGTCTTGGCTCCTGGATGAACAAAATTATGAGCTATTCAAGTAAGAATATAGTCTAATACTGTGTTGTTGTTTTAAGTAGCTACAAATTTAAAATATTAAGCATAAAATAAAATTTCTATTTTTTAATATATTTTGATTAATTTTCAGAAATGCATTTCAAGTACTATAAATAATATTTTATTGGCTCTTGATTCTGTGATGTTGACAGAATTATCCTTGTTATCAGATGTTCAAAGATTAATGTTAATTTTTTCACATGCTATAGGAAACATACTTTTGGAAGAAATGTTATAAGAATAAATATTATGTAATGGCTTTTTTTTGTAGGTGATTTTAGACAGATCTTTTGCCAAGCATGCCTTAGAGAAGAACCAGGCTCTGAGAATCCTTGTCTCATAAGCAGGTTAATGCTTTGGGATGCAAAGCTTTATAAAGGTAGGTGGATCTTTGCTTATGCTGTTTGATATGAAGCAAAGGAAGATTATGACCTTGAAGTGGAACTGTGATCTCTTTTGTTTACTAATATCAATGATCTTGATTTATAAAATAAACATTAAGGTAAGATCACCCAATCAATATGTATTCTTCTGTGTTGAAACTCGGGGATACTACCTTTTAATTATAGTGCCTTTTCGTTTAATCAGGATCAGTAAAAGAAGTATGTATATGTATGTAGTGCCATTATTAAAGCTGTACTAATATTCATTTTTATAAATCTAAACAAAGAACAAAAAGTGAAAGAAAAGATAAAGGCTAAAGGGGATGGAAAAGGGAAGAATAAAGAGTAAGAGTAGTTTTGAGTGAAATAGAATGAAAAAGAATGGAGAAATGTTGGGAGAGGTAGAATGAAGTAAGATAAAGTACTGAGAAGACTACAGAAAAAGAGGAAAAGGGCCATATATGTATTTATTTTAAATTTTATTAAACATTAATGTAATAAATGCTACTCATATTTGAGTCCTTGAGGTCTACTAGCATGTGAAATAATTTTATAATATTTTGCCACTTCTAATAGCTGGAATGTTCTTTTTTGCCTTGGTGATACTATCCCACTTCCCCCAAAAATGATTTATAGGTGCCCGTAAGATCCTTCACGAATTGATCTTCAGCAGTTTTTTTATGGAGATGGAATACAAAAAATTCTTTGCTATGGAATTTGTAAAGGTAATTGCTCTTTATAAATAGATATCAATAAATAGAAATAGAAAACATTTTTATAAATGAAGTAATAGAAACAAAGGGGATAATTATGAATCCAGAATTTGATTTTATGATTCATTTATTTGTCAAACATTTTCTTATTTTCACATTTGGTAGTAGGAAACAGTAGTCTGGGAGAAGAGAAAGGTGGGAAATGACCTATTATTTGCTGAGACAGAACAATAGGAAGTGATCACGTTCATTCATCCTTCCTAATAATTTGCCTGTTAATATAATAAGAATAGAAGTGAGTAGTTTAAAGTCATAGCAAGGAAAAGGAACATAACAATGCTAAAGTGCCCTTGCCAGTTTGGCTCAGTGGATGGAGCACCGGCCTACAGATGTAAGGGTCTCAGGTTTGATTCTGGTCAAGGACACATGCCCAGATTGCAGTCTGGATCCCAAGTAGGGGATGTGCAGGAGGCAGCCAATCAATGATTCTCTCTCATTATTGATGTTTCTATCTCTCCCTCTTCCTTTCTCTCTGAAATATATATATATTCTAGAGGCCCAGTGCATGAAATTCGTCCATAATGCAGGGGGATCGGGGGAGAGGGTCCCTCAGCCCAGCCTGCATCCTCTCCAATCCAGGATCCCTCGGGGAGTGTCGAACTGCCTCTCACAATCCAGGACCGCTGGTTCCTAACCGCTCACCTGCCTACCAGCCTGATCACCCCTAACCACTCTGCCTGCCTGCCTGACTGACTGATCACCCCTAATCACTTCTGCCTGCCTGCCTGATTGCCCCTAACTGCTGCCCTACCATCTTGAATGCCCATAGCTGCTCCCTTGCTGGCCTGATCACCCCTAACTGCCTCTGCCCTGCCCCACACCCAGGACCCAGGATTCCCTCCTCCGGCCAGTCACAGGCACCCATGACCCAGGCTTCCCTCCCTCTAGCTGTCCGCAGGAACCCAGGACCCAGGCCAGCTTCGCCCGGGCCAGCTGCTGCCACAGGGGACCATGGGTGGACAGCTTCATCTGGGCTGCAGCCACAGGCACCCAGGACAAGGGGGCATGTGGCTTGTCCCTCTCCTGGGCCACAGCCCCAGCTGCTGGCACCCGGGACTGCAGGGCACGCAGTTTGTCCCTCTTCCGGGCTGGGCTAGAGGTGCAGGCATAGCCACTGGTGCCTGGGACCATGGGATGTGCGGCTTGTCCCTCTTCCAGGCCTCAGGCGCAGCTGCTGGCACTTGGGACTGCAAAGCAAGCAGCTTGTCCCTCTCCCGGGCTGCAGGTGCAGCCACTGGCACCTGGGACCACAGGACGGGCAGCTTGTTCCTCTCCCAGACTACGGCCTGGCTGATCCCCATTTCTCTGTCCCCAGTGTCGAGGTGTCTGAGTCATTACTGCGTGACAGTGTGAGTGCATGATGACCATTTGCGTATTAGCTCTTTATTATACAGAAGGATGTTTTTAAAAAATGCTAAAGAGAAGCAGGAATTATATGGGCAAGAGTTCTGTTTTGCCTTATGTAAGGTATCCAATAAATACTTGTTAGGTTCCTCTGATATTGAATTGCAGGAAGTCCTGTAAAAGTTAAAACAGGGCAGAGGTAGGACCCAGAATAGAACTGGAAGCAGAAAGTGAAATAATGATTGTTAAAGGCAAATGATATTGTAAGGCAGTGGTCGGCAAACTGTGGCTAGTTGAGCCACAGTTTGCCACTATGTTGACTAATGAGTTTGCTGACTACTGCTGTAGGGTAAGATCCCTCTCTCCCTGAGTTTTAGAAGTAGATTGTTAAAAGTAACTAAGACATTTGGTTTCTTGAAAGGTGATAACTCAGGTTGTCAACTCTATTCTTCTAAAATTCTTTAGAGATACAATATTGAACTATATGTGTAATCTGAAAGGAAATTATTTTCTTATACAAAATCAGTTCTCTTTACTAAGATGACATTTTTTATATGCAGTGGCTACCTCTTAAAATCTATGGGAATTCTAGTGGGTAAAATTAAGTATGTAGATCAGTGATCTAACACTATGCTTGATACATGACTGAATGTATTTTTTTTTTTTTTTGGTCTCCCAGTATATCAGGGTTTATTTTCAGCTGGTATGCACCAGTATGGATAAGAAATTATGTACAGCCAGCATCCATTCTGTTTAAGGCTAGATTGAATCTGATTGGTTAGTTTTCTGTTTCATATCAGTTCGTAAGTACTTGGAATATAGCCCATGCCCTTTACCATTGGGATAGAATTTGCTAGCAACACTGCCCCAGATCTTATTTGGAGGAAGGATATACTGCACCATTGCAGGCCTCTGTGATTTTTTTTACCTGTGTTTGTGTGTTTTGTGCATTTTGTTGTTTGTTTTTAATATTTATTTATTTGTTTGTTTGTTTATCTTAAGCCTCACCAGAAGATATTTTTCCCATTGATTTTTGAAGAGAGTAGGAGCGACGGTGGGAGGGGAATGAGAGATGTGAGAGAGACACATCGATTGGTTGCCTCTTGCATATGCCCTGGGGACTGAATACTTGACCGGGAATTAAATCCATGACACTGATGAGTGGGCTGATGTTCCAACCACCTTGACATATAGCAAGGGCTGCTTTTTTTTTTTCCTCACTTCCAACTCTGTGAGTTTGGGCAATTGAATTTATGTTTGGTCTCTTGTTCATTATTTCTTTCTAATATATTTTTGTTGACCATATTATCTCCCATCAAGAAATAGGAATTATAATACTTGTCATTTTATATATAGAAACAGATTTGCAACAGCTGTTAAAATTGGGATTTTTAAGTTTTCAGTTGTCATTGTAATTGATCCTCCACTTATTACTTATTATATCTTTCAGTATTATAAACAGCTGCAGAAAGAATATATCAGTGATGATCATGACAGAAGTATCTCTATAACTGCACTGTCAGTTCAGATGTTTACTGTTCCTACTCTGGTATGTATTAATAATTTCTTTGCAATCTTTCTAAGTAAAACTTGTTTTGTTTTTTTAAGAATTTTGCTTAGTGTTGATTCAAGACAATTTCAAAATCATCATGTTGAGCTAATTTCATCTGGAAAATTGAATAATATGTGGTATCTGCATGTGAATAATATATTAATGGTATCCAAAGACAAGGTAACTGGTGAAGTGGGAATGATGGCACTGCCTTTGTCTTAAAATCCTGATCTTTACACGTGAATTCCAGAATTTGTTTCTCAGTCTTAAGAATAACTTTGGAGCAATGCCTTTTCAATACCAATTTTTTTTTTTGGGTGGGGGGCTTTTTTGTTGTTGTCCTTTAGTTATTGAGGTGAGTGGATAGATTAAGATAAAGCAGGTGTAGAATATGACTCCAGCATTGAGTGCTGCATAGTCATGGGAGGAGAGTGGAGGATTCTGCTTTTTTTTTGTACTACTTTTTTTCCTATTTCTTTTGGACAATTTGGCTAACTATACTTTCCCATTTCAAAGTCCGAGAAAAGGATGAGAAGAGATAGTGGACTGGAAATTAGGGGGATGTGCCATAATAAATAACAATGTGATAGAAGTTATGAAATATATCTATGATTGTTCTGTTTTTGCTCATTGTGTGATTGCCTATGGTAAGTGTTATATAAATAATCTTATATTATTTATAAGTAATGGGTTTGGGGTATCCAGACAGTGTTTTCTAGTTAATAAAGAATATGAAATTTTTTACTTTTAGAAAATAGCTTCTCAGAAATTTCTGTTCTATGAGACTAACGACTGTGTTTGATGTTCAAGTAAACATATTTTAAAAATGACTCACTGACCAAGTAAATAAGTTAATACTAAAGATAACATTTGAAATATTCTGCAGGCTCGACATCTTATTGAAGAGCAGAATGTTATTTCTGTCATTACTGAAACTTTGCTAGAAGTTTTGCCTGAATACTTGGATAGGAACAACAAATTCAACTTCCAGGGTTATAGCCAGGACAAATTGGGAAGAGTATATGCTGTTATATGTGATCTAAAGTAAGTTGTTTGAGTCAAAAGGTGAGGGTACTTATTAAACACACTGTGCTTATTTGTTCTGTCTTGTAAATAAACCTCTGATGCTTTTGGTTATCTAAGATTCATCTTATAATGAGAAGTAAAAAGAACTCTTAACTGTCTCATGTCAATAAATGTTTTAAGTGAAGGCTTCTTATAGAGTTAAAACCAAGTTAATAAAGAAGGGGCCTGTCACAGTAACTTAGGATCACTGAATGAATCTCCATCATAATTACTATGTTTTCCACTCAGTTCCACTTCTGTACTTTAGTTCTGTCCCTCTTGTATAGTCTCTTCAGGCATAGTTTCAGATGATCTAATTGGTGTAAATTTCTTTTTAACTGTCTTTTTCATACATGGAACCAAGTTACTGATATTCATCAGTGATTTCTTAAGTTTTTCACCTTGAAGAAAGTAGAGTTTCTTTTTAAACTAAAATAGAAATCACATGATAAATTTTGGGATTGTTGGACCTAAAAAGAAATTTATTTTAGAAATAAATGGTGAATATTATAAGGGTTGTAATATCAACTATTCAATAAGTCATAAACTTCAAAAAATTCCTTCCTTTTAAGAATATATTAAGATAAAATATATTTCATTTAGTTTGCTATTTAAAATGAAGGGCTCCATGACATAATTATTTCTAGTCCCAAGGGGGAATAATCAAATTTTGTCCACTTCTTCGAGAGACCATGTAAGGTATAGAGAGATTGAAACAAGTAGACTTTCAAACCAACCTAGATAGTTTAACCTATTTAAAAAATATATTTGAAAGATTTCTGGAAGTATGCCTGGGATCCTTGATATTACTGAGGAAAATGCTTCCAGATCTTTTCAAATTCCTCAATTTCTAAATATGATTATGGCATATAAATCTTTCTTTAAAGTTCAGTAAATGATTATGTTATCACATCTTCAGGACAAGTAGAAATGGTGGAAGAATTCAGTAGTGAGTCACCATGTAGCTATTGTGATTCACAAATTCTGCATAAATTATTTATTAGGCAAAACAAACAAAAAATACACAAAAACTCCAATGGAGTGCTTTTAGTTATCAGTGTTAAATTAATGTATTCATCATTTTTTGGTCTACTGTACAGGAAAAATTTCTTTACTGTGGCTCTCATTACTGTGAAGTACTCTTGTAACTGAGTTATTTTTATATCCAGAGAAGAGATGCATTGTCACATCATATTTTATTTTATGGATCTCTGATAATAGTTACGCTCTATGGTGAATAATTTAGAGTCAGGACATCCTGCATACCCATATGATAAAACTTTAAGAGATCCTGTTTTGGAAGGCAACTTTGAAGTTTTCACACTCTTTTGATTCTTACAAGTTCTCTTCTGTATCTTTACCTAAATAGAGATATCTCTGATGACAAGGAAAAGGGAAAGTGAACATATTTTGAGCACCTGTTCAACAGATACTGTTCTAGGTTTCTCATTAACTCACTCTCACAAGTGTCCTCTGTTCTTTTTTAAAAATATATATTTTTATTTTAGAGAGGAAAGGAGAGGGAGAGAGATAAAAACATCAATGATGAGAGAGAATCATTGATCAGCTATCTTCTACATGCCCCACACTGGGAACGGAGCCCACAGATAAGCATGTGTCCTGACCAGGAATTGAACCATGACCTCCTGGTTCATAGGTCAGTGCTCAACCATTGAGCCACACCAGCCTGACTTCTGTTCTTTTTAGTAACTATAAAGAGCTTAACTTATTTCACCTTGTTTTATTCCTGCAATATGCTTATAAGGTAGGTGATTTAATTTTTTTAAATAAACTTTTATTGTTCAGATTATTACAATTTTCCTCTTTTTCCCCCATAGGTCCCCTCCACCCAGTTCCCACCCCACCCTCTGCCCTTACCTCCCCGACTGTCCTCATCCATAGGTACACGATTTTTGTCCAGTCTCTTCCTACACGCCCCCCACTCCTTTCCCCTCAAGAATTGTCAGTGCACTCCCTTTCTTTGCCCCTGATTCTATTATATTCACCAATTTATTCTGTTCATCATATTTTTCATTTGATTTTTAGATTCACTTGTTGATATGTATTTGTTGTTCATAATTTTTATTTTTACCTTCTTCTCCTTCTCCTTCTCCTCCTCCTGCCCCCACTCCTCCTTCCCCTTCTCCTCCTCCTCCTCCTCCTCCTCCTCCTCCTCCTCCCCCTCCTCCCCCTGCTTCCCCTCCTCCACCTCCTCCTCTTTCACCTTCTTCTTCACCTTTCAGCATTTCATATAATACTAGTTTGGCAGTGATGAACTCTTTTAGCTTTTCCTTATCTGTGAAGCTCTTTATCTGACCTTTAATTCTGAATGATAGCTTTGCTGGGTAGAGTAATCTTGGTTGTAGATTCTTTTTTTTTTAAATAGAGAGTCAGAAACATCGATGAGAGAGACATCAATTAGCCACCTCCTGCATGCCCCCTACTGGGGATGTGCACGCAACCAGGATACATGCCCTTGACCGGAATCAAACCCGGGACCTTTTAGTCCACAGGCCGACGCTCTATCCACTGAGCCAAACCGGTTTTGGCTGGTTGTAGATTCTTACTATCACTTTTAATATTTCTTGCTATTCCCTTCTGGCCTGCATAGTTTCTGTTGAGAAATCAAATGACATACATATGATAACTGTTTTTCTCTTGCTGCTTTTAGTATTCTCTCTTTGTCTTTTGCTCTTGGCATTTTAATTATGATGTGTCTAGGTGTGGTCCTCTTTGGATTCTTTTTTGGGGGAATTCCCTGCACTTCCTGGACTTCTAAGTCTATTTCTTTTATCAGGTGGGCGAAGTTTTCAGTCATTATTTCTTCAAATAGGTTTTTAGTATCTTGCTCTCTCTTTTCTTCTGGCACCCCATAATTTGGATATTGGTACACTTAAAGTTGTCCCAGAAGCTCCTTACACTATCTTCATATTTTTGGATTCTTTTTGCTTTTTGCTTTTCTGGTTGAGTGATTTTTGCTTCTTTGTATTTCAAATCTTTGACTTGATTCTTGCTATCCTCTAGTCCGCTATTGGATCTCTGTATATTATTTTCTTATTTCAGACAGTGTATGCTTAATTTCCTAGTTGGTCCTTTTTCATATCCTTGAGATATCTTGCTAAGTTTATCAGCCTTTTCTAGAAAATTCTTGAAAAACCTTATAACATGGTTTTGAACTCTATATCCAGTAATTTGCTTTCCTCCATTTCTTTCATTTGTCACCTGTTTCTTTGTCTCCACATTTTGGCTGCTTCCCTGAGTTTAGAGAGTGGCTTTATGTGCTAGATGTCCTATAGGTTCCAGTGGCTCAGCCTCCCCAGTTATCTGAGGTGGACACTCTTGGTGCACCCCTTTCTGGGCTGTATGCACAGTCTTGTTGTAGTTAAGCCTTGATTATTGTTGGGAGGAGTTGACCTCCAGGCCAATTGGTGGTGAAGATCAGCTGTGTCTACGATGGGAGAACTTCTGTGCTGGAGACACTCTTATGAGACAAGAGTGTGTCCCATATGGATCTGAGGAGTTGTAATCTGGATGGTCCACTCTGACCCCTGGCTCTTGGATCTCCAAGAAGATGCTAATTTAGCCTCTGCCTGAGGTCACCCAGGAGCTACAGAGAGATCTGCAGATTCCTATTCTTTGCTTGGGTTTTGAGGTGCCCAAATGAAGCCCAGCTGTGAAGCAATGCAAGCTATTATTGGGGCCTTGGGCCTTCTTTTCAGTGTTCTGGGTCTCACTGACTCAGCTGCAGTTTGTTAGGTAAGATTAGGCTATTCATATGCAAAAGCCTCTGCATTCATCTAGGATGGGGTGAATCTCAGGGTGGAGCAAAAAACAATGGCTTTGTGGGACAGGATCTCAGGTGGAGCACACCACAATGGCTTCCTGTCAGTCCTGCCCTAAGAGGCCCCTGGGGTCTCAGTGTCCTTCGGTAATTGCTGCAAGCACCTCTGAGAGAAAGCTGCTCTCGAGCTTTGCCTGCTGCCAGTCCGGTTTTTCCCTTTATGAGTTTTGCCTAGAACTGGAGTTCAGAGCTGTAGTGAGCTTTTGTCTCCCTCCCGCTTGAGAAAGCCAACCGTGTACTCAGTTGCCAGCCCTCTCTGCATGCGCACCTCCCTCTCTGTGCGCATGCCTCTTTACCTCTGCCTTCTGCAGCTCCTGTGAGTCTCAGTGTGCTTTTCTCTTTCCTTCTGTTGTAGAATTTCCACTCTGCCAGCTTTCCTGTGGTTCTTGATGATGTCCCTTTTGTTCTTTAGTTGTAGTTTTAAAATTGTTGTGGGAGGCAGCAGTTTAGGTATTTACGTATGCCATATCTTGGTTTCTCCCTTGGTAGGTGATTTAATTTTATTTTTAGATTATAATTATTTGCCTAAGGTTACAGAGCTTGTAAGTAGCAGACTTTGGATCTGAGCCCAGCACTGTTTGTTTATATAACTCAAATTCTTTTCACTTCATCTTTTAGCCTCACAAAATAAATATCAATAAAACTTTCTCTGAAACTTAGCCTAAAACTTCGATCAGATATACCCTTCATTTAACAAATAACTATTGAGTCCCATTTTTTCATTCTTGGTAGAAATTTTGCAGTCATATCTTATTTTTACTATTACCTCATAGACTTATTTATTCGCCACTTCTTTCTGAACCCAGTTTTTAAATAACGACACATATGTAATGTCTTTTACATGTTTCCACAATAAAGTCTAAATTCTTCCAGAATTTGTAGCTCTCCATAGACTTATCATATATGCTACTAATCCCACTGTAGCATTTAACATTTGTTAGTACTGGTAGAAGCTCTGTTAAGTCTGCCTCAGAAATTTTTCATTCTCTCAAACTAGTGTATTCCAACCATTGAATAGCTTTGTCTAGCTGATAGAAGGTCATTATTTTATATTGAACTCTGTCTTTTTATAACTTTCCTTCTGTAGTTCTATGTTTCCCTTTGTCCAATCAGAACTTTAGTTCTCATTTAACTTGAAGATAGCAGGCATATCTGCCACGTCTTCACTGGTTGAGTCTCTTTAGTTTCCTTAGCTATACACTTTTCATATTTAAAATTCCTCCGAAATTATTGTCCTTCTCTACTGAACCGGTTCTAGTTGAATGTATATTATTTAAATTAGTTGTGAAGAAATGAACACAGTACTCTGAGGTCTGCATAGTAGAAGGAAGAGATTGTTATACTGGGATCATTTTATTTTACTTTTTATTGTTTTTTGTGTTTTGCTTTGTTGTTAATACTCACCTGAGGATAGTTTTCTATTGATATTTAGAACGAGTGGAAGGGATGGGGAGAGACGAGGGAGAGAAACACAGGGGCCAGGGAGTGAACTTGCAACTGAGGTATGTGTCCTTGACTGGAATTGAACCTGGGACCCTTCAGTCTGTGGGCTGACACTCGATCCACTGAGCCAAACTGGCTAGGTCTATACTGGGATCATTTTAAATAATAAACCTCTCGTAATTTAGTTTAATTTCTCATTCACTATCTGGGGGTATTTGGTGGGATACTTTGTTTCTCAGTTGCTAATCATTATGAAAATGAAACTTAGAAAAGAGAAGCAGTTGAACTTTGGTTCTATTAAGTAAATATTACCCTTTTGTTACTTTAACCCAGAGATGGAGAACCTTTGTTCTGCCAAGGGCTATTTGAATATTTATAACATCATTCAAGGCCATACAAATTTGTCAGCTTAAAAATTAGCCTGCTATATTTGATCAGATATTTAATTAACTCACCCCTAATGCCTTGGCAGGGCCAGACCACATGATTTTAAGGGCCTTATAATAATGGCCCGTGGGCTAGACATTCCTCACCCCTGCAACTTGTTCCTATTTCTAAAAAGGATAGTAGACTTTCAAACCAAATCACCTCTTTACCCTCTATTCTTCCCTTGCTTTTCTTCTTCTCCTTCCATTGCTTTTGCCACCTATTTTTATCTTCAGACTCCTTTTCTTTTCCTTTCCTTCATTATTTTCTCTCTTCTTATCCCTCACATCTTCTCTACTTCTTACTAGGTATGCTAGGCATGAACTATGAGAGGTTACTAAAAACTAGAAATATAAATTCTCTAGAACAGTGCTTCTCAAATTTTAATATGAATACTAATCAGTTGGGGAGCTTGTTAAAAGCAGTTTTGTTCACTAGGTCTGACTAGAGCCTAAGAGTCTGAATTTCTAAAGAATATCCAGATAATGCTGATGCTTTTTATTTGTATACCATACTTTTAGAAAACAACCAAACTTTGTGTCATTTGTTCACTGTGAGATCGTAAACTTTAGTCCAGTGGTTCTCAACCTTTCTAATGCGTTGACCCTTTAATACAGTTCCTCATGTTGTGGTGACCCCCAACCATAAAATTATTTTTGTTGTTATGAATTGTAATGTAAATATCTGTGTTTTCCGATGGCAACCCTGCTAGCAGTTCTCAACCTGTGGGTCCATAGAACCCAAGATCTTAGGAAAACACAGATATTTACATTACTATTTATTAACAGTAGCAAACTTATAGTTATGAAGTAACAACGAGAACCACTGCTTTAGTCTTTTTTACCTTTACAGGGGGGTGGGGGAAGAGGACATCTGTAATACTCTCAACAATAAAGATTTTTTTTAAAAGATTTAGAGCCCTGGCCAGTTTTTCCTCAGTGGTTAGAGGGTTGTGGGTTCAATTCCCAGTCCCGTTTGGAGCACAAGCAGGAGACAACCATTTGATGTGTCTCTCACGTGGATGTTTCTCTCCTTCCCCCCCCCCCCCACCCCACCTTCCACTGTCTCTAAAAAATCAATGAAAAAAATATTCTCACTTCTCTGGTGAGTCTTTAAAAAAAAGAAAGAAAGAAAAATTTAGAAAAGTTATGTGTGTGATTATATTTTTAACATATTAATAGATATCTAGAGAAAGGGAAAATTAAACTACAATTCTTACTATCTTTACAAAGTAAAAAAATATGTTTTCTATTTTTGTTGCCTTGTCTTTTATGTTCCTACTTCTTTTGTATTTTGTTTTGTTTTGAGTGCTTAACTTTGTATTGCAGTGTTCACTATCCATATCTATTTTCTCCAGTACACTAAGGACCTCAAGGACAGAGTGTCTTGTTCATGTTTATATTCTAATGTGTGATATTTAACAGGAATTGATTTGGATTGACTGAGTACAAAGTAATTTTTATAATTGCTAGTTTCCTTCCTGAGAAGTCATTGCCCAATAAACATTACTTTCATTTGATATGAAACCAGTTCCAAATATCGTGAATCCCTCCCTCCCCAACTGTAGTGTATTTATTGTCTGAAATCAGGTCATAGGAATAAATAGCTTTGGAGAACCAGTGCAGATGTTCACAAATCTTTAGTCATTACACACTCAGCAGCAACAACAAAGTTGTTAAATCCTCTTAGACCAAACTACTATATGTGTTGTGAATTTTCTGTAATTCTCATGACTGCATGTCTTTTGCAGGGAGGGGGAAAGTGTGTAATTTTAGTACAATATTTTATAGTTTATAAAATATTATGAAATCATTTGTCTGCATGTATTCTACACATGCAGTTTTGACATGCATTTTGAGGCTGAAGGCGATTTTTACTTGCCTTTTGGGTGAAGGGTATAAACAATCATAAAAAATCTGTACTGTAGTTATCCAACTATGATAGGCTAAGTTGCTTCTGGGTTCATTTAATCAGAACTAACTTTTGAGTGGAGAAGTCAGGCTTAGCCTTGACATTTCATCTGTCTCTTCTGGAGCATTCACATTTTGCTGGGATAATTCTAGCCTGCCCAGAGCTTTTAATTTAAGAGATTATAATATATAACTTTAATGAATCAACATTGCTTATAACCCTGAGTACCTTAAACTATCTCAAAATATGCAAGTGAAATATTTCTTTGTCTCAATATTATAGGTATATCCTAATCAGCAAGCCCACCGTATGGACAGAAAGATTAAAAATGCAATTCCTTGAAGGTTTTCGATCTTTTTTGAAGATTCTTACCTGTATGCAGGTATGGTACAGTACTGTACACCAGTAAGATAAATTTATTTTTAAAAATTTAACCTGAGTCTTGAATATTTTTTCCAAATTTTGGTTTTTATTTCAGGAAGAATATATCTAGAAAACTAGAAATAAAATGTAAACACTGCCTCACTGAGCCTGCTTTATGTGATACTGTAATAAGCACTTTACATGCATTATCTCTTTGAATCTTAGCAATCTTATAAGATAGTTACTATTATTATCTCCCTTTTTATAGATAAGGGAATTGAAGCTTAGAAATAATTTTATCAGGGTCACACACCTAGAAAGTGACCGAGCTGAGATTTGAATCTATGCATTCTGACCTAATATAATAGCCATGTTAAAAAACTATGCACATATGGCACTGGCCAGTGTCACTCACTGTTTAGAGCATCAGCCTACCAACCAAAAGGTTGCAGGTTCAGTTCCTGGTCAAGGACCCAAGAGTGTCTTTCTCACATCAATGTTTCTCTCTGTCTCTCTTCTTTCTCCCCCATCCTCCCTCCCTTTCACTTCTCTATAAGTCAATGGTAAAATATCCTCAGGTGAAGATTAACAACAATAAAAAGTTATGCATTCTAGTATATGAATATGAATCCTGATAATTCTATATTTTGCTTGTAGAGGAGTGAAAAAGAGAATACACACACACACACACACACACACACACACACACACACACACATATATATATGTTAATCACTTTTTCTTGCAGGGAATGGAAGAAATTAGAAGACAGGTTGGACAACATATAGAAGTGGATCCTGACTGGGAGGCTGCCATTGCCATACAGATGCAATTGAAGAATATTTTACTCATGTTCCAAGAGTGGTGTGCTTGTGATGTAAGTAAAATTGTTATTGTTAGTAAGAGCAGTATCTTTTTAAGTGCTCTATTGGTTATTATAGTTTAATAATAACAATTATTATTAAATAATCAACTTCATTGATGTAAAGTTTATTTAAGTAGTTTCTTATATACTTGATTTTGTCTTATTAAAATTTAGGAAGAAAATTCAGTTTATCACACTTAATTAGAATTTGTTCTCCATGGTAGTTTCATTTACCTTAGAAATAGTGGGTTTAAAAAATATATAACACACCTTTATTTATGTATGTATGTATTTCCTTAGATATGAATGTAAATAATATGTAAATTGGGATCATATAACACAGACTTTTAAACATTCCAACAATGGAGAAGGATGGCTATTCACTAAATTAAGTACTTTAGCCGAAACCGGTTTGGCTCAGTGGATAGAGCGTCTGCCTGCGGACTGAAAGGTCCTGGGTTCGATTCCGGTCAAGGGCATGTACCTTGGTTGTGGACACATCCCTAGTGGGGAGCGTGCAGGAGGCAACTGATCGATGTCTTTCTCATCGATGTTTCTAACTTTCTATTCCTCTCCCTTCCTCTCTGTAAGAAATCAATAAAATATATTTTAAAAAATTAAGTACTTTATTACATGTGTTAAACTAGTAAGAAAATTAACTTCAAAATATTGGACTAATATATTTCCTTAAGCAATAATTTTAGACCATAACCCTACTTCTTTTGGAAATAAGAGCTTATTTATTTCTGTTTTGAGAAAATTGACATCTGAGTCAAATTCTTTCATTTTCTTCAATTTCTCTCTATCTCTCACCAGTCTATTCACCAACTAAGTTTGTAGCTTCACTATTGGTCTCTTTCTTTTCATCTCTTTCTAAAACTAATGTTTCTATCAAGGCTCTTTGTCCCAATCTATATTACTTCATTCTGGAGTTTGATTCCTCGGTTGTCTCCTTTGGTATTTCCCACTCTTTCATTCATCTGCCTATAAACACATATCCTTAAAAACACCAATTAAAAAAAAAGTCCCCTTACTTATCTTTGCTATTTCTGTAAACTGAATTCTAGCTCCCTTTTTTTTCCTTTTCTATTCCACTACCAGCAGTTAGTGATAGACACAAAAGACCTTAATCTAGCACAGTAGCTTTTTAAAATATATATATATTTTTTTATTGATTTCAGAGAGGAAGGGAGAAGGAGAGAGAGAGAGAAACATCAGTAATGGAGAGAATCATTAATCAACTGCCTACTGCATGCCCCTCACTGGGGATCGAGTCTGCAACACAGGCATATGCCCTTGACTGGAATCGAACCTGGGATCCTTCAATCCACAGGCTGACACTCTATCCACTGGGCCAAACTGGCTAGGGCCAGCACAGTAGTCTTACAGAATAACAACAGGAATTATTGTTCAGCAACTAGTCACAGAACGTATTTTTGGCTCCTCTCAGTCTTACGGAGGACATGCATAATTCTTGGAGATGAGGTCAAAATGTCTGTTGTTTATCTTGACATCTGTTCAGCCTTCTGAAGTCATTTATGTCTCCTATTGTTGCTCTTTAGAGTCTGGCTTCTGCCCTTACCAAATGACAGGAATTGCTTTTTGAAAAAATTTCAAAGGATCTTTTTAACCAAATTCAGAGGACTTTTCTAAGGCCCCATCTTCCTTAAAATGTCTATAGCATCATTTTCTGTTGAGTACTTTAACCTTTTTGAAAGGTTCCTTCCCTCTGATTTTCACAAATCTACATTATCCTAATATTTCTATTCACTGCCCATTTAAATGAGACCTTTTCCAATAGTCTTCTTTTATTTCTACCACCACAATTAAAACTTCATATAAATGACTCTTGCAAGCTATAATATCGTTTCTGTTTGTGTGTTAGACATTCCTGCTTAGGTCTTATACTTATTTTAAATTCAGACTATAAAAAATTGATTTGTCATCATTTCCTTCTTGCAGGTTCTCTTCTTGACTGCTCTTGTTTCATAAATTACGCTATGATTCATTTATATGGGAAATATCAAGATCTACTGCATTCTCTGTGTTAAATTGTTAACAGATATTTTTGATGGTAAAAAAGTTCTGTGTGCCCTAGCTGGTTCGGCTGACTGAATAGATCATCAGCCTTCAAACTGAAGGGTCCCGAATTTGTTTCCAGTCAAGGGCACATGTCAGGGTTGTGGGCTTGATGCCCAGTAAAAGTCATGCAGGAGGTAGCCAATCAATGATTCTCTCTCATCCTTGATGTTTCTATCTCGTTCTTCCTCTCCCTTTCTCTCTGAAATCAATAAAAACATTTTTCTTTTAAATTATATTTAAAGAAAAATGTTCTGTGCTCACATAAGATTGGGAAATGCTAGGTTGAACAAATTCAAACAGCAATTTTTTAAGCCACTGAACTTTTTGAACTATTTATTTATTTATTTTTAAAAGAGAGAGAAAGAAATCTATTTGTTGTTCCACTTATTTGTGTATTCATCGGTTGATTTTTTTTAAAAAAAGAATATTGATTTTTAGAGAGAGAGAGAGAGAGAGAGAGAGAGAGAGAAGAAGAAGCGAGAGAGAACATCCATGTGATAGTGCAACATAGAGCTGCTGTCTCCTGTACGCTCCTACTGGGGATTGAGCCTACAACCCTAGCATGTGCCCTTGACTGAGAATCAAACCTCCTGGTGCACAGGATGATGCTCATCCAACTGAGCCATACCGGCCAAAATCATTGATTGATTCTTATATGTACCCTCACCAGGGATTATCTTGGTAGATTGGGATGATGCTCTAACCAACTGAACTATGCAGTCAGGGCCTGAACTTCTCACTCTTTAATTAATGTGCTAATTTCTAAGAGGAATAGTCCCAAAATTTATTTAATAGTATTCCTTTTTTTAAGATAAAATCAGTTTGAAAAACACTGTCTTAAAAAGAGACCTTTTGGGACACGTGCAGGAAGTAACCAATCGATATGTCACTCTCACATAGATTTTTCTCTGTCTCCCTCCTTTCCACTCAAAAAACCAATGGAAAAATATAGCCAGTTAAGGATTAGCAACACAAACAAAAAAGTGACTTTTGAATTCTCTCTCTTCCATACTCACCCTAATTTGAATTTTCCTTATCCTAAATTTATTTTATAATCCATTTCTTTTGGGTTCATTCTTTTTTATTCTGACTACTTCCATTCTAGTTGAGACCCTTACCACCTTACACTTAGACTTTGTAGTAATCTTCCTACTTGGTTTCATTGGTTCCTAACATTACTCTGTACTCTATTGACACCCATTAATTCTTGAAGCAGTGAGTTGTCTATGTTATTATATTTTAGATACCATCAATGTATTCACATGCCAATACTAAGGCATATCTCCACTTTAGTTGCTTATTAATTCCATCCACAAAACCATAGATTTTTCTAGTTTTTATCAAAACCTTTCTGTTGCCTGAACAGGAGGTGTATGCTTCATTATTTTTCTTTATTTTGTATCTTTACTTACAATGCCATCGTTTTCTCATCTTTTCTCCATATTTATATTCTCCTTAGTCTTTAGATCCCACTCAAAAATTGCTTTTACAGTATGTCTTCCCAGTTGTTTATGATGCCTCCCCCCCTCCCTTAGTGGAATAGTTTCTGTAATTTACATGGTACTTACTAGTACAGTTTTTCACATTGATTGTGTGTGCATGTGCATGGGCATGTGCCTCTGTCTGTCTTATATTTCCTACTGGTTTATGGATCCTGCAGAGGTAGCCCTAGTAATACATAGAATAATTTTGTGCTTGTACTTAGCAACTATTTATTGAATAATGTGGTAAAGTAGATAAGTTGTCAATTTATTTGCATTTTTCTTCTAGGAAGAACTCTTACTAGTGGCTTATAAAGAATGTCACAAAGCTGTGATGAGATGTAGTACAAGTTTTATGTCTAGTAGCAAGACAGTAGTACAATTGTGTGGTCACACTTTGGAAACTAAGTCCTACAGAGTATCTGAAGATCTTGTAAGCATACATCTTCCACTCTCTAGGACTCTTGCTGGTGAGTGTTAGTTTGTTTTTTGCTTTGTTTCTATCAGCTTTGTTTCCTAGGTATTCAGAGTATTAGAATCATACCTATTTTTGTTCTATGTTAAGTATGTATAGGCATACTCAGATCAGATACTGCAGTTAAGATCTGTCACTGTCCTTCAAAGAGCTGTCACTAAACATCTAAGGATGTTTGTTTTCCTAGGCCTTTTGTAACTTCGGTCAACTAATGGATCTTATAGTACACACTTAAAGACTAACTTGATAACACATTTCCCGCCCAAATCTCAATATAGTAAAATCTTGTTGCTGGTTTTTAATCACTTTTCTGCCAAATTGTGTAAGTGCTGTTGGTGTCACTGTTTCTTTCACCAACAAAAAAAAGATCATAGATTTCGTTTATTCATTCTTTGATTTTCATTTCCATGTAAACTGGCTGACAGGGTTGTTGTTGTTTTTTTAACCAACTTTATAACTGTGGTAAAATATACATAACAAAATTTACCATTTTAAGTGTTTAGTTCTGTGGCATTAAGTACATTGTTTTATGCAGCATCACCAATATTTATCACTAGAATATTTTTCATCTTCCCAAACTCAAATTCTGTACCCATTCAAAAATAACTCCTCATTTCCTACTTCCTGCTTTCCTGGCAGCCACCATTCTACTTTCTGTCTCTGTAACTTTATTATCATAGGTACCTCATGTGAGTGTAATCATGCACATCTTCTTTTAAAACTGACTTATTTCACTTAGCATAATATCCTCAAAGTTTATCTGTGTGGTAGCATGTATCAGAATTTTCCTCCTGTCTGAAGTTGAGTAACATTCTATAATATGTATGTGTCACATTTTATTTATCTATTTATTCTTCAATGGATGCTTCATGTTGTTTCCATTTTTTGGTTCTTGTGAATAATGTTGGTATAAAATGAGAGTACAGATATTTGTTTGAGTCCTGTTTTCAATTCTTTGGGGTATATACCTATTAGTAGAATTGTTGGATTTTAAGGTAATTCTCCTTTTTACTTTTTTTTTTTAGGAACTGCCATACTGTTTTTCATGGCAGGTACACCATTTTATATTCCTACTAGAGGCCCAATGCACAAAATTTGGTCAATTAGGGAGCGAAGGGTTGTAGGGGAGTCCTTCAGCCTGGCCTGAAGTCTGGGAGTTTGGTCTATTTGCATATTGCCCTTTTATTATATAGGGTTATTATATAGGATGAGCAATGCACAAGGATTCCAGTCTCTCTACATCCTCATCAACACTTACTTCCTTTTTTTTTTTTTTTTTTAATAGCCATCCTAGTGTGTATGAAATGATATCTCATTGCGGCTTTGATTTGCATTTCTTTAGTGATTTGTAATACTGAGTATCTTTTTCTGTGCTCATTAGCTATGTGTATATCTTTGGAGAAATGTCTATTCAAGTCCTTGATCTATTTTTTTTTTAAACATGTTTTTATTGATTTCAGAGAGAGACAGAAACATCAGTGATATAAGAGAATCATTGATTGGCTGCCTCCTGCACACCCCCTATTGGGATCGAGCCCACAAACCAGGCATGTGCCCCAACCTGGAATCCAACTGTGACCTGGTTCATAGGTCGATGCCCAACCACTGAACCACATCAGCTGGGCCTTAATCGGATCTTTTGTTATTGGGTTGTTAGAGTTCTTAATATATTCTGTATGTTAATTGCTTATTAGATGCATGATTTGCAAATATTTTCTCCCATTCTCCGGGTTGCCTTTTTACTATGTTGATAGTGTCCTTTGATGCACAAAAGGTCTTAGTTTTGACTTAGTTTATCATTTATTTTTCCTTTGGTTACCTGTGCTTTTGGTGTCATAGTCAAGAAATTATTGCCGAGTCTAATGTCTTGGAGCCTTTTATCTATGTGTTCTTCTAAGAGTTTTATAATTTTAACTTCTGAGTTTAGATCGTTGATTTACTTTTAGTTATTTTTGGTATGTTGTATAATGGACATGTCATTTTTATGTCACTTCTATTTTTACAATAAAAGACTTAGATCTAAGTCTTTTTATGCTTGATTAATTGAAAAAATAAGCATGTCTTTATAAACAACATATTATTTTTATATGATGTGTAAACATACCTTGCACAGTGTAGGGACTTAAATATATTAGTAATACATTCAAAATTAGAAATCAAAAGTTTATATTTTGAGGTATCATTTTTAAACTCAATAAATGGTATTTTTAAATTTCACAAATTTCCAAATTTGATGAGTTGATTAAGAATCAAATTTAATTGGATTTATTGTTTTTTAATTTTTCTTTTATTTTTTAATCGTTAGGTCTCCATGTGCGTTTAAGCAGGTTGGGCGGTGTTGCAAGACTGCATGAATTTGTGCCTTTTGTAAGTACCTATATTATGTGTTGACTTGCTTAGATCCTATTTTAAATACCTCTTGGTTGATGAATGGGAAGAAAAATAATATTTTGAAACCCATATGAATAATTCCCATTTAGTAATTTTAAACCTATATGTAGTACATTGAAATCTGAATCATAGGGTTTTTAGTCATCTAGTTCAAGCCCTTTTATTTTACCAATAAGAATACTGAAGAATATATACTGCCATAATTGTGAGACACATCCAAGCCTTCTGAGAAATAAAAAAATTGACCTCACTCTGTTTTAGGAGGACTTTCAAGTGGAGACACTAGTAGAATTTCCTTTGCGTTGTCTGGTATTAGTTGCCCAGGTTGTTGCTGAGATGTGGCGAAGAAATGGACTCTCTCTCATTAGCCAGGTATGGTAAGGCCAATTATTCATATTTGTAAATGTGTTCATTTTCTGATTTAAAAAAAATACACATATCAGTTTACCTTGTGTCCCTGGGCTTTGCTGGGTATTTGCTTTCTGTTTTCTTGTATAAAGTCAGAAATGAAAGTTCTAGTGACCATGTAGACATTTCTGCTTTTATACTAGAGTGGCTAGATCAGTTGACAGCCAGTAGTACCACCAGAAACCTGCCCATTAACATAGGTCTTTTCTAAAGATCACCCTGCTTAGGAACCAGTAGCCTTCCTATCACCTGTCTTAATTGAAGGCCACCTTATAATTTTTCCTTCTGTTTTAGAGCAAATAGAGAGAAGTGCCATTTCCTAAAAGATGGGGAAATATAAATTGTAAATACACCACACTTGGGAGAAAATGGTGTTATGATTGATTATAATGGTTTACTTTTATTGAAGTGGGTATTAAATTTTTTTACTATACATGTCAAGAGTACTAACTAATATAAAGCATTTTTAAACTCTGAAATATTTTCATACCACGTTTTCTCACCTTATGCTCACAAATCCCTTAAAATGTTTTATAGATTTACAATTTATGTTTTGCCACTAAGGAGTTCTTAGAGTTCCTAATTTAGAGAAAGTTTTAAGAATAGTTTTTGTTGAAAATTCCGTTTGAGATAAAAATAATTCTTACAACTTCTATTCTACCTTTTATTTTATAGGTGTTTTATTACCAGGATGTTAAGTGTAGAGAAGAAATGTATGATAAAGATATAATTATGCTTCAGGTACCTATTTAAATTAATTCTGGTATTTATGTCTTAACCTTCCTTCTTAGATTACTTATAATAAAAGAAGATATTGTAATTATTTTTAAATTTTTCTCACTTTTAAAATATGATATCATAAAAGTAGAAGGGACTACAACATCTCCTGCAGATTTACTTGACAGTTTTTCTGACGGTACTATTGGAGGCAAAATGTTTTCGATTTAATACACATGAACTGTGATCCTCTGTGTCTTTCACAGATTGGTGCATCTTTAATGGATCCCAACAAGTTCTTATTACTGATACTTCAGAGGTATGAACTTGCTGATGCTTTTAACAAGACCATATCTACAAATGACCAGGTAAGCAACAGAAACTGAAATGAGAAATAATTATGGGAAATAATTCCAAATAAAACATTATTGTTACCCTAACCGGTTTGGCTCAGTGGGTAGAGCGTTCAGCCTGCGGACTGAAGGGTCCCAGGTTCGATTCCGGTTAATGGCTTGTACATTGGTTGTGGGCACATCCCCAGGTGGGGGCGTGCAGGAGGCGGCTGATCGATATCGCTATCTCATCGATGTTTCTAACTCTCTATCCCTCTCCCTTCCTCTCTGTAAAAAATCAATTAAAAATATTTTTTAAAAAATGTTATTGTTAACTATTTTAATCATATTTAAGATTGTTATTTTTTATCTGTATCTGCAAAAATCCATGGGTAACACACACACACACACACACACACACACACACACACACACATGCTGTTTTGTCCAGAAAATCTACTTCAAATAATTTATCTTAAGCCCTACCTGGTTTGCCTCAGTGGATAGAGCATCAGCCTGTGGACCAAAAGATCCTGGGTTCAATTCCAGTCAAGGGCACATACCTTGATTGCAGGCTTCTCTCCCGCCTGGGCTCTGGTCAGGTGCATGCAGGATACATACATATCCTCTAATATATAGATGCACATAAACCCTTTTTACTCTGCAAAAATTAGAACATAAAGATTTTTTTAAATAAAGAGAAAAATCACATAAGACATTATATCCTAGAATTGATCACTTTTAAAGTTTTGGTGTCTTGTTTGTTTTTAAAACAAAAATTAGATCATTTTGTATGTGCTATTTTATAATTTGCTTCCTGTACTTAACAAAATATTGCAGTGGACTTTTTACTAAATAAATATACAATTATGTCATTTTTTTACATCATTCTTTTTAATGGTGACATATGAATACATTATACTTTAGTCCAGTGATTTTCAACCAGTGTGCTGCAGGAATTTTTAAAACATGTAATTCCTGCCAAAACCTGTTTGGCTCAATGGATAGAATGTCAGCCTGCAGACTGAAGGGTTCTGGGTTCAGTTCCAGTCAAGGGCACGTACTTGGTTGTGGGCACATCCCCAGTGGAAGTTGTGCAAGAGGCAGCTGATCGATGTTTCTAACTCTATCCCTCTCCCTTCCTCTCTGTAAAAAATCAATAAAACATATTTTAAAAATAAAATAAAAATAGCCGAAACCAGTTTGGCTCAGTGGATAGAGTGTTGGCCTGCAGACTGAAAGGTCCCAGGTTCGATTCCGGTCAAGGGCATGCATGTACCTTGGTTGTGGGCACATCCCCAGTGGGAGACGTGCAGGAGGCGGCTGATCAATGTCTCTCTCTCAACAGTGTTTCTAACTCTCTATTCCTCTCCCTTCCTCTCTGTAAAAAATCAGTAAAATATATTAAAAAATAATAATAATAATAAGTAATACCTGACCTGACTATTTTGTCAGGGACACTGACCTCTTTTCCCTTACATTGTCAAATAATAAAATGACAATAGCCAACACAACAATAGCCATCTGGTATAAATGTCCTGTCTTGAACCATAAATATATAGGTCATATAATAGAGTTACATATTATTGGTCATATCACATGATAAGATTGCATGTGATTGGTTAATTTGTGGTACCAGAAAACCTTATTACAACTATAGGTACCTGATTTTTTTTTAAGTCACTTGGGAGCAAAAAAAGTGGATAATTACTATTATTTATTGTTATTTCTAGAGGCCCTGTACATGAAATTCATGCACAGGGGCATATGTCACTCAGCCCAGCCTGCACCCTCTCCAATCTGGGACCCCTACGGGGATCGGGCCTAAAAGGGCAGTCCGACATCCCTCTCATAATCCAGGACTGCTGGCTCCCAACTGCTCGCCTGCCTACCTTCCTGATTGCCCCTAACCACTTCTGCCTGCCAGCCTGATCACCCCCTAATCACTCCCCTGCCAGCCTGATTGATGCTTAACTGCTCCCCTGCCAGCCTGTTTGCCCCTAACTGCCCTCCCTGCAGGCCTGGTCACCCTTAACTGCCCTCCCCTGCAGGGGCCTGATCCCCCGCAACTGCCCTTTTCTTCAGACTCAGTCACCCCCAACTTCCTCTGCCAGCCTGGTCACTTCTAACTGCCCTCCCCTGCAGGCTCGATCGCCCCCAACTACCCTCCCTTGCAGGCCTGGTCCCTCCCAACTGCCCTCCCCTGCTGACCATCTTGTGGCAGCCTACTTGTGTCCACATGGGGTCAGTAATCTTTGACCACATGAAGGCAGCCATCTTGTATATAGGGGTGATGGTCAATTTGCATATTACTCTTTTATTAGATAGGCTAGAGGCCTGGTGCATGTTTGGGGGCCAGCTGGTTTGCCCTGAATGGTGTCCCAGATCAAGGTGGGGGTTCCCTTGGGGTGTGGGGTGACCTGGGCGAGGGGCCTGTGATGGTTTACAGTCTGGCCACGTCCCCCGGTGACCCAATCAGAGGCCCTGTTATCTGGGATTTATTTATCTTCTATAATTGAAACTTTGTAGCCTTGAGCAGAGCCAATCCTCCTGCTTGCTCTGTAGCCACAGCCATTTTTGTTGGGATTTATTTATCTTGTATAATTGAAACTTTGTAGCCTTAAGCGGAGGCCAAGGCAAGTCAGGGCTGCAGAAACTTCCTCTATCGCCGGGGACAACTCAAGCCTCCTGTTCTCTCCAGCCCCATAGCTGCCGCCATTTTTGTTGCAATTTATTTATCTTCTATATTTGAAACTTTGTTGCCTCAAGCAGAGGCCAAGGCAGGCCAGGGCAGGTTGAAAGCTTGGCTTCCTCCATTGCTGGGGAAACCCAAGCCTCCTGCTCTTTCTGTCACTGCAGCCATCTTATTTGGGTTAATTTTCACACTCACTCCTGATTGGCTGGTGGGCAAGACTTGTGGGTATAGCAGAGGTATGGTCAATTTGCATATTACTCTTTTATTAAATAGGATTTTTTTTCTTTTAACGGACCGCCTTGCCTTCCAGTCGGCCCCGCCTTCCACGGCCCCTGTGTCTCACGTGACTGGGTAATTGCTGGAGCAGTCCTTGTGCGCGCCCGCTCTCTCTCACAGTGCCTCTAGACTGCTGCCCCTCCGACTCCCCTGCGCTCCGGGACCATATGAGTCTGGGTCCCCAGGATCTTGCCTGAAACTGGGGTTTAGTGGAGTTAGAAGTGGCACAGTTGGGAGGGTCTGTCTCCCGTCCACTCGTGAAAGCCAGCGGCACAATCAGCAGTTGGTCCTCTGCACGCAGTGCCATGCGCACCACCAGACTTCTGATCTTCTGCGACTCCCCTAAATTTCCGTGCACTTCTCCATCTTCACAGTCCAAACTCCCTCTGTATGAGTTTTGGCTGGATCTGGGGTTTAGTGTCGTAGGATAAGGGGTTCAATGGCGTTGTGATCTTTGTCTTCCTCCCGCCAGAGAAAGTCAGCCGGGTTCTCTGGCACCCGCTCTCTCCACACACGCGTCTCCATACCTTAGCTTTTTGCAGCTTCTCTGGGTCTCCATGAACCCCTCTCTTTCCTTCCAGTTGTAGAATTTCCATTCAGCCAGCTTTCCTGTGGTTCTGAATGATGTCCGTTCTGTCTTTTAGTTGTAGTTTTGAAATTGTTGTGCAAGGCAGCAGTGTAGGTGTTTACCTATGCTGCCATTTTGTATTCTCCCCAGGATTATTTTTAAATCCTGCAAAATTATACCTATTTTTTGCCAGATAGGCAAAAATGTATTTTTTATTATACCACAGAATATTAGTAATTAGTTTATGTTTGCTATAAGATGAAAAGCGTTCAAAATTGCTATTTTAGTTCCTTATTGCTGAAGAGATTTTTTTAGGATTTTAGTCTTATAAATGTCTCTTACCCCAAGTTTTAAACACTTGCCTAATTATTATTACTAGAGGCCTGGTGCATGAATTCATGCACAGGTGGGGTCCCTCGACCTAGCTGGTGATGAGAGATGATTGGGGGGAGCTGGCTTGTTAAGGGAAAGGTAGTGGGAGGTTGGCCGGCCATGGGAGTGCATTGACTACCAGAGGGCAACTCCTTTGTTGAGTATCTGCCTCCTAGTGGTCAGTGCATGTCATAGTGACCGATTAACCAGTTATTCTGTCATTTGGTTGCTTAGGCTTTTATATATATAGATTTTTTTTTTTTTAATCCTCACCCAAGGATATTTTTCCATTGATTTTTAGAGAGAGTGGAAGAGAGGGAAAGACAGAGAGAAACATCAATGTGAGAGAAACACATCGATTGGTTACCTCCTGCATACACCTGACCAGAGCCCAACTGGGAGAGAAGCCTGCAACCAAGGTATGTGCCCTTGACTGGAATTGAACCCGGGACCTTTTGATCCATAGGCTAATGCTCTATCCACTGAGCCAAACCAGATAGGGCTTAAGATAAATTATTTGAAGTAGATTTGCTGGACAGAACTTTGCTTCTTTTATTTTATTTTATTTTATTTTATTTTATTTTATTTATTTTCATTTCTTTTTATTTTATTTTATTTTTTTATTGCGCTGGTCAGTTTGGCTTGGAGGATAGAGCATTGGCCTGTGGACTGAAGGGTCCCAGGTTTGACTCCAGTCAAGGGCACATGCCCAGGTTGCGGGCTCAAACACCAATGTGGGGTGTGCAGGAGGCAGCTAATCAAAAATTCTCTATCATTGATGTTTTTATTTTTCTCCCTGTCCCTTCCTTTCTGAAATCAATAAAAATATATTTTTTATTTTCTTCATTAATTTTAGAAAGAGAGGAAGGGAGAGAGTAAGTGAAAGAGACAGACAGACATCTGTTTGTTGTTCCACTTATTTATGCATTCATTGGAAGATTTTTTTTTCTAAATATGTTTTTATTGATTTCAGAGAGAGGAAAGGAGAGGGAGAGAGAGAGAACCATCAATTTTGAGAGAGAATCATTGACCGGCCTTCCTTCTCTATACTCTTACTGGGGATCAAGCCCTCAACCTGAGTATGTGTCCTGACTGGGAATCTAACCGCCATCTCCTGGTTCATAGGTCAACACTCAACCACTGAGCCACACTGGCTGGGCAATTGCTTGATTCTTATATGTGTCCTGATTATAGATCAAAACTATACCTTGGCATATTGGGAGGATGCTATAACTAGCTGAGCTACCTGGTCAGGACTAGTGTGTGCTTTTTCTTAAGATTCTTCATGTATTTTGTCAAATTGCTTTAAAAAAAGTTACTTTTAAGATTTCTCTAGCATCTGTAGTGGCATTTAAAAAAAATTTTTTTGGCCTTTCTAAATTGTATTTATTGAAGCACATATTTAGATGATCTGAATTACCTTTTAACACTACACTGCACATAATTTGGCACCCACCAAAAACAAGCTCGCAAACAACCTCAAAATGTGAGCTGCCTTTGAAAATGAAAAACAGTAACAATAAAAAAAAAAGAGAGGAAAAAAACCTGTGTGTGGTGAATAAATATGAATTTCAAAAATAATACCACAAAATAGCATACTTAAATTACATATAAATTAAGCTACAATTGGTGAAATAGTAATACAATAATAGTATTTAACATTTATTATCTATTTCTTTTTGCTTGCCAGATTACTAAGAACTTTGTTGAATTTGATGTAAAAAAAAAAGAATTATTCACCTCATAATTTTCTATTGCTGTGGTTGAAAGAAAATACTGGACTTAGGAGGACTATGAGTCTGATGCAGAAATATATGTTGTGTGGAGGTTTTTGGTTCTTGTACAACTAATTTATTATTTTTTTATTGTATAGGATTTGATTAAACAATATAATACATTAATAGAAGAAATGCTTCAAATTCTCATCTATATTGTGGGTAAGATTAAAACATGTTTGAAATAGCATATGGGTTGGGTTACTTTTTAGAGAGAACATTAATAAGAGCTATAACTTACCATTTTACTCGCCTCCCAAATATAGCCTAGAATGTATAGTAATGTGATTAATATGTTTAGAAATCCACCTTTTAAAAAAGCATAGCTGTTACATCTTTACTTTCTAATATCTAATTTATAATTGTTTGGACTTTTTTAAAGAGGTCAGGGATATTTATCATAGATAGAAATGTAGGTGAAAAATAAACTATGCTGAGTGCTGAAAATTTTCTATAGATATGAAATTTCATTGTAATATAAGTCTAAGTGAAATATATTTTTAATTGTGTCATTCTATTAAATTACTCTGTGAAAATATTGGCCACCCTTACTTTTGTATATTCTATGTTATAGACTCTGTTGATTTTACCAGCTAAGGAAAAGTCCTTAACTTCTCATTCTGGCTCTTGTTTCTTACTTTAGTGCAGCAGACTCTGCTTTGTATTAATAGTTCCTGGTGATTCTAGCCAGTAGCTAAATCTGAAAACATGGGTTCATTTTATTTGTTTGTTAAAACTAGTGCCCCCGCGTGGTGGGGCTTGACGGAGTACCTCAGGCTGCATCCTCATTGTTTTATCTCAATAGGAAATATAGTAAGCCTTTCTTGCTAAGTGATAATCTGAATCTTTCAGGTACTAACTCTTCTTGTCCAGAATATTCCATTAGAAACTGATGAAAAAAATAGACAAATTAAAATGTATAAAAGATTTTTAAAGTTAATTATATATTTTATTAGATTATAAAAACTTGAAGGAAATTTTTGTATTCTTGGAGTGCTTTAAAAATTCTAATACTATACTATATTTTTGCTGTTTTATATTACTAATTTATTATTGCTTCTATTTTGCTTTTATTTTTAGGCAAATCTATTGGGTTTTTTTTCTCCTATGTGATTTGATTTTTAGTTAATACTTAGTATATTCCTAAATTAATTAATTTCAGGAGTCAATATTTTTACAAAGGCATATAAAATCTGATCCTATAATGGAGAAAACATTTTTTAAAAAGTAGAAAAAGATTCAAATTAGGAATCAAAAGCATGACCTTGCTACCAACTATCAAGAGCATGCCATTTACAATCTTTGGATCTCAAATTCGTGATTTGTAAAATGAAGGTAGTCTATGATTTCGATACAGAACTGTGATTCCTTTGAGAACTAAAATTTTAGGGGATACTGTTTTTGGTGAAGAAAAAAAAGAAAATTACAAGATGCTTTACAAATATAAAAAGGATTAAATCTGTTGGAGATTAATTCATTTAACAAAAAATCATTTTCTGGCTAATTTGTAAAATTCATCAATTCTGTTAGGCAAAGAGTTACTGTCTTTTTAATAACCTTCTTGTAAATATCATTGGACTTTTTACACATGTTATACTATTGAAAAATCAGTGGTGACATATGGCCAGATATGGTAAGCCTTCTTGAGGCAATGGGAATTAGATGCTGTTAACACCAATGAAGTTCTTGTTAATTTAGGCATTTTCTCTCAATTTGATAATTTATTGAGATGCAAAATGGAAACCTGATCATATGGGCATTTTAGCAACACCACTCATTCCTGATACATATTACCGTTTTGTCATTTAATTCATAAAGACATTTTTAAGTATTTTGTTTTTCAATTTTCACTTTTTTCTTTCATAAATAACAAAGACAAAATTTAGAAAGATCTTGAAAGAAAAGCTGTTATTCAATGACTAGGGACCCTGTGCACAAAATTCGTGTACATTAAAAGGGAATTAATTAGAGGAAATATTTTAATATTGCTATTTGCCCTTTCTGTATAATAGAAGTGTCAGAGATAAAAGAAAATTAGTAAAATGTATATGAAAATATTCTTTCTGTCAGACTCTGGGATGCACCATGGGAACCAGCGACAAGTCCCCGTCCACCCACATGTGCCTCAAAATTGCATAAGACCCAACTTGGACAGCCCCACCCCCATCAAGCCCTGGTGGGTGGGGAGCATGGCCTCAGGTCACTTGGCCTGAACTGGGGGTGTGTGCCTTGAAGCAGGGGACGTAGCCTGAGGCTCCCCCTCTTCCCTCCCCTCCCCCCCCACCCCCCACCCCCGTCAAGGACAGGGGCACACCTAAGTCCCTGTCAAGCCCTGCCAGGTAGAGGGTGCAGCCTCAGGTCACACAGCCTGGGGCAGGGGCATGGCCTGAGGTGCTGTGGCCCAGTGCAGGGGCAGGGATGCAGCCCGAGGTACTCCGTCAAGACCCACCAGGCAGGGGCACAGCCTCAGGTCCCCTGTCCCGGCCCAGCACCACGCAGCCTTAGGTCCTTGCTGATTGCTAGCTAAGGCTCTTTAAGGGAACTCGGTCTCCACTGTAGGAACAGCCATCTTGTGTTACATATTACTGTTTTGTCATTTAATTCATAAAGACATTTTTAAGTATTTTGTTTTTCAATTTTCACTTTTTTCTTTCATAAATAACAAAGACAAAATTGAGGAAAATCTTGAAAGAAAAGCTGTTATTCAATGACTAGGGACCTGGTGCACAAAATTTGTGTACATTAAAAGGGAATTAATTAGAGGGATCCCCACCTTTGCTGTGGGCACAGCCATCTTATGTTACAGAATCCCTGCCTCCACTTTGGGTGCAGCCAATTTGCATATTCCCTCTTTATTAGATAGGATGGCCACTGCTCATTCAATGCTATCTGCCTTGTTTTCTGGATTAGAAACACATGCTAATTTAATAGAGGGGCCTTGTTTATAACGTGTGAGTTCGTGTATGTTATGTATTTATGTGTGCAAAAGAAAGAGAAGGGCTGTGTTTTTAGATCTCTTCATTTTCCTTTCAGCATATAGATTTTTGTTCATTTTTAAGAACATGTCCAATAATTCTCAGTCCCTCTCTCATGGATTAATTTAATGCAATGTTCTGTGTATAAGTGTTCCTGGTGAGAAGAGATTTAAGTAGAAAGCAATTAATTGTTTTACTTTTTTTTTCATTGTTTGTATTAGGAGAGCGTTATGTACCTGGAGTGGGAAATGTGACCAAAGAAGAGGTCACAATGAGAGAAATTATTCACTTGCTTTGTATTGAACCCATGCCACACAGTGCCATTGCCAAAAATTTACCTGAGAATGTAAGACCAATTTTGTTTTTTACTTCATTCACTTCAAGATGGGATGGAGAGTTTGTTTGTGTTTTTTTTTTCTTTTTCTCTAATTGGAAACTACTTCAAAGTTTTAGGAAAATTTGTTTAGCATATTCTGCTGATTTAAAACCATCACCGTTCATTCTATAGTGGTATAAATTTTTAAGTCTGGGCTTTTAGGCATTGGGAAATATGTTAGAAACATTCTGACTATTTAGGAGACATTTTAGAGCAAGAAACTCATTGACCTATTGTTTACTTTAAAATAAGACTGTTTCAGAGGAAAGATGGAGAGGGGGCCTACCTAAAATACTGAGATTATTTGGGTGGGTGTGTTAGTTTGAGTCTTCTGAGAAGCGGATGGCAAGACAAAACATTTAAGATTTTATTAGGAACAATGCCTACGAGAGAAAATGGTAAGGAAGCTGGGTGGGCTGGTTGGGGAGCTATCAGACTGTGATACAAGTCTGACTCTAGATGAAAGAAAGAAGGAAGGAAGGTTAGATAGCTGCATTGTAGATTGCTAGAGTGAGCCTGTATTAGTATCTGCAGTCCATCTAACTAGAGGACTGGAATGCATTTTTTCATGTCTGCCATGAGTGATATTTATGTTTTTGTAAATCTGATATTTAAGTAATAGTTCTAAAGATTATGAGTCTCATATTTTTTCCTTTGAGATTTAATTATAAATTAGAATAATGATTCTTAAAAGAGAATTAGACTTATCTGTACTATTAAGGCTTTCCAGAGAAGTAGAATAGAGATAAGTTTTGACTATTGGTTGCCCTCCTACGCCCAATTTGTATCTTTTTATTTATATCCTTTTCCAGTTTCAATTTTTAAAAAATTAATTTATTTTCCAATTATATTTGACATATAATATTATGTTAGTTTCAGTTTTACAACATAGTGAGATTAGACACTTAAATACTTTACAAAGTGATCACCTTGATAAGTTTAGTTCCTATTAACTAATTCTTAAACTAAAACCATTTGGCATGTCACTTGTATAATTTTTGCATATTCTTTCACCAATTTTATAATTATGAATAAATACATTTTAAAATCAACTTACATTTTCCTTAATATCTTTCTAAGCAATAATATCGATGAAATAGTAGGCTTGATGTTTTGGATTATTATTTTTTGAATACATATTACAATAAGTGAATAATTATTCAAATTTTAAAAATATATGTGTGCCACTTAAAGTAATTTCACATACTGCTATTAATATACATACCATACTTTGTAAAAAAAAAAAAAATGCTTCAGGTGTACCTAACTTTTTACTGCTTACCCCAAGTACATTTTTAAAAGGAGTCTTTCGTAATTTTTACAAGACTATGGGAATCTATGATCTTAGTTTATTAACTTGACTAGGTCCTTTACTTGATTTTAAATGATTTCATAAAAAAATAATCCTTGCTGAAACTGGTTTGGCTCAGTGGGTAGAGTGTTGGCCTGCAGACTGAAAGGTCCCAGGTTCGATTCCAGTCAAGGGCATGTACCTTGGTTGTGGGCACATTCCCAGTGGGGGCGTGTGCAGGAGGCAGCTGATCGATGTTTCTAACTCGCTATCCTTCTCCCTTCCTCTCTGTAAAAAAATCAATAAAATTTATTTATTTTTTAAATAATCCTGTTCAAAGAATAGTTCAGGCCAATTAGAAAAATATATATATAATTGCAGAAGCCAGAATACATTTGGACACTTAACATATGTGTTTTGTTGTAGATCCCATTTATTTTGTTACCTTTATTTAGCAATTAGTACATCATGGGCATGTGCTTAAATGGTGTGGGTAATGAACGTACTACAAAAAGTTCTTTTTCTTTGAACTATAGTTTTGTGTGTGTGTGGGGGGGGTATGTTTATGTGTGTTTGTACATGCATATGAGGGCAAACTTAGATAAAATTTCTTCCTTAAACAGTTTATATATAGGTCTATTAAGAAATTGTTCCCTCCAAACAAAGATAATTGTGTTGACCTAATTTTTTATATTAGAGGTTGATCTTTTACTTATTGGGTATAAAGTACTTCAGTAAGAGAAAAGTCATTATATGAAGGTAAAAATAACAAAAATTATGTTTCAACAGGAAAATAATGAAACCGGCTTAGAGAATGTTATAAACAAAGTAGCTACATTTAAGTAAGTATTTAATAGTTATGCTTATTCGAAGAGTAAATAATCTTTGGTCTTGTATTTTGGATACTTTCTAGAAGCTCTGAAATTCTTGCTTGAATTCGCAAGGACTAGAATAAAGTGTTGGAAGGAGAACAAGGAACATACAATAGGTATTTAGCACATATTTGTTGAAGAAATGAGTGTTTTGAGCAGGTGAACGAGAAATACCCATCTGTGCGATATTAAGTGACTTAGTATGTAACAAAGAAACCTTATCCATAGTCTTTCCCATCAACTACACCATGACTTATTTATGGTAAACTCATTCTATAAATTTTCATTTTACATACTAATTTTAGATTTATCTAGTAAGTTTATTTTTGTTTCTTTTTAAAAAGAATTGTATATTTATTGATCTTGGGAGAAATCCAGTACACAACCCATTTTAAATTTACATATTTTAATTCAATTTTGAAGTGTTTTTCACACATAAATTGGCATGCAGTAGTTGTCCTAAGGCAGTGATTTTCACCAAGTGTCCTGCAAGAATTTTCAAAACATGCAATACCTAACTATTTATTCAGAGGCACTGACCTCCTTTCCCTCTTGTCTAATAAAAAATGACAGCCAACACAACAATAGCTATCTGCTATAAATGAATAAAAATAATGCTATTTCTTTTGTCAGATTGGCAAAAAATGTATTTTTTTGTGTGCTGCCCAATTTTAGCTATTATTTTATGTGTGCCATGAGCTGAAAAAGGTTGAAAATCTCTATCCTAAGGTAAAACATAGTCATCTTAAATTGTTGCAAGTATTTTCACCCAAAGTTGAAAAATTGTTTATCCTGAACATGAAAATCTCTAGTAGATTTAAAACAGTATTTTATGGGTTGGCCAATATAGCTCAGTTGAGTGTCATCCCATCCCATCTGCCAAAAGTTTGCCATTTTGATTCCCAATCTGGGCACATACCCAAGTTGTGGATTCGAGGTGTATATGGGAGGCAACCAATTGATGTTTCTCACATCAATGTTCCTCTCTTCCCCCCTCACCCTTCTTCTCTCTCTAAAATCAATAAAAACATTTTAAAAACAATAGTATTTTACAATATTTTGATTCATTGAGATATATAAAATGAAAATCTATACTAATAAAAGCCTATGTGGTTGTCATGCACTCATGTTGTGATACCCTCTCACTGGGAATGAGCGCTCACCAGGAGGCTGGGTGTATGGCGGGTGTGCCCGGATGGGCAGGACTGCAGGTCCATGCAGGTGAGCGGGAGCTTGATGCTGCATGTGCAGTGCATAGATGGGGCCCACAGCTTCATGTGGTGATGCCTGGGAGTCCCACAGCTCCACACGCACAGAGGTGGGGCCCGTGGCTCCAGCCTACCTCTTTGGGGCACTGTGAGAGGGCACAGGCCAGGCTGAGACACCCCCCCCCCAAGTGCACAAATTTTGTGCACCAGGCCTCTAGTAAGATTATAAGTGGATTAATTCTTAGAATTTTAAAGATTGATACTAGTAGTAAGTTTCTACTTGTTATAATATTATATTTATAAATACATTTCTAGTTTCAAATAATTTAAAAATAGATGTAGCTTTTTAAATGCACTAATAATGTTCAGTTAGCCAAAACCAGTTTGGCTCAGTGGATAGAGCTTTGGCCTGCGGACTGAAGGGTCAAGGGCATGTACTTGGTCGCGGGCACATCCCCAGTGGGGTGCGTGCAGGAGGCCGCTGATCAATGTCTCTCTCTCATCGATGTTTCTGACTTTCTATCCCTCTTCCTTTATCTCTGTAAAATATCAATAAAATATATTTAAAACCGAAACTTGTTTGGCTCAGTGGATAGAGCGACAGTCTGCGGACTGAAAGGTCCCAGGTTCGATTCCGGCCAAGGGCATGTATTCTGGTTGCAGGCACATCCCCAGTAAGGGGCATGCAGGAGGCGGCTGATCAATGTCTCTCTCTCATCCATGTTTCTAACTATTCTTCTCCCTTCCTCTCTGTAAAAAATCAATAAAATATATTTTAAAAATATATATATGTATATATTTTAAAAATAATGTTCAGTTAAACATTTAAGTTAAGAATTGGATAAACACAAAAGTTGTTACAGTGCATAGCAAATATGGTGTTCTTCGTTTGGCCTTGATACTTCTCCTCACAGTGCTGTATAGAGGACTCAACACTATACTTTTTATCTACAACTTGTTGAGGACATGATGTCTCACTACCATTTTTAGTTTTGACCTTTGATAATACAATGTGGTTTTGTTAAACAGACAACCTTTGGGCTTCAGAAGCTAAAAATGAATCCTTAGGAATTTAAAAAGATCATGAAATCAATTATATGTAGTATAAAATAAACTTTCTTAGATTTGTTTAAATTTCATAATTATGAAACACAGTTTAGCCGTTATTGGGATTTTGAACATACATTGTATGTTTTTAGTTTTGATATTGGAATGAATTTGTCATTTCAGTTTAAGCCACCAGAGTGAGATATAATTATGTTTTTTTCCACTAGATTTTGATTTTTAGATTACTTTTTATGTTCTTATTTTGTCTGTATTTTATTCTTCAAGACCACTACAGTTCATCTCTGTATTTTCTATTTATTTAGGAAACCAGGTGTATCAGGCCATGGAGTTTATGAACTAAAAGATGAATCATTGAAAGACTTCAATATGTACTTTTATCATTACTCCAAAACACAACATAGCAAGGTAGGAAAAGGTATTCTCTTCAAAAAATAAACCTAAAATGCTTTTTAACTCTACAGAAAGTTTTCTGTAGTTTCATACTGGTTTTCATTAATAGAGGCCATTATCTCACCCAATAAATTAAAATGGAATCAATAATGTTATCTAGAATACAGGCAGTATTCATATTTTCTATATTATACCAGAAATAAACAATAGGTAAATATTGTTGACTGAAAGAATAGGCACTAAATTCTTGAGGAAGGATATTACCCATCCTGTAGGCATTTCCTAGTACAACCATTTTACTTCTGGAACAAGGTAGCATTTTGAATACATACTTCAGTATATAAAATATTTTGGTAGGTTGGTGGAACTTTCCTGCTTGCTTCAAAATATTCCATTTGTGTCATGCTTGCCAAGCAGTATATTTAAAGATAGAATGTCTTTTTTTCTTTTTTTTCTTTTTTTTTTAAATATATAGGCTGAACATATGCAGAAGAAAAAGAGAAAACAAGAAAACAAAGATGAAGGTAAAAAGTGAGATTCTGAATTGACTCATTTTATCTACTTCCTGTGGTTTTGCTATCAGCTGAGTATACAGTGGTTTGTTTTTTTTTGTTTATTTAGTGTGAGCAACTAATACAAGTGCAAAGAACGCTTTGTTTCTTGTTCACATTTTAAGATATGGCCCACTTTAGTGGTGATATAATTTTAAAGTTATAACAAATAAATGGAGTTTATTTTGGGTGGTTGACATAATGATTTATATTTCTCTTGACATTAATGTTTTTAGTGCTTTAAAGGTAATAAAAATTGTGGTACATTTGCAATTTAGCATGAAGAATAACCCAAATAAAAATGTACCTCTTTGTCTCTTCTGCCATCTATCTCCCAACTACTGTAGCATTACCACCACCACCACCTCCTGAATTCTGTCCTGCTTTCAGCAAAGTGATTAACCTTCTAAATTGTGATGTCATGATGTACATTCTCAGAACCATATTTGAACGGGCATTAGACTCAGATTCTAACTTGTGGACTGAAGGGATGCTCCAGATGGTATGTATACCTGAAATATTACTTGAGTCAGAACCACAACTAGTGCACCTGAAACTCAGGGGTCATTAAAAATAGCTTAGGTGTGCCCTGCCGGTGTGGCTCTGTGATTGAGCATCAACCTATGAACTAGGAGGTCATGGTTCGATTCCTGGTTGGGGCACATGCTTGGGTTGAGGGCTTGATCCCCAGAGTGGGGAATGCAGAAAACAGCAGATCAATGATTTTGTCTCATTATTTTTGTTTCTCTCCCTCTCCCTTTCTCTCTGAAGTAAAAAAATATGTTAAAAAAAAAAAAAGCTTAAGTGTGGCACAGATTTCCCTAATGACACATTATCATGTTTTTAGAATCTTTACTTCTGGGAACCATAATATATACTAGTGGTCCAGTGCACAAAAACTGTGCATATTAAAAGGGAATTAATTAAAGGAAATATTTTAATATTGCTATTTGCCCTTATTGCCAGGGGCAGGGGCAGGAGCCTCACTTCCTGGGCTGCGCAAGTCTCTGCCCATCAATGCTACAAGTCCCTACCATACTAGATATATTTGAAATCAAAGTTAACATTTCTCTCCCTAACTCTCAGTGCTATTAAGAAGTAAGCATTATTAAAGGTTTGTATCTTCTGGAAATTATTCCACATTAGTGCATATAAGCCTACTTCAATCTTAATAGCTACATATTCTATTGTAGAGATATCTGTAATTCATTTAACCATTCTCCTATTAATAGACATTAGGTTGCCTTTATAACTTTGTATAACAGAGGACACTAAAACGAGCATCCTTATATAAATATCTTTGTATAGTTAACTGAGTGTATCTATCATACTAATTCCTAGTATACTGGGTCTATACCTTTACATTTTTTTATAAATATTGTCAAATTAGCCTCCAAAAATGTTATCTCAATTTACTTTCCCATCACCAGTGTGGTGAAAAGTGCCTGCCTTTCTACACCTTTGCCAATTTTGTATTTTACTAAAAGGTAAAAAAAATTTGCCACTCTTGTAGGTGGAAAATAGAATGATTTTGCTTCACCTCACACTTTTTTATTATTAAGTGAGGTTGAACATTTTTCATATGTGTATTTATCATTTCTCTTTCTGTAAACTTCTGGTTTGTAACCTTTGCCCATTTTTTTACCTATCAGATTGCTTATTTTTATTCATCCATTTAAAATATATTTACCTGAAGAAGCACAATTTTAAAGACCTTCTCCTATATTTCTCCTGTAGGCATTTCATATTCTGGCGTTGGGATTACTAGAAGAAAAGCAGCAGCTTCAGAAAGCTCCTGAAGAAGAAGTGACCTTTGACTTCTATCACAAGGCTTCAAGTATGTTTTAGTCTGAGCGAAGGACAAGGTGCTCTTTTTGCACTGTCTTCAACCTAGAAGAACAGATTAAGTTTAGATTAGATTTTTATTAAATGCTACCTGACTAAGAATTTTTTCAAAGCACACTCCAGGGATATTGCTTATAAGACCAAGAGGAGAAAAGCATCTTATTTCTGTTTACACAGTTTTTTTTAGATCATTGGTATTTAGTTTATGGATATATATAACGGCTCCCACTTTCATATTTTTGGAGCTTTGGTCCTTAGTTAAGTACTTTTACTGGACATGAGAAATGTGGAGGAAAGGCAAGGGACAGATCGGTAAGATTAGCTTTCACTTATCAGTCCCAAGGGACAATGAGCAAGAGATACCTAAAGTAAATTCAAGTTTTCAAGTTGTTTAATTCAGTACTTCATAATTCATGTAATTGCAGATTCTTTCATTAAAAATTTAATGTGTTTAAGGGATTGATTACAAAATTTGCTTATCCATGTGAATAATATTGGCTATAAGTTGTAATTTATACATAATTATGAAGCAGTTTATTTACTTGTAACATGTACTTTTTGTGTTTTAAAAAAGGGTTAGGAAGTTCGGCCATGAATGCTCAGAATATACAAATGCTTTTGGAAAAACTCAAAGGAATTCCCCAGTTAGAAGGCCAGAAGGATATGATAACATGGATACTCCAGGTAAACTTGGAAAATAATTGGTTATAAATTGGTTTAATTATTTAAGAATCCTCTGCTTGTGGCGTAGCCGGTTTGGCTCAGCCTATGGATAGAGTATCAGCCTGTGTACTGAAAGGTCCCAGTTTCAAGTCCAGTCAAGGGTACATGCCCAGGTTGCGGGCTCAATTCCCAATAGGGAGTGTGCAGGAGGTAGCCCATCAATGATTCTCTCTCATCATTGGTCTCTCTCTCTCTCTCTCTCTCTCTCTCTCTCTCTCTCTCTCTCTCTTTTAAATCAATAAAAAATATATTAAAGAAAAAAAAGAATTCTCTGCTTGCCTCCAAAATTAAACCACTATATTCTTGTGAAGTCATTTACTTCTGTTTTTTTATGCTTAATCTTATGTTTTCATGTTATTACTTCTATTTTCTCTCTGTTTTAGTGGAGTTTAAAAAAAATAAAATGTATGCATGTGTGTCATTCAGTTAACATGTATTCAATTCTACTATGTGTTATACTCATTTCTAGACTCTGAACAAGACAGAGAAGGTACTATCATAGAGCTTATATAGAGACAATAAATAAGAAAATACCAGGATAATTTAGATGAGTAGGGGGTAACTTTAAATGGGTAATCAGAAAAAGGTCTGTTTTGAGAGATGACATTGGAACTGAATGCCATGAAACCAGTCATAAGAATCTGGGAGAAAACTAGAAAGAGGGGATATCAAAACTAAAGTTCTAAGGTGACCAGAAAGAAGACCAGAATGACTGGAATACAATGGGGAGAGGGAGAGAGAGATAGGCAATAAGGTCAGAGAGGCTGCCAGCAGCCAGATCATTGTAAAAACTTATAGGTCAGAATAAAGTGATAGATTGTACTTTTGAGTACAGTGGGAAACCATTGGAGGATTTAAAGTGACAGTGTCTGATCACTCTGCTGAGGGTTAAGTGGATTATAAGGGACAATACTAAAATCAGGGAAACCATTAAAAGATTATTGCAGGAATCCTGGTAAAATGACTTAGACTAGGATGCAAATGCCAAGAAGCTGAACTGATTTGGGTGTAATATGATGGTAGAATCTATTTTACTTGCTGATAGATTTGATGGAAGGTAAATTAAGGAGTCAAAGATGACTTCTGGATTTGGAGCTTGAACTATTGGGTGGATGCCTGTGCCTTTGGGAAGGAGTGTATAAGGGATTATGGATAGAAGTCAGGAATATTTCTCTTTTTAAAAAAATATATTTTATTGATTTTTTTTTTTTTTTTACAGAGAAGAAGGGGGAGGGAGATAGAGTTAGAAACATCGATGAGAGAGAAACATCAATCAGCTGCCTCCTGTAAACCCACCAATCTGGATGTGCCTGCAACCAAGGTACATGCCCTTGATTGGAATAGAATCTGGGACCATTGAGTCCTCAGCCTGATGCTTTATCCACTGAGCCAAACCGGCAGGGCCAAGAATATTTCTTTAATGGAAAACTTTCCACATGAAAACATGAAACCAAAGTTATGGAGTTTCCCTCACTGTATTTATGAAAATATTCTAATGTTATCAGCTAGATGATTGTTTTAATAATTAGATTATAAAATGATTTTTTTACCACATTTATATCAAATGGAGATCTTTGTACTGATTTGTACTTCAAGAAGCCTGCCCTTTTTATTACTAGAGACCCAGTGCACAAATTTATTGCACTGCGGGAGGGGATCCCTCAGCCCAACCTGCGTCCTCTTGCAGTCTAGGACCCCTCGCTCCTTACCTCCCACCTGCAGCGGAGTTGGGAGAGGCTCCTGTCACTGCTTCTGCGCTCACCAGCAGTGAGTCTGGCCTCTGCTGAGTAGAGCTCCTGCATTGAGCCTGACCCCTAGTAGTTAGTATGCATCATAGTGACCATTTGGTCAATTTGCATATTGGGGTTTTATTATATAGGATCAGACACTCCTTAAGCAAGCTTAATGTAATTGGATATGTAACAGTAAGATAATGATGTTATTATTAAAATTTTTCTTGAAGTAGATTTCATGAATATTTCATATTTGAATTAAATTTACCAATATAATAATTTAAAATATAAAATCAAAACAGAAACAAGAGAAGCAGTTAACTATTTTAACTTTATTAAGAAAGTAAATTGAATTGTCATTTAGTCCAACATTTATATTCTGTAGGCAAAATGTTATAAATTGAAGATTTATTCCTAAAAATTTATTTTTGGTTGAAATACCAAGTTCATTGTCAAAATATACAAAAAGCATAAGTGTTTGCTCTTATAAACATTGGGTATTTTATCTAAATGCTTAATGTAAAGTTGTGTTGTAAGTTTCTTGTGGGAGATTTTTCCACATGGGACTGAGGTGCCTTCAAAATATCAGTAAGTTTATCATATTGTTGGAACCTTGATATTTTGTAAAAAGAATAAGGTAGCTTTTGTGGAATCACCTCTGAAGATAAATGAAAATGAAAAGTAGGAAATAGCAACCTTGTATATAATAGAATTGTCTCTTATGAGAAGATATGTAAATAAAAAAGAATTAAATTTTTTATTTTCCCTGGTAAAAGCAGAGTTATGGTAACACCTGCAGACTGAATCAGTTTATTGTGCTTCCTGCAACCTCCCTTTAGCTCCAGTGCTAATCAAATAGGGGAGCTGTTTGTCACAGTTAGGAGTCACTGTGTGTGTGGTTTAAGTCAAAGAAATTTGGAGACTTGGTGACAAAATCAGATTAGTGAATTTTCCTGTTCCTGATGGATGCAATCAAATCTTTTAACATTTTATTTGTTTTTCAGATGTTTGACACGGTGAAGCGATTAAGAGAAAAATCTTGTTTAATTATAGCAACTGCATCAGGATTAGAATCTATTAGGAACGATGAGGTAATAACATTATAATAATGGTAATATTCATCTTTGTCTTTGAACTTTTTTTAAAAAATATATATTTTATTGATTTTTCACAGAGAAGAAGGGAAGGGATAGAAAGCAAGAAACATCGATGAGAGAGACATTGATCAGCCGCCTCCTGCACGCCCCCTACTGGGGATGTGCCCGCAACCAATGTACATGCCCTTGACCAGAATTGAACCTGGGACCTTTCAATCCCCATGCAAAAGCTCTATCCACTGAGCCAAACCAGTTTCGGCTTTGTCTTTGAACTTTGCTGGTATAAAGGAACTGCTTCTTTTTGTTAGAAGGAACCTGTTGTAAAGTATCTGAGATGTCCATTTTCTGTTGTTCATTAAGCTGCTTCTTTTTTTTTAATCCTTATCCAAGGAGTGAGGATACTTTATTCCTTTGATTTTAGAGAAAGTGGAAGGGATGGGTAGGGGTACCGAGAGATAATGAGAAAAATCTTAATAATAACACCATTAACATCAGAGAGAGAGAGAGATGGCGGGAGAGGGGGAAGGAAAGAGCAAGAGAAGCATCAACATGAGAAAGATACATTAATTGGTTATCTCCCACATACACCCTAATGGGGGCCAAAATCAAGCCTGCAACCCAGGTATGTGCCCTCAACTGGGAATCTAACCAGTGACCCTCTGGTGTGCAAGCTAACACACTAACCACCAAGCATTGCTGACCAGGTCTCATTAAGCTTCTGTACTGAAGGGATTAGTGGTACTTGACACATAATTATCCAATATAATACAAAGTCAGAGGAAATAGATATGTGGTGGAACACTGTTGGAAATACTTCATTAATTTAAAAGCTGTTCTAATATCTGATATTGGGATACGTCTTATAATCAACTTCTTATATTAATCAGCAGCATTTTTTTTCAGCAACATTCTTAATGGAACATAGACAATGGTACATTTTAAATTCAGTGAAATATAGTAATATTAGGTTATGAATTTTATTAATATAATGAATCAGGTTTTGATTATTTTAATCTTAAAATTAGAATATTATTATTTGTATTTATTAATTATTCTTTATAAAAGGAAAACACTGGGCTTAAGTTAGAATACACAAAAAATGCCAGTACAAAAGATGACAGCATAGGCAAATGCCTGTACTCACTGCCTCCCACAACCACATCAAAATTATAACTAAAATACAGAAAACCATCATCCAGAACCACTGGAAAGGTGGCTGAATGGAAGTCCTACAACTAGAGAAGTAAAGAAGAAAGTACACTGAGATTGGTAGGAGGTGCGGAAGCACAAAAGGGGCTGGTCTGGCACCCATGAGTGCGCCTTAATAATTGGGAGGGAGATTACCTCTGTAGAGGCCAGCCCTATACCAGACACCCAGCCTACGTTCCTAGAGCTGGGAAAACAAGTCCCTAATGCACTGTAAAAACCAGTGTGAATTGGGCCTAAATGACACACAGCTGCTGGAGTCCCAGCTGCTCCTCTTAAAAGGCTGGCACCATGAACTGAATTTAAAAAGCAGGCGCTTCCTCTGAACTCCACTGCCAGGTGAAGCTCTGGGGGACCAAGACACTCAGGGAGAAACTGGATTGTTTGGCATCAGGGCAGGAACTCCGGGGCGGCTTTCTTCCAGACAGAGGTGCTCACATCCGTCATTGTTCTCATGCAGGGACCTCCCCAGTTGCAGGGCTAACTGGCAGCCATTTCTGTTTGTTCCACCTGGTGATTCCCTGAGGCCCCACCCCACCCAATTTATAACCCCACCCAAGCTGTGCACAGCGGCTTTTGCATATGAATGGCCTATCTTTTCTCAGGCCAAAAACCTGTCAAACAAGCTGCAGCTGGTTCAGGGAGCTCCAAACCTATCACCCGCCTGCCTTGTTTCACAGCTGGGCCTCCTCTGAGCACTTTCAAACCAAATACAAGGAGGAGGAAGGAATCTGCAGATCTCTCTGTAGCTCCTGCTGGATGGCCCCAGGCAGTGGCTGACTTTGCACCTCCATGGAAACCCAAGAGCTAGTGTACCCAGTGGTCAGTGTGAGACTATACCAGATTACAACTCTTCACATCCATAAACGACACACTCAAGGGGCAGACTCAGTGATCACCAAAGCCCCACTAAAGCAAGTCTTGCTCTATAATGTTGTCTCTCCTGCACAGTAGATCTCCCACTGTAGTCACAGCTAGGCCCTACAGCCAGTTGGTCTGGAGGTCAATTCCTCCCAGTGATGTCAACAGCAATCAAGGCTCCACTACAGCAAAGGGTGCACCTAGAGTGTCCACCTCAGGTGACTGGGGAGGCTGAGCCTCTGGGCCCTATAGGACACCTAGCACACAAAGCCACTCTATCAACACGGAAGCAGCCAAAATGTGGAGACAAAGAAACATGTCACACATGAAAAAATGTAAGAAAGAAAACTACTAGATAGAGAGTTCAAAACTATAGTTATAAGGTTATTCAAAATCTCCTAGAAATGTCCAAGGTACTTAGTGAGACTTGCAAGGATCTTAGTGAGAATGCCAAAAAAAGTGGAAAAGGACCAGTCAGAAATTAAGCATACACTAACTAAAATAAAGAATAATATACATGGATTCAATAGTAGATTAGAGGACCTGAGAATCAAATCAATGATTTGAAATATGAGGACACAAAAAACATCCAACTAGAAGAGCAAAAAGAAAGAATCCAAAAATATGAATATAGTATAAGGAGCCTCTGGGACAACTTCAAGTGTATAAACATTTGAATTATGGGGGTGCCAAAAGAAGAGAGAAAGATATTGAAAACCTATTTGAAGACATAATGACAGAAAACTTCCCCTACCTGGTGAAAGAAATAGACTTTCAAGTCCAGGAAGCGCAGAGAACCCCAAATAAGAGGAACCCAAAAGGGACCACACCAAGACACATAATAATTAAAATGCCAAGGGCAAAAGAAAAAGAAAATCTTAAAAGCAGCAAGAGAAGAGTAGTTAATTACCTACAAGGGAGTGTCCATAGGACTATCAGCCGATTTCTCAAAAGAAATTATGCAGGCCAGAAGGCAGTGGCAAGACATTCAAAGTGATGAATAGCATGAACCTACAACCAAGATTATTCTACCCAGCAAAGCTATCTTTTAGGATTGAAGGTCAGATAAAGAGCTTCACAGACAAGAAAAAGCTAAAGGAGTTCATCACAGCCAAACCAATATTATATAAAATGATGAAGGATATTCTTTAAGAAGACAAAAGAAAAAAAGGTAAAGATAAAAAATATGGACAAAGTGGCAACAAATAACAATTGAATCTAAAAATCAAACGAATAAAGAATCGGATAAACAGAATAAACTGGTAAATGAAATAGAACCAGGTGCATGGAAATGGGACAGATTGACGATTCTCAGAGGGATGAGGGTGGGGGCAGAGGTCTAGGAAGAGATTAAACAAAGATCTTATATGCATGTATGCATTACTATGGTCACAAACAGGCTGGCGAGGGCCTGGGGCAGGGTGGGAACTGGGTGGAGGGGAGTTATGGGGGAAACAAGGTGGGACACCTGTAATAATTGCAACAATAAAGTTTAATTTTTTAAAAATACCAGTACATCTCAATAATATTGTTCAAGATCTTAATCTTAATATCAAGTCTAGGAGTAACTGTTGAACATCATCAGATTGGCTTAAATTGATTAAATGTCAATGGTTCAATGATTAACAAATGATTTCAAATTTTTGTTTTATTTAATATTTTTTGTGATTTACCTGCATTGAGTATAAAAGACAGTTTATTAAGTATTAAAGGTATTTGGTTATTGACATAACCAAAGAAGCAATTAGTTGCATGATATGATGGGAAAGTATGCTAATTTTGAGACTTAAAATTGAATCTAGCTTAAGCGTTGGGGTAATCAATTTTATCAGACTGTTACTGTAGGAAATTTTGCCCAGCTGAACAGTATATGCAAATTGTATCACTAGCTTTTACTAAATTTTTGTCATTTCATCATACCCAGATTACTCATGATAAAGAAAAAGCAGAACGAAAAAGAAAAGCTGAAGCTGCTAGGTTGCACCGCCAGAAGATCATGGCTCAGATGTCTGCCTTACAGAAAAACTTTATTGAAACTCACAAACTCATGTATGATAGTACATCAGAAATGTCTGGAAAAGAAGACTCCATTATGGAGGAAGAGAGGTAAAACAAAGAAAAACTAAAAATTAGCAAATCCTTCAGCCCCACCTGCTCCCTCTCACAGTTGGGGAGCCCTCAAGGGATGTCCTACTGATGGCTTAGGCCTGTTCCCCACCTAAGCTGCAGTCTGGCCTCCCTCTGCAAGAGGTGACTGGCAGCTCAGGAGAAGGCACCACCCCCCTGGCTGCTGCTGCCTCTGGCATCCCTCTGTGGGAGGCGATGCCCCCATCATGCCTCTGCTGCTGCTACTGCTGGCTGTGAGGCTGTCTAAGTCTCAGCCCTCGAAGCCACTGCAGCTTCCCTGAGCCTCAGCCTGGCCCTTGTTGCCTGACCCTTGGGCCCTCACAGTGGTAGCCGCCAATGGCAGCTTGCCTGAGCCTCGGTCCAGCCCACCATCGGCTGCTTGCCTGAACCTTGGGCCGGACCTGGGCAGCAGCAGCTGCCATCCATCTCCCAATGCACCTGGTCAAGTCCCTGCCAGGGATGCAGCATCAAGTACCTGTACCTCACAGCTCATGCAGCCCTGCCCACCTGTGTGCGCCCGCTGCACACACAGCCTCCTGGTGATCGCTAGTTGTGGCGTTGTAGCATGAGGGCGTCACAGTGTGAGGGCATGACAACCACATAGGCTTTTATTAATATAGATACCTTTTGTTTAGCAGCTTGCTTTTTTCCCCTCACTGTTTTATAATTTTTCCATGTCAGTATATATAGATGTATAATATAATAAAAAGAGTCTACATCATTCTTTAAGACTGCTGCATAGTTTTCTATACTGTGAATATATATACAGTATTTACTTTGGACATTTAAGTTTTCCCCTTATTTCCAAATTTTATCTTATTGTTGACAACATGTGTGTGTGCAGAGCATTTTTGTATGTGCCCCCTTGTGCAATTGTACAGGTACTTCTCAAGGGTGGAATCTAATATGTGAAAGGGCTAAGTCATAATTATTTAAAATTTTAATAGCAATTGCCACATTTCCCTTCAAAGTAGTGTTACCAATTTCTACTCCCAACAGTATATGAGAGTGTCTATTTTCTTCATTCTTTCCAATACTTAATATATAGGTACTTGAAAACGTTGTATATAATCAAAATTATAAATTGGTATCAGACCAAATTTTCCTTATTACTAGTTAATACCAGGTTGGACATCTTTTAATATGATAGTTTACTAGCCTGCTACATTTTCTCTTCCAGGAATGGCCTATTATTATCCTTTGCCCATCTCTATTGGGTGCTTTGCTTTTGTCTCATTGATTTATAGAATCCTTTAAAATTATGGATATTAAACTTGTTACATGTTTCTCATATTCCTGTTTCTTTAACATTATTTATGAAGTTTAGCCATAGAGAAGTTTCCCAATGTTGATAAAACAGATTTATTTGTCTTTTTGAGTTGTAATGTTTTTGTATTATGTTTAAGAAGGCTTTTCCTATCCCAGAGTCACAAATATAGTATTACATTTTCAAAACAAAAACTTAATTATATAGTTATATTAACTCACTTTCCTCTAAAAATCAAATAATAGATTTAAAACTAAAGTTCCATTTGAGCACTTACCCAAACTATGGACCCTTTCTGTCCTTTTTCAGAGATATAAATTTTATATAGACCTTTTAATAGTTTTTTACTGTGCTATTACACAATGAATATATGCAGCCATAGGAATCATATAGTGTCATTCAGTCTTTTGTTTTATTTGCATAGTATATGGCATTATGTACATATTCTGCAACTTTGCGTTTCCACGTGATAGTGTGTTTTGGAAATTTATACATTCTATTACATATATAAAATGAGCTCAATGTTTCTCAGTCTTGGCATTTGGGCAGCCATTCTTTATTCATGCTCCATGAATTAGGCAATTTAACATCTCTGCTCCCTCTTCCACTAAAACTAGTGATGTTCCCTAGTCCTTATGATAACCAAAAACTAAACCTTACTCACATATTGCTGGATGCCTTCTAGGAGGTGTGCCACACCTAGCTGAGACCCACCTTTTAAAAACTGCATAGTATTATGTATTATATAATTCCATATACATTGATAATGAACATTTATATTATTCCCCATTTATTGAATGATCTATGACAATTTAGGGAGCTTCTTGTACAGATAGAAAAGCAGTATTACAGAGGAGTTCAGAGCATGGCCTAGGAAGTCGGATCACTTGGGTTAAATCCTGTCTTTACTACTTACTAGTGGTACATCATTAGGTAAGTCTCTTAACATCTTAGGCCTCAGTTTCTTCATCTGAAAAATGGAGGTAACAATAGTACCTACTTCAGAGGGTTGTTGGAAGGATTAAATGGGTTAATGTAATGTAAAGAATTTGAAAGTATGCCTCACATAATAATTAGTGCTTAATAAATATTTACATTATTATTATATTACTAGTGGCCCTATGCACGAAATTCGTGCAAGGGCCTTGGTCTTGGGCCCTACCTGCCACTGCCGCAGCTGGGGACCTTTGCCGCAGCCCCTGCCCACTGCACCTTTGTAAAGATGGACGTCCAGGCTAATTAGTATATTATCCTTTTATTATTATAGATTGTTGCACACATTGACCCTAAGAATTGGTAAATCATTAAAGTGTAACATTTTTTAAAAAAATATTTTTAATTGATTTTTTAGAGAGGAAGGGAGAAGGATAGTTATAAACATTGATGAGAGAGAAATATCAATCAGCTGCCCCCTTCACACCCACTATTGGGAATGTACCTGCAACCAAGGTACATGCCCTTGACCAAAATCAAACCTGGGACCCTTGAGTCTGCAGGCTGACACTCTATCCACTGAGCCAAACCGGTTAGGGCTAAAGTATAACATTTTTAATAGCTAACAAAACAGAATAGAAGCTTAAATTATTATTAAGAGGGAATGGATAAAACTATTATAGCACATATAGAATACTGTACAATCATTTAAAAATAATGTTTCTAAAGACATTTTAATGACATAAAATATTAAAATATAAATGAATAAAAGCAGTATGTAAATGTATATATGTAATATGATCTTAATTATGTAAAAATGTTCTAAATAGAAATACTGGAAAGAAATACACAAGTGATTATTTCTAGGTTGTGAGAGTATAATGCATCTTACTTTCTTCTTTATACTTTTCTAGATTTTCTAAATTTTCCTAATAAGTATGTTTTACTTTTATAATAAAAATAAAAACAGATACCTAGTCTCTTGGTACATTCTACTTTGTGATTTGCTCTTTTTGCACTTAGCAACACCAAATGTCTTTCTAATAAGCAAGTTAACTAATAAAAGCCAGAAATATCAGGGGGTGGGGAGATTTTAAGCTAATATTACTAAATATAATTTTTATTTTGTTTTTACTAAAGTTCTTGCCCTATGATTACTTAAAATCTACCAAGATATAATACAAGTGACCAAAACATGTATCCTCATTTCTGGTCGTTTCTCTTGGTAGCACCCCACCAGTCAGTGACTACTCTAGAATTGCTTTGGGTCCTAAACGAGGTCCGTCTATTACTGAAAAGGAGGTGCTGACATGCATCCTCTGCCAAGAAGAACAAGAGGTGAAAATAGAAAATAATGCCATGGTATTATCGGCCTGTGTCCAGAAATCCACCGTCTTAACCCAGCACAGGGGGAAACCCATAGAATTCTCAGGGGGTATGTATTGTTTAATAAATATACTTTTGAGCATTTCTTTTCATACTTATATAATTAGAAAAACTACTGTCTGGAAGAACTTTGAGAACAAGATTGTATTTAGTCAAATCACAGTTTATCTATATGTAAAATGGACTCTTGGGTCTTTATGTGACATGCTGGCTTTGTTTTATTTTTTTAATTTTAATTCTTGTTAGCACTTGACCACATTGCTTTCTCTCTCTCTCTCCCCTCTCTCCTCTCTCCCCTCTCTTCTCTCCTCCCCATTTCTCATTGCTCTTACCATTTGAAAGTAGGATGCAAGCATCGTGACATTTCATCCCTAAATTTTTCCACATGCATTTTCTAAAACTAAGGACAATCTGTATATACTATCATACCATTATAACTTTTAAAAAATTAATATTTCAGGAATATTGCCTAATATGAAATCAATACTTGAATTTCCCAACTATCCTTAAAACATCTTTTATTAACTGGACATTTTCATTTAGGATCCAGACATGTTTTATGTGTTGCTCTAGTTGTGTCTCTTTTAGTCTGTTTTAATCTAGAATAGTCACTTGCCTTTTTTCTTCCCTTGATAATAACTTTTTTTGAAGAGTGCAAGCCAGTAGTCTTACACAGTATCTTACATTGTGGATGTCTAATTGTTGCTTCATGATTAGGTTCTTGGTAAGCATTTTCTTGGCAAGAAATAAAATAGCCAATGTATTGCACTTATATCACAAAAGGAGATAGCTGTTTTATTTTTAAAATACCGTATTGATTTTAACATTTATTGAATTCCTATCATGTGCCAGGCACAGATTAAGTGTTTTCTGTGTATTTAATCACTTAATCCATATAATAGCCCTATTAATTAGGTACCAACATGGGCTCCATTTTATAGACAAAGGAACTGAGGCACAGAGAAGAAGTAATTTGCCCAAGGCCATGAGTTATAAGTAATGAAACCAAATTTTGAATCCTATAGTCTGTGCTCTTATCCAGTGGATTATATTGCCCCTAAATATCCCTTAAATTACCCAAATTACAAAAGTAAATTTGCTTGAGTCATCAATACTAACTTTAACAACCAAGATAATGCAACTTAAACCTAATATTCAAAATAAAAATATAAATCAAGAATAGAACTAGTCATTAATTCATACTAACTTTAGAATCAGTTTTATATTTTCCTCTTTTTAATTACTATTGAGAATATAGATTCTGCTATCATGATAGTGTGACACTTTTCTTGCACATACCTTAGAAAGTTTATGATTAGAATTTTAGATGTGATAACCTCTTTTCTCACCCCTCTTTTTATGATTGTGGGAGAGATGAATATAGCATCTATCATTTTTGTCTTCCTATACCAGAATCCCTGGACCCACTTTTCATGGATCCAGACTTGGCATATGGAACTTACACAGGAAGCTGTGGTCATGTAATGCATGCAGTGTGCTGGCAGAAGTAAGTTGTCCTTCTGACATCTTCTTGAAAGAAACTAGGAATATTGAAGTTCTCTAAAGGCCACAAAAAGGCATATTTTCTCATGTCTTCTTTCCTTCTTTATTTGAATAATTGAATTATTAATTTCATTTTATGATACTCATTACATTACCACCCTTAGAAATTTGTATGTAAAGTTACAAACTTAAATTTCACTTAATTCATCATTTATTTGCACTTGTTCTTTTTTTATTAATATATTTTTAAAAATGATTTCAGGGAGGGAAAAGGGAGTGAGAGAAACATTGATGTGAGAAAAATCTTTGATCAGCTGCCTCCTGCACGCTTCCTACTGGGGATGGAGCCTGCTACCCAGGCATGTGCCCTGACCAGGGATTAAACCATGACCTCCTGGTTCATAGGTCAATTCTCAACCACTGACCCAGACTGGCCGGGCTGCACTTATTCTTCAGAAACTAATTAGTTGCTCAATATTTGTGTAAAAGAAGCAGTAACCTTTATAAAAATTTCATTCCCCTCAAAACAGAGTGAAACGTACTTTTGAGATAGAGGACAAGAAATTCTAGTTCTCTTTCTGAAAGAGATCATTCAGAAATGTAATTACTGGGAAATCTTTTGTATAGGGTTTGCTCATTTGGCATTATATTAAAATGCATAATTTTCCCAACTAGCCAATGGCTACTTTAGTTGGTAATTGGGAACTGAACAAAGTAGTGTCTACATTCTATCTCCATTTTGTTGAGGCAGGAGATAAGCTATGATTAAGCAAAATTATTTTAAAATGTTTTTCTACCCTGATGAATCCTTCAGCTTTACCCATTAGAATGGGCATCCTATTTCTTCTATAATTGTAACTTGTGGATTTTAAAGATGTACATCATTGAGGTAAAAATTTCATATTTTTCTCACTTGGATTAGAACAAACATACATGTGAATGGACCTATGTCTTGGAATTTTGCAGATATTTTGAAGCTGTACAGCTGAGCTTTCAGCAGCGTATTCATGTTGACCTTTTTGACTTGGAAAGTGGAGAATATCTTTGCCCCCTCTGCAAGTCTCTGTGCAATACCGTGATCCCCATTATTCCTTTGCAACCTCGAGCGATAAACAGGTATATTTTAATTTATGTTTTGGTTAATTTTATTAAAAAGTATCTTTAATTCTTTCATTATGCATATTTTGGTTAAATTACTAGTTTCTTTTTTGCTATTTAAAGTAATACTTCTTAATTTTATAACATACTACTTGAAAATGTGACTAAAATTAGCTCCAATTCTTGGTCTCTAAAATAATTGGAATATCCATTTACTCAAATCTATGTTTTATGTAAATCTTCCAACTGCCATTTAGGCAATAGAATTTTAATCTCTATAAGCATTCATAGCAGGAGAAAAGATGCACAGATTTGTTTTTTTTCATATAGTTCTTTACCACCACTAGATTTGCAATTTGGAATTTGGTCCCTCTAAATATCTTTGTAGTATTAATTTTAATTCTATTTTTGATAGATCCAAATGCTATAGTTTGAGAGACATGGACAAAATGTTAACAATACAAGTAAATAAAAAACACCTGGTTCATCTTGTATCTTTGGATAGTTTTTGAACATTTAGACTATGTTTATATTCTGACTATCTGTAAATGCAGTTTAACAGCAAATTCATTAATTTTTAATGAAAACTAGAACACTCACTTATGTCTTTCTTTTTCTCACTGTTCTACTTGATGATAATAGTACTATTTATTGTTACTATTTTAGTTTCTTTAAAACTTAATTGAATTTGTAATGATAATGATTTTGTTAATAAAATACTTTTTACATTTTCCACAACAAAAGAATTCAAAGGTTATAGATTTGTTAAGTAGTGTCGATAAGTAGCTTGTTCTCTTACTATTCCATTCATTAGAAAATCAAATTTGGAAACTGTCTTCTACTCAATACATGGTAATATAGAATGTCATCTTCTTGGAATATGGTAGCATCAGAACAATTTATCTGTCTTTTTCCAGTAATTGATATATTCTGGATACTCTACTAGGTTATTTTGTTAAATAGTCTAAAGATGTAGGCACTATTATTCCCATTTAAAGATATGGAATTGAAGACTGTGAATAGTTTTTACTTATCCCAAGAAAGATCCAGGATTTGAACCCAGACCTGATTCCAAAGCCATACCTAACTATTCAGCCAAAAACAAAGATAAAATAAATAATAATAAAATATACTGATTTTCCAACTTCTTGTTAGTCTTTTTCACATAACGGTTCCCCAAATCAGAATTCTGAAATATGGGAATTATTCTCTATAGGAACATTCAGTACCTTCTCTAAGAAGACGGTCCTTCAGGGCAATTCTTTCTCAAGTCAAACTGATCCTTAAAACTTGTTCTCTTTGAATCCTGTAACGTTTTTTAAAGTATAGTAACAGTTTTGTTACTTAGAATCTGAAATACATAATTTTACATAACATTTTTATTAGACAATAGAATTTACCTATGTAATTAATTCTGTTTGCCACTTTTATTTTTAGAAAATCAACATCAGTATAATATAAGGTTATTTAAGAGCACATAAAAACTTTATCAAAATTAATAAATGTATTTTTCAACAAAATTGGCCATAATCAGTCATAATACACTGAGAACCAGAAGAATTCTTAGACCAAGTTTGTACCTAGATATGTAAATTTGGGCATAGTTTATTATATATTTTAACTTCACTGTCATTCAAATAAGCAACTTCCTATTTTAAAGTCCTTTTTGATAACACTGTTTGTGGTTCCCCTTGCTTTGTAAGATTTTTTTTTTGAATATATTTTATTGATTTTTCACAGAGAGGGAGGGAGAGGGATAGAAAGTTAGAAACCTCGATGAGAGAGAGACATCGATCAGCTACCTCCTGCACACCTCCTACTGGGGATGTGCCCACAACCAAGGTACATGCCCTTGACCAGAATCGAACCTGGGACCTTTCAGTCTGTAGGCCGACACTCTATCCACTGAGCCAAACCAGTTTTGGCTCCCCTTGCTTTTTAATAATATTTTGGATCAAGTCCCTGCCCTTAATGGAATTTACATTATAAAGAGGAAAGACCAACAGTAAACATAAATTCAAAGTGCTGTGCGAGAAATGCTATAAAAAAACTAAAGCAGCAGAGTAAAGGACTAGAAACATACCAATGCTTGAGACTAGTTATAGACAGAGTTGTCAGGGAGCTTCTTAGAGATTTGAATGAAGGGAAGGAAAGGCAGTGCTTTTCTGAGAAAAGAGAACAACACCACACACAGGCAATATCAAGAGCCAGGGCCCTATCTCCTCGTATCAGTCAAGATTCAGTGAGGGAAGCTGAACTGCTATGTGGTAGGCACTGGGGAAGTGAAGGTCTAAAGGGGGAATTGGAGGAAACTGAGATGGCGGCATAGGTAAACACCTAAAATGCTGCCTCATACAACAATATCAAAACTGCAACTAAAAGACAAAACGGACACCATCCAGAACCACAGGAAAGCTGGCTGAGTGGAAATTCTACAACTAGAAGAAAAGAGGAAAGCACATTGAGACTCAGAGGAGATGCAAAAGGTTGAGGTATGGAGCCGCGCACACGTAGAGGAAGGGCGGCTGAGTGCATAGGTGGCTGAGTGCGCAGCTGGCTTTCTAAAGCTAGAAGGAAATAAAAGCTCCTGACTGTACTGAACTCCAATCCCAAGCGAGATGCTGGGAAACCAGACTCATTTGGGGGGAATCTGGACTGTCAGGAAAAGAGAAAGCACACTAAGACTTGGAAGCTGCGGAAGGCAGAGGTCCGGAGGCACACACGCACAGAGAGCACTGACTGCTGAATGCACGGGCGGCTGAGTGCACGGCTGGCTTTCTAAAGGAGAGGGAGATGGAAACTCCCGACTACGCTGAACTCCAGTTCCGGGCAAGTTTCTGGGAACCCCGACTCATTCGGGGAGAAACTGGACTGTCTGGCAATGGGCAAAATTCCAGGGCAGCTTTCTCTCAGAGGTGCTTGCAGTAATTATTGAGGGACACTGAGACCCAGGGGCCTCATAGGGCAGGGCTGATGTGAAGCCAGAGCTTTCTGCCCGTCCTGAAACTCCAAGCTGAGCACACAGGCTTTTGCAATTTTGCAAGTCTTGTCTCATAAGAGTGTCTCCAGCACAGAAGTTCTCCCAGCATAGACATAGCTGATCCTCACAGCCAATTGGCCTGGAGGTCAATTCTTCCCAGTGATACCACTAACAATCAAGACTTAACTACAACAAGGCTGTACACACAGCCCACAAAGGGGTGCACCAAAAGTGCCCACCTCAGGTAACTGGGGAGGCTGAGCCACTGGGCCCTATAGGACACCTAGCACACAAAGCTATTCTACCAACTCAGGGAAGCAATAAAAATGCGGAGACAAACATCACAAATGAAAGAAATGGAGAAAAAGCAAAAGACTGGAGATAAGAGTTCAAAATCATGGTTATAAGGTTTTTTAAGAATTTACTAAAAAAGACTGATAAATTTAGCAAGACCCTCAAGGATATGAAAAATTACCAATTAGAAATTAAACATACACTGAATGAAATAAAAAATATTATACCGAGATCTAACAGCAGACTAGAAGAAGACAAGAATCAAGTCAAACATTTAAAATACAAAGAAGCAAAAGACACTCAGCCAAAAAAGCAAAAAGAAAAAAGAATCCAAAAATTTGAAGATAGTGTAAGGAGTCTCTGGGACAACCTCAAGCATACCAACATCCGAATTATGGGGGTGCCAGAAGAAGATAGAGAGCAAGATACTGAAAACCTATTTGAAGAAAAAATGACTGAAAATTTCCCCCTCCTGGTGAAAGAAATAGACTTACGAGTCCAGGAAGCATTCAGAACCCCAAACAAAAGGAATCTAAAGAGGACCACACCAAGACACATCATAATTGAAATTCCAAGAGCAAAAGACAGAGAATATTAAAAGCAGCAAGAGAAAAACAGTTATCTACAAGGGAGTATCCATAAGATTGTCAGCTGATTTCTCAACAGAAACTGTGCAGGCCAGACGGGAGTGGCAAGAAATATTCAAAGTGATGAGTAGCAAGAACCTACAACCAAGAATACTCTACCCAGCAAAGCTATCATTCAGAATTGAAGGTCAGATAAAGAGCTTCACAGATAAGAAAAGTCTAAACGAGTTCATCACCACCAAACCAGTATTATATGAAATGCTGAAAGATATACTTTAAGAAGAAGAAAAAGGTAAAGATAAAAATTATGAACAACAAATACATATCTATCAACAAATGAATCTAAAAATCAAGTGAATAAAAAATCAGGTAAACAATAAACTGGTGAATATAATAGAATCAGTGGCATAGAAAGGGAAGGGACTGACAATTCTTGGCGGGGGAAGGGGTGTGGAGGGTATGGAAAGAGACTGGACAAAAAGCGTACAACTATGGATGAGGACAGTGAGGAGGGAGGTAAGGGCAGAGGGTTGGGTGGGAACTGGGTGGAGGGGAGCTTTGTGGGTGGGGGGAAGAGGAACAATTGTAATAATCTGAACAATAAAGATTTATTAAATTTTTTAAAAAGGGGAATTGGAAGATTAGAGGTGTCACCCATTAGTCCATCTGAGGAGGTAGGCATGTTCAGTTGCAGAAATGGGATCATGAGTAGGTTGCTAGTGGAGTAATCTGTGGGGAGCTCTTGCCTAAGAAAGTTCACATTCAAGCATCTAATGATGTGCATATGATTGGTGAGATGAGATGTTCCAAAAAGAGCAGGAGGTAGAGTGAAAGAGAGTGGGTAACTACAGACAGCTGGAACCTACTGACATCTCTATGTCTACTCAACTGCATCTAACTATGATGACTGTCAGAGAGTAATGGCTGCTGTTTTACTTCGGCCTTCAAAATCTCATTCAAATTTCTCTACTGGCCAAATTAAGCCTAGAATCATTCAGTGGAGAGAATTCTGAGGAACCCAGGCCTCCTGTAACCAGGTTGTCAGAGTACAACCACCGTTTTCCAAATGCAATTATTAAGAGTTCATGACTACCAATCAGAAAGGATATATGCACCCCTATGTTCATATCAGCACAATTTACAATAGTTAAGATTTGGAAACAGTCTAAGTGCCCATAGCAGATGAGTGGATTAAAAACTGTGTTACATCTGTACACTGGAATATTACACTGCTGTAAAAAAAGAAGGGACTCTTACTATTTGCAACAGCATGGATGGATCTGGAGAGCATTATGCTAAGCCAAATAAGCCAGTCAGAAAAAGATAAATACCATATGATCTCACTCATTTGTGGAATATAATGAACAACATAAACTGATGAAGAAAAATAGAGCCAGAGTCATAGAAGCATCGAACAGACCATCTAGCCTAAGAGGGAAGGCAGGGAGAGAGGGATAAGAGATCACCCAAAGAACTTGTATACATGCATATGAGCATAACCAATAGACACAGACAATATCGGAATGAGGGCATGTGCTGGGGGGTGGGAGGGTGGGAGTGACTGGGGAGAGGTCAATACGGGAAAAAGCAGACTTATGTAATACTTTAAACAATAAACAATTTTTGAAAACCAGTTCATAACTAATGAGGGTGTTGTGAAAAATAAATGAGACATAATCCATGTAAAAAAGAAAAAAAAGAGAGAGAGAGAGAGAGAGAGAGAGAGAAAGAGCCAGGGCTCTGAGGTAGAAACTCAGTCAGCATAGCATGTTCAAGGCACAGCAAGAAGTCGGCATGGTTGGAATGGAGCAAGCAAAGAGCCAGATCAAAAAAGGGCTATGAATGAGCTAAGATTATATTTTATGTGTGATGGGAAACTATTGGAGTGTTTTGAACAGGGGAGTGATCTGATCTGATTTACCATTTTAAAAGAAACCTCTGGCTCTGCTGTATGATGAATACACATAATAATGAAATGCCCTTGCGGAAGCAGGAACTAGTTTATTGAACTAATTCAGATATGACTTGGATTAAGTTAATAATGGTGGTGGTGGAAAGAGGTGATCAACTTGGGATATATTTAGAAGAAAAAACCTGTGAAACTGGCTGATAAGTTAGAATGTGGAGTGTGAGGGAATCAGAGAAATCAGTGGCAACACCTAGTTTTTTATTTGAGCAACAACGATGGTGATTCCAGCCCTGCCTGTTGCAGCTCTGTTTAGAGTGTTGGCCCATGCACTGAATGGTTGCAAGTTTGATTCCCAGTCAATGGCACATATCTGGGTGGCAGGTTGTTCTCAGGTAGGGGAGCATGCAGGAGGTAACAAGTTGATGTGAGAACTCACATTGATATTTCTCTTCCTCCCTCCTTCTCTCTTTGAAAAAGCAATGTGAAAACTATATCTCTGGTGAGGATTAACAAAACAAACAGACAAAAAAGAATGGTGATTCGATGGAAATATGAGTTGAATCTTATTCCTTGTACTTTTAAAATTCTCCTCTCTCCCAAAACTACATTTTTAGGCACATGTGTTCTATCATATAGGCAATTAATCTGGAAGAATTTGACTTTTTCTTCTTTTTTAAAAAATGTTTTTATTTTAATTTATTTTAGAGAGTGAGGTAAGAGAGGGAAAGAGAGAAACATTGATGTAATAGAGAAACATCACTTGGTTGTCCTGTACTTTCCCTGACCAGAAGTGGAACCTACAACCTGAGTGGGCATGTGCTCTGACTGAGAATTGAATCAGTGACCTTTTAGTGCATGGGATGATGCTCCAACCAACGAGCCACACCAGAATTTGACTTCTTCATATAGCCATTTATCATGGGAAGAACTCCACAAACTCAGCTTTTCAGTTTGACTTTGTGCAAATATTTTTAATAAGTTTTAAATATCTCTTTTCAGTGAGAATGCAGAAGCTCTTGCTCAGCTTTTGACCCTGGCACGATGGATACCGACTGTTCTGGCAAGAATATCAGGTTATAATGTAAAACATGCTAAAGGTTTGCTTACAATTATTTTTTATTTAGCTATGTGGGATTTCAGTGTCAGAATCTATAAATTTTCTAAGAAAAATGTACTTAATGCTCTAAAATATGGTTTAAAAATCCATATTTGTTAAGTATCAGAAAATAGAGGTTGTAAAGCCCTAAGTTTGGTTTTAATCACTTTACTTGATTTAATGGATTTTTTTTATCATGGGAGGCAGGATAGACAGTGATTAATCTGGAGTCACACTGCTTGGGTTTAAATCTTATATCCATCATTTACTGTTTATATGATCATGGACAAGTTACTTACCCTCAACTTTCTTGTTTGTAAGTGGTAATAATAATATTACCTATCTCGTTGATTAAAGGGTTGAGTTATCCTATGGAAAGTAGAGCTGAAAATACTATATGTGTTAGCCATTACTATTACTAGTATTATTCATGTTATCATTAATAGTAATTATAAAAACAACATTTTAAAACTGTTCCCTCATATATGTATACTAGAGGCCCAGTGCACGAAATTAGTGCATGAGAGAGGGTGTCCTTTAGCCCAGCCTGCTCCCTCTCCAATCTGGGACCACTTGAGGAATGTCTGACTGCCCATTTAGGCCCAATTCAGGTAAGATCAGGCCTAAACGGGCAGTCGGACATTCCTCTCAGAATCCAGGACTGCTGGCTCCCAATTGCTCATCTGCCTGCCTTCCTGATTGCCCCTAACTACTTCTGCCTGCCAGCCTGATCTCCCCCTAACTGCTCCCCTGCCACACTATTTGCCCCTAATTGCCCTCCCCTGTGGGCCTGGTCATCCCTAACTGCCCTCCCTGCAGGCCCGGTCACCCCCAACTGCCCTCCCTTACAGGCCTGGTCCCTCCCAACTGCCCTCACCTGCTGTCCTGATCGCCCACAACTGCCCTCCCTTGCAGCCCTGGTCCCTTCCAATTACCCTCCCATGCTGGCCATCTTGTGGTGGCCATCTTGTGTCCACATGGGTGCAGGATCTTTTGACCACATGGGGGCGGTCATCTTGTGTGTTGGAGTGATGGTCAATCTGCATCTTAGATAGGATAGAGGCATAGTGTATGGTTGGGGGCCAGTTGGTTTGCCCTGAAGGATCAGGATGGGTGTTCCCTTGGGGTAAGGGGTGGCCTGGGCAAGAGGCCTGTGGTGGTTTGCAGGCCGGCCCCCAGCAACCCAAGCAAAGGTCCTGGTGTCTGGGATTTATTTATCTTCTACAATTGAAACTTTGTAGCCTGGAGCAAAACCACGCCTTCTGCTCACTCTGTGGCAGCAGCCATTGAAACTTTTTTTACCTTAAGTGGAGGCCTCGGCAGGCCAGGGTTTGTGGAAAGCTTGGCTTCCTCCATCACCAGGGACAACCCAAGTCTTTCTCCTACTCTATCTGTGGCTGTAGCCACCTTGGTTGGGTTAATTTGCATAATTGCTCTGATTGGTTGGTGGGCATGTCTTGTTGATGTAGAGGAGGTACAGTCAATTTGCATATTACTCTTTTATTAGATGGGATTTTTACAGTTGAAGATAAAACTACCTGAAGACTCTGAGAAACAATTCAGACAGATTAAGGAGAGGAATCAAAATTGGAAGAGTGATTAATATAGGCATTGTGTTTCCTGGGTTCCCCCTGCCCTCTTTATTTTCCAGCTTTGACCCCAAATCATAGAACTGTGTAACAGACATGAACAGCCAACAAATTCAAGCGAGGTGCTCTCTGGCTACAGCATCAGGCAAAAAAGCCTCTGAAGAGTTTAAAGGAAATTCTTTTTGTGGTTCCCCCCACCTCTTTGGACCTTCTCCCAAGGCTAACCCCAGTCATAGAGCTGACTGCCATGTAGATACCTAAATTCATAAGAGAAAGCCAATCCCTCCAGCCAGAGGAATTACAAAAAAGAGATTCCTGTGATACAAAGACTGCAGAGTGAATCCTCAATTATTTTTTTCCTCTTTATCCTCAATTACAGTTTTACCCTAAAAGGTAGCTGATGATAGCACAGGGGACTAAACTGAGAGAAACTTATCATTTTGACCAAAGGAACTAGGAAAAAGGGTCCCTTGGAACTAGAGAAGAAGAGGGGAATTCCAGAGAGGAAGTGCTATAGAAGGCCAAGCTATTTTTTAGACCAATACAAGTCCTGGGCTCCCTTCTAAGCTGTACATTGTACAGAACAGGGCCCAAAAAGCATAGCAACAGCTTTAAGGGCGAAGCTACATTAAATCACCATTCAAGTCCCAGACTAATCCCTGAGTAGTTTGCATCCTGGCACACCCAAACAGTATAACAAAGTTGCTCAAAACTAATACTAGAACCAATCACAATACAATGAGACAGAACTTGTTAAACCTAATTGGATTAATTACCCACCAAAACAAAGTACATTTTTCTAGAGAATTTTAACAGGAGCCATAACTATACAATGTAATATTCAAGATACAATCCAAAATTCTCAATATACAAAGTACCTGACCATCATTCAACAATCAAATGCCAATCCTTAGGTGTTTTAATGTTGAACTATTCAGAAAAAAAGTTTAAAGCAGCCATATAATCATGAAACATAGGTAAAGGTGAACATTTTTGAAATGAATAGAAAGATAGCAGTTGTCAGCAGAAAAAAACTAAAACTAAAAAAACCTAAATGGAGATAATAGTATTGAAAAAAAAAAAACAGTATCTATACTAATAGAAGGGTAATATGATAATTAGGGAGGATGATTTCTGGACGACCTTTAGGACAAAGCTGCAGTCGCAGTGAGGGCCGAGGCTCAGGCAGCTTGGGTGGCTGTGAAGGCCCAGACTCAGGCAGCTGCGGGTGGCTGCAAAGGGCCAAGGCGTGGCTGCGAAGGACCCAGGCTCAGGCCAGCAGTGGTGGCAGCAGCAGGGTAATGGGGGGCGGTGCCTTCCCCTGATCTGTCAGGTCGCTTCCCAAAGAGGGAGGCCAGACTGTGGCTTAGGCTGGGAGCTGAGGCAAAGGTGATTGGGGACGATCAGGCCAGCAGGGGAGCAAGTTAGGAACAATCAGGCTGGCAGGGGACCAAGTTAGGGGTCATCAGGCTGACGGGGCAAGTTAGGGGTGATCTGGCCAGCAGGGGGGGCAGGTTAGGGGCCATCAGGCAAGTAGGGGGCAAAGAAGGAGTGTTCAGGCCAGCAGGGGAGCAAATTAGGGTCGATCAGGCTGACCGGCGGGCAATGTGGGGCAATCAGGCTGTCAGGGGCGCAAGGTAGGGACAATCAGACCAGCAGGGGGACAAGGTAGGAGTGATCAGGCCAGAAGGGGAACAAGTTAAGGTCAATCAGGCTGGCAGGGTGGCAAGGTGAAGGTGATCACACTGGCAAGAGGGCAAGGTAGGGATGATCAGGCCAGCAGCGGGGAAAGGTAGGAGCAATCAGGCCAGCAGGCTGAAGCAGTTAGCTTAAACCAGCAGTCAGACATCCCCTGAGGGGTCCCAGATTGGAGAGGGCACAGGCCGGGCTGAGGGACCCTCCCCCCCACCTCCACCCCAGTGCACAGATTTCATGCACCAGGCCTCTAGTCTATAATAATAAAAGTGTAATATGCTAATTAAACCAGACATTCTTCCAGACCACCTTCTGGATGAAGCCAGGGTTGCAAGGGAAGCCTGAGTGCCAGGTGCCAAAGGGAAGCCTGGGTCCTGGGTGTCAGAGGGAAGGCAGTGCCAACAGCCAGGGAAGGGAGCCCTACTCTTGCATGGATTTTGTGCATCAGGCCTCTAGTATCCTATATAATAAAAGGCCAGAGGCCATAAGCATCACGACCAGAAGGACCGCTCGACCAGTTATCAGGATATGGCATTGACCACCTCTCGGTCTCTCCCGTGGCCCACAAGCGGCAGCAGGTCAGGACTGGGGACTGGCGAGCAGGCTGAACAGCTGTCCTCTTGGTACCTGCCCCCAGCCTGCAGGATTCGATGATGAACTGGAGAATCAGGTTGGATAGTGGGAGGACCTGGCTGATTGTCATGCTGTTAGGATCACCAGCTCATCCCCGCTGCTCGGGGGCTCAGGCCTGCAGGAAAGCGGGCGCTGGGTGACCTCACCTCCATGGGAATGCACCGGGCCAGCCGCTGATGGAACACGCTGCCTACTCGGGGCCGCTCACGCAAGGGGTGTAGGTTGCAGCGCCACAAGCCCCAGCAGCAGCAGCGGTGGTGGCACCGGCGTGAGTGGCCGTGCAGTGGCACCGCATGAGTGGCTGCGGCATTCAGCCTGGGGACTGGCGAATGGGCAGAAGATGGGCCTTAATTGCAGGAGGCTAGGCCTAGGGACCTTACCCACAGGCCTCTAGTGAAATAATAATAAACTAGATGGGCTCAATAGTAAAATGGAGATTGAGTGATAGGAGTCAGTAAATTTGAAATTATATTGATGGAAATTATCCTATCCATAGAATAGACAGAAAAAGCAATGAAATAAAGAGATAGCCTTAGAAACTTATGGAATCATTTCTTTTTATTCAGTGTTTGTTTCATAGCAAGAGGGCAAGGTAGGGGCGATCAGGCCAGCAGCGGGGAAGTTCCAAAAAGAAAAAGGATGGTACAGAAAAATTTTTTTGAAGAAATAATGCCTAGAAATTTACCAAATTTGGTGAAAGACTTTAAATTTACAGATTGAAGAAGTAAAATGAACCTTGGAAGATAAACTTAAAGATAATCACACACTGATCATATGCACACTACTAAAAGACAAAGATGGGAGCAGGGGGTGGATATTGAAAGCAACCAGAAAAAAACAACAATGTATTCCATATAGGGCAGTGGTCGGCAATCTTCGGTTTGCCTCCCTCTTAACTAAGAAATTTGCCAACCACTGGGATAGGGGCTTAATCACAAGTAACAACAACAGCCTCTAATATTTGGAATCGAGAGTCTAGGTCAGTGGTCTACAAACTCATTAGTCAACAGAGCGGCAAATTGTGGCTCATGAGCCGCAGTTTGCCGACCACTGATATAGGAGGACAACAATTCTGATTTGATGAGAAAATGGGGCCACAGAGAGGTTTAATATTCACCCAAGGTCTTTGTAACAGTCAGTGGCAGAGCTAGGATTCAAACCTAGGCAGTTTAGTTACAAATCCTTTGCTCTTATTCACTATTATATAATACTGCTTTACTAATAGAATACTATGCATTTGTTAAAAATGAAAAGATAGGTGGAAAGTTATTGGTATGGAAAGACGTTTCAACAAGATACAGAACAGCACTATAGTTATTGTCCTTTTTCAGAAAGCATCGAGCCCTAAGGGGCTCAGTCCCCTGTCAGAGCACATACAAGAATCAACCAATTAGTGCAGAAATAAATATACCACAAATCTCTCAATCTCTCCCCCTCCCTCTGTCTCTCTCTCAAATCAGATTTTAAAAAAGTCTAATGTGTAGCCCTAATCAGTTTGGCTCAGTGGATAGTGTGTCAGCCTGAGGACTCAAGGGTCCCAGGTTTAATTCTGGTCAAGGGAATGTACCTTGATTGTGGGCACATCCACAGTAGGGGGTATATAGGAAGCAGCTGATTGATGTTTCTCTCTCATTAATGTTTCTAACTCTCCCTCTCTGTAAAAAAATCAAATATATATATATATATATATATCAGTCTAATGTGTAACAGTTATAGGGAGAACAGAAGGCTATCGCACAAAGTTATCTGTATGGAGAAATTTTGTAAGATTTTTTACTGCTTATTAGCTCTTCAAAGTTTTTGAAAATGATCATATATAATTTTAAAAAGCTACAAAGGTGTGTAAATTATAAAAATCTTATGATTTTTCTTTCTTTTTCCTTTTAATTTTAAGGAGAAAACCCAACAATTCCAGTCTTATTTGATCAAGGGATGGGTGATTCCACTTTTGAGTTCCATTCTATCCTGAGTTATGGAATTCAGTCTTCGTAAGTATCTAAATAATTAAGAGAAATTTGTAGATAGTTGTGAAAATTAGAGTAGAGAACAATTCTTCCTTGCTTCTGTATTTATTTCCTTCCTGCTTTATTTGCAGAATTGTTTTTTTATCCCATTTTTATCTTTTTTCTTTCTCCCTAGAGTTTTATTTGTATTAATAAAATTAAGCGGTTTGAAATACTAAAGTAATATATATTAGGATGAACCATGCCTGTAATTAACTATTTTTGACCAACAATAATGTCATTTCTATTTAATCCAATCTACAAGAAGAGCAGATTTTAAGTGACTTTAGTTGAAGTCACATCTAACTTGCTCTGTGACTTTTGAAAAGCTTCAAGTCACCTCCCTTCGCCCCCACGTAATTTTTTTTATTTATAAAATTGAGACAGTGATTTCCTAACTCACCTCATAAGATTATTGGAAATATATTTATGTGAAGACACTTTGAAAAATATAATGTATCTAAATCAGGAATTATATAAAGAATATCTGAGGTAAATTTTTCTAGTATTGATTCTTATTTAAATTATGTATCCCACTGCTATTGAAAATAAGTGTTACTTATTATAAATGGAAGTTCAGGAAAATGGAAATTATCCCTCCAAGTACATGGTATTATCAACACCATCACCAACACCCCCCGCACAGTCTGTCAACACAAAAATACTTCGTCAGTTTTCTAGACACTAAAACTTATATTGGATCTCTTTCCTCTTAATTTTACTTCTTTTCTGTCCTGTCTTTTCCTTAATTTGTGCCTGGGCCCTTTTCTGTTGTGATCATTTACTGCATCTTTCATAGGAAGTGAAGCTATTTTGTAAGATTTTTCAACTTACAGGAGACACAGTTTTGCTTTTCCCATTTTTTCTTAAAGAATACATTTTCTGCAGAGGCTCTAATCTCTAACTTGACAAATGGCAACTTTATCAAAAGGAATTAAATTGTTTGTTGCTTCAATAACTAATTAGACTTCTCAGTAGGTAGCTCCTGTTACTAAATCATTATATAAGTTTTTCCTGTTTTGTTTTTAGGATAAAATACTCTAATAGCATCAAGGAAATGGTCATTCTTTTTGCCACAACAGTGTATAGAATTGGACTGAAAGTGCCTCCTGATGAAACAGATCCTCGAGTCCCCATGATGACCTGGAGCACATGTGCTTTCACTCTCCAGGCCATAGGTAAAGCCTATAAAAGAACTGATTTGGATGTTTTCTCTTATACCATAAAACTCTAATATGCAAATTGACCAAACAGCAGAATGACAGGTTGCTATGACATGCTCTGACCACCAAGGGGCAGACCCTCAATGCAGGAGCTACCTCCTGGTGGTCAGTGCACTCCCACAGGGAGAGTGCTGCTGAGTCAGAATCCGGGTTCACGGATGGCGAGCGCAGTGGCAGTGGTGGGAGCCTTCACTGCATGTGGGCAGTAAGAAGCAAGGGGTCTCAGACTGGGAGAACTCTGGACTGTGAAAGTGATGTCTAACTGCCCACTTAGGCGCACATCCCCCAAAGGGTCCCAGGTTACGAGAGGGCACAGGCCAGGCTGAGAGACCTCCCTTCCAGTTCAATAAATTCATGCACCGGGCCTGTAGTAAAAATAGAATTAACATTGACTAACTAAAAATTATTCCTTTTTATCCCTGATGGCCCCAAATAGTTTGACTTGTTTGAAGACTATTTCAGTACATTAGTGTGGCCTGATGCCTTTTAGTCTGGGAATTTTTGTATTGATTTCTTTTTAACTATAATAATGGCCATAAGTAATATAAGCAAAAAATATTTGAACCTGACCGGCATGGCTCAATGGTTGAGCATGGAACTATGAACCAGGAAGTCATTGTTCAATTCCCATGGGATACATACATTGCCCGAATTGTAGGCTTGATCCCCATTGTGGAGTGTACAGAGGCAGCCAGTTAATGATTTCCCTCTCCCTTCCTTTCTGAAGTCAATGAAAATATTTTTTAAATGAGAATTAATAGCAATATGTTGAAGTACAATAAAATCTGATTTTTGGTATAGGAATATAAGCATTATGAGTCAAGAATTTATATTTAGACACTAAATAAAAAAGGTCACAGTTTTGTCATAAAAGATGAGAAATTCACTGGAGAAAGAACTGTATCTTCATATGTGGTTCTGCAACCTAATAATTGGACTCTATTTGATTAATGTAGTGTTACATTGTTTTTACTACTATAGTGCTTTTCTATCCAGTGGACATAATACTGTACTTTATTCCTAGTGCATAAGCTGCTAACTAACATATCTCATTTCCTATGAGAATGAAGTGACATAGATAGAATGTGTGGTCATAGTTAGGAACATTTAAATATTGGGGGTGAAGAAAAAAGGAAATAACTCTTCTGCTACTGAGAATTGGTGGGGGAAAAAAAGAGTAGCTTAGCAATAAATACATTAGCCAACAAGGCAGAATATATTTCTGAATACATTTTTTGTATTTTTAACTTTATCTTTTTTTCTCTTAATCTGTTATAATTCTTTATAATACTGTCTGTAACAACAATAAACTTTTTTTGCATCTGCCTTATGCATTTTTTCACAATAGATGGACTTCTATGTCAACTATAATTTAAAAATAGGTTGCAATTATATATAAAAATTACTTATTTAAAATTATTTTGCACAGAAGAGATGTTAAAAGGGGGAAAATGGACCAAGAAGCTTTGTTTTTCCCAAATATTGTTTATAGATTGCTACAGGGATATTATTATATAGTAGCAATTTATAAACAGTCTGTCTATGGTTCTGTAGTATTCTCTCACTCAAAGATTTAGAAATTTTAACATAGACTTAAACATGAAACTTTGAAACAGAAAAGTGCAAATTATCTGGTTAAAAATGTAATTAGTAAAAGAACATCTGCTAGAAACCAAATATTCAGGATTTATTGCTTTTTTTTTTTTTTTACTCTTTGAGAAAACCTCTTGGGAGATGAAGGAAAACCTCTATTTGGAGCACTTCAAAATAGACAGGTATGTATGTTCTTACAGAGTACATGTAACTCATGATATGCTCTTTTTTTTAATATATTTTATTAACTTTTTACAGAGAGGAAGGGAGAGGGATAGAGAGTTAGAAATATCGATGAGAGACATCGATCAGCTGCTTCCTGCACGCCCTCTACTGGGGATGTGCCCGTAACCAAGGTACATGCCCTTGACTGGAATCGAACCTGGGACCCTTCAGTCCCCAGGCCGACGCTCTATCCACAGATCCAAACTGGTTTCGGCGGTATGCTCTTTTAAGGAATCTGTAATTTATCTTTCTAAAATTCTTTATTCATTCCTTTTTCTATTAAATTAGCAGATTTCTATGTTGATTTTTAAGGAGCTACTTCAGACTCCTAGAGACTGAATGGCTATTGTATACTTCAAAGCTTACTCAATTTTGGTAGTTCAATGTAATTCAGATAAATTTCAGATGATACTGGTTATTTTTTCTCCCTTTGTTTATTGCAAAATTAAAAACCTACATTTTTCTTCTTACTAACTTTAATTATTAATAATGGCTTAGTTCTAGATAAGTCTTCATACTGAATTCAAGATTAATAAAAAAATAATAATAAAACTAGTCATGGCTCCTTAATGGGCATATCCTGGCACTATAGGACTATACTCCTGCCTCAGGCTTAAAGCCTCATTACATGCCCTGAAAATGGTACTTAGGAAATGTGCTCAGTAGTTCCGTAAACACAGAATAGATAACAAGGACTTCCTAGACCACTCCCTTCCTAGCCATTACCCTCTTATTTTTTTGATAGCTGGCACAGGGGACTTGTAGGCTCCCCTTCATTCAGTTCCCCGAATTCCCTGGTTTTCTGCCATTGTTTTGGAATTTCTGTTAACATATTTATTTGTACGGGTCTCAATAGAATAAATTGGATCAAGCATTTAAGAAATTGACTCTGAAGAAAATGAATACTTAAATGAAAATTAAATGATTATAGCTTTAATACCTCTGTCATGGAAAATCTATTAAAATTTGGGGAGGTCATAAATATTTTGTAGAAATATTAAAAATAATTGTAATTTATTTGTAAGAATGTACACTGTATAATAAGTCTACAACTGATTATTTTTACAGTGAATGATTTAGCTCAATATCTTCCCTTTTTTTTTTATCTTCCCCTTTCTTATAACTTAGCATAATGGTCTGAAAGCATTGATGCAGTTTGCCATTGCACAGAGGAGTACCTGTCCTCAGGTCCTGATACAGAAACATCTGATTCGTCTCCTATCAGGTAGAGTCTTCTCTGAATTTTTACTATGTTATTATTTATATGTCTTTTTCATCGCATATCTGGCACTGTATTTGTTAAGGAACAACATACTGCACTCATTTTGAACATGCAAAAACAAAAAATAAAACAAAAACATACAGCCCTAGCCGGTTTGCCTCTGAGGCTAGAGCATTGGCTTGTGGACTGAAGGGTCTCGGGTTTGATTCCGGTCAAGGGCACATGCCCGGGTTTCAGTCTCAATCCCCAGCAGGGACCATAGAGGAGACAGCCAATCAATGAGACTCTCTCATCATTGATGTTTCTATCTCTTTCTCCTTTCCTATCTTCTCTGAAATCAATAAAAATATATATTTTTAAAAAACACAAAACATACAGTTATCCCTTTAATAACTATAGTTTTAAGTATAAGGTATTTTCTAAATGTTTTTAACTTATGTCCCCTATACCAACCTAGGGGCTTTATTAAACCAACATCCATAACCACTAACATCCTTATATCCCAATTTGGTTAGAAAAGGAGACAATGACATGGATAGATTTTAAAATATGTTTAATTTTGCTGGTTAAGTATCAAAGGAAAGCGCACCTTGAGGTCCCTCATCAAGCCCCGCTGGGTAGGGGGCGTGGCCTCAGGTCCCTGGCCTGGCACTGGGGTGGTGGGTGTGACCTGAGATTCCCCAGCCTGGTGCCAGGACAGGGGGTGCGGCCTGAGGTCCGCTGTCAAGCCCCTCCCGTTGACCTCATCCATAGGTTTATGATTTTTGTCCAGTCTCTCCCTGTACAGCCCTCACCCCTTTTCCCCTGAGAATTATCAGTCCACTCCCTTTCTGTGCTCCTGATTCTAGTATATTCACCAGTTTATTCTGTTGATCGAATTTTTAATTCACTTAATTTTTAGATTCACTTGTTGATAGATATGTATTTGTTGTTCATAATTTTTTATCTTTTACCTTTTTCTTCTTCCTCTTCTAAAAGAGTACCTTTCAGCATTTCATATAATACTGGTTTGGAGTTGATGAACTCCTTTAGCTTTTTCTTATCTGTGAAGCTCTTTATCGGCCCTTCAGTTCTGAATGATAGCTTTGCTGGATAGAGTATTCTTGGTTGTAGGTTCTTGCTATTCATCACGTTGAATATTTCTTGCCACTCCTGTCTGGCCTGCATCGTTTCTGTTGAGAAATCAGCCGACAGACAGTCGTATGGGTGCTCCCTTGTAGGTAATGAACTGTTTTTCTCTTGCTGCTTTTAATATTCTCTCTTTGTCTTTTGCTCTTGGTATTTTAATGATGATGTGTCTTGGTGTAGTCCTCTTTGGATTCCTTTTATATGGGGTTCTGTGTGCTTCCTAGACTTGTAAGTCTATTTCTTTTGCCAGATGTGGGAAGTTTTCAGTCATTATTTCTTTAAGTAGGTTTTCAGTAACTTGCTCTCTCTTTTCTTCTGGCACCCCCACAATTCTGATGTTGGTACACTTGAAACTGTCCCAGAGGCTCCTTACATTATCTACACATTTTTGGATTCTTTTCTCTTCCTGCTTTTCCAGTTGAGTGTTTTCTGATTCTTTATATTTCAAATTTTTGACTTGATTCTTGCCTTCCTCTAGTCTGCTGTTAGGTCTCTGTATAATTTTTTTTTTTAATTTCAGTCAGTGTATGTTTAATTTCTAGTTGGTTCTTTTTCATCTCTAGTTGGTTCTTTTTCATCTCCTCTTGGGTCTCGCTAACTTTATCCAAATTTTCTAGGATATTCTTGAAAAACCTTGTAAGCGTGGTTTTGAAATCTATATCCAGTCGTTTGTTTTCCTCCATTTCTTTTGTTTGTGATCTCTCCCCTTGTCTCGGCATTTTCACTATGCCGGGAGAACTTCTGTGTTGGATTTAGTCTTATGATACCAGACTTGCAAAACTGCAAAAGCCTTTCTGTTGAGCTTGGGATGGGTGGAGTCTCAGGGCTTAAAGGACCCCCTTGCCTTCCAGTTGGCCACGCCCTCCACGGCCCTTGAGTCTCACGTGACTGGGTAATCACTGGAGCGGTCCCTGTGCGCACTCTCTCGCAGTGCCTCTAGACTGCTGCCTTTCCGGCTCCCCTTTGCTCTGGGACCATATGAATTTGGGTCCCCAGGACTTCGCCCGAATCTGAGATTTAGTGGAGTTAGAAGTGACGCAGTTGGGATGCTTTGTCTCCTGCCCTCTTGTGAAAAAGCTAGCGGCACAATCACCAGTCTTCTGCGCTCCGCTGACTTCTGCCCTCCTGCAACTCCCCCAAATTTCCATGCACTTTTCCCTTTTCACAGTCCAAACTCCCCCCATATGAGTTTCGGCTGGACCTGGGGTTTAGTGTCCTAGGATAAGGGGTTCAATGCCGTTGGGAGTCTCCTGCCAGAGAAAGCAGGTACTCTGGCACCCGCTCTCTCCACGCGTGCATGTCCGTACCTCAGCTTTTTGCAGCTCCTCTGGGTCTCTATGAGCCCCTCTCTTTCCTTCTAGTTGTAGAATTTCCACTCAGCCAGCTTTCCTGTCGTTCTGAATGATGTCCTTTCTGTCTTTTAGTTGTAGTTTTGAAATTGTTGTGTGAGCAGCAGTGTAGGTGTTTATCTATGCCGCTATCTTGGTCTCAGTTCCCTTATTGTTATTTTAAATTATTGATTTACTTCCTTCTTACTCTTTCCCTTACCTGTAAATTTAGAGACTGACTAAATTAAAAAGTCAGTAGCTTTTGAGCTATCTGGATTTTCTTCCAGTCATCAATCCATATTAACCATTATTTTGTTTAGGAGGCTCTTCTCCAATTTCATTTCACTTATACTGGTTTGCATGCTCTCCCTGCTTTCTGCCCTGCCCCCCCCCCCCAAAAAAAAAATTTATTAACTTATTTATTACAGAACATTTAGAAATTTGTAATTCGGGGGCAGAAAGTAGAGAATGTATAAAAGTAATTCTTCTTATTCAGCAAATATTTATTGGACAATCTCTATTTCAGTTATCCTAGTTTATTTACTTTTGCCTCCTATATTCTATTTTTTAACCCTTAGATTTATCCAAGGCCTTCCACGAGACTTTTCTCAGTTTAGTTTATATTTAACTCATATTCCCATATTTAAAGTTGTAATGTACCAGTTTATCAGTTGATTTTATAATCCAATTATATTTTTGTTTTAGATGTTTATATTTTACAATATATCTAATTACATTGCTATCTTACTGATGGACTTATAATTCTTTATTTATTTTAGTTGTTCTTCCTAACCTAAAATCAGAAGATACACCTTGCCTTCTATCTATAGATCTATTTCATGTTTTGGTAAGTGTTCAATAAAATTTTATTAAAAGTCTCTCAAGTTTATAATTTCATGTGTTCTCATTCAAATTTATGCTCTTTGTTCAAGATTATGAACTTTTGATTCTCAAACTATGAAGTTGTCTCTTTTGTCTGTTGTGTTTACAAATAGATACAGATTTGACTGAGACCATCAAAATTACTATAAAAATGAAATCACATTTACTCTTTACTTTGTAATAGGTCTTGTCATGGTTATATAATTATACAAGCAAATTTTTTCTAATATATAATACTTTCCCTGTCCCCCCTTTTCTTAACTTATTTATATTATAAGCAGTGAATGACAGCTTTTAGCTATCTTAAAATTGTTAGTTATTTGGTGATAGGAACTGGTCAGAGACACAGCTAAGCTTCCCCCAAACACTGGTGGATGTGTAGCAACTGTTTTGGGAATTGCTTGAGGAACTTTTCCATTCCTGTAATGATCCAATTTCTTTAAAAGACATTCTCTAGGGAAAATAGTGGTGAGATTGGGAGCGTGGAATTTGGGTTAGCCAGTGTCCTCATCTCTCATTTTCCAGGCCTTTGCCTAGTAGTTGTCAATCATGTCTTTTAGAATCTCTTGGGGGAACTTTGAAAAGAATGCAAATAAACAGGACCCTAACCCCTGATATTTTGATTAGGTTGGGCTGGGGTGGGGTTGTGTATTAGTATTATTTTAAGTACTTTTGAGCTATCTGCTTGAAAATCCTCACTTATTGAATCTTCTGAACCTCACAGGGTTGAGACCACTATCTGGAACTAGAATAAGTAGACCTCGCAAAGGAATAGCCTGTTTGGGATGACTTTTGTCCTCCATTTTTGGTACATTATATTCTAAGATATTCTCTTGAGTAATTAGGAAAAAAAATATGATAGTTATTTATAAAAAAAAATACAAACACAGTGCAGCATCGGGTGCCCTTTACAGTTAGTTATGAGATTAATTTTTCTTGATCTTTGTTGTTACCCATGTTATTGTCCATTTTTTCTTATAGGTAGGTGCTGTGTTAGCATTCCCATCCTTGTACTGGGATGACACTGTTGATCTACAGCCTTCATCAATTAGTTCTTCTTATAACCACCTTTATCTCTTTCATTTGATCACCATGGCACACATGCTTCAGATACTTCTTAACATAGACACAGGTAACTACATTGCTATCTTACTGAATGACAAATTCCCATTATTTGTTGACTATAAATAACATTTGCCCATGATTTATTGGCAAAATTAATTGTACTGTGGTTACTAATATATTGCTAAGTTCTGTATTTTGTCTGTTGTTCATTTGTTCTTTATGGATGCTCTTTATATATAATTATAAATTATTTTATAACTAGAGGCATGGTACATGAAATTTGTACATGCGGGTGTGTGTATCCCTCAGTCCAGCCTGCACCCTCTCCAATCTTGGAATCCTTGGGGGATGTCTGACTGCCCATTTAGGTTCAATCCCACTGGGCAGTCTGACATCCCTCTCACAATCCAGCAATGCTGGCTCCAAACTGTTCTTCCACCTGCCTGCCTGATTGCCCATAACTGCTTCTGCCTGCCAGCCTGATCCCCCTAACCACTCTCCTGCCAGCCTGATCGACACCTAACTGCTCCCCTGCAAGCCCTATTGCCCGTAACTACCCTCCGCTGCCAACCTGGTCCCCCCCCAACTGCCCTCCTCTGTTGGCCTGCTGGCCTCCCACTGCCCTCCTCTGCCAGCCTGGTCACCCCCAACTGCCCTCCTCTGCAGGCCCTGTCGCCTCCAACTGCCCTCCCCTGCAGGTCATCTTGTGGCGGCCATCTTGCGTCCACATGGGGATGGCCATCTTGTCTTGGAGTGATGGTTAATTTGCATATTACTCTTTTATTAGATAAGATTGCCCACAGAAACAAAAAGAACAAAACCACAGCCTTGCTAAAAATGGATATTTATTAAATATTTATTATCCTAGTAAAAAAGGAATATGCAAATTGACCATCACTCCAACACACAAGATGGCCGCCCTCATGTGGTCAAAGATGGCTGCCCCCATGTAGACACAAGATGGCCACCACAAGATGGCTGGCAGGGTAGGGCAGTTGGGGGAGATCAGGCCAGCAAGGGAGGGCAGTTGCTGGTGGGGGGAACCCAGGCCTGCAGGGGAGGGCAGTTGTGGGCAATCAAGCAAGCAGGGAGGGCAGTTAGGGGAGACTAGGTCATCAGGGTAGGGCAGTTTGGGGGGAACAGGACTGCAGGGGAGAGCAGTTTGGAAGGACCAGGCCTGCAGGGGAGGGCAGTTAGGGAGGGACCAGGCCTGCAGTGGAGGGCAGTTGTGGGGGACCAGTCCTGTAGGGAAGGGCAGTTTTGGGGGACAGGTCCTACAAGGGAGGGCAGTTGTGGATGATCAGGCCAGTAGGGAGGGCAGTTAGAGGTGACTAGACCAGCAGAGGAGGGCAGTTGGGGGGACCAGGCCTACAGGGGAGGGCATTTGGGGAGGACAATTGTGTGGGGACTCAGGCTGCATAGGAGGGCAGTTGGGGTAGGGAACCCAGGCCAGCAGGGGAGGGCAGTTGTGGGCTATCACGCAAGTAGGGAGGGCAGTTAAGGGTGACGGGCCGGTAGAGGAGGGCAGGTAGGGGCGACAAGGCCTGCAGGGGAGGACAGTTAGGGGCGACCAGACTGGCAGGGGAGGGTAGTTAGGGGTGACCAGGCCAGCAGGGGAGGACATTTGGGGTGGGGGGACCAGCCTGTAGGGGAGGACAGCTGTAGGGGGACCCAGGCCTGCAGGGGAGGGAAGTTGGGGGGGCAACCAGGCCAGCAGGGGAGGGCAGTTGGGCGGACCAGGCCTGCAGGAGAGGGCAGTTGAGGGGACCAGGCCTGCAGGGGAATGTAGTTGTGGGCAATCAGGCCAGTAGGGAGGGCAGTTAGGGGTGACTGGTCTGGCAGAGGGGTGGGGAGCAACCAGGCCTGCAGGGGAAGACAGTTAGGGGTGACCAGACTGGCAGGGTAGGGTAGTTAGGGGTGACCAAGCCAGCAGGGGAGTGCAGTTAGGGGTAATCAGGCCGACCAGGGAGCAGTTAGGCATCGATCAGGCTGGCAGTGGAGTGGTTAGGGAGATAAGGCTGGCAGGCAGAAGCAGCTAGGAGCAATCGGGCAGAGGCAGGCGAGCGGTTTGGAGCCAGCAGTCCTGGATTGTAAGAGGGATGTCTGACTGCCCAGTGGGATCAGGCCTAAACGGGCAGTCGGACACCCCTCAAGGGGTCCCAGATTGGAGAGGTGCAGGCTGGGCTGAGGGACACCACCACCACCACCCCCGGCCCCGTGCACATTTTGTATACTGATAAAGTTTATATAATAGTTTTAATATCAGAATCAACTATTTAGATTGAGAAAAAGGGAAAAATCCTCAATTTAAAAAAAACATTATTATATTGGAACCATGAAATTGAGGTGTAATTTGTAAATAGAAGAGCCAGTTTATAGATTTATCTTTCAGAATTGTTTTTCAGGCCTTCCCCTTGCTCAAGTTCAAGAAGACAGTGAAGAGGCTCATTCTGCATCTTTTTTTATGGCAGAAGTTTCTCAATATACAAATGGGTGAGTAGCAGCAGTCCATTAGTATAATCTATCTTAGTATTGTTTTAATAATTCCATATCTTTGTTCAATTGTTTGACAGTATAACTTTTGAACCATTTTAATTTAATTTAGCTGGTTTGGCTCAGTGGATAGAGCATCGGCCTGCAGACTAAAGGATCCCAGGTTTAATTCTGGTCAAGGGCACAAATTCGATTGCAGGATCCTGGCCCTGGTCTGGGGCATGCTGGAGGCAACCAATTGATATGTCTCTCTGACATCGGTGTTTCTCTCTTTTTCTCCCTCTCCCTTCCACTCTCTCTAAAAATCAATGGAAAAATAGCCAAAAAGTATTTTCCCATATATCTGTGGTTTTATTTCTGGCCTCTCAGTTTTTTAGTGTATGTTATTTAATCTCCAAAAATTTGTAGGCTTCTTTACTTCCTTTTTGCAGTTGATTTCTAATTTTAAAATATTGTGGTCACAGAATATGCTTGGTATAATTTCAATCATCTTGAATTTGCTGAGACTAGTTTTGTGGCCCAACATATGATCTATCCTTGAAAACGTTCCATATGCACTAGAGAAGAATGTATTACCTGATGTCCTATGTAAATGTCAATTATGTCCATTTGGTCTAATTTAAGAACCAATTTCTTTGTTAATTTTCCGTTTGGATGAGCTATCAATGAAGTATTAAGATACCCAACTTTGACTGTGTTTTGGTCTGTTTCTCCCTTTCGTTCTGTGAGTAGTTGCTTTATATATTTTGGTGCATGTATATTAAAAACTGTTGCCCAGCCAAAGTGGCTCAGTGATTGAGTGTTGACCTGTGAACCAGGAGGTCATGGCTTCAATACCCAGTCCCTTTGGGAGACCAGGATCACATCAATAAGTACCCTAAATGTAAATGGACTGAATTTACCAAAAAACAGGCACAGAGTAGCAGATTGGATTAAAAAATAAAACCCACCATATGCTACCTTAAGAGACACATTTAAGCTGCAAAGATGCATCTAGATTCAAAGTAAAAAGGTGGAAAATGATTCTTCAAGCAAATAATATACACAGAAAATCAGGTGTAGCCATACTTATATCTGATGAAATAGATTTCACGATAATAAAGGTAACAAGAGACAAAGATGAACATTATATACTGATAATGGGGACACTATATCAAGAAGATGTATTTCTTTAAAAAAATTTTTTTATCAATTTCTGAGAGGAAGGAAGAGGGAGAGAGATAAAAACAACAACGATGAGAGAAAACCATTGATCAGCTGCCTCCTGCATGCCCCCCTCTGGGGATTGAGCCTGCAACTGGGACATGTGCCCTGACCAGGAATTGAATCTTGACCTCCTGGTTCATAGGTCATTGCTCAACTACTGAGCCACACCAGCCAGCCTGTGACCTTTTGTTCTTTGTTTCAGATAGAAAAACCTCCTTGAGTATTTCTTGCAATACAGGTCTTCTGGCAATGAATTTCCTCAGTTTCTGTATGTCTAGAAAAGTCTATTTTTCTTTCATATTTAAAGGATACGTTTTTTGGATATGTTATTATTATTGGTGGGAACTATTTTTCTTTCAGTAGCTTCAATATTTGGTTCCACTCTCTTTTGGCTTGATGAGAAGTCCAATGATAACCTCATGGGCTTTTCTTTATAGGTTACTTTCTTTTCCCTGGCTGCCTTGAAAATTCTGTCATTAATTTTTAGGTTTTAATACAATGTGACTTGGAGAAGGCCTTTTTGAATTGAGGTAACTAGGTGTCGGTTTATTACTTGGAATTGAGGATCTAGTTCTTTCCATAGATTTGATAAATTCTCATCAACTTGTTTGAATAGGCTCTCTTTCCTTTCTTCCTGTCTTTCTAGTATGCCTATTATTCTTATACTGGAGGCCTGGTGCACGAATTTGTGCATGAGTGGGGTCCCTCAACCTGGCCGGCAATCAAGGCCTATCGGAGGACCGGCCAGGGGGAGGGACCGTGGGAGGTTGGTTGGCCACCGGGAGGGAGGGGCCACAGGTGATTGGCTGTGGGAGTGCACTAACCAGGCAGCTCCTGCATTGAGCATCTGCCCCCTGGTGGTCAGTGCATGTCATAGCGACCTATCTATTTAACGGTTTCTTAAGCTTTGAAATATATAGTCAGATAGTTCTTGTAGAGCTCTTTCTTTTTTTTAATGCTCACGTCTCTCTCTTCCTTTGCATCATTTCTAGATTTCTACATCACAGAGCCTTTCCTCCATTTGGTTTCTCTATTATCTGTGCTCACTAGTTTATTTTTTTTTTAATATATATCTTATTGATTTCAGAAAGAAAGGGAAAGGAAGAGAAAGATAGAAACATCAACGATGAGAGAGAATCACCGATTGACTGCCTCTAGCACACTTCCCACTGGGGATCAAGCCCACAATTTGGGCATGTGTCCTTAACTGGAATCGAACCGAGGACCCTTCAGTCCACATGCCAACACTCTATCCACTGAGCCAAACCAGCCAAGGCACTAGTTTATTCTTGATCTATTTTATTTAATTCTTTTATTTTTTAATATATATTATTGATTTTTCACAGAGAGTAAGGGAGAGAGGTAGAGGGCCAGAAACATTGATGGGAGAGAAACATCGACCAGCTGCCTCCTGCACACCCGCTACTGGGGATGTGCCTGCAACCAAGGTATGTGCCTTTGACCGAAATCGAACCTGGGACCCCTCAGTCCGCAGGCTGACACTCTATCCACTGAGCCAAACCGGTTTTGGCGTATTTTATTTAATTCTTCACCTCCAGTATTTTTGTTTGGTTCTTTTTTAAAGTTTCACTCTCTTTGATAAAATACTGGTTTTGTTTATTAAGTTGTTTTCTAAATTGTTTTGTCTTTGTTTTCTCACATCTCACTGAATATTTTCAGAACTGCAGTCTTGAATTTTCTGTCATTTATGTCACAGATTTCCATGTTTTTAAGTATGTTTTCTAGAGATTTTTCATTTTCTATCTGCCTTACTACCTTGGTTATTTGCTTCCTGTCTAGACATCAATATATGAGTGGCACTTCAAGATTAATGGGAAAAGGTCTTTCTATTCTTTTCCAGTTGGTGGTGCTGAATCACAAGTTTTTTAGTTATCTCTGAAACCATAGTGTCGACCCACCACCATTGTCTCTGGCTGCCATGTAGCTGCAATGCATTGGGCCTTCACAGGGTTCCCCCTGTGTCCCTCCCTGGGACCGATCACAGAGTGCACTCTTCACTCAGAGAGAAATGGATAGTGCTGGTTCTCAGGCTCGCAGATAATGTGCTATGCAACTCAATACCAAGAGCAAAGGGAGGCATGCTCTGGGATAATGGTCCTCAACTGGTGGTCCGTGGACCACTGGTGGTCCGTGAAGTCCAAAAGGTTGGCGACTGCTGGTTTAAGGAAGCCTTCGGAGCAGCCGTCGCCAATCGGTTGTCTGCGGACCTCTGGTGGTCCGTGAGGTCCGAAAGGTTGGTGACTGCTGCTCTGGAGGCTAAGGGGAGACTAAGGGAAGGTGAACAAACTCCATGGCTTTGTTTCTCCATCTGAAATGCCAGTCACTTGACAATTGTGGCCATACTACCATGTACTGTATGTGTCTTTGTTAAGATCTCTCAGCTCAGCCACAGCTTATATTGCTCACTCCTGCCCACTGAGTCTCCTCTGGCTAAAAGGAATATCAGCCACCACTGTATTCCTCCCCTCTTCAATAGAACCCTACCTTGAGCATGTCTGGCTCGTATCAGACCCTTTCCCTTTTGCTTTCCCCTTTTGCTAGATGTTTCAGGGTGTGGATCCCTCAGATATATTTGTGCATTGAGCATGGAATCATTTGTTGAGATAGCTGTTCAAATTGTTGAAATTTCAAGGGAAGAGACCAAAGGGAATCTCTTATGCTACCATTCCTCTGATGTCACCTGTGGTTTTCTTTAGGAAATTATTAGATTTATAGTCTGAAGCTATAGATAGTTAAATATTTTGTTTTAAATATTTAAAAATTAAATAGATAAAAATTATATAAATGCTTAGCTATGTTTTTGAAAGGGGATCTGTTTAAAATCTAGGGTTTTAGGCTCATTAGTATTCTCTTCTGTTCTGAAATTATTGCCTCTTAGCTACGTTGGCTGTGATATTCCTGGCTGGTATTTGTGGGTCTCACTGAAGAATGGCATTACCCCTTACCTTCGTTGTGCTGCATTGTTCTTCCACTATTTACTTGGAGTAACTCCACCTGAAGACCTGTTTACCAGTAAGTAGAAAAATGAAATCATAGTAGTAAATGAGCGGCTATTTTATCTTAACTTTAGCCTCAAGAATACAAGGGGAGAGCATACAAAAAACTTGTTAATTCTAGTATTCCCCACCTCATTCATCAGTATTCCTGCCCTCGTGTTAGGTTAAAGGTCAGACCAAAAAACCAGATTAGCTTTATAATCTACAAAATCTACTCATGAGTCCTTTCTATACATAGTTAATGTGCTTAAGTTTATAAAATGCCTGCATGCAGAATATAACTGATAGGATGGGATATACAAGAAATTGGAAAATTGGTTGCTCTTAAGGAAGAGAAATGTTTGGCTAGGTAGGAGGAAAACTTTATTGTACACTCAGTTGTTTATATTTTGAACATATGTCTATTTTATAAAAGAATTAAAACGTTCCTGGGAAAGATCTCCAGTATTAAACTAAGGCCATGTATATTTAATAAAGGCATTTTCTCCTTTACTTGTCTTAAATCTAGATCAAAGTCAAGAAGGCTTCCTTGTGGCTTTGTATAGGTAAAAATCAGAGCACTTGTATGATTTTAGAAGAGTAACCAAAATTCCTTATAGATTTTTCCTTTTATCCTTTGAGATTAAACTGACCAGGTCCACTTTTCTGGCTGTCAGTTTCTTTGTTTTGAACTCAGTGTAGTAGGGTTTATTGAATCTAGGTTTGTCCTGGTTCTATGTAAAATATGATGCTACTTTTCAAGTAGTTACCATTACAGATCTGTTGTTGGCAGTTTTAAAAAATCATGCAATAATTTAGTCAAAGTTCTTTCTTTTATCGGGAGAACACCAAATGTAAATAGATAAACTTGTCAAATAGTAATAAGTACTATAAAGAAAATATATATGTAATATAATGGAAGGGTTTTCTGTGAAGAGACATTGAGCAAAGAGACATGGAAAACATAGAACTGGGTTGAACTGGCAGAGAGTTGAAGAAAGAAAGAGTTTTCCTAAGCAGAAGGAGCAATAAATGCAAATGTTTTCTTGACAAAGAATAATAAAAAGAAGAGTGTGGCTGAAGCATAATGAACAAGGGGAGGATGATAGAAATGAGGTCTAAGAGGCATCCAGGGTAGGTCATGTAGGGTCTTTATTCCACAATAAGGACTTTGTATTTCATATCATGTAGTGGTTTAACATTAGAGACATCTGATCAGGAGAATGACTTCATCAGATTTGTGTTTTTAAAGGATCGCTTTTATAGAGTACAAAATACACTCTGTATAGAGAGAGTATAGAAATGAACATAACAATGAAAAATCTCTATTAACAGGTTGACCAGGAAAGAATAATGTGCTTATTAAATGTATTTTTATTCTCTTGCAGATTCTACAGAAGGAGAGTACAGTGCACTCTGTAGCTATCTATCTTTACCCACAAATTTGTTCCTACTTTTCCAGGAATATTGGCATACTGTAAAACCCTTCCTCCAGAGGTACTGTGGTGACAAAATATCATTGTTGAGTTATTATACAGTTTAGGGAAGTTAAAATTACTTGCTAGCTTTTAAATTGATTAACATTGATTGAAGATGGCAAAAATATAGGTGATTCCTAATTCACCCACTAAAGGAATTGGGGATAAGACTAAGAGCCATAGGCAATATCAAAAGAACTCCATTTGAGGGCTATACCCAAAACAGTAGCATATCTCACATAGCAGCAGGCAACTGAGGAGGGTGACTTACTAGTAGGAAGAAAGGAAGTCGTTTGGTGGATAAAAAATGTATCAGTTACATTTCCCTGCTAGAAGTGTGTCTTGCTTTCAGAAAAGCTTTTTCCTACCTCGTTACTTACTGGTCTTCCTGATCACTCTTTACCCTTCTAAACTGCAATATCCTTTTATCTTTGCTGCCACCATATTCAGTCATTTTCCACTGTGTTACTCTTACCTCCATGACTTCCTTTATTACCTGCCTTTTTCTTTAATCAATGCTTTTTGCCCTTCCATGCCCCTGTCAGGATTTGTGTGACTGTCTGCCTGTCTTTTGTCATCTTTTTATGTGCTTTCATCTCTTGTTAGGTTCTTTTCTGTGTTTCCTCATTTTTCAGAGGTATTCAATGTGTTAAAAATGAATCAAAATGGATTAAAAAAATATCATGCTATGTGCTGAGTATAATAATCACAAGTAGGTTATACTAATTTTACTTTTATATTCTTGGAATTGATGCATCTTGCATTTGCTAATCCTAGGATAGTCAAATGATAAAAACGTAAACTCTGAAATAGAAAGTCCTGCCCTTTGTACCATTCCTGACCCTGCTTGCCTCAAAGCCCTTTCTCATCCTGTGCTCTGTAGTGCAGGAGACTGACCCCTGCAGGTTTTTCCAGTCTCCCTTCCAAGTCAGTTGGCTTCTGCCTGTGTTTAGCCTGTGGAAGACCCTGGCAGGATATTGGGAGCCAGGAGTATGAGGAAAGCCTAAGTACTTAGACCGCCTCTCTCTGCCTCGTGGAGCATCACTCCAGTTCCCACCAGACAAGACTGCTGTGGTTCTAGTGTCCACTGATGACCCTAGCCCCGCTGCTTCAGTAATACCATTATTTCCTTTTCTTTTCCAGCCTAGGGAGGGGAGGGAGCTTCTTGTTATTGGCTAATCTTTGGGTTGCCTTGCTTTTTTTTTATTTTTATTTTTTTTATAACCAATTCCTGGGATTAAAGTCCCTCTTATTGAAGTACTCAGCATGGTTTTTGTTTTCTTAGTAGGACTTTGATTGATAAACCCTTTAAAAAAGAAATTAATCAAAAGGGGGGGAAAATAAATAGGGAGATATAAAAAAAGTAGGAGAAAAAGGGACAAGATAAAAATAAAAGAAATCTAGAAGAAGGAATTTGGAAAGAAGGAACAGAAAGATTTAGAGAATGGCTCAATGGTGACTATTATACTAAAGTTGTGATGACCTTTTGGCTTTTTCTCTTTGCTCCTCATATAGGTGGTGTACAGATCCTGCCTTACTGAACTGCTTGAAGCAAAAAAGCAACATAGTCAGGTGGGTTTTGTTTTTTTAGTCCTTTTCTTCCCATCTACATGTTATGTTTCCAAAACTAGTTAGTTTGTTGAGCTTTCTAGTCTGCCTTCATTTTCACTTAGTACCATGTTTCCTACAGTTCTGTAGGTCTTTGCCAGAAATCAGATACTTCCTACATTTGTTTTTACTTGGACTGACTGGCCTTTTCCCAAACAGTTTGATGCCCACCAGCTTCTCTTTCCTAAGCTAGTGCAAGTCCATTAAAAGGCAGAGGTCCTGGCTGGTGGTGCTCAGTCAATAGATTATCACATCGGCCCGCACATCAAAGGGTCTTGGGTTTGATTCCCAGTCAAGGGCACACACCTGGATTGCAGGTTCGATTACCCCCAGGTCGAGTGCACATGGGAGGCAACCAATCAATGTGTCTCTTTCATTTGTGTGAATGTCTGCCTGAACCCCCTAACTCCCCCCCCTTTTTTTTTTTTACCTTCCCTTTCATTCTCAAAAAATCAATGGAAAAAATATCCTGAGTGAGGATTAACAGCAACAAAAGAGAAAGGAAGGGATGGCATCTTGGAGCCATCAGATGGTAGTGACAATATTCCTATAAACTACTTTTTTTCCTTTGAGAATATAGTAATATATAAAAATATATAAATAGAATTGTTTCCTTTCTTTTCTTACCTATATGGTTTTAGATTACCCAACAAAACTTTTTTTTTTCTTTTAGTATTTCTTAATTGTTTAGTTATCAAGAGAAATTATTCCCTTAGCTCAGATAGATATCCATGTTTCTTAGTTCAGGAACGCAAATCAGTAACAAATTTCCATGGAATTCAACCCAAAGAAATTTTTTACATTCCAAAATCACTTTGTACTCTGAAAGATACTAGCCTTCCTCATCTCCTACAGGGATCATAATTTCTACAGAAATTATGTGATCATAATTTCTGTAGAAATCGGCATATGCCTTCTTTCTTGGTACAGAAAGCTGATTCCAACAATATGAAATCTCAGATGGGTGGCCTTCTGTTATGGATTGCAAGTATAGGTCCTTCTGGCCATGCATCTGAGGTTTTGTCAAAGCACTGAAAGATGTGGAGTAATATTCTCCCCAACAACAATGTCCTTGCTGATGGAAAACTGGACAATGCTTCAGCCCAACAAAACTTCTTTAGCCCTCCTATCTCCCTCAACTTATGGCTCAGTCAAAATTCACATCTTCCTCAAGGATTTATTCAAATATCCGCTCCTCCAAAAAGCCCATCCTAATATATCGTCTCATGTGTGTGGACATATGTGTGCATGTCAACATGTACGTGCCAGTACACTGCATCACTAGCAATAAACTCATCAAGGGCCAGAACTGCATGCTTATCTTCTTTTTTTTTTTTAGAGAGCAACCACCAATATTATTATACACTTTTTTATTTTATTTTATTTTTTTTATATTTTGTTGATTTTTTTATAGAGAGGAAGGGAAGAGGGATAGAGAGTTAGAAACATCGATGAGAGAGAGACATCGATCAGCTGCCTCCTGCACACCACCCACTGGGGATATGCCTGCAACCAAGGTACATGCCCTTGACTGGAATCAAACCTGGGACCCTTCAGTCCACAGACCGACGCTCTATTCATTGAGCCAAACCGGTTTCGGCTATGCTTATCTTCTATTTATTATGTACAGTGTCTAATTTTTATTTAAATTGAATTACAAAAATAAGCAAGCAGAGGAGTTGAACCCCACCCCCAGCCTTAAGTACTAATACCAGTACCATTTTTCTATGACTAAAGGAAACACTCTTGAGACAATGTACACTTGCCACTTTCTTTTTTTATCTTTTCTCACCCTTTGAACTCTTTCACCTTCCTTGTAAATGTGCACATGCTATCCAGTTATTTTTTATGTAATGATGGCTTGCAATTTAACTTACTTTAATCCAACTTTAGTGATTCAGAGATTACAGATCCAGCTCCTGTGCTCAGATGCAGCAGTATTCACATTACCAAGAAAAGAACGATCTTAAAGTATAGAAAAGATTAGAAGATGAGTACATACATATTTTAGGACTAGTTAATGTCATACCATTTTTCCTTTGTTCTAAGTCATTGTGTACCTTTTAGACATCTGCTATTTCCCCAGCATGGTACTAAATGCTCCAGGAGAGTTAAAAGACATAACACATACAGCTTTGTAATGTGTAATTTATAATCAAATTATATACATTACATTCAAGATATAAATAAGATAATACAGGAGTGAGCAAAAGTATGTTTATAGTTGTGTGTATGTAATATAGTTTATTCTTGTATTATGTTTATTAACTAGACACCCGATGCATGAAATTTGTGCAAGATTAGGTCTTCCTTCCCCTGGTTGCCAGTACCTGCTGCCCTCTGGCACCTGGAACCTGGTCTTCCCTCACAGCCCCTGCTTCGTCCAAAAGGTTGTCTGGTCTAATTAGCATATTACACTTTTATTATAGACTAGAGGCCCAATGCATGAAATTCATGCAAGGGGCTCAGCCTTCACCTGCCACAGTGTCCACCTTGGCCCTCGCAGCTCCAGCTTTGTCTGGAAGGATGTCTGGTCTAGTTAGCATATTATGCTTTTATTATTATATTACTTATATTATTTGTCTTATTATTATTATTATATTATATTCTTATGATTTATTATATTCTTATGTAATGATGGCTGGTAATTTAACCTACTTTTGCCCACCCCTGTATGTGGAATATACTGTTAATGCTATAGAAATTTAAAGAGTAAAAGATTCTTAATGACAGAAGATTAGTCTTAGAGGAAATAATTTTTAGCTGAACATAAAAGGAATTAAGAGAATTTAAATTGCTTCATATTTGAAAAGAGAATTCCATATTATTCAGATGACCTTCCCCAGGGCATGCAAGCAAGGCTTTTGTTGTATCTAGTAGGGTGATAATTATAATAACTTACAAACATGCTTCAAATACTAAGTATATTATATTTCATTTCAGTGTCTTATTGAGTCCTCAACAGCTCAATGAGGTTCCTTGATATCCATATAACATTTCTTAAATCAACATTAGTTGATTTAAGTGTTATTAAATTGATGGTATGTCTTATGATTAAGTGTTATTAAATTGATGGTATGTCTTATGATTAAGAAAATATAATATATTCATACTCAATTTCAGACCAGGAAATATAGGCTTAAGTTCAATGACTTACCAGGTGTCAGAGAATTTAGAATTTGTAACCAGGTCTGTCTGATTTTAAAGGTTGTATTCTTAACCACTATTTTATGTTTCCTTCCTAGATAGTATAGAAATCTAACTGAAACAATTTAGTCTTAGGAAGTTGAGTTTGGAAAGGAAGCTAGCTGACGAAGGATTTGGAATTCTAGGCTGAGAAATTTGGCTTTAATCTAGTAGCAGTGGGAATTACTGCAAGTATGGGTCCTTTTGTTATTTTTAAGACTTTCTTATTTGTCAATTTTTGATCTGAGCTTATTTTCTAATAAAATTGTTTTTTAAATTGTATTTTTAGGTACCCCAGAAAAAGAAATAATTTGATAGAGCTTCCTGATGATTATAGCTGCCTTCTAAATCAAGCTTCTCATTTCAGGTAAGAAGAAATATATGTTTTTCCCCAGCCAGTTTGGAATAAATAGAGTGTTGGCCTGCAGACTAAAGGGTCCTGGGTTCGATTTCAGTCAAGGATACATGCCCGGATTGCAGGCTCGATCTCTATTGGGGGCATGCCAGAAGCAGTCAATCAGTGATTCTCATCATTGATGTTTCTATATCTCTCTCCCTTTACTTTCCTATCTGAAATTATGAGAGAGAGAAAGAGGGAGAAATATATTTAAAATTTGTTTGAACTTGCAGTTGATATATACACCACCACTAACAAACTTTTTTCAACTCTTATGAATTTGTTTTTTCTTTTGTTTCTTTTGTTGTGTGTGTTTTTTTAATATATGTTTTATTGATTTTTTACAGAGAGGAAGGGAGAGGGATAGAATCAGAAACATCGATGAGAAACATCGATCAGCTGCCTCCTGACACCCTGCACTAGGGATGTGCCTGCAACCAAGGTACATGCCCTTGACCAGAATCTATCCTGGGGCCTTTCAGTCCACAGGCTGACACACTATCCACTGAGCCAAACCAGTTTCGGCTTATGAATTTGTTTTTATTGGGATATCAGGATGGGGCACTGTGGATGATTACAGCCCACCAGGGTACTATCTGTTCTTATCTTTCTGGCATAGCTGTTGGTACTTTTTCTTTTTCTTAGAGGTGCTACTCTTGCTATCAGCTACTTCTTCAGGTCCACTACTGAGTGGAAAATTTTGAAGAAAATTTTCTTTTTCTTGGGGATACTCTTGTTTCCTGCCGTTTCGGGGTCATTAACTGGTTCCTCTAAATGAAAACCATATAACATGCAATTAACCATGATAAAGTATATAATTCTGTGGCATTTACTATATTACAATAATTGTGTAACCACCACCTCTCTCTAGTTTCAAAGCTTTTACATTACCTTAGAGAAACACTTTATATCCACTAAATAATTATTCTCCATTCCTCTCTTTTCTTATCCCCTAGTAATCAATAATCTGCTTTCTATCTCTGTGGATTTGCCTATTTTGGATATCCTATATAAAAAATCATAGTATGCAAATTGTCCCCTTGACCAGAGTTCTTCCAGAAGTTTGACCAGGGTCAGGCCAGCTAGGGGAAGAGAGGGAGGTCCTGGCCAGCAGCCGCTAAGGACCCTACCAGTGCATGAATTTTATGCACTGGGTCTCTAGTCAATATATATAAAAGCATAATATGCAAAGTGTCTTCTCAGGAGTTTGATCGCTTGCTATGACATGTGCTGACCACCAGAGGGCAGGATGGTATGAAGGCAGGCCCCAGCTAGGGGCCGGCAATCAGCAGCCACTAGGGACCCTACCTGTGCATGAATTTCATGCATTGGGCCTCTAGCCCTATCTAATAAAAGAGTAATATGCAAATTGACCGTACCTCCACCATGCCCACCAGCCAGTCAGGAGTGTGTATGCAAATTAACCCAACAAAGATAGCTACAGCCACAAAGAGAGCAGGAAGGAGGCTTGGGTTGCCCCGGCAATGAAAGAAGCCAAGCTTTCCACATACCCTGGTTGTCCCAGGCCTCTGCTTAAGGCTACAAAGTTTCAATTACAGAAAATAAATAAATTCCAACAGAAACGGTTGCCACTACGGAGCAAGTAAAAGGCTTAGCTCTGCTCCAGGCTACAAAGTTTCAATTGTAGAAGATTAATAAATCCCAGATACCAGGGTCTCCACTTGGGTCTCCGTGAGGCGTGGCTAGCCTGCAAACCACCACAGGCCTCTCGCTCAGGCCTCCCTATGCCCCAAAGGACCCCCACCCTGATCTGGGACACCCTTAAGGGCAAACCAGCTGGCCCCCACCCATGTAATATGCAGATTGACCATCATTCCACACACAAGATGACTGCCCTCATGTGGACACAAGATGGCCAGTAGGAGAGGGCAGTTGGCAGGGACCAGGCCTGCAAGAGAGAGCAGTTGTGGGTGATCAGGCCAGCAGGGGAGGGCAGTTGGGAAAGACCAGCTCTGCAAGAGAGGGAAGTTGGGGGTGATCAACCCTGCAGGGGAGGGCAGTTAGGGGTGACCAGGCCATCAGAAGAGGGAAGTTGGGGGGGACCCAGGCCTGCAGGGAGAGCAGTTGGGAGGGACCAGGCCTACATGGGAGGACAGGGGTGACCAGACCTACAGGGGATGGCAGTTAGGGGCAGATAGGCTGGCAGGGGAGCAGGTAGGCATAAATCAGGTTGGCAGGGGAGTAGTTAGGGGGTGATCAGGCTGGCAGGCAGAAGCGGTTAGGGGCAATCAGGAAGGCAGCAGGCGAGCAGTTGGGATCCAGCAGTCCTGGATTGTGAGAGGGATGTCCAACTGCCCGTTTAGGCCTGATCCTATTGGGATTGGGCTTAAGCGGGCAGTCGGACATCCTTCAAGGGATCCCAGATTGGAGAGGGTGCAGGCTGGGCTGAAGGACACTCCTCCACCCCATGCACGAATTCTGTGCACAGGGCCTCTAGTATTTAATAAAAGGAATCATACTCTATATGACTTTTTGTGTCTTACCTCTTTCACTTAGCATAGTGTATTCAAGTTTCATCCAAGTTGTACATGTATCAGTACTTTTTTGTTTCTTTCAGAAATAATATTGTATATATCAGATTGTTTTATCCATTCATCCACTAATGAGCATTTAAAATTGTTTCCCCCTTTTTATTACTATGAATTACGCTACTGTAAATATTCATTTACAAGTTTCTGTGTGGTCATATATTTTAATTTTTCTTTAGTAATATTTTTTAAGTGTGAATTGCTGAGTCGTTATGGCAATCCTATGTTTAACTTTTTGAGGAACCACTTAACTGTTTTCCACAACTGTTCCATTTTACATTCCTATTAGCAATATATGATGGCTCCTATTTCTCCATATCCTTGACAACACTCTTTTCTTTTTTGTTAAATTAAAGCCATTATAATGGGTGTAAAATAGTAGCTCATTGTTTGATACACATTTCCTGAATGACAGTGAGGTTAGACATCTTTTCATGTGCTTTTTGGACATGTGTATATGTTTAAATCCTTTGCCAATTTTATAATTGGACTGTTTTGTTGTTGAGTTGTTAACAGTTCTTTATATATTCTGGACATTAAACCCTAATCATATTTTTAATTTGCAAATAACTTATCCCATTATATAGGTTGTGTTTTCATAATGTCCATTGATTCATAAAAGTCTATTTTCTCTATCTGTTTTTTCCTTTTTTGCTTGGGCTTTTTACATCAGTGCTAAAGAATGTATTGCCATATCATAAAGATTTATTCCTATGTTTTTTTTCTAATAAGTTTATTATTTTAGCTATTAGATTTGGTGGGGAGGGGTTGTTTGTTTTATTTAACCCTCATCCAAGGGTATTTATCCATTGATTTCCAAAGAGAATGGAAGGGAGAAAGAGAGAGAAATATCAACGTGAGAGAGACGCATCAATTGGTTGCCTCCTGCTTGCATTGCCCACCAGAGCTGGGGAACCTACAACCAAAGTACTGTGCCCTTGACTGTGAATCAAACCCGAGATCCTTTGGGCTGCAGGCTGCTGTTCTAACCACTGAGAAACCCAGCGAGGGCAGGATGTGGGTCCATTTTGAGTTAATGTTTGAAATAAGGTAGGAAGTCCAACTTCATTCTTCTTTTCTTTCTTTCTTTCTTTTTTTTTAAATATATTTTTATTGATTTCAGAGGGAAAGAGAAAGGGAGAGAGAGATAGAAACATCAGTGATGAGAGAATCATTGATCGGCTGCCTCCTGCATGTTCCCAACTGGGGATCAAGTCCACAACCTGGGCATGTGCCCTTGACCAGAACTGAACCCAGGACCCTTCAGTCCACAGGCCGATGCTCTATCCACTGAGCCAAACTTGTTAGGGCTTCATTCTTCTTTTCAACTGGGTCCAGTTGGTGCCATCATTGTTTTTTCAAGATCCTATTTTCCACCATTGAATAGTTTTGGCAGCCACATTGAAAATCAATCAATCATAAATGTTTGGGTTTATTTCTGAACTCTTAATTCTATTCCAGTGGTCTATATGTCTTATTCATATGCTAGTATACTCCACACATTTTAATTACTGTAGCTTTATAGTAAGTTTTGAAATTGTAATATTTGAGCCTTCCAGTTCTTTCCTTTTAATTTTATTTGGGATCCCTTGCAGTAACATATGAACTTGAAGTTTGGCTTTTCCATTTCTGTAGTATTTCATATCATGAACATGGATGCCTTCCTATATTTAGGTCTCCGTTAATTTCTTTTTGCCATGTTTGTAATTTTCACTATGTAAGTCTTTCTCTTTTTGATTAAATTTCTAAGTATTTTATTCTTTTGGATGCTATTATAATGAAATTATTTTTTTAATTTCCTTTTTGTATTGTTCATTGCTGGTGTATTGAAACACAACTAATTTTTATGTGTTCATCTTATACCCTGCAATTTTGCTGGGTATTCATAGGGATTACAATTAATGTCCTAAATTTAGTTTGAATTGATACCAGCTTAATTTTAATATTTTTTTCTTTTGTCTCTCTAGGATATCCATAATGTATATGTATGTAGGTATGCTTGATGGTGTCTCATAAATCCCTTAGGGCTCTGTTCCTTATTTCTTTTCTCTTTATTTCTTTAATTTTTTTTTGTTTCTGCTCCTCTGACTCAGTATTTTCAATTGTCCTGCCGTAAAATTTACTGATTCTGCTCTAGCAGGTTTGGCTCAGTGAATAGAGCATCAGCCTGCAGACTGAAGGGTCCTGGGTTCAATTCCGGACAAGGGCACATACTTTGGTTGCAAGCTTCTCCCTGACAGGGCCCTGGTCGGGACTTGTGTAGGAGGCAACCAATCGATATTTCTTTGTCTTTCCCTCTCTCTAAAAATCTATGAAAAAATATCATGTGAGGATTTTTAAAAAAGAAAAATTTACTGATTCTTCTTCCTGCTCAAATATGCTGTTGAACCCCTCTAGTAAATGTTTTCTTTCAGCTGTTGTACTTCTTTTTTTGAGAGAGAAACATTGATTTGTTGTTCCACTTACTTATGCATTTGTTGGCTGCTTCTTGTACATGACCTGATGGCGGTAGAACCCACAACCTTTGTATATCAAATGATGCTGTAACCACCTGACCTACACGGCCAGGGTTCAGCTCTTGTACTTTTCTATTTGTTTTTTTTTTTACATAATTTCTTTTTACTGATATTTTCTACTTTCTCATATATTTCCCTAATTTCTTTTAGTTCTTTGTCATTCCTTCAGCTCTTTTAACACATTTAAGGGAACTAATTTAAAGTGTTAAGTCTTACGTCTGGGCTTCCTCAGGAATGATTTCTATCAGTTTCTTTTTTTTTTTTCCTGTGAATGGGCCATTGGTTTTTGTTTCTTCCTAAGTTTTGTAAGTTTTGTTAAAAAGTGAACATTTTGAATATTATGATTTAGTTACTCTGGAAATCAGATTCTCTACCCCACCCTGCTGCCCCAGTAATTGCCATTGTCACTTGATAAAGGCTGGCATTGTCTGTTTACTAGTGGTGACTTTTCTACACTATTTGCAAAGACTTTATTCCTTGTTGTATGTTTACTGAAGACTTTGTATCATTATTTCTGTAGTAAGCCAGTGAACTGACAAAGATTTCCTTAAATTTCTGTATCCCATAAGAATAGAAAAGAGAATAATAAAAGAATATCCTGTCTCTTTAAATACCTTCACCACTATTGCCAAAGAAGTTACTTCATCCCATAGTGGTTGAAACAATGACCAATTTCTGTGTCCAGCTCCGTAATGAATTATCATGCAGAATATACATCCCTGATTTTTGAGGATGAGTTTCCTATTGCCCATCTAGTAGCCCCACCAGGATTGCAGGCAGCCACCCCCATAGCTACCTCCTGTATGTCTGGGAGGTGGGGGATGCTTGTCACTACACAAAATGCTACAATTCGCTGATAGTTGCCAATCTCTTTCTTTGTCAAGTACTCCCCTGAACACTGAGTGTTCATCTACACTCCAGAATTCCAGAATAGTTGCTTCAGTCAATTCTTGCCAGATCAGTAGTTGTTTCAATAGAGGAACTGATTCCTAGAATGCCCATCTTCTATGACATCCCTCTTCAATTTTTTTTTAAAGCTATAAGAGCGCTCTCTCTCTCTTTCCCTCCTTCTCTCCCTGTTTCCCTCCCCCATTCTTTGAATCGTTGTTTATTCATCTATCTTTAAACAGTTTTACATGCATTACAGTGTGGTAACCACATTGGTTCACTGAAAAAAATACTGAACTCTTTTTTCCCCCAAAACAAAATCTTTATATAATCCCATTAAAACAGTAAAACAGATAATAGCATTGTAACTCAAGTTCAAGCCTGAATAAGGGAAAGAGGGAGTATATCCCCTTAGTATTTTTTGGTACCATGCCCCTCTACCTCAGTCATATTAAACACTACTCTAAAGCAGTGTTTCTCAAACTTTATCTTGCTCTTTCTTTTCACTTAATCACTTTGAAATAAAATTTTAAAAAGCAGCCAGAGCTGGTTTGGCTCATTGGATAGAGCGTCGGCCTGCGGACTGAAGGGTCCTGGATTCGATTCCGGTCAAGGGCATGTGCCTTGGTTCCGGGCACATCTCCAGAGGGGGACATGCACAAGGCAGCTGATCGATGTCTCTCTCTCATCGATGTTTCTAACTTTCTATCCCTCTCCCTTCCTCTCTGTAAAAAATCAATAAAAAATATATATTAAAAAAAATTTCTTAAAAAGCATTGGACTGGTGAGAAGCAAAATAAACAGTTTATAGGCTACTCATGACTAATACTGTGGATGAATTACCTGTTAGTTACTTTTGTAAGAGAACTATATGAGCTTAAACACGATTCTCTATGATAAAATAATATCCTCTAAAGTTAATAATTTTTGTTTTACACTTACCTTGCTATAATATGATGTAAATTACTTGAGTAGCATAAATTCATAAGTAGAACATCACTCACTGAGTGGAGAAATTATATTCATATCTGCTTTAGCCATTGGTATGTGAATATTTCATATTTTAATCACACCACATCATGTCTTGAAAATAATAAGCCAAAATTCCTATTGATGCAATTATGTATCCTTGGCATTCAGTTGGCATCACACTACTACCCATAGCAAACCAGACTGATAATAATGACATGAAACTAGCAGTGACTTGTAATTAAAAGGCAAGAATCTCGATAGTCTGAAAGTCAAAGCTTATTCAACACTTCGTGGATAATATACTGGTAATAAAGCATCTTTTTCCCAAATTGCAGAATTCCAAATCTCATTGAGAAGTTTTGTAATGTTACTAACCATTGTCCTGCAGCCAAACTTTTTAGTAAACTTAATTAGAACTCCCACTAAACACAACTTTTTTTTTTTTAAGGACACCAGTTACTGTATAAGATGATGATTAGTAGTCCTTAATCATGTGTTAAATTGTGGGAACCTCTTTCCACGTCCCCCGTGGTTCAGGGTTCCCGGTTCAGGGTTTGGGTTCTGAAGGAACAAACGAAATGAGAGACTAGAAAATACTAATTTGGTGATATTGAGGGGCCAGGCGGGAGCCTTCCTAGTGGAAAGGACTACCACTTGCTCTGGCCTTTTTCTCCCTTTTATTAAGGCTTTGGAACACACCCCTAGCCTTTAGGCAGGAAATAACAAAAACAGAAATTAACATGAAATAAACAGGTAGAGGTTGCTTCAGCCAACAATGTTTCAACTAAACAGTGAGTGATTAGCTCTGACCTTTCAGAGCAGTTAAGGTTGACCAGCCTTCTGGCCTCCTGTTTACATCCATTTAGTAAGAACAATGTTTGGTTTCTGACATCTCCCCCGTTTTCTTTCCTCTAAAATATCTTGCATCTGCAGACTAGAAATAAATATTAAGAACAAAAAATAAGACAAGCAACAATGGCTATGCTAAGAGGTAAATGAATAAGTCTATAGTATCTTTCTTTCTGGACCAACAGTCCTTTGAGTCCCAGTTTCAATGTCCAACAGTTTTTGAGTGTACATGTTAGCAATGATATTTCAGTTCTGGATGGTGGACAAATGGTGGCAATGCAGGTCTGACCCTCTCTGGTTTGGTCCTGGGCAACTTGCATCGATGCACAGCTGCTGACTATTAGGATGGCAAGGTGTCGTCAGCATCTTCCATCTCTGGACTGTTTCTCCTCTCGTCTTCATAGCTGGAGCCTTCTCTATTGTAGGAATTCACATAGTCTTGGAGCTGTTTTTCTGAAAATATATAAACATTCTCGACCAAAAGTTAGTAAAGGAATTTTTTCTATAAATTTGACTTTGGATCCTTTTTATTTTTGCTGAAATGCTTTTCCTTTGGCTTATTTTAATACTATGTATGTTTTTCATGGGTGTCTTGCTGTTAAGTAAAAATAAATTTTCTAGATGTAATTTGCTTGTAGGATACTTTTCCTTACATAATATTACTGTAGTGTCCTCCCTTTTTTTATTTAATTATGAGGCTTTTGGAAAACTTTTATAATGCAAAAAGACTGCTTTATGTTTATTGCATGTTAAGTAATTTTACCATGCAATGAACTACCAATAGAAATTTAAGTTAATACTTTAGGAACAACTTTTTTCCAGTACAATTAAATTTTCTTGAATATTCACCTATTTCAATTAACCAATTAAATTAACCTTAACATTCTAACAACAATCTTAGTTTTATCCTGTAAATATTAGTGGAAAGGATTATTTGCATTCTTGAGTAGGCCCTGAGCATTCCTGGTGGTAAGTTGGATTTAGAATATAGGGCAGCTGTCAGCCAAGTCTGTCTGTTGCTGGGTCCCAATCTGAGCTGCACTAAATCTTTGTCATCTGTGTCCCGAACGGAGCTGGGCCAAGTCTCTGTCTTGTCACCTGGGTCCCGATCAGAGCTGGGTGTGGGAAGCGAAGCAGACATGGGGCAGGAGACCTCCCTCAGAAGGGGCGAAGGTTCAAGCCCCTGCAATGTTGTGGGGGGGGTGAGGATCTGTGCCTCACACCTCTGTTGATCCCCAAGTTTTCTCCTGATGGCCCCTCTGCAACTGTGCCTGTCTTAGGTTGTTCCTCCCTTGAGGAATCTTACCCGTCACTGGCTAACCAGCCATCCTCCGGGGCCAAGCAGGTTGATGTGAAGTTCAGTTCCGTCTCCTTGGTAGCCGATGCCCTTGTGGCCTCCACGCCCAGTACCTGCCTTGGGATCCCCTCGCCTGCTGGCAGGGTCCCAGCACTGATCATATATCTTGGGGAACCCAGGTTTCTTCTCCAGGGAGGGCCCAGCTCACACCACTGGGTAAGAGACAGATTCATGGTACCAGCCAACACGAAGCTTCAACCTCGGCATGAACAGAAAGCTCAGGCGACAGCTGTGGGAGGGTCCCTCTTGGCAAAAAGAGCAAGAAAAGCCAATATAGAATGCTCAAGTGCCTTCTCACTGCCTTAATTCCTTTTATATTATTTTTTTAAATTGCTACCAAATATTCAGAGAATTAGATTGTAAGTTTGTTTGGAATATTTGTCAAAAAAATTATGATATTGTAGAATAATATTATGTAAGGATATTCTTTTGTTGTAGGCCATGGCAATTCAATTTCAAACTGGCTATCAATTTCTTTTTGTATAGACAAGGTCTTAGTTACTTTATTAGAATACTTAAATTGCTTACAAAAACATTGGCTCTTTATTTAGCTGAAAACCTTGATTTTTATTTAAAAAGCTAATTTATTAATTAAAGTAGGTATCTTAATTTAAAAAGCAAAAGAAATTTAGTAAATGTTTATGTCTGATTCACAAGCCACAAATGTTGCCCCGCCTCTAGCTTAAGAATACAGGCAGCTATGGGCTTTTTGTCATTTTAAATTCTACTGTTGGAATTTTAAGAAATATTTAGTTACTTAATTTTGCCCTTCTTAGAGACTACAAGAAACAGGGGAATCAGTACACCTAAGGGTTCTTACCCATGAAGGGTCAGGAACATAAGTCAAAAATACTTCCCCATGTGCCCCAGGTAATATTACCGTACAGCTGGTAACTGTTGGTATTGCAAGAAGTATGTTCTTAGTTGTCTGTACCGTCCTCTTTACCATGCTCCCGGTGGTCTTCAGGTTGTTTTGTTGTTCTGCTTGTCCTCCTCCTGATCCTCTTCTTCAGTGGATTGCTTGGAGTCGTTGCTCACTGTGGCTGAGGTAGCTGATTGTCTGCAGCTGCATGGTGTGTCTCCAGGTGCAAAGTCTATTAGTCTGACTAGTTTCTCTCTTGGACCCCTGTTGCAGTTTAATATTTCTAGCAGGAATCCACACGGGTTTGGAAAATTTTCTGGAAATATACAAGCATACCCTCTCTCAAAGGTTAATAATGGATCGGGTCTCTTCCATAAACCAGATTCGGGATCTTTCCATTTAACTAAACCATTTCCTTTTGTTAAAGGACCAGGTAAAACACTAGGAGCCCTGATGTGAGTGATATAAAAAGGACATTGTCTTTGTTGTACAATTTGCTGAACTTGTTTAAATAATAAAAATAAACTTTGGTCACTAAGCCATTTCAACCGGGCAGTTTCAATTCTATTCACTAAGTTCGCAGAGTAAAAGGAATCAGAGATGATATTAAGAGGTTCTTGGAAATCCCGCAATGCAGCCTTAATTGCTTCTAGTTCAATTCTTTGTACAGAAGTATGACTGGTCAGTATAACTCGGTCTGAATTTACTATATGATAGGCAGCTTTCCCATTAGATGATCCATCAGTGAGAACAGTTAAAGGCTCCAGGAATAGGTTCCTGCCTAGTATTTTTTGGTATAATAATGGGGGTATTATATAAAAATTGTAGTAATTTATGTTTTAATAGGTGACAGCTAGGTTCCCCTGAATATCCACTTAACCCAATTTGCCAATTTATATCAGTCTGAAATAATATTTCTAATTGCTTCCCAATGAGGGGGAGGTAGATACACACTGAGGCTCTTCCCCTCTAAGCTGTTTACAACGTTTTCTAATTTGAAATATTAATTGGACCATTAGTTCTACAGATGTAACTGCAGTTCTAGAGGATTGATGCCCTAGGTGGACCCATTCAATAATAGGAGAATTTTTATTTTGAAAGATGACTCCAGTGGGACTATTTGCAGTGGGGTTAATTTGTCCCAATAAAGGTAATTAGGGCTGTACCCGCGCTACTTGGGCTAAGGAAATTGCCTGCTCAACTCTTAGCAATTCATTCCTAGCTTCATCTGTTAATGATCGGGGAGAGGAAAGATTAGGGTCACCTCTAAGCATACTAAATAAATTTGTCATTTCTCCCGTAGAGATCTTCAGATAAGGTCTTAACCAGTTAATGTCCCCTAATAATTTCTGGAAGTCATTTAAAGTTTTAAGACAGTCTTTTTTTATCTCTACCTTCTGAGGCCTAATGCTCTGGTTTTCAATTCTGGTTCCCAAATATTGGAAAGGCTTTTCTTTCTGTACCTTTTCTGGAGCAATTCTTAAGCCCCATTTAGGGAGCTCCTCTTCTAATTGGGAAAACATGGCCGAGGTCTGATCTTCCCTTGGGCTTGCTAAGAGCAAGTCATCCATGTAATGGATAATATAACATTGGGAGTATTTGTCTCTTAAAGGCTGAACAGCTTGAGCCACATATTCTTGACACAAAGTAGGACTGTTGGCCATTCCTTGAGGTAAAACCTTCCATTGATATCTTTTCATGGGTTCTATATTATTAATAGATGGCACTGAAAATGCAAATCTCTTTATCTTGAGGTGCCAAGGTAATGATGAAAAAACAATCTTTAAGATCTACCACTATAAGAAATCAATTTAAAGGGATTTGTGAAGGTGCTGGGGTCCAGGTTGTAAAGCTACCATGGTATGCATAGTAGCATTAATTGCTCTAAGATCATGTAATAATCGCCATTTTCCTGTTGCCTTTTTAGGGATTGTAAATATAAGCGTATTCCAAGGACTAGTGGAAGGTTCTATATGGCCAGCTTCTATTTGTTCTTGTATTAATTCATGAATACGACCTAATTTCTCCTTGGTTAATGGCCACTGATCCACCCATACAGGTCTATCATCTTTCCATTGTATTGGATCAGCATGAGGGTGAGGAGACTGAGCAGTGACCGCACCTAAAAAGGTTGATATGCCATCTGAGTTATTAACTGCTGTCCTTTGCCAGTAACAATACATGCCCGTAAATCTTCTAAAACATCCCAGCCCCATAAATTGACTGCAATTTTAGGGATGATGTAGGGTTGAAACCATCCTGTCTGTCCTTCCTCATCTTGCCATCTTAACACTGCAGCACTACGTTGTGTATCATCAGGAATTCCTACCCCCTTAACTGAGCCCATAGCTTCTGCCATGGACCAATTTGGAGGCCAGAATTCTTTGCTGATAACACTAACATCTGCTTCAGTGTCCACTAGACCCCTAAATTGTTTCCCCTTTATTTTTAAATTAATCATAGGACTGGTTTTGCTAATTTCGTGTATCCAATAAATGTCTGAGCTTCCAAATCCTTGCATTCCTCTTTTCCTATTTATAGCCTCACTTTGCTGAAAATAGAAGTAGTATCTGAGCAATTCTTTGTCCTGGAGTAATTTGCATATTATTATTACATTCTAGTATAACTTTAATTTCTTCTTCATAATTTGAATCAATGACTGCAGGCAGAACAGTTAGTCCTTTTAGAGTGTTTCCACTCCTCCCTAAGATTAATCCTAAAGTTCCCGGTGACATAGGATCCCAAATTCCTGTAGGAATAGCCTGCCGAGCACTATCTGGAGTCAAAGTGACCGCTATGGTGCTGTTAAGATCCAGGCCTGCGCTTCCTGGAGTTGCTCGAATGAGGGAATCCACTGTGGGCCTTGCAGGGCAGGTTTCCCCTATTAATAACGGGGCTGGAGGGCACCCCTCTGGCCGTTTCCCGGCGGTTGACCATACCTTGTATCTTGATTTAGAGGCTGCCCATTTCTATGAAATTTTGATTTACACTGTCTGGCCCAATGGTTACCTCTCTGACATCTAGGACACCGAGAGACTGGATCTCTCAGAGGCTGAGTGTTCATGCCTCTCCCTAGAGTGCTACCTTGTGTCCTTCTTAAGAGACCAAAACCTTTACAACATTTAAAATATACTTATTAATTCTCATTTGATAAAGCTTTCCATGAAATTTCAAGTATATTAGATCGGTTAAATTTAAGAAAATGTCCTTTAAAAAGAGAGAACAAATTTCTTGTATTACTCTGGGCCCATGGAGCTTTACAAGAATCATCTCTGTTAAAGCCTTGAAATTTTAACATGGAAAAAACCATCAAATATATATATTCATATATGATTTAAAGATTATAATATTTTTTATAATTATCTTAAGATATCAATTATATTTTTAAACTGTCAGTGGGAATCACAGAATTAATCCTTTTTTATTAGACCAATCAACAACGTATTTTGAATTCCTAATTATTAAAGAAATGTTATTTTATTTTCTCCCAATTTAATTTGCATTTAGCTGAAAACCTTGATTAATAACACAAAATCTTTTCCTTTTGGTTCCTTTACACCATTTTTCTTAAAAAATAAAAACCAGTTCTGGGTTTTTCTTTTTCTGCAGCTTTTGGGGAGAGATTCCAGCTTAAAACCCTATCTAATATGTCCAAAAAGGTGGACAATTGTGCACATTTCTTTTTAAGCCGGGCTTCTCTCCTCACGAGTACAGAAATTCCAGACACATCTCTAAATTTTTCGAACTTTTTCATGGTGAGAAAGGAGACTTTAGATTAGTATACTGGGAGAGTGGACTTTCATACTGGATTGCCACAGTGTCTCTCTTCCTCCACATCCTGCTTCAGGGGGGAAAGCATCAGTAACAAATCTGGCCGAATTTCTTTTCATGCTTAAAAGATAAAGACAGATCTTAAAATTTTTTTCTTTTTCGCTTTCCGAAGTAATAACTAGCACCTAATTTGGCCAAGATTAGCATTTCCCTGCGATTTCTCTTATAATTTTTAAATGAAACCTTCAATAATCTCATTGCAGGAGAGCAGAGAGCCTTGCCCTCTCCTACCACCTTTGAATTTCTCCACACCAGGGGCAGTTTCAGCAGTGGAGTTTCACTCATTACAGATTTCAGATTCCAAATGCAAACTAAGATTTTAATTTGAACAAGAAACCACATTATTTAAGCATGCAAACCAAAAGTCTATAACAAAGTTTACTTTATATTTATAACCTAATTCTTCCTCATTAGCCTGGCTACAAAAGACGTTCCCACTCTACTTACAGATGGAGACTCTGCAGTTAATCCGTGGGCTTTGCATACGTTGAATTCCCCTCACCATTTTCCTTGGTGAATTTTCCTTCCTTCGCTCTTAGGCGAATAATACTTCTCCAGACGTCCAGCGGTTAGGTGCCAGATGTGGGAACCTCTTTCCACGTCCCATGTGGTTCAGCGTTCCCGGTTCAGGGTTCGGGTTCTGAAGGAACAAACGAAATGAGAGACTAGAAAATATTAATTTGGTGATATTGAGGGGCCAGGCGGAAGCCTTCCTAGTGGAAAGGACTACCACTTGCTCTGGCCTTTTTCTCCCTTTTATTAAGGCTTTGGAACACACCCCTAGCCTTTAGGCAGGAAATAACAAAAACAGAAATTAACATGAAATAAACAGGTAGAGGTTGCTTCAGCCAACAATGTTTCAACTAAACAGTGAGTGATTAGCTCTGACCTTTCAGAGCAGTTAAGGTTGACCAGCCTTCTGGCCTCCTGTTTACATCCTTTTAGTAAGAACAATGTTTGGTTTTGGACATTAAATAACTTGCTATCATTTGAAGGAACAAAATAAGGGATTGCTGTTTAGGAACACTTTTGAAAGCTTAAAGAGCCTCTCTTTGGCCCAATTTGTGAATTACTGCCCTACAAAAATGACTGAGGATTGCTTTGATCATGAAGCCAGGAGATTTAAAGAGCCCAGCCAGGGTTCTGGCAGTTTATAGTCCAGGCTCTGCTCCCAGATAGAATTGCTCTTGGTGTTGGCTCTGTGATGCTTGTCTCATGAGGATTAAGGTCAGTCAACTAAAGAAGTGGTTGACTCATTTTATCTCTCAGCCCTCAAAAAATTAGCTAGATGATTTCAAAAATTACGTCCAGTTTAAGCTCAATGGCTTTCCTAATCTTAGGGCTGGATTGCTATTCTAAAGCCCAGTGAATAGGTATTATCTCCCAGGCATTAAAAGGTATTTATCAAGCTATTGATTCATAGAAGGATCTGAAAAGAGTGTTAGTCATTAATCACAATAAAGATCCTCCTGGATGATATTCCTACTTACTGGTTTTAAGTAAAGATGAAAATAAATCTTATGATTTCTTCCAGTTTTATCATCACTAGTTTACATTAAGACTGAGCCGTCTTTAGTGTGGTTTTCTCTATAAAATAGCTAGTGACTCAGATTCAGCCATCTTGTGCTAACAGTGAAAGAATATGTTGGCTTTATCAAAAAAGAGCTATGATTTCGTTCTGGAGCAACCAACCCCTTGGAAATGGAAACAGCTCTGTCATCTACAGGAGACAGGAATGGAAGACCTATGCGCAGAGTCCCTTTGCTCCTTCCTATTAACAATAGAGCCTGGCTGGATCTCTCCTGTGGTTACATTTACTTTTTACTACCCAAATTAAGGAATTCTTGATGTTTTCATTATGTTCAGTATACAGCAGAGATAGGAGCATGGGAAGCTCCTTTTTAAAAGAAAACCACTATCACTTTAATTTAAAACGCGATGCTCCCTTTGTGGGCATTATAGCAAGGCAGTACATGCCACTATATAAAAAGATTGGATCTCAAAGTACTATTTGGTTCAAGTAAGTCAACTCTATCACTTTTTTCTTCCTAAGACTTTCTGTGTTTCCAGATGGGAAGGGCCATCAACTCAAGGACTGCAGTCTCTCATTTCAATCCTAAATATCTCAATACCTCAAAGAAATGGGGGAGAAATGTGTTTGAACCATTACTGCCAGTTATGATTTAAAAATATTGTCATATTCCTCCAACATAGGACACAGCTTGACTAAACATGAATCAAGAGGAGGCCGTTGACTATAAATTGGTCATATCAAATGAAAACTGGATTCTATAATAAATCTCAATCTCAGGCATATTTAATTGTCATACTTTATAAGAATTATTAGGATACTATATTTAATAATAAATTTTCTTACTATGGATTAATCAGAAGATTTTATTTTTGTTAAGTCCTCTTAAGGGAAAGTATTAAAGATCAAGAATCATACAATTAAATGTTCCCTTGTCTTTTAAGATATTTCTTTGCTGCAAAGCAGCCAGTGATGGGAACATGTTTCATGCTAACTAGATATATCATGCTTCTTTTGTTTCTCCACCATACTGAATGTTTTCTTCCCTTTTGAGGTGCCCACGGTCTGCAGATGATGAGCGAAAGAACCCTGTCCTTTGTCTTTTCTGTGGGACCATACTGTGTTCTCAGAACATTTGCTGCCAAGAAACAGTGAATGGGGAAGAGGTTGGAGCTTGCATTTTTCATGCACTTCACTGTGGAGCTGGAGTCTGCATTTTCCTAAAGTGAGTAGTGTGTGATCTGAAAGCTTCATAATGAATTTAGGGAATTTGGATTCAATCTGGAGGCCATTGTGGCAACACTGTGTTGATAGGAAATTATATCAGAAGTTAGAGACCAGTTATTCACATGAGATTATATTCAAGAAGATATCCTATATAATAAAACCCTAATATGCAAATTGACAGAATGGCAGAACAACCAGTCACTATGATGTGCACTGACCACCAAGGGGCAGACGCTCAACACAGAAGGTGATAAGTGTGCTCCCACAGGGGGAGCACCTCTCAGCCCGAAGCTGGGCTCAAGGCTGGCAAGCACAGTGGCAGGGGCAGGACCCTCTCTCTCCCCACTACACCCCCCCCCTTCAGTGCACAAATGTTGTGCACCAGGCCTCTAGTTACAAAATAAGAAGTAAAAAAATAAAAAAATTAAAAGTAGGATTCTGTGCTATAGGGGTGTTTGGAGTGGGGAGCGTGTCTGGGGGAAAAAGGGGACATCTGTAATACTTTAAACAATAAAGATAAAAAAATGTTAAGTAGGATGCTGTTCAGATTTTGATTATTTATGGAAAATCTTGAATATAACAGACTTTGTATTGATTACCCTGAATTGTATAATACTCAGATACAGTGAAAGAATTTAGAATCCTAAAACTTACATTTTTAAAGTATATGTAAATTGTTACTTTAGGTTGTCCTTTGAATATTTTCATTTTATTCATTTTCTCTATCAACCAATCATGTTTTCCCTGGTTCTCTTGGAAAAAACTGAGAGTAGAACAATAGTCACTCATTTATGAAAGGAGAGTACAAGTTGCCCTTGTAAGATAAAATTCAGAAGGATGCTTGTCCTTTTTCTTTCCATTTTTACCGTGTAATATAGTTTTTGTTTATATAAGCACTAATATCTCACTACCTGTAGCATATATAATCACTATAAGCATCAGTTAGATGAGGGGACTGACAGTATGGAAGCCAAACCCCAACACCTATTTTCTTCTACTAGGGAACCTACAGCGAGTAAATCTACTACCTAGTTTATTTTATAATTTCTTTCTATAGTACTTATCACCTGATGTGTCTCCATTTCTCTGCTGCAAGAGTCCCAAATACTTTCAAAGTGGCACTGTTGAAGGTTGGTTCAAACCAGGAAAAGCTTGACACTTACCTAGATTGCCTTTCTGGCCTTTGGTTATCAAAATGGGAGATGTGGTGCTATTCTGTTTAGTGTTCTCCCCCTCCAATTCATAGGTTAGGAAACATAACAGAAACTATTCCAATCACCGTTTTCTAGGGTACCTATAACTCGAGTAGGGTAGTCTCTTTCCTCTCTTCAGTATATACAGTCAGTATTACTAATCCCATGTCTCTAATCCAGTGATCCTTTCTCATAGCTTTAACAAAATAGTAATGTTCGTTCTCTTTATTTAGACAAAACACAGTTTATCTGTTTATGTATCATTGTCTTTATACTGAATTCCTAACAGATATTGGCTGTACCTATCATTTGCACACATGCACTTAATATTTCCTGTTGGTTGTTTTGTCCTTCAGAATTAGAGAATGCAGAGTGGTCTTAGTTGAAGGTAAAGCCAGAGGCTGTGCCTATCCAGCTCCTTACTTGGATGAATATGGTGAAACAGATCCTGGCCTGAAGTAAGAGGTTTTGTTTTTTTTAATTTAAATTTAGTCACATTAAAGGTAATACTTCTCCAAAATTTTTAAGATACCAACTATCCTAATATTTGCATGCTCTGTTCATTTTAATCAACCATTCTTCATTATTAATTAGATTTAATTGATACTAATATATAAAAGGAAGAAATCTGGAATGTCCAGTGAGGGACTTCAGACTAAAATGGATATTCATTGTTTCCATTGCAATACTTGAAACTTTTTATTAGTTAGCTATATCAGACTTCTTTGCTTTAGCAAAGCAAAATACTTAGAATCTGAATTTTCCTATATCATTCCTGGTATTAGGTACTGGAGGACTGTTCATGATGTATTAGAAAGAGGAAATAAGACACAATGGTTATAAAAGTACATCACAGATAAAGATTAGATCTCCATACAATAAATTGTCTCTCTGTTTAATTGAAATTGTGGGGGTTTTTAAATATTACTTCGAATGAACAGGTTTACTAGATGGGGTTTGGAACCTTTTTTATCATACAGAGATTTGTTTTTATTGTGACAGCATTTAACTTAAAGATACTCTTTGGATTTAAAAAATCTAAGAAAGCCCTAGCTAGGTTGGCTCAGTAGATCATTAGCCTGCCGACAGAAGGGTCCCATGTTCGATTCTGGTCAAGGGCATGTACTTGGTTGCAAGCTTCTCCTCAGCTTGGGCTCTGTCGGGGCTTGTGCAGGAGGCAACCAATCAATGTGTTTCTCTCACATCGATGTTTCTCTCTTTCTTTCCCTCTCTCTTTCACTCTCCCTAAAATCAATAGAAAAATATCCTTGAGTGAAGATTAAAAAGAAAAAAATCTGAGTTGTGAAAGTTGTTAATGACTGAGGATAAGAAATCTCATTTGTTCCAAAAAAAAGTGCAAAGAAGCAGAATTTTAAAATTAATTAGGCAGTTGAGAAATACTCAAGTACCTCAGGAATGAGAATTGCACAGTTATCCATTATTGGCAACAGCCAAACTTAAGTCATTTTGGATTAGTTGTTATATAGTGTTACAAACTGCGCAGCCTTAGAATTGTTGTGGGGTAATTTGATTTAAATGTGTGCTAATCACCAGCAAATTTGTTGTGTCATAAGGACAGCTATAACCAAATATTTCTGAGGAGCAGAATATAATTTGAGGGCTTAGTGTTACATCTCAAATCTAACTTTTACTATGCAAAGATTGGAAATCAAAGCTGATGAATCCAAAAAGCCATTAGAGCCCCACTCAGACTAACCACCTAAAAAAAAGTGGCTTCAAATTATAAACCTTGTTGGCCATTTAAATGAGGTCCCGTAATGCTCAACATATACCTATTTTCTGAATAAGACTAAATTTCTGCTTCAGTAGCTAAATAACCTATCAAGTTCTTAGTGATCAAAGGTGAAGAGAAAATATCCCTTTATTTTTATCCTGGTGATTCCTCCCAGCTCAAAAAACAACTCAAGAGTTCAGGTTAATTTAGGCAACAAAGTGTGGCAGTTATTTGATCAAACTTACCTGTTGTTGGTGTTTTTTTTTTCCCCTGAAGGAGGGGCAACCCCCTTCATTTGTGTCATGAGAGGTATCGGAAGCTCCATTTGGTGTGGCAACAACACTGCATAATAGAAGAGATTGCTAGGAGCCAGGAAACAAATCAGATGTTATTTGGATTCAACTGGCAGTCATTATGAGCTCCAACTCTGCCTTGGGACAATCACGAATGAAGATTATAATGAAGACTGATTCAAAATTATGGAGACCTCCGGAGGGCTGGAGAAGGGTTGGAGGGTCTTTTGCTCCTTGTCCAGTTGTGTCCAGATTCATGTAAATCAATAAAATATTCCTTAATGGAGTATTGCTTTCAATTAGTGAACATATGCTTAACGGAAAAGAAGAGCATAGATTAATCTGTTCTATGTTCTAGAACACTAAAGAAATGCTTCTTCACCCCAGGTGTCTGATTCTGATAATATAATCAGAAAACTTATTTCCCTTTCTAATTTCCCATTTCATTGCATCTCCCTGATCAATGAAGACACATCAAGCAGCTGTGGACATTATTATATGTTAGTTAAATATGCAATTTTGTTATTGGTGGTCCCCACCCCCAACCCCGATTTAGTTTAGCTAAGCATTGGATCACTGACAAGATTCTAATCTGATTTTCTTCTTGCAGCTAAAGAGGAATTGCAGAAACCATTCAGTATACTTCAGTTGGAAAATTCTATAATTGAGAAAGTTTTCCAAAAAAGTAAATTTTTATTCATTTCTCTTTTAAGGAAATATCCTAATGTGCTACTTTCTGTTTCAGTTAGAAATTAAATGAAATCTCTATATGAACTGATTTACCACTCTAAGGCAAATTTCTGCCTGTATTGGGATAGTGCATTTATTATACATCCCTGATGGGACAGAGTCTATCTATAATCCTCACCTCTGATCACAAATATCTTTGTTGAGTTTTGAAATTATACTTTCCATTTTCCAAAGGCAAGTTTTTAAAATGAGTTCACTTATCTGGTGATGTGGTACCATGCTATTTGACTCTCAGAAATCTGATGCAGTTCTGATGTAAACTATCTATAGAATGAAGAAAGGAAAATTCCCTCAGTGAACAGAGCATGACAGCTGTAAATTAGGACAATCAAATTGAAGCCAATTCTGCAACCTCCTATGTCTTTTTAAAAGACTAATCATTTGTTATCTGTGTGTAACCTTTTCATAAACTGATTTTTATGACTAGTACAAACAACCAAAAAAGCCATGTGATCAATAGTCTGTGTCCTGTTATAACATGCTGTGGTTGAGCCATCTTGTTTATAAATAATCAAGCTCTCCAAAATCTGTGCAAACTTTAACTTTTATCAAACTTGTGATGTAAAACAGCAGACAGAAGATAAATTGAAATCTTCCATTTTAGCTTCTGTTGTATGTGGAGTAATGTCAAGAGTTTGAAAGATGCATTCAAAAATCATCTTATTTTGCCTTTAGTGAGTAGTGTCATCATATATGTGTGTAAATGTTTTCCTACTTTCTTAGTGCTCAGCAAAGGCAAGCAAATAAAAATATATGAAGTGATTGATGATGCACATTTGGGGGCAGATTTTTTTGGAGGTATGTCTATGTAAAGTAAAGTGGATTTTGCATTAAGTAATTGGCATGAACAGGCATCAGAATCACATTCTACTTGAATAATTATTGAGAAGGTATCAGAGAACTGATTAAACTTCACTGAACAATTTGTAATATTGATAGGTGAGGATCAGAAAATTCAGTATTCATTTTGTCAGTTTTACCAGTATGATTAAGTGATTAGAACATTTCCCTTTATTTTTTATGTGATTTTGTTGAATGGATTGGCTGACTGGGAAGTCTGAGCCAGGATAGCCAACAGAAGATGCCGACTTCTGCCCTAATTGATCGGCCTCAGTTTAGCAAAGATAAACTGACTTTAAATTTCTAGTCTTTTTATATTCACTTCGCAAATTCTGGGGTTAAGCTCTCAAGCTGCCAGAAGGACTATCCCACATTAGCCAGTCAGACCTTTTTTGCCAAAGAATCTACTTCATATTGAGTTCCACTTATTGAGTTAGATTCAGATCTCTGCACTGTAGATGAACATATGTCTTAGTGCTGTCCCCAGACCAAGGGATTTCTAATTATATTCAAATACCTTAGTGGTTTACCTTCATCATTGCAAACAATTTAATCATGTTTATGAAATTTATTTTAAAAATTAGCAAAAAGTCACTATATTTTTATTAGTGTAGAATGTGGAGGAACTAGTTCCACAAGGTAAATCCAAAACTGTGTCTTTTCAGTGTTTGGTGTGAGGGGTCAGGAGGAGTTTTTATGATGCGGTAAAGGAAAACATATATCTGTATAATTAATTTATTATGTTGGTGTATGGGCTATGAGTTCATCTTTTAGTGGTCATTTGTCATTTCATAACAACTATGCATTTGGTTCACTGTGATGATGATCTATATTTAGTGACTGCAACATGTTTATACCACTGTTTCAAATTCCATCCATGATGAAGTTATACAAATAATGCTTATATTGATATCTTTTATTGCAAAATGTAAATTTAAAACTTGTATAATGTTCTTGTGCTTTTTGAAATAAAATATCTTATATGTGTATATTTAAAAGTTAAAAAAAAAAGGACTTCTTATATTTGGGGATAGGGTTTGAAGTATAAAATCTATACCTAAAAATGAGCCCTAGTTAAAAGTTATCCTTGTCATCCCAGACAAAATTTATTTTTAATACTCACCCGAGGATATGTTTTTTATTGATTTTAGAGAGAAAGGAAGAAAAAGAAACACCAGTGAAATAGAGAAACATCTATCAGTTGCCTCCCATATGTACTCTAGCCAAGGGTCAGGCCTGCAACCTAGATATGTGCCCTGACTGAGAATTGAACCTGCAACCTTTTGGTGAACGGGACAGTGCTACAACCAGCTGAGCCACCCAGCCAGGGCTCAAACAAATTCTTTAAAATACATAGGTATTGCCCTAGCCTGTTTTGCTTAGTGATTAGAGCATTGACCTGCAGACTGAAGGGTCCCAGGTTCGATTCCAATCAAGGACATATGCCAGGTTGCAGGTTTAATCCCCAGTAGGGGGCATGCAATCAATGATTCTCTCGCATCATTAATGTTTCTCCCTCTCTGAAATCAATAAAAATATTTTTTAAAAAGACATAGGTATTTAGTGTAACGGTCTCCAAACTCTGTAACCATACACTCCATCAGTAAATAAGTTCTAAATATGCGTTATGTATCTCTATATTCATGCAATACTGCACTAATGCCTTAAGTAGTGTCTTAAAATGGAGATTTTAAAAAGTCAGTTGAAAAATAGAATATTTCTATTTAAATATCTGATAAGTAAATCTATTAGATATTTAAATAGAAATATTCTACCCTTTGGGTAACACACCCTCTGAGGAGACAACTATCTAAAGCCCAGCAGTATGGCTCAGTGGTTGAGCGTCAACCCATGAACCAATGGACACCAGTTTTATTCCCAATCATATATTAGGAAAGCAACAGTTTTTAAAGACAATAGTAAGAGCATTACATAAAGATTAGTATAAAGTTTCAACTTAGAACTACAATACAATACCAAAAGTGAGGGGAAAGCCAAGAAAAGAGACTACATAGTAAACAATATAAATCTAGACCAATTTATCAATTTAAATGGGTTAACTCACCTATTTAGGAAAATATCAAGTGAGCAACAAATAGATTCAGGTGGAAAATAAAGACATTAAAACCAATTTTTAAATGGGCAAAAGATTTGCATAATTTTTCTCCAGAAAAGATATACAAATTGATAATAACTACATAAGAGGATGTTCATTATTAATCATTAGAAAAATGCAAGTCAAAATCACAAATACCATTTCATACCTACCTACTAGGATGGCTGTTACTGAAAAGACAAACAATAACATGTTGGTGAAGATGTGGAAAACTGAAACCAAACAGAGGCATTCCTTCAGAGGGAATTACTGCAAATGTGGCAAGCAATTTTAATTACCAATGGAAAAGATTACTACTGTTCCATAGCCTTCAAAAACTTTAGTTAAGCCTGGCCAGTGTGGCTTAGTGGTTTAGCGTGGACCTCTGAACCAGGAGGTCACGGTTCAATTCTTGGTCCAGGTTACAGGCTTAATCCCCCAGTGTGTGGCATGCAGGAGGTATCCCATCAGTGATTTTTCTCTCATCATTGATGTTTCTATCTCCTTCCTCTCCCTTTCTGTAATCAGTGAAAAAAAAAATATTTTTTTAAATAAAAGAAAGCCTGCTTTAAAAAATGGTTGGTTAAAAACTCATTGTTGGTTATAAATAAATAGGGAAATTATAATAGTAAAAAATAATATTTAGCACAATGTAATTTATAACAGAAACATTAAAACTTAAAGTATTTTATTTCTCTGTTTTTAATTAGCAAGAAAAATAAGAGTGCCTGCTTTTCTTTGTATAACTTATGGTACAGAGTGGGCATCTTTCTGTGCCTTGGCAAATCATCATACTTCTAAGTTTGAATCAGCTTCCAACACTTCATCCTCTGTGCTTTCCATGTGAAATGCTTCCCAAGAGTTCCTTTAATGTGAAGGTTTTGGTTTTTTTGCCATTGTCATTTTTTCTGCCATTCATCATAACCAATTACTTATTTTATCTTCATTAAGTTTATCTGCATATCTAGAGTCTCTCAAATAGCAGTGATGTTGACAGTTCCACAGTTAACTGTTCCTTCTGTAATATCTATACCATTTATATTTGACCCAAGTTTCACTTCCAGCATTGTTAGTTTAGTTTCTTGCTGCACTTTTATCTTTGTTGGCTAATTTCCTCTATTAATGATCCATTCTTGTAAAATGTCACATGGGTTTCTCACTGGAAGACAAGAAGCCAATACGATGAGACCTCTGTCCCTAAACTGAATAACATGAGCAAAGTCCCATCCCCAATGGACTTTAAAAGAAGTGGCATAATTGGTCACTGATCATGACACCCATCTGTTCAGTGTGTTGTAGACTGAAGAATTAGCAGTAAAAGATTGCACTTCATGCAATTACAGTTAATATACCATGCAAGTGAAATATGAACTGTGCTGCTGAAGAACTAATGTTAGTTTAATAAAACATACTAATTGAAAACCTTGCATATAAGAACCATGCAAACTGAGGATTTTCATCAAGCAAACCACAGGATAAATAGACACATTAATAAAGGAGACTCTAGCAAACATCTCCCAAACCTAGATAAAGTGAACAAAAAGTTAATAAGGATATAGTTGACCCAAACAACAATCATTGTGCTAGTTGGGTCCTAGAGTAAGCTAATACTGAGACAGTTTTGGGAGTACAAAAGGTTCAAGTTGCTGCACTAATCCATTCAGTCACAACTGGGCACGGATAATGAAGTAGAACATATAAACTTCACACACGTTTCTCCCTGTCTTTAACAGTAGCCCTAACCTCCTCTGCTGATCTATCAATTACCTCTGCCAAAATAGTGACTCCTCTTGCTTTCTAGTCACTGCTTACATGAAGTCCAAAAAACCCAGGCTGCAGCCATAGTTTATAGTCAGTAGGATTCTTGCTATGTAACCTGGTAAGAGTGAGCCCCTTAGGAACCATGACTTCTAACCCTGAAGAACCAGAATTGCAGGAATAGGAAGCAGAGTCCTCCAGGGAGTCATTGGGAATTATGTTGACTGGAGCTTCCACCCCCAGATATTCTTCTATTGGAAACAGCACCATATAAAGTTTTCTGATTCAGTGCATATACTGCATCATGGAGAATGGCACGCCACCCTCACAGAGCATTGCCTCTAAGCTGACACTTCAACCGCACCTGCCTCAGGCCATTCCAACATTCTATCCGCTCAGCCTCTCCAGAAAACTGCAGTGTGAGATATGACCAGTGTATCTTATAGTCATGGGCCCACTCCTGCACCTTTTTACCTGGGAAGTGTGTTCCCTGATTGTACGCTATCTTGTGTGGAATTCCATGTTAGCAGAATAGGTACTCTGTAAGCCCCCAGGCAGTGATACTACCTGAAGCTCTGTGGACAAACTCATACCATGAATAGGTATCTAATCTTATGAAAATACAGCACTGACTCTCTTAGGATAGAAGCATCCTAGTGTACTCAACTTGTTACCAAGCAGCTGGTTGATCTCCTTAAAGAACAATGCCCTATGAAATACTGCTAGAACAGTGGACTCTGTTGCTGGCAGGATGGATACTCAAAGGTGGCAGTAGATCTAAGTCTTGGTAAGTGCAAGTCCATGTTTTGAGGCTTATGATTAACCTCTATCCATTCATGTTCCTAATGTGTCAGCTACCAAAGGATGCTAATGTCTGAGTTATTTTGACTACTTGATTGTTTAGTACCTCTTCTTGATGCTTTCTGGTGAGCATGAACATCTAATGCAAAGGTTTTCACACTTTGTGCACACGCCAGTATATCCATACATAGTATCATACGATATGTACTCTTAATTTTCAGATTCTTTTGCCTGTGAGATTCATCTGTGTTCTTGTATGAACCAGAAGCTCTTTCCTTATATTGCCAAGTAATATTGAACTATATAAATACACAAAGACTTATCTCTTCTCTTATTGATAGACATCTGGATTTTTTTCTAACTTTTGGCTATTTATCAATAAAGAACATTTTTATACAAGTGTTTTATTGTAGACATATGCATTTGTTACTTTTGGAGACTATATATGTATATATAGGATGGGGCAAAAGGAGATTTACAGTTGTTCATATGTAAAATAATACAGGAATTAGTATAATAGTACAAGAATAAACTGCGTACTCACAACTGTAAGCCTACTTTTGCCACATGCTGTGTATATATGTGTGTGTATATGTATTTATATTGTGACATATATACATTATACATATATATGAAGGGCTGTTTAATTTTTTAAGAAATTGTCAAATGTTTTCCCAAATTTCAACTTGCTCCTATTGTTGTCAACACTTGGTATGATCTGTCTTTTTAATTGTAGCCATTTTGGTAGGTATATAGTTCATTGTCTCATTAAGTGTTTTTTTTCTTTTTTTTAATGTTTCCTTTTAACATTCCAGTATAGAACCAGTGCATTTTTTTTTCTTTCTTATTTTATTGATCTCAGAGAGGAAGGGAGAGGGGGGCGGGGGAGGAACATCAATGATGAGAGAGAATCATTAATTGGCTGCCTCCTGTACACCCCCCACTGGGATCAAGACTGCAACCCTGGCATGTGCTTTAATTGGAATCGAACCCAGGACCCTTCAGTCCACAGGCTGACGCTCTATCCACTGAGAAAACTGGCTAAGGCTGTCTCATTAAATTTGATCATTTTTTTTTAGATGTTTTGGGATATACTGTGTAGATAGATATCTTTTCCCTCTTCCCTTTCAGTATTTACACCTTTTTTTCTCCTCTTACTGCATGGGCTGGAGTATAGTGTGTGGCAACTTAATGGCAAGAGTGGGAAATTATCATAAAGAGCTTTGTAAGTGCTACTAAAAGGGAAATGAGGAACTTTTCATAGATGGATAATGTGGTCCAGTTTGCATTTAAAAAGAGCTCTCTGGCTACAGTATGGAAAAAATAAAGTCACCATGGAAGACTAGAAGGAAGACTAGTTACAAGGCTCCTGAAGTGATGTAGGTAAGAAGTGGTAACCTAAGCTAGGAAAATAGCAATTGGAATGGAGAATAAAATTGATTTTAAAAAGATAAAATATGTCTGTCTCCACTTAGTCCACATCAAGGTTAATTTTAGCAAACCAATCAATAAAGATATGCACATATATCAAGCCAATTTTAGGACAGACATTTTCTTTAGGGAAAATACAAGCCACTAAAAAGAACATTTTAATAAATGCTATCACACTATTAACAAAAAGAACTTGAAATAAATGAAGCTATTGGATTCAATGTAAAGTGAAAATAATGCAACTCAATGAATGCAAAATCAGTTACTAGAACTTATCTATCATAATAAAAGCATAATAGGCAAATTGATTGAATGGCTGAACAGCAAATGAACATGCAGACGACCTTCTGGATGAAGCTGAGGCTGAGAGGCCTACTCCTGCACAAATTTTGTGCATTGGGCTTTTAGTCCTATCCAATAAAAGACCAATATGCAAATTGACCATCACTCCAACCCACAAGATGGCTGCCCCCTGTGGACACAAGATAGCCACCACAAGATGGCCAGCAAGGAAGGGCAGTTGGGGATGATCAAGAATGCAGAAGAGGGCAGTTAGGGGTGCCCAGGCTGGCAGAGGAAGGAGGATGGGGGTGACCGGGCCTGCAGGGAGAGGCAGTTGAGGGGGACCCACGCCTGCAGGGGAGAGCAGTTTTGGGGGACCAGGCCTGCAGAGGAGGGCAGTTTGGGGGGACTAGGCCTGCAGGGGAAGGCAGTTAGGAGTGGCCAGGCCTGCAGGGGAGGGCAGATAGGGGCAAACAGGCTGGCAGGGGAGCAGGTAGGCATCAATCAGGCTGGCAGGGGAGCTGTTATTGGGTGATCAGGCTGGCAGGCAGAAGCAGTTAGGGGCAATCAGGAAGGCAGGTAGGTGAGCAGTTGGGAGCCAGCAATCCTGGATTGTGAGAGGGATGTCTGACTGCCCGTTTAGGTCTGATCCTACCAGGCCTAAATGCTATCAAACTATTAACAAAAAGAACTTGAAATAAATTATAGTAAGGTGCAGGGTATAATTTGAAGAGCCTGAAGTCAAGTGATGATAGTAAGGTGTAGAGTATAATTTGAAGAAACAATTAATGAGATTTGGCACATTTGGCAACTGATTTATTGTGGAAGGAAGAGTAAAAAATAATTTAGATGTCAAAACTGCATGACTTGGACAATGGTGGTAACTTTAACAGAAAGAGAAGAGAAGAAAAACTGGTTTGAATCAGAGGATGAGTTTGATTTTAGAGTCTGTGAGCTTGAAGATCCAGGAACACTACCAGGTAAAAAGTTGGAAATGTAAGCCTGAAGCCAAGGCTGGGTAGTAGATTTGAAAAATTTTCAGCTAGAGATGTTACAAAGTGTGGCATTTACTTTTAGGTCCGATCCTACTGGGATCGGGCCTAAACAGGCAGTCAGACATCCCTTGAAGGGTCCCAGATTGGAGAGGGTGCAGGCTGGGCTGAGGGACACATACATACCCTTCCCCCCTCTAACCCATCCCCATCCCAATGCATGAATTTTGTGCCTCTAGTTTTCTTATAAACATGCTCCAATCAGGGCAGGTAACAAGTTCCTTAAGCCAGCTTCCAGAGCTGGCTAACTAAATTGTATAGTAGTTGATGTGGTCCTTGATCATGAATATAGATGAACTAAAAAAAACTTCATTACACCTGGATGATCCTATACAATAAAAGCCTAATATCCTAAGTGTCCGGTCATCCAGTTGACCATTCAACCAATCAAAGCGTAATATGCTAATGATATGCTAAGGCCATTCAACTGCTCACTGTGACATGCACTGACCACCAAGGAGCAGACAATCAACCAGTTGACCAGTCACTATGATGTGCACTGACCACCAGGGGGCAGACACTTTGACTAGTAAGTTAGCTTGTTGCTGGGATCCAGCCAATTGGGACTGAATGAGATGGGCCAGACATTTCTTGGAACCCTCCTGCGGTCCCTCCCCAGGCCCGATCAGCACCAGTGGGGTCCATTGGCCTGGTCTGCACCCTCTCACAATCTAGGAGCCCTCAGGGGATGTCAGAGAGCCAGTTTTGACCTGATCCCACAGGCCAGGCTGAGGGATCCCACTGGTGCACGAATTTGTACACTGGGCCTCTAGGAATAAAATAATAAGGTCATTCCAATTTAGAATAAAATGACATTCTAAGCATAAAAGAAGGTGACAAAAGCAGAAAATTTGAATTGAGCTATATAAAAAGACAAAAGTAGGTGACTTGTAGAATGTAACTCACTTGGCTGTGACATTCACCCAAAGCCTCAATAGCTTTAGAACTGCCTCCTTTACTCTTGGTCTTTCTTCTTTTTTGACCTGAGTCCTCCCTTCATCCTTAGTACTAGTAAATGCCACACTTCATAGCATTTCTCACAACTTTGATTCCATCTTTAGTTGAAAATTTTTCAAATCTACTGTCCAGCCTTGGCCTTAGACTTACATTTCCAACTTTTTACCTGGTAGTGTTCCTGGATCTTCAAGCTCACAGACTCTAAAATCAAACCTATCCTCTGATCCAAACCAGTTTTTCCTCTCTTCTTTGTTAAAGTTACCACCATTGTCCAAGTCATGCAGTTTTGACATCTAAATTATTTTTTACTCTTCCTTCCATAATAACTCAGTTGCAAAATCTCATTAATTGTTTCTTCAAGTTATATCCTACACCTTATCATCATCATCTGACTTCAGGCTCTTCTCACACTTTCACCAGAACAGTTGCAATAGCCCCTTTGTTGGTATTCTTGCCTTTATTTTCTTACTTTCTTGAATTCTGCATGTCATACATTTAATCTTCCTAAAGCACAGATCTGATAATATCTCCAATTAATACAGTGGCTCCTCAGTAGCAACCCATGCTCAAAAACTTTCAGTGGCTCATGAAATGGAGGAGCCTCTAAAACATGGCTCCAAATAATTTTTCTGGGGTTTTCTTCTCTTCCTTTGCAACCAGTGATACTCTGACTTTTAGCAAATTTGTGAAAATAATTTTTAACAAATCCTTAACATTTCCTCTCCATTCAAATTTAGGCTGCAGATGTTGACTTCCTTCCAAAGAATACAGTAGGAAAGAGGGGTGAGGGTGTACGACTTTGCAGTGGAGGAGACTGACAAACCCTATTTCAGCTAGGTGATCAAGGTCAATATCAATAGTGATAAATCATGTTGATGGTATGTATCCTGGCTATGATGCAATGAAATTGGCACTTTTTTCCCAATCTATTAAAAAACAAGACAAATTTCAATAGAGGAGCATCCTACAAAATACTTGACTAATGCTCCTCAAAACTGTCAAAGTCATCAAAAACAAGGTTGCCATAGTCATGAGAACCTTAAGAAAACATGGCATGTTCAATGTAATGCAGTATTTTGGATGGGATTCTAGAACAGAAAAAGATATTAGGCAAAAACTAAGGAAATCTGAATAAACGATGGACTTAATTAATGCCAGTGTTTCAATATTATTTTCTTAATTATAACAAATGGAACATACAAATGTATGCCTTTAATAATAGGAGAACTGGATAAGATGATATATGGGAACTCTTTGCACTACATTCTCAAATTTTCTGTAAACCTAAAACTATTCCAAAAAATATTCTTTTTTAAAAAATATATATATATTTTTTAAATACAATTTTTTTATTTTTTACAGAGAAGAAGGGAGGAGGATAAAGAGTCAGAAACATCAATGAGAGAGAAACATTGATCAGCTGCCCCACTGGGGATGTGCCCGCAACCAAGGTACATGCCCTTGACTGGAATCTAACCTGGGACCTTTCAGTCCGCAGGCCAATGTTCTATCCACTGGGCCAAACCGGTTTCGGCTAAAATATATTTTTATTGATTTCAGAGAGGATAGGAGAGGAAGGGAGAGATAGAAGCAACAATGATGAGAGAGAATCATGGATTGAGCTATTTGTCTTTCTGATGGAATCCGTGGAGTTCTCCTCCAATACCGTATTTTAAAGGAATCAGGTTTGTTTTTTTTTTTTTCTTTTTCTATCAGCCTTGTTCACTATCCAGCTTTCATAATGGTGTGGATGATTTTGGTAGCTTTATTTTTATTTTTTCTTTATTTATTCTTAGAGGGGGGAGGGAGAGAGACAAAGATATTGATTTGTTGCTCCACTTATTTATGCATTTATTGATTGAGTCTTGTATGTGCCCTGACCAGGGATTGAACCCACAACCTTAGTATAGCCACACAACACTGTAGCCAACAGAGTTACCTGGCCAGGGCCCATTTTTTGGTACCTTTTGAATATGGAACCAGGTGAATGTATTTCCTATTAAGCAAACAAACAAGCACACACACAAACCTATAAAATCAGAAATAAAGAAGATGGTCTGCCAGATTCTCCTGACACTTTTAGTAAGAGGAGACTAGAGTTTTTCCTGTCAGGAAAGAACAGGCGAGAGGCAGCTAAGGACAAACCAAACAGTTCTAAGATCCTTTCCAGAGGAGCATCAGGACAGAAGTACTGTGAAGCACATGGAGTAGTGAGACTTGAGCTCTATCAGGAATGCTTTCATGCAGGTCTGGTTGCTCTATCCCTTGGTCTCTTCTGAATCCTGCCCTACTATCTGCCTTTTGAATGTCTGCTTTTCTCCAGGTTCCAAGCTTGCCCTATTGCCTTCTTGCTCTGTATGCTCTTTCTTGTGGATTTCGTCCATGAAAGTCATTGATTCTATTAAGGGCCAGGACCAAATGACCAAAGAGAGATACTAGAACTCAGTTTTATGGACTATGAGGGTTTACCACCTGAGTGAATTGGAATAATGTAAAGGTAGGGGGCATCACTACACTGCATTTGTTTACTTCTGGGTTCTTACCATTTTCACTTATTGTGCATGCTTGCCTCTAGGCGAGGCACTGTGAAAGGGTTAGTAAGTTGACTCCTGCAGAGTGGGCTTTATAATTTGAAAAAGACCAACACAATTACTGTCCAATATATAAAACGGTATGAGGTAAAAGCAACAATTGAAAGAGCGTCAAAATAAGCCTGATTTAATTTTTTTTTAAATTTTGGTTATAATTCTTAGCAAAGATAATGATAGAGGGGACATAATCTAATAGGTAGAGCACCTGAGTTAATCTGAAAAATAATCGTATTAGTTTGAAATTCTGAAATACATACATGTGTGGGAATAGAGGGTTACGTGGGTTTTTTTTTAATTTTTATTAATTTTTATACATATCTCCCCATTGCCCCCCTCCCTCCCAGGCGTACCCCGACCCTCCAGTGTCTGTGATCATTGGTTATGTTTATAAGCATGCATACAAGTCCTTTGATTGATCACTTATTTACCTCACCTAACTTTAATCTTTCTGCTATAATTTCACAGTCTGTTTGATGCTTTATGATTTTTGTCCTCCTGAGAATTATCAGTCTACTCCCTTTCTGTGCTCCTGATTCTATTATATTCACCAGTTTATTCTGTTGATCAGATTTTTAATTCACTTAATTTTTAGATTCACTTGTTGACAGATGTGTATTTGTTGTTCATAATTTTTTGTCTTTTACCTTTTTCTTCTTCCTCTTCTAAAAGGGTACCTTTCAGCATTTCATATAATACTGGTTTGGAGTTGATGAACTCCTTTAGCTTTTTCTTCTCTGTGAAGGTCTTTATCTGCCCTTCAATTCTGAATGATAGCTTTGCTGGATAGATTATTCTTGGTTGTAGGTTCTTGTTGTTCATCACGTTGAATATTTCTTGCCACTCCCGTCTGGCCTGCATCGTTTCTGTTGAGAAATCAGCTGACAGTCGTATGGGCGCTCCCTTGTAGGTAATAAACTGTTTTTCTCTTGCTGCTTTTAATATTCTCTCTTTCTCTTTTGCTCTTGGCATTTTAATTACGATGTGTCTTGGTGTAGTCCTCTTTGGGTTCCTTTTCTTTGGGGTTCTGTGTGCTTCCTCGACTTGTAAGTCTATTTCTTTTACCAGATGTGGGAAGTTTTCAGTCATTATTTCTTTAAGCAGGTTTTCAGTATCTTGCTCTCTCTCTTCTTCTGGCACCCCCACAATTCTGATGTTGGTACACTTGAAGCTGTCCCAGAGGCTCCTTACATTATCTTCACATTTTTGGATTCTTTTCTCTTCTTGCTTTTCCAGTTGAATGTTTTCTGCTTCTTTATATTTCAAATTTTTGACTTGATCCTTGCCTTTCTCTAGTCTGCTGTTAGTACTCTGCATAATAGTTTTTATTTCAGTCAGTGTATTTATCATCTCCTCTTGGGTCTCACTAAATTTATCCATCTTTTCTAGCATATTCTTGCAAAACCTTATAAGCGTGGTTTTGAACTCTATATCCAGTCGTTTTTTTTCCTCCATTTCTTTTGCTTGTAATCCCTTCCCTTGTCTCGGCATTTTCACTGTGCCGGGGAAACTTCTGTGCTGGAATCAGCCGCAGAAGCCTCTGTTGAGCTTGGGAGGGTGGAGTCTCAGGACCTAAGGGACCGCCTTGCCTTCCAGTCGGCCCCGCCCTCCATGGCCCCTGAGTCTCACGTGACTGGGTAATGGCTGGAGTGGTCCTTGTGCGCGCGCACCCGCAGCGCCTCTAACCGCTGCCTTTCCGGCTCCCCTGCGAACCAGGACCACACGAGTCTAGGTCCCCAGTGTTTCGCCCAAAACAGGGGCTCAGTGGACTCAGAAGTGGCACAGTTGGGAGGGTCTGTCTCCCGCCCACTCGCGAAAGCCAGCGGCACAATCAGCAATCCGTCCTCCGCGTGGTGCCGTGCGCGACCAGACCTCTGATCCTTTGCAACTCCCCTAAATTTCCGTGCACTTCTCCCTTTTCACAGTCCAAACTCCCCCCGTATGAGTCTCGGCTGGATCTGGGGTTTAGTGTCGTAAGATAAGGGGTTCAATGCCGTTGGGAGTCTCCGTTTCCATCCCGCCAGAGAAAGCCAGCCAGGCACTCCAGCACCCGCTCTCTCAGCGCGCGTCTCCGTACCTCAGCTTTTTGCAGCTCCTCTGGGTCTCCGTGAGCCCCTCTCTTTCCCTCTAGTTGTAGAACTTCCACTCAGCCAGCTTTCCTGTGGTTCTGGATGATGTCCGTTCTGTCTTTTAGTTGTAGTTTTGAAATTGTTGTGCGAGGCAGCAGTGTAGGTGTTTACCTATGCCGCCATCTTGGATTTCTGACGTGGTTTTTTTTTTTTCTTTTCTAAGTTTCATTTCTCGAGCTAGTGCACCTGCATACTCCCTTTGATCCTGAACAATGTGATGGAGGAGGTGACTCAACTGTGGACAATATATACTGTACCCAACACGCAAGCAGGACTGTTGAGAATGACCAGGCTGACCCCACCAGGAGCCAAACCATCATCTCATTGCCTGACAACCAAGAACAATGGTTGATGTCTGCTGACATCCAGGATTACATACAATTGCATTCTGTTCCCAACCTCACCCCAGCCCGTTTTTCCTTATCATACTGTTCCCTGCATTTTACCGTCAAGACAGGTTTTATATGCTTGTAAGCTCCCTGTCTTCTTGGTTGACTGGCCTTCTCAATAAATGCCTTATATGATTCAACCTTGCCTTCATTATCGGATATTGCAACAGGCAGCCGAAGCCCACCCAGGGTTTCCCGGTAACAATGCCACAAACTACCGGAATTTACAGCTATTTCTTGACTTTGACGATGGGGAAAGGGACCAAGAGCCAAGGGATATGAGCAACTGCTAGAAACTAGAAAAAGCAAGGGATCTGCACATAGAGTTTTATTTCTCTTGAGGAAATCTCTAGAAGTCAAATCACTGAATAACAGGGTACATATATTTTCAGATCTTATTTTCTAATGCGAATGTACCATTTTATATCCCAACCACCAATGTATGAGAGTTCTGCTTACTCCACACCTTCATAAATATTTGATGCTGTCAGTCTTTTTAATTTTAGCCATATTTTGGGTGTGTTGTTTTTTGCCCATTTTTCCTATTCTTTTTATTCCCTTGATTTTTAAAGAGTTTTTAATGGATTCAAGATACAGTGGTACCTCAAGATACGAGTTTAATTCGTTCCGAAACCTTGCTGGTATCTCAAAGCAAATTTCCCCATTGAAATAAATTGAAATGCCGTTAATCCGTTCCCGTCCCCAAAATGCCACCCCAGTTGTTCTTGTTATGTGTTTTTGAATTAAAAAAATGTATAAATGACAAATATTGTATAAAAACATAATAAAAAAAAATGTAAAGGAATAAACTGGTTTTATAAAGTGTATTTACCTACTCGTTACACTCTTTTTTTCTTTTTTTTAAATATGTTTTATTGATTTTTTTTACAGAAAGGAAGGGAGAGAGATAGAAAGTCAGAAACATTGATGAGAGAGAGACTCCGATCAGCTGCCTCCTGCACGCCCCACAGTGGAAATGTGCCTGCAAGCAAGGTACATGCCCTTGACCGGAATTGAACCTGGGACCTTTCAGTCCACAGGCAACGCTCTATCCACTGAGCCAAACCAGTCTCAGCACATTACACTCTTAATGCTACACTTTATCCCTAAACTGAATGTAACTTAACTAATCTTCACTGAACTTAATTGCTACTGGTCTTTGCATTTTTGGCCAATTTCAAAAAATACATGTCCAACGAGGTTTGCCTCTTCCTCCCTTTCAGAATGTTTCTGAAATGGGTGAGGCAAGTTTCATTGAACAGCTCCGATGCATGACCAGTAGCAACTTTTTCGGGGTGTTTCTTTTCCACGAAGTGTGACACCCTCTCCCACATTCCTAAGATCTCCTTTATCTCACTTGTAGAGATCTCCTCCACCTCTGGCTCCTCCTCAAAACCAATTTCTTAGAGAACCTCCGCATGTTGCTGAGACTGCAACTCTTGTAACTCCTCCGTGGTGAGTTCCAGAGAGTGTTCCTCGATGAGCTCATTCACGTCTCTCTCATCCACTTCCAGGCCCAAGGATTTTCCCAGAGACACTATCTCCTCCTCCACTGGCACCTCGGGTTCGAATCCTTCGAAGGTCCTTTTGGCTACAGCCTCAGGCCACAGCTTCTTCCATGCAGAGGTCAAAGTCCTAGTTGTAACACCCAGCCAGGCCTGATCAATAATTCTAAGGCATATCACGATGTTAAAGTGGTTCTTCCAGAACTCTCGAAGGGTGAGGTTTGTGTTCTCCGTTACCTCAAAGCAGCGCCGGAACAGGTGCTTAATGTACAGCTTTTTGAAATTAGAAATCACCTCCTGATCCATGGGCTGCAGGATAGGAGTGGTGTTGGGAGGTAGGTAGACAACCTTTATAAACTTGAACTCTTCGAGGAGTTCATCTTCGAGGTTCGGTGGGTGAGCAGGAGCATTGTTGAGGACGAGGAGAGCTTGCATGGTTAGGTTGTTTTCCTGTAGATATTTCTTAACAGAAGGGCTGAAAACCAGGTTTACCCACTCCACAAAGAACTGCCTGGTGACCCATGCCTTTGGGTTTGCCCTCCACATAACTTGCAGTTTATCTTTTAAAATCTTATGTGACTTAAAGACTCTGGGTTTTTCCGAATGGTATACGAGCAGAGGCTTGATCTTGCAGTCGCCACTCGCATTGGCGCAGTGTGCGAGAGTTAGCCTATCCTTCATCGGTTTGTGGCCTGGCATCGCCTTCTCCTCTGCTGTTATATAAGTCCCATTCGGCATCTTCTTCCAGAAAAGCCCTGTCTCGTCACAGCTGAAGACTTGCTGGGGGATATATCCTTTGGCTTCTATCAGTTCTGAAAAAGTTTTGAGGTAATCCTCAGCTGCCTTCACATCTGAACTTGCTGCTTCACCATGTCTGACGATGGAGTGAATGCCGGACTTTTCATGAAGTTATCAAACCAGCCTCTACTGGCTTTAAATGAGTCTTTTGATGCTTCGTCCGTGGAAGTGCGCGGGGTCTGCTCCAGCAAATCACCGTAAATCGCTCGCGCCTTCTCGCATATGATGCCCTGTGTTAATGTATCTCCTTTAAGCTGCTTCTCCGTCACCCACACCATCAGTAGATTCTCCATCTTTTCATGGAGAGAGCTACGGAGCTTAGAAATTATTGTAACGCCCTTAGCTGGCGTTATCGACTCCTTCTGTTTAAGCACAGTACATATCGTTGAAGTACTACGCCCGTACAGCCACTCGCACACCTTGCTCATATTTTTCTATGATTTCACGCTTTAATTCAATAGACATCATCCTCTTCTGAGCACTGACCTTTCCACTCGCTTTCTTCGGACCCATGGTTATAAAAAGAAATGTGATGAAGTATGTAAATGCACAAAAGATGCTTCGACGAGGTAAACAAGCACACTGACTGAGGCGTGGGAAACCATGAGACCCTCGAGTCGAGGTAAACTGGTGGGTCGTGTGCAGCCAGCCGATCCGTGCAATTACTCGTATCTCAAATGTTGCTCATATTTCAAAGCAAAAAATCGCTCCCTCGATGGCTCGTATCTCAAAAATCTCGTATGTTAGGGCGCTCGTATCTCGAGGTACCACTGTAAATCCTCTTTATGTGTGATATACATCATGAATTTTTTTGTTAGTAACTTTGACCTTATTTATCTTTAAAGTTTTTGTGGTTAAAAAAAATTTTTTTTTTTGTAAATCCTTATCCAAGGATATTTTTTTCATTGATCTTTAGAGAAAGTGGAAGAGAAAGGGAAAGACTAAAAGAAACACCTCAATTGATTGCCTCCTGCATGAGCCCCAACTAGGGCCCAGGCAGGGAGGAGCCTGCAACTAAGATACATGCCCTTGACTGAATCAAACCTGGGAACCTTGGTCTGCAGACCAACACTCTATCCATTGAGCCAAACTGGCTAGGGCTGTAGTTGAAATTTTTTATTTTTTTCATTATGTCTGGATCTGGGGTCAGAGTTATAAATATTCTTCTTACACCCAGGTTTAAAGGAATTGATCCATGTTTTCTTCTTGTATTGTTTCATATTTTCCACTTAGATCTCTGATCCATTTGGAGTTTATTTGCCTGTGGTCCAATTTTATTTTTCAAATGGCTGTTTGGTTATCTGAACACAATTTCTGTAAAGATCCATCTTACCCCTATTTGAGAAGCCACTTTTATAATGTATCAAATGTATTTGAGTCTATTTCCAAACTTCCTATTTCAGTCAATGAAAATTAAAGTTTTAAGATTTGTATTTTTCTGGCAATTTATTTTTTGGAAATCTGTATGAGCCTGAACAACAAAGTTTCAATTTACTAGGAAAGAGGAATAAGGATAGATAGTATCCTTCTGCAAGCAGATAAGCTAGATCTCATTTTCAACTGGATTTAGACAACTAACATTTACTTGCAACCTTGAGTTAACCAGAGCAAGCTTAACGTATGACACACAATGGGATGCGGTACTAAGAATAGGCAGGGACTCTATTTGAATGCTGCATATAAGACAGACTGGCCTGGGAAACTAAAAAGTCCAGTGTCTAGTTCTATACTATTGTTGCCACTTCTATAGAATATTTATTAGACTTTTTTTCTCTTCTCTGTCTTCTGAGTCCTCCACACTGGGGGATTTCTTTCTTTGTTGTTTGTTTGTTTTATAATCTCTCTTTGTTATGTTTCTGGGTAAGAATTAAAGAAAATCGGAGAGCACTATAAGCAGAAAAAGACAAACCCAAGAAGTCTTAATAGCACTTGTTTGGAAGTTAATACAAAATATGAGGGCACTTGTATTTTTGTATTTACTAGTACTTTTACACCATGTTATTTTAAAATAGAGTGTATTTAATAAATATTTATAGAGTGAAGAAAGTATAGAAAATATGCAGTATAAAAATCTCTCTGTAGCTTATAGAACGAAATGACATATGCACACAAAAACTATAATTCAAAATAGCCTATCTCAGAACCACATCTTAGATTTCTTTAATCCTCAATAGCATATTGTATAGTACCTTGATGTGATACCTAATACATTTCTGGAAATTGTAGTTGCTATTTGCAAATGCACTGAGTGGCCAGATTATTATCATCTCTGAATGCATAATAATTTGACCACTCAGTGTGTGTGTGTGTGTGTGTGTGTGTGTGTGTGTGTGTGTGTATTAGAGGCCCAGCGCATGAATTCATGCATGGGTGGGGTCCGGCCAGCCTGGCCAGGGAGAGGGGACATGGGCAGTTGGCCAGCCTGACTGCTGGTTGAACTCCTGGTCTAGGGGACAATTTGCATATTAGCCTTTTATTATATAGGATATACACTGAGTGGCCAGATTATTTTGCGTTCAGAAATAATAATAATCTGGCCACTCAGTGAATATTTTATTTTGTAGAGAATACAATGTCAAAATACCACCAGAAAAATATTTAAATATTGTTTTGTAATATTCATCATCAGGTCTCTAAAAAATATTTAAAAATTAGTCACTGGATAGTTTATTTTGATTAATAAGACAAAATAGAAGAGACCTGTTTATTTCAAGCCGGCAGTGGAATATTATGATCACCAGGGTGCGCTATAAGCTTTGCCATCAAAGTAGTCTTCCTGGCAGTAAAGCCTGAAAATCACAAAGATGTCCAGTGTTTGGAGGAGGTAATCCTGAACCAGAAAGTCACTGAACTTTTGCCAGACTGTGGCAGGCACACATCAGAATGTCACCTCACTAGTTCCCATTTGAAAATTGTGAGCATACAAGCATGCTATGTTAACAGATAACTTTGTAACAAAGATGAAACTTAAAAGAGCACATATGTATACACTTCATTTTCTAATAGAATAAAATTTGCAAAAAGTTAATGTTTAAAAGTATAGCTTGTTCTGTATTTCACAAAAGGGGCATAAGTAGGAATGAGATCAAGAAATAACTATAATTAGAAATACTTTTGTCAATGCAAACTTCTATTTTCTAACTTTAGTTCTAATCAGTGTTCATCTTCACCGATATTATGTTGCATTTTAAAAAATATATATTTTAGCCGAGACCAGTTTGGCTCAGTGGATAGAGCGTAGGCTTGCAGACTGAAAGGTCCCAGGTTCAATTCCAGTCGGGGGGGCATGTACCTTGCTTGCGGGCACATCTCCACTGTGGGGTGTGCAGGAGGCGGCTGATCGATGTCTCTCTCTCATCGATGTTTCTGACTTTCTCTCTCCCTTCCTCTCTGTAAAAAAATCAATAAAATATATTTTAAAAAATAAAAAATAAAAAATGTATTTTATTGACTCTTCACAGAGAGGAAGGGAGAGGGACAGAGAATTAGAAACATCAATGAGAGAGAAACATCAGTCAGCTGCTTCCTGCACATCCCCTACTGGGGATGTGCCCACAACCAAGATACATGCCCTTGACCGGAATCAAACCCGGGACCCTTTAGTCTGCAGGCTGACGCTCCACCCACTGAGCCAAACCAGCCAGGGTTGCCTTTTAATAATAACCAAACACAAGTTGATATTCAATAGGTTAAAAGGCAATAGACTCATGTACCCCAAATTGAGATTACTGCCCCACCCCATTTCTCTGAAATGTCTTTAATTAGAAATAAAGGATTAAGTGAATTTAAAAAAACACACACAAACACTTGAGATAGTTGATGTATTTGGTGTGAATGCTTTTCTGTCAAAAAGAGGTCAAGTTCTCAGAGGACTCCAAGGATTTGGCCTCAGGGCTATAGTTTACTGAGCTGTTCTAGAACATCCATATATGTTACATAATATGTCTCTATTATAGCAGTAATTGCTGTGTATTGTAATAGGATTTACATGTTTGCTAATCCATTGTGAAACCCTTAAGGACAGGGACTGACTTTATTTATATTTGTTTTCCCGGTGTCCAGCAGAGTAGTTGGCATAGAAAATTTGTTTAGTGGATTAAGTAATATTCAAATAGAAACTAGTTAAATTGATGAAAAATTTAAAAACAGGACTGTTGGTTGGTTTGTGAAAGCACTGGAAAGCCAGTCTTCTATTGAGTTTCATGTTTCAAAGGACTATGCAATTTTTTAAAACAGGAGATATAAGTTACATACCATACAATCCACCCATTTAAAATGTACAGTTCTTGCCCCAGCCACTTTGGCTCAGTGGATAGACTGTCGGCCTGTGGACTGAAGTTGTACCGGGTTCAATTCAGGTCAAGGGCATATGCCAAAGTTACAGGCTTGATTCCTAGTCATGGGGGGAAGGGGGGGAGGAGGACATGCAGGAGGCAGTTGATCCATAATTCTCTCTCATCATTGATATTTCTGACTCTCTCTTTCCCTTCCTTTTTCTGGAATCAATAAAAAATATATTTAAATAATAAAAATAAAATGTTTAATTCTAAGATTTTTAAAATTAAACTATAATTGACATGCAACATACTAGTTTCAGATGTACAACCTGAGATTTGCTTTCAAAGAGAGATGGGAAGATCTAAAAATGGGTGGAAGAGGCCACAAATGGAGGAAAAGGGAAAGGAGAAAGCAATTCTCCAGTGTGTTCTTTATTCTGTGCTAGGAGAAAAGCTGTGTTGAAAGGGGCTTTGTGTGCTGTGTTCAAACTCAGTATAAATCTGAACTTTGCTCATTCAGTATAAATTTGAATAGGCTCTAAGACTGATCCCAGGATCAGCGTATCATTCTTTCAGACTCAATTATCTAGGGCACACATCCCTAATTTGAATCATCCCCTTTTCGGTGTGCAAATCTTACTTTGTTATCAATGCTACATGGCAAATTGCCCCCCAAACTTAATGCTTAAAGCAACAGTAAACATTTATTTATATTATCACACAGTTCCTGTAGGTCTGGATTTTGGGAGTGGCTTAGGTGGGTGATTCTGACTCAGGGTTTCTTTCACCTGGTGGCAGTCAAGATGCCAGTTGGGCCTGCAATCATCTGACAGGTTGGCCAGGATTGGAGGGTCTACTTCCAAGAATGGCTTACTAACATGACTGGCAAGATGTGCTGATTAATTGGCTTAAATGCCTGAGTTCCTTGCCAGGTGCCCACTGCAAGGGGCTGCTTGAGTGTCCTCATGTTATGGCAACTGGCTTCTCTCTAAGTCATTTAAGAGAGCATAAAGTGGTAATTGCAAAGTCTTTTATGACCTAGCCTTGGAATTTACACATCATAATTTGTGAAAAAAACAAACAAACATACTGGTTACACAGGTCAGCACAATTCATTATGGGAGGGACTATTGTGTACCAGAAGGCAGGGATCATTGTGGGCCTTCTTAGAGGCTGATTAATATATATATAAATTTCAAAGAGGATTCCTGAATTCCAATACCAGCTCTTGAATAAACAGTACCTTTCCATTTAGCCTAACTAAAAGGATATATGGATATATCTCGGAGCAGACCAATAATTTTTAAAAGTAAAGCACCAGAGAAAAAGGGAGGCCTGGGAAGCTTTTCTCCTTGGCCAGTCCAACATTCCAGGATTCCTACTTTAGTGGCCTTAACTTTCACTGAATGTTCATCCTTACACTCTCTATCCTGAGATACACTGTTGCCCTATTCTCAAGATACTAATCACAAAACACTCCCCTCTGCACTGCACTTTTAGACTCTCTTGATATATAGCTACTGGACTGCTCTCTCACATACTCTTATCCTTCATGGATTTGCATATAGGAGTTGACCATAAAACAACAATCAGAATAATCATCTTTCCATCATTTGGAGAATCTAGCTGTACCTGCTTACTCATTTAAAAGAAACAATAATAGTCTTGTGAATGAATTCATTAAAACCCTTACCCATGATAGCAGTGATATATCTGGGTAGCTTGAAGAGAACACAATGCACAGAATTTGCTAAGCGAGTGAAAAATATTCTCTTCAAATAGAGAATAGCTATTTGAAATATTGCTAGGCATAATGTCACTGAATCTGGACTCTTCCCCTTCTTCCAAACTTCTTTAATTTAGGGAAAAGTATTTGTAGAAACTCTAATCCTTTCCAATTCAAATTATTTGCCCAGCCAGTACTCAGAAGTGAATTATATTCTGTTAGACAAAGGAATGGAAAGCAACTTGTGGTTTCAATCAGTGGGGGGAAAAACACACAACAATTTGGCAACTTCTTTAAGTTTGAATAGAACAAGAGGAGCTGCATCATCAATAGCTTTTTAAAAAAATATTTTCATTAATTTCAGAGAGGAAGGGGGAGGGAAAAAGATAGAAACACCAATGATGAGAGAGAATCACCAACTGGCCACCTCTTGCACACCCCCTTATTGGGGATCAAGCCTGCAACAGGGGCATGTGCCCCGACTGGGAATCGAACGGGTGACTTCTTGGTTCCTAAGCCACACTCACCGGGCATCGATAGCTTTTAATGTACATTTTGTCCTGCTTTTTATCCAAGAATCTAGACATGTCAGACAGTAGAGGTGCCTGCTGTTTGTAAAGAATGCTAAGAGACTGTGGCATTTCCTGAACAAGGAGAAACAGATTCTGTAAACCATTGTGAGATTGAATATAGGATTCATATTTAACCCTTTTACACTTTTTCTTCAGTGTCAAATTTTGTCTAAAGTGCTCAAACCCTTTTATATTCCTAATTGGCTTTAATCATAATGTCACTTGATTGAAGAACGAGATTTAAAGTAAAATGCAGCTCCAAATTCATTGCATCGTTTCAGTCCATGGTAAACTCTTGGGAGTCATTGTGATTATTAAAAAACAAAACAAACCACCAACCAAAAATCATTGGGCACGGGGAGGTTTAAGAGACCTAAGTTTTGGTTCTACCACGAATTACTTTTCTAGTTTGGGGAAAGCTGTTTAACTTCTTTGGGTATCTTGGTGGGGTTTCATCTGAGGGTTTCCTCTTCCAAGAGCTTGCTAGTCACGACACCAAATACAAATGCTTCATTGCTTGGTCCTCTTCACTTTTCTCTGAAAGTCTTCCAGAGACTCCCTTGAATCCTATAACTGGTCCCCAGGGGGCTGCTCTCTGAACCTTTGGCTGGTGGTGTCTCGAAAAGGCAATGAGATCTCGTTCCTCGTGGGTTGTGCAAACCGTAAGGTGCTCCGGGCTCTGGGCTGGCATTCCTTGCCCGGTTCTCGGTCTCCTTCCCTCCTTACACCTTGGGCTTCCCCAGTACCCACCGGTGATTAGTTTCGCGAGATTCGTAGGACGATTCTGGGGACAGCGTCCTTTTGCCAGACCCTGGCAGCTCTGGTCCTGAGACCGTGGCATGGCAGGGCCTCCGGTTCGGGGCCCTCCTTTCTTGGGAGAATGCACACTCGTATCGTGACAAAACACTTCCGATTTTCTTTCGAAAAGCCCAACAACCCTAGGCTCACAACCACGCATTGATAGAACCACCACGCAAGTTACAGGACACCACTGTGCTCCAATCACCAGTTTCAGAGAAGCCCTACTTCTCGGCTCCAGCAGGTGGGGAGCTGCGGTTGAGGCTGGAACTACGAGCCCCAGAATGCCTGCGCAGGCGCGCTGCTATTGTGATGCTCCTTTCCCGGCAACTCGCCCTCTCAGGCAAACCTGAAGATAGCGGCAATTCTCCGGTGGGGGGCGGAGACGCTCTCGGCCCGACTCTCCGCCCCCTTCCTGATAGGCAATGGGACCAGCCAACCGACGCGGCGGGTTGGCGACGCGCTCTCCAATCAGCACCTGCGGCGGGGAGGTGGGCGGGCGCACTGGCAGGGTAGGTGGGCTAGGCTGTGCCGGGTTGCGAAGGGGGAGAATAACGTCGGGTCGGGTCAGCGGGCGCTGCAGTAGTCGCCGCAGCGGCGATGGGAGCGGTGGGGGCGAGGCGGCGGCGGCGGCGGCAGGAGGAGGAGGAGCGGAGGCTGGCACAGGAGCTGCGGCGGGGGGTGGCCAGCAGCCACAGTAACAGCAGCAGCCGCCGCCGCCAGTGAACGCGGACCGTACCTGAGGGGACTACCCAGACGGCCGACCCTCGAAGCCGCGCTCCGTCCCGCCGCAGTCGGCGGCGGGGGATGGGTAGGCGGCGGCGTTCCCGCCGGCTGAAGGTTGTCCGCTGCGGGTCCCGGCCCTGAGCCCTCTGCCCGAAACCCCTGCGCCCGCCACGGCCCAGGTAGGACACACCCCCAGAACCCCCCAGGGCGCGGCCAGGGGCGGGGGGCGGGGGGATCCCCGGCCCGTTCCCCGCTCCAGCCTGGCCCCCTGCTCTGGCCACCCTCCTCGCACGCTGGCCGACCCCGGTGCGGAGGGAGAGGGTACGGAGACTCGGCGGTCGCTGCCCACGCCCTGGGCTCGCGCCAGGGCCGGTCACTCCACCTCGGAGGTCGGCTGCTGCTCCCCGGTTTCCCGCGGAGGCAGGCGTGTGCCCCGTTGCCCCAGAGGCTTTAGGTGTCTTCCTGGAACTTGGGGCGTCGCGAAGCTCCGCTCCCTTCCCCTCTCCGTGTGTGACCCACATAGCACTTGTATTGGTGCTGCTGCTGCTGGTATCGGGGCTGAACACGGGATTCGCAGGCTCTTCCGAGCGCTTCTCTCCTTCCGATCCCACATCCCCCCCCCCCAAAACGTATTAGCGGCTCATCGGGCCACCGAATCTGCCTCTGCCGGGTAGTAACGACCGCGGGGGCCGTCACTTTCTGTTACTTCGGGGGCGAAGTAATGAGCTGCGGGATCTGCCCGGATTTGCCCGTCCCTTTGCTCTGATTAAGACGCTGTCGATAAGGCACCCCGGGTTGCTGTGGGAGGGACAAAAGGCTCCATACATACGTACTCCGCACATATCGGAGTAGTAAATAACCCATTGGGATGCCATCATACTTGATCCTACAGTGAAGTTCATTTTGTTTCAGTGGTGGCTGCCCCGGAGGTAAAAATGACATTGAGTGGTACTTTGCTTTGAATTAAAGTTGATAGGTGGCAGCCGTTTCGGGATTAAAACTCCCCTCGTCGCTAGCTTCAGAAATTGCTCTTTTCTTGGAGCATCAAGGGGGGGGGGGGCAGTTCTATTATCACCTGTGTGTCACGTAAAGACGTTTTGATACCCGATAGGAATTGCGTTTTGATTACAGGTGCGAGGACCACATTGTTATGAATGGGCACATGTACACACACGCGGGCGGAGGATTCCACTCTGTGTTTTGTTACAGTGTTTGGTTCTGAGCCATTCATAACAGTTGCATTGGTTCCTAAAAAAAAACACTGATTTGCCAGGTTAGACCCCAGAGATGTGTTTGCTGTTTTTCTTTTGGCTAAATAGAATAGATAGTAACGTTTATTTGGAGGGGAGGGGAGATGGGAGATTGATTTTAAAGAATTGAGGGAATTGTATGCTATGTGTGTGGTTTTTTTTTTAAAAATACGTTTTTATTGATTTCAGAGAGAGAGGTAGGGCGAGGGAGAGAGGGATAGAAACATCAGTGGTGAAAGAGAATCATTGATCAGCTGCCTCCTGCATGCCCCACCCTGGGGATCAAGCCCTCAACCTGGGCATATGCCCTGCCTAGGAATCCAGCCATAACCTTCTGGTTTATAGGTCCATGCTCAACCATTGAGCAACCCCTGCCAGGCTATGCTTTCTTTCTTTCTTTCTTTCTTTTTTTTAAATAGAGAAGCAGTAATGATGACAAATATTACTTAATATGACGAATCTTGAATACATCTTAACTCTAAAATTTTTTCAAAAAATATTTGCATGGACTTGGATGGCATATTGTGAGCTATTCAAATTGAAAACATACTGAAAGGATTTCCCCCTAATTTAGAACGTTATGTTTTTCTGTATGATGCATTTTTATCAAGACATTGAAAAGGTTGTTTGAAGCAGTTATAAAGGAAAGTTTAACATTTTTAAAAATTTTATTATAGAATGTTAGGATATTCCTTTTCCTCTTTCAGGAAAGGAGAAATTGAGGTCCCTGGCTATATTAATTTATAATATCGAGTTGAAACAAATTTGATCTTTAGTAGGGGGCTAAAAATAACATATCTTGATCATTATCTTGTACTATGGATAATACATAATTTAGTGAATTTCCTATTGTATTATGTGACTTAGGATTTTTATGTCGTCTTTTCACTTTTAAATACTGATGATTATAATGCCTCAGGAACTCTTCATGAGATTAGGCTTAGTCGCTTTAGCAAATTGAACTAAATTATATAGGGCTTCAAATATCTTTTCTTTTTCTTTTATGTGTATTTTACTGATTTTTTACAGAGAGGAAGGGAGAGGGATAGAGAGTTAGAAACATCGATGAGAGAGAGACATCGATCAGCCTCCTCCTTCACGCCCCCTACTGGGGATGTGCCCGTAACCAGGATACATGCCCTTGACTGGAATTGAACCTGGGACCCTTCAGTTCGCAGGCCGACGCTCTATCCACTGAGCCACACCGGTTTCATCAGGCTTCAAATATCTTTAAATGTAGTGTTAGAAGTGGAGTTTGTATAATTTATACAACTTTTACGTAAAAATGCCTAAAATGTGACAATTAGTGATAGATTGTTGGCTTTTCAATGTAGATGAATATTATAGAACCAAGTTCCTCCCCACTCCACCCTCCATTATGGAATTTAAATTCTGGGGGGAGGGAGGGAGCAGGCAATTCTTTATAAGTTTTGTAATGTTGAAAAGTAATATCTAAACATGACAACTTGATTACAATTCTTGGGAGACTTTGAGCTGGAATCACCCCACTAAGATACTTTGAGGTAAGATGATAAATGTTTGTTGCTTAAAGGAAAAAGCAACGTATAACAAGGGAAAATGTTTAATGACCATTATTAAATTAGTGGGAGTTGAATTAATTAGCAAAATGAAACAGCCTTTGAGAATTAATGGGAATATTAAATATAGTTTACTTCCTTCCCCATTTAAAAAGAAACTTCGATAAAAAAATTGTTTTATAGGCGAAACCAGTTTGGCTCAGTGGATAGAGCGTCGGTCTGCAGACTGAAAGGTCCCGTGTTCGATTCCGGTCAAGGGCACGTACCGTGGTTGCGGGCACATCCCCAGTGGGGGGTAATTATCTCTCTCCCTTCCTCTCTGTAAAAAATTAATAAAACATTTTAAAAAATTGTTTTATAGATATGTAGCAAACACTCTTTTTGTTTGTTTTTAATTGCCTGTCTTCTGCAGCCCCCTGTTGGGGATGGAGACTGCGACCTGACTGGGAATCTAATTGTGACCTCCTGGTTGGTGGGTTGATGCACCACTGAGCCCCACAGTGTGGGGCTGGGCTGTGGCAAACAATCTTTACAATTTGAGTGTATGTTTCTCAACGTTACTCCATTATATTCCTTTTTTTTTTTTTTTTGCTCTTTTTGAGCTCTATTTTGATTCAAAATATAGATGGGGTTATGTCAATTTATTTGATTAGTAATATTATAGGACATCTTGAATTTTTATAAGTTCTTAAATTAAACATAGTTATACTGTTTTACTTCCTTGTCATCTTTTGGAAAATCATTATATTGTAAACAATAGTGATGACAGTGGTAGATCCCCTTCCCGCCACCTCTTCCCAGGCTTCGTTAGATAGAATCCTTGTGTTGTAAAAACTTTTTACAGTTTTTGTACTTTAAATTAAATACCCAGTACTTTCAGGTTAAGTATCATACTTCTATATTTGATAAAAGAGCCTTTAAGTCTTATATGAAAAGTTGAGTTTTTAGAGCTATATTTTGAATCTAAGTACAACACATATTACCACTTGAAAATTTCTGTCATTAATATCTTCTGATCCTTGATTGTTGGTTTAAAATGCAGATTGAAATTGTATGTTTACATAATGTGTCAATTTTGCTAGAAAATTTCATCTCTTAAACAGATTATTTTTAAGCAAACTGTGTGTGTGTGTGTGTGTGTGTGTGTGTGTGTGTGTGTGTATTTTTTAGAGAGGGATGAAGGAGTTGGGAGACAGAAGGAGAATGAGAAAGAAGCATCGATCAACTGCCTCCTGTACATGCCCAGACCAGGGATCAAACCCGCCATTTTTTGGTGTATGGGACCGTTTATGAGATGACACTCCAACCAACTGAGACATGCTGCCAGAGCTATCAACATTTTTCAATGGCAAATAAGGAGGAGATGAAGAGAGCAACATAGAAAAGAATTGAGTATCTAAAGAGAAAAATATGAGCCATACCTCCCTTGAATTTGATTTGAAAAAAATTATCTGGAAGCTAAATCACATGGTAGATAATAAGTCAATTAGGACTTCATTTCTGCTATTTGTCTAATACTTGAAAAATTCAATATGTCCAAAACAAAAGTCATCTGTCTTATACCTTCTTTAATTCTATAAATAAAAATATAACTGTAGCCTTGACTGGTTTGGCTCAGTGGATAGAGCATTGGCCTATGTACTGAAGGGTCCAGGTTTGATTCCAGTCAAGGACATGTAGCTTGGTTGTGGGCACATCCCCAGTAGGAGGTAGCTGATTGATGTGTCTAACTCTATCCATCTTCCTTCTTCTCTGTAAAAAATCAATAAAATATATTAAAAAAAATATATATATATGATTGTTTAATTAGTCATCTAAGCTCAAAAAATTCATTTCTTTCTTTTTTGGCTTCCTCTTTCTTGATTTTAACTAACATAAAACCTCTCCTTTTCATTTCCACTGCTGCCGCCTTAACTTGGCCTCTGTGAACCTTATTATATCATTTTAGAACCATTGCAACAGATTCATCCATTTATTTATTAAACTAGAGGCTCAGTGCATGAATTCATGCACCACTGGAGTCCCTTGGCCTGGCCTGCAAGATCAGGCTGAAACTGGCTCTCTGATATCCACTGAGGGGTTCCAGGTTGCAAGAGGGCACAGGCCAGGCTGAAGGACCCCACCAGTGCACAATCTGGGCCAGGGATGGGCACAGGAGGTTGGCAACCTAGGGAGGGATTTTGGAAGGGCTCCAGAGCATGTCCAGTCCACCTTGCTTCGTCCCAATCAGCTGGACCCCAGCAGCAAGCTAACCTACTGGTCGGAACATCTGCCCCTTGGTGGTCAGTGCTTGTCATAGCGAGTGGTTGATTAGCCTTAGCATATCGTTAGCATATTACACTTTGATTGGTTGAAAGGCTGACCAGTTGACTGGCAGACAGGTCCATCTGACACTTAGCATATTAGGCTTTTATTATACAGGATATTTATTAAGAATCTACCATGTTACTGTGCTAGGGGATAGAGATTCAGCAGTGAGAAAGACAGAAATGATCTCAATTTTAGAGCTTATAAGACAATAGGAGCAGACAGTTGTAGAACATGGAATTAGAAGTGTTCCAAATATCATGAAAACAAAATGCGTACTACCACACAAGCATGTTAATAGATACAACTAACACCTGGGAAGTAGGTTCAAGGAAGTAATTTTCTGTTTCATTAACCATAAAAATTGTATTTTTTAAAGTTTATTCTATATATTCTGTCAGATTCAGAAGTTGGTGGCTATATAATCACTTAAGTAGTTAAAAAATAAATATTTTTAAATTTAAAACATTTAGTAAAAATTAGTAAATGTTCACACAACTCCTTATACAGCTGTAGGTCCTTTTAGAATGTCAGAACACTTTGAAAACTTTTGTCCTAAAGAGTCCATCTCTCCCTCCAATATGAGTTTCTACTTGGGGTTCTCCCAGGCCTCAATTGCTTGAATACTGGCAGAATTCCTGTTACGTTTCACATTCTCTGTTTGAACTTCCCAAGTTACTAGTAGGATGAGGCATTACTAGTGGGAGGATATGTAAGGTTATAAGAAAGAGGTCTTCCAGGAATGGAGTTAGAATCTCTCTAGCTAGAGCCCAGTGGTGTATAGGTGAGTTATAAAATGTAGAAGTAATTAGGATCTAATTTGAATATCTTTATAAGTTTAAAAATATATAAATACATTTGTAAATCAGGTAAAAATATATCCTTTATATGCTGGCATCTACTTTTTGGTTTAGAAAATGGTTAGTCTAGCCACTAACTTCTTAACATTAATAAGTGTTTATTAAACAAATGAATATGAACTGTTCAGTGTGCACCAAATGAGATTAGAATCTATTCTCATCTCTACTATATCATACAACCTTAGATTATTTAATCTCTTTTGGCCTCAGTTTTGCTCTTTTTAAAAAGAGAAAATTAATATACTTTAAATTCAGGTAGTATGACTATAGTACAGAGAAGGTTTAGTATTGATTTTTTTTCTTTGTGTAGTGGAAGGATTGTAGACACATACTATGGTTGATCTGGCTACCGTACATTTTACTGAAGGAATGATCTTATTTATTTAGTGTTTTCCTTACAATCTGGCCATGTAAATTTACATTGTACGTTCTATAAAGGAAGAATTTGTTTATGTGTTGTTAGTATGGTAGCCAGGTAAAGCAGAACTTTTCTTCTATTGTAATTGTAACCATGCTGACTTGTAAAGTTTCTCTTTAAATAGACATTTTACTTTCTTGTATATATTTTTTTAGCCCAGAGATATTCTTGTTACTGTAGAAGTATAATTTACCTCCTGTGAAAGTTTAGAAGGAACAGTTATAGTGTGATTGGTCACTAAATTTTATTTCTCTTTTGCTATCAGCAGTTTAGAGGTTTATTCATAAATCTTCATCTGTTTTTACTAACTTTTTAGAGAGGCTCTTGTTAAAACCTATGGGTTCAAACAAAAACAAAATTTCACAGGGTTTATCCTATTCTGACCCTTATTTCTGTTGTTTACATTAGTATTATTAGGTAGCTTGAAAACTTAGATGGTGTGTAGTTTTTATAAACTTGTGTCTATGCCTCAGCTTGTTTATTTTAAAGCATAACTTAGATAATATTTTATACTGTGAAAAATGTATTATTTTGACTTTTGAGATATATAGCCATTATCTAACTATATTTTAATCTATTTTTAGAATGTAGATCAGGCATTCTAAATATTATTTACATATATAATAGATCATGATAACTTTAGAAAGCATATGATTTTTACTTTAGTAATAGGGGGTTGTTTGGCATATTTATAGTTTTCATCAAATTTAGAAAATTTAAGACTTTTTTTGTTTGCTTTCTTTTTCCCCAGGATGCAGTGTCTCTGGGCTCAATAAACATTTCCAGAAATTAAAATGTATATCTACTAAAAGTGGAGAGAAACTTTATATAAGACAGTATGGTTACAGTAATTGACAACAAAATAAAAGAGTAAATAACCCCTTTGTTGTCTCCTTCTGGAACTCCAGTTATATTTGTGTATAATATATATTAGGCTTTTTGATGCTCTCCTGTAGTTCACTGATGTTCTGTTTGGTTTTTGTCTTTTTATCTCTCTGTTTCATTTTGGATATCTTTTTCTGTATCTTAAAGTTCACTAATTCCCTTCATCCACCCCCCATGGTTAATCTGGTGTTAATCCCACCCAATGTATTTTTTAAAAATATATTTTTATTTATTTCTGAGAGGAAGGGAGAGGTAGAGAGAGATAGAAACGTCAATGATGAGAGAGAATAATTGATCCACTGCCTCCTGTAAGCCCCACACTGGGGATTGAACCCACAACCCAGGCATGTGCCTGAACCATGACCTCTTTCACTGAGGAACCCTGCCCAGGCCCATCCAATGTACTTTTTATCTCAGCTATATACTTTTCATGCCTAGAAGTTAATTTTCAAATACCTTCCATTTCTCTCATGCTTATGCTTTTCTGTTTTCTTTACTCTATTGAATATATTTATAATAGTTTAAAGTCCTTATCTGCCAATTCTATCACCTGTACTATTTCTGCTTTTCTTGAGTAATATTTCTCTTTGCTTGCTGCCCTGGTAATTCTGTTTGAATTCCAGACATTGTGATTTTATATTGTTATGTGTTGGATATATTTGTTTAAATATTTTGGGATTTGTTCTGGGGCATAGTTATTTAAAGATAGCTTGATTCATTCAAGGCCCTCATTGTTTTTGGTCTTTTTCACTCTGGTGAATATACAAACTATTCATGGCCCTTTGTGAGCATCATGAATTTTTCCATCTGCCCCTTTCCAGTAGTCCTTTCCCTGGCCTTGATTGTTTCCTCACACACATGCACTGATAAGGACTCAGCCAAAGCCTTAAGAGGAACCCTTGGTTGCGGGCACATCCCCAGTAGTGGGTATGCAGGGGGCAGCTGATCCATGTTTCTCTCTCATCGATGTTTCTAACTCTCTATCCTTCTCCCTTCCTCTCTGTAAAAAAAAAAAATCAATAAAATATATTTAAAAAAAAAAAAAGGAACCCTCTCTAGATATCCAGAGTTCATTCTTTACACAGCTCTCTCCAGTGTTCTGCCCTGCCTTGGCCTCCCCAAATTTTCAATTCTGTTTTCTCAACTCACAGAGATTTCTGGCTTCTCTTTAGGTTTCTTGTTACTGTGCTGTGGCCTGGAAACTCGCTAGGCAGTGAGGTGGGAGCAATTGTAAGGCTTACTTCACTTGTTTCCATTCTCTTATGGACGCCTGTGTTGTACTCCCTGTTGGCTTGTGTCTAAAATCCATTGTTTCATTCATATATTTTGTCTGTTTTTCTAGTTTGTAGATAGGAGGGTAAATCTGGTCCCTTATACATTGTGGAGGTCTGAAGCTGAAATGGTCTGGTATATTTAAATCTCAAAGAAAAGTCAAATTTTATAGATAATGGTATCACTAGAAATCTATATATTATCTTTATGCTCAAAAAAGAGAGTAAAAGTATTTTCTTACCCTTTAGACACATCTTAAGCTCTTTTGATGATTAATTCTAGCCCTTCCCATTGAGATTAAAATTGTAGGTAAAAATAAATTTCCTATATTTCTATTAAAGAGCAGAATCTTATATAAACTGTATATGGCATTTATAAAACCATGCTGTTATCTGTTTAGTGAATTATCTAGCTTCCCCCCAAATGTAGGATAATTTTGAATTTTATTACTTTAGCCTATCTAGATTATAGTAGTCCTAACTAGATTTCCTTTCCTCTTACACTATATCTTTTCTTGCTCTGAAGTTCTTCAGTGGCTCTCTTTTGTCTGCTGAAATAGAATAAAATCTATCCTGTATCTAGCCTGATTTTTAGTCTTAACTCAGTTTGTCTTTCAGGTCTATGTATTCTTTATCCACAATCAGAACTCTTTTCCTTTTAGACTAATCTCCTAATCTCCTGCATTCAGTTACTCATGCACTTGTATGCTTGTGCTCATTTCCTTTGCTTACCTCCTCAGTTGGTTAGATTCTGCCTTGAAACAAACCATTCCAAAGTTTAGAGGCTAAAATAATAACATATTAGTTAACTATTCCATAGGTTGGCAGTTTGGGCTCGGCTGAATGTTTTTTTTGAACTTGTCTGGGCTCACTTTGTGAGGTAGCATGGGTTTCTTCACAATCTGGATTCCAAACCAGCAAAACAGGGCAAATTTCCAATGCATAAATCATTTCAAGCATTGGGTTCATGTTTGCTGATGTCTCATTGGTCAAAACAAGTCACAGAGCTGCACCTGATTTCCAGGATGAAGAAAGAAATTCTGCCTGTTGATGAGAGTTGTAGAGGGAAGGATATTGAGGAATGGAAGGAATTGTAAAGGGAAGGATATTGAGGAATGGAAGGAATTTATGTTTATTTTGCAATCTACCAAATCACTGTAAATCCTCTCTACCTCCTCTGAGAAACTATACGATCAAACTGTCCCATGCATTATACTTCTTTCTACTCTTTAATGTATTCATAATAATTTATTGAATGATTATATGTTGAATTTTTAAATTGACTGTCAATTATTTGCTTGAGGACTACAAAATCAATCAAAACGTATAGGAGATGAAAGACATTTCAATCATTAAAAATCTGTTGAGCCCAGCAGGTATTGCTCAGTAGTTTAGCATCCACTCAGGAATCAGGAAATCCTGATTCCTGCTCAGGGGATGTGCCCTGGTTGCGGGCTCCACCCCAAGAGGGGCATTCAGGAGGCAACAGATCAGTGACTCTGTCTCATCATTGATGTTTCTGACTCTCCCTCTTCTCTTCTCTTCCTCTCTGAAATCAATGAAAATTATTAAAAATTTATTTCAGTTTGGTTGGTGTGGCTCAGTGGTTGAGCATTGACCCATGAATCAAGAGGTCACAGGTTTGATTCCCAGTCAGGGCACATGCCTGGGTTGCATGCCCACTGGAGGCATGCAGGAGGCAGCCGATTGATATTTCTCATCAATTTTTTTTTTTAACCTCTGTATCCCTCTCTTTTCCTCTCTCTCTAAAAAAATTTAATAAAAACATTTTTAAAAATATTTCAAAAAAATCTATTGAAAACTTGTTCTGCAAAAAAGTGTTATGCTAGTACTAAAAATACAAAGATGAGTAGATTTCTGCTCTTAAACTAAAAATATTCATAGCTTAATAAGAAGATATTATAAATTGTGTATGGATTCTAAGCCTTTTTATATTTAATTTTTTTCTTTTTGTTGTTGTTGTTATTTTTTTTAATCTTTATTATTCAGATTATTACATTTGTTTCTCTTTTTTCCCCTCCATACCTCCCCTCCACCCATCTCCCACCCTTCCCTCTGCCCTTACCGCCTTCCCATTGATCTCATCCATAGGTGTATGATTTTTGTCCAGTCTCTTCCTGTACACCCCTTCCCCATTTCCCCGTGATAATTATCAGTCCACTCCCTTTCTGTGCTCCCAATTCTATTATATTCACCAGTTTATTCTGTTGATCAAATCTTCAATTCCCTTAATTTTCAGATTCACTTGTTGATAGATACGTATTGGTTGTTCATAATTTTTTATCTTTTACCTTTTTCTTCTTCCTCTTCTAAAAGAATACCTTTCAGCATTTCATATAATACTGGTTTGGATTTGATGAACTCCTTTAGCTTTTTCTTATCTGTGAAGCTCTTTATCTGCCCTTCAATTCTGAATGATAGCTTTGCTGGATAGATTATTCTTGGTTGTAGGTTCTTGCTATTCATCATGTTGAATATTTCTTGCCACTCCCGTCTGGCCTGCATCGTTTCTGTTGAGAAATCAGCTGGCAGTCGTATGGGTGCTCCCTTGTAGGTAATGAGCTGTTTTTCTCTTGCTGCTTTTAATATTCTCTCTTTGTCTTTTGCTCTTGGTATTTTAATTCTGATGTGTCTTGGTGTGGTCCTCTTTTGATTCCTTTTATATGGGGTTCTGTGTGCTTCCTGGACTTGTAAGTCTATTTCTTTCAACAGATGTGGGAAGTTTTCAGTCATTATTTCTTTAAATAGATTTTCAGTATCTTGCTCTCTCTCTTCTTCTGGCACCCCCATAATTCTGACGTTGGTATGCTTGAAGCTGTCCCAGAGGCTCCTTATATTATCTTAACATTTTTGTATTCTTTTCTCTTCTTGCTTTTCCAGTTGAGTATTTTCTGATTCTTTATATTTCAAATTTTTGACTTGATTCTTGCCTTCCTCTAGTCTGCTGTTAGGTCTCTGTACAATATTTTTAAATTCAGTCAGTGTATGTTTAATTTTTAGTTGGTTCTTTTGCATCTCTAGTTGGTCCTTTTTCATCTCCTCTTGGGTCTCGCTAAATTTATCCATCCTTTCTAGGAGATTCTTGAAAAACCTTACAAGTGTGGTTTTGAACTCTATATCCAGTCATTTGTTTTCCTCCATTTCTTTTGTTTGTGATCCCTTCCCTTGTCTTGGCATTTTCACTATGCTGGGAGAACTTCTGTGTTGGATTCAGCCTTATGATACCAGACTAGCGAAACTGCAGAAGCCTCTCTATTGAGCTTGGGATGGGTGAAGTCTCAGGGCTTAATGGACCGCCTTGCCTTCCAGTCGGCCCCGCCCTCCACGGCCCCCAAGTCTCACGTGACTGGGTAATCGCTGGAGCAGTCCCTTTTGCGCGTGCTCTTGCAGTGCCTCTAGACTGCTGCCTTTCCGGCTCCCCTGTGCTCCGGGACCATATGAGTCTGGGTACCCAGGGTTTTGCCCGAAACTGGGGTTTAGTGAAGTTAGAAGTGGTGCAGTTGGGAGGGTCTGTCTCCCATCCACTCGTGAAAGCCAGCGGCACAATCAGAAGCTGGTCCTCTGTGCGCAGTGCTGTGCGTGTCACCAGACTTCTGATCTTTTGTGACTCCCCTAAATTTCCATGCACTTCTCCCTTTTCACAGTCCAAACTCCCCCTGTATGAGTTTCAGCTGGATCTGGGGTTTAGTGTCGTAGGATAAGGGGTTCAATGCCGTTGAGAGTCTCCGTCTCCCTCCCGCCAGAGAAAGCCAGCCAGGTTCTCCGGCACCCGCTCTCTCCACGCATGCGTCTCCGTACCTCAGGTTTTTGCAGCTACTCTGGGTTTCTGTGAGCCCCTCTCTTTCCTTCTAGTTGTAGAATTTCCACTCAGCCAGCTTTCCTGTGGTTTTGGATGATGTCCGTTCTGTCTTTTAGTTGTAGTTTTGAAATTGTTGTGTGAGGCAGCAGTGTAGGTGTTTACCTATGCCGCCATCTTGGATTCTCCTAATTTTTTTCTTTATTGATTTTTAGAGAAAGAGGAAGGGAGAGGAATAGAGAGATAGAAACATCAATGAAAAAGAAACATCATTGACCTGCTGTCTTCTGCGTTGCCCCTCTCCAAACTCCTTCAACAACCCCCCTCCCTCCGCCCCCACCACAGTGATGGAGCTCACAAACCAGGTTTATTCCCTGATTGGGAACCAAACCAGCAACCTCGTGGTTCATTGGTTGATGCTAAACCACTGAGACAAAACATCTGGGCTAAGCCTATTTCTTTACTCTGAACCTAGATTTCTGTTTCATGCTCAACTCACAGGTTAACTGGTTTTTCACCTTGCATAGATTGGACAGTCTCTTGCTGTCTATCACACTGCTAGGTGGTTGTTTCCTATTCTATTTTGTTTCTGGCTTTCCCTCCTTCTGGTTTATATGATTATACTACCTGTTACTGTTCTTAAGATATAAGCTGTAGAAGATATATTAATCATAGAGAACATAAAACATATCTTTTAAAGAATAATAGAGTACATAATACATATTTTTTAAAAGAATATTAGAGTACATGAAACATATCTTTTAAAGAATAATTATAAAACCAAGTGGTCAATAAATAGAATATTGCCACTCGGCTGGTGTGGCTTAGTGGTTGAGCATTGACCCAGGAACTAAGAGGTTGCCAATTCAGTCCTAGTCAGGGCACATGCCCGGGTTGTGGGCTAGATCCCCCGTAGGGAGGTATGCAGGAGGCAGCTGATCAATGATGTTCCTGTCTCATTGACGTTTTTATCTCTCTCCCTTTCTCTCTCTCTAAACAAAAAAAAAAAAAAGAAAGAAATCAATAAAAGTATATTGAAAAAAAGAAACATTGCCAGCATCTCAGAAGCTCCCTTGTTTATCCCCAAAGAATCTATTCTTGTGATTTTTGTGAAAAATCATGTCTTTACTTTTTTAAAACAGACTTCCTACCTATATTTGCATCCCTATTTAACATAGTTTAGTTTTGCTTATTTTTGAACTTTATATAGGACTTACATTGTATGTGTACTTTAGTTTTACTTGATTTTGTCTTTTGTGAGATTCATTCATGTAGTTTAGTATAACAGTAGTTTCTTCATTTTCATTTTAGTATAATTTTTGTGGTAGATAGAGTAATAATCCCCCATCCTCCAAAGATATTGACGTCCTATTCCCTAAAACTGTTGAATATATCACACTAGAGGCCAGGTGCACAAAATTCGTGCAGAGGGGTGTGTGTCCTTCAGCCTAGCCTGCACCCTCTCCAATCTGGGACCTCTTGAGGGATGTCCGACTACCCATTTAGGCCTGATCCTACCGGGCCTAAATATAAGACTGATGGCTCCCAATTGCTCGCCTGCCTGCTTTCCTGATTGCCCCTAACTGCTTCTGCCTGCCAGCCTGATCACCACCCAACCACTCACCTGCCAGCCTGATTTATGCCTAACTGCTCCCCTGCCAGTCTGTGTGCCCCCAACTGCCCTTCCCTGCAGGCCTGGTCACCCCCATCTTCCCTCCTCTGCCAGTCTGGTCACCCCTAATTGCCCTCCCTTGCAGCTTAATTGCCCACAACTGCCCTCCCTTACAGGCCTGGTCCCTCCCAACTGCCCTCCTCTTCTGGCCATCTTGTGTCCACATGTGGGCAGCCATCTTGTGTGTTGGAGTGATAGTCAATTTGCATATTACTCTTTTATTAGATAGGTTAGAGGCCTGGTGCACAGGTGGGGGCCAGCTGGTTTACCCTGAAGGGTGTCCCAGATCAGGGTGGGGATTCCCTTGGTGCATGGGGCAGCCTGGGCAAGGGGCCTGTGATGGTTTGCAGGCCGGCCACGCCCCCTGGCGACCTAAGCAGAGGCCCTGGTATCTGGGGTTTATTTATCTTCTATAATTGAAACTTTGTAGCCTTGAGCGGAGCCAAGACGCCTGCTTGCTCTCTCGCTGCAGCCATTTTTGTTGGGATTTATTTATTTTCTATAATTGAAACTTTGTAGCCTTGAGTGGAGGCCTGGGCTGGCCAGGGGGTGTGGAAAGCTTGGCTTCCTCCCTTGCCGGGGGCAATCCAAGCCTCCTGCTCTCTCCGTGGCTGCAGCCATCTTGGTTAGATTAATTTGAATACTCATTCCAGATTGGCTGGTGGGCGTGGCTTGTGAGTGAATGGCATTGGTTTATTTTTATTCCCTTTTTGATCAGCTAATTTTTCTATTAACTTGCTATAACTTAATTTGTAATTACAGTTGTAATTTTTCTCCTGCTAACAAACATTTTTATATAAATTTGATAAATAATATAGATGTATGTGTATGATATGAAAGTCAAGCAACCAGAACGATGGAATGACTGGTCTTTATGATGCACACTGCGACGGCCCACTGGCTGGATTGGGGCCCCAATCTGTATTCCCAACAGCCCACAAACCCTCCCCTCAGCCGGCCCTGCCCCTAATCACCCCTCCCCCCCCATTGGGGGCAGGGCTGGTCGGCCAACCTCTCACATTCCTCTCTTCCATCCCCACTAGCCTAGCCCTAATAGGCCCCCATTGGGGCTGGCCAGCTGGACCCCACCCGTGCATGAATTCGTACAGTGGGGCCTCTAGTCTATAATATATGCTAATTAGACCAGACCTCCTTCCTGACGAAGCCAGGGCAAGAGGGAAGCCAGCCTAGGTCCCTGGTGCCTGTGGGTGGCTCTAGAGAAACCAGCCTGGGTCCAGGTGCCGGAAGGAAGCCAGTGCTGGCAGCCGGGAGAAGGAAGGCCTACTCTTGCAGGAATGTTTGTGCATCGGGCCTGTAGTAGCTTTAAATGCTAGGCCTTCATGCAAACATGATAATTTCCTTTTATCAACACTCAAGCAGTACAGGGACTGTTTTGGACTATCTGTAAATGTGACTGTTTTCCCTTCTATTAGTTAAAAAGCGTGCTAAATGGGGTACTACCATTTATTGAGGATACACAATGTGGTAGGCATTATGATAAACACATTTCAAATATCCTACATCAGCGGGTTGCCAACTGGTGATCCGCAGACCACTGATGGTCCATGAGGTCTGAAAGGTTGGCAACTGCTGTCCTACGTTATCACTTTCAATCCTTAGATAGCCACTATTCTTATCCCCATTTTTTTTTTAATAGATGAGGAATTTGAGGCACAGAGATATTAAGTAATGGGCTCTAGGTTACACAGCCAGGATTTGAGTCTAGGTAGTCAGGTGTTAATATGTAATTTGTGGAGGAGTCCTTGGAGTTAGAGACAGTAAGCACACTGCAATGTTACATTATTTTCTCAAATAATACTCTTGTAGGAAGTTCTCTTCATTAAGTGGGGTTTACTTTGGGTTATGTTTTTGGAATTCTTACATGATTTTTATCCATTTGCCTACCTTTTATGCTTCTTATTCTTAATTTCATTCTCTGTTTATTTCTCACTTTTCTCTCATCTTTTTGTTACATTTGTATATGTGCATCTATATGACTTTTAAATTATGTACAGTTTGATGTCTCATTTTCAGCTGATTAAATTCACCAAATATCTATCTATCTGATAAAATGCAAAGTTCATAAATTTTTATCTTGGTAAAGATTATAATGCTTATGATATGGTCTTCATCTTCATGGATTATCATTGTTTACTTATTAATTTGCCAGCTACTTCCTTCTCAATCTTTTTCTACTTAACAGATGTTTTACATTATTTTCACCACATGTTATTTTACAAGTTGAATATCCATTTAGTATGTTCTGTCCATATTTTGATCTTCTTTGGTTCTGTTTTATCAACACCTCCAAATTTAGCATTATTGTCTGAATTCATTAGCATACTTTTTACTCCTTATTTTAGGTCATTGATGATATTTCCAAGGAATTTTTTAATTCTTTTAGTATCTCGATTTTTACACCAAAATAGATTATTTTTAAGTTATTAGCATTACTGAAAAAAAGGAGTCCTAAATAATAATTTGACAGCATATAGCCAAATTACATTAATTTTTCAGATAAAATTTGTGATGTGGAATCAAAAAGAATCTGTACTTCAGTTACAACTTTGAGATACTGTTGCTCCATACCAATGAAGACTGGTAGTGTATTAGTTATCTATTGCTGCATAACTGCAGAACAAATTAGCAAAAATTTGTGTTATAAAACAACATTTCTTAATTTCACAGTGTCTGTGGGGCAAGATTTGACTCATCTAGATAGTCTGTTTCAGGGGCAGTCACAGGCTGTAATAAAGGTAGGCTGTAGTCATCAGAAGGCTCAGCTGGGGAAGGATCCATTTTTAAGTTGATGATTGTTAGATTGATTCAATTCCTTGTGAGTGGTTGACGAAGGGCCTTGGTTCCCTGCTAGATGTTGGTACCTTTTAAAAGTGGAATCAATACTGCTAGCAGGGGCTGCCCTCAGTTCTTTGCCATGTGGCCTTTCCTTGGCAGCTCTCTTCATCAGAAGATCAAACAACTAGGAAGAGTAAAAAAAAGAGAATGTGAGCAAGGTATATGTCATAGTCTTCTATAGTATATCTGGGAAGTGACATCTTATCACTTGCTGTATTCTATCATTAGAAGCAATTCACTAGATCCACCCACATTCAAGGGGAGAGGATCAGCAGCACAAGATGGGATTCATGGGGAGCCATTTTAGAAGTCTAGTACAGCCCTAGCCAGTTTGGCTCAGTGGATAGAGCATTGGCTTGTGGACTGAAGGGTCCCAGGTTCAATTCTGGTCAAGGGCACATGCCTGGGTTGTGGGCTCGATCACCAGTAAGGAGCATGCAGGAGGCAGCCAATCAATGATTCTCTGTCATCATTGATGTTTCTCTCTTTCCCTCTTCAATCAATAAAAATATATTTTTTTAAAAAAGAAGTCTAGTATACCTTGGTAGCTTAAAGGATTCTGGACTTTTTTCACTAGGGTTTATTTCCTAACTGGGACAGCTGTATTTTTTTATTTACTTAAGTGTTCTGAAGGATTTTATCCAGATACCACTTTGTTCCATGATCTTCCCACTGGTAATTTAAAGTGAGATAGATCTTGGAGCCAGTGGAGGCCTGCTGGAAACAGGATTTCTATAATGACAAATACGTATGTCCAATGCCATTTTTGCTGGCTATGAGTAGGATCTCCAGAACAAGAGGGGGCACACAGCTCTTCTTAAAATTGAAGATGTCTAAGCTTGAGATGAAACTGTTCTAGCTAGGCAAGAGATGTGCTTATGTATACAAAACAAAGAACAACACAGTGATTCCTGGTGACACAAAACCAGAGTAATCTGTGGAAACTCGTGCTCATGGAAACAGTGGCACAGTTCATGCTAAACTCCAAAGCAACCTTACTGCTAAAGGCCATTGGACACAGAATCCATGTAATGCTGTATCCCTCAAGGATTTAAGCTTATTGAAAAGTAAAAAAAACAAAATGGATTTGTCCTCTTAAAAAAAACAGTATATCTATATATCTATATATCTATATATCTATATATCTATATATAAGTAGTTTATCTATATCTATATCTATATCTATATCTATATCTATATCTATATCTATATCTATCTATCTATATCTCCGAGGGATACCTAGTAGTCCTATTTAAAATTTAAATTTTTTTTTACTTTGTTAAAAATATGCGTAAGGTTTACTATTTTAAGTATACAATTTAGTGGCATTAAGTACATTCACATCATTGTGCAACTGTCACTACCATCCATCTCCAGAACGTTTTAATATTCCCAAAATGAAACTCCATACTCTAATTGCCTGCCTATTAAATACTATTTCCTCCTCTTCTCAGTTCCTGGTAAACATCAGACAGAAACTTCTTTCTATCCATAAGAATTTAACTAATCTATGTACCTATAATAAATGAAATCATATGTTTTACCTTTCGTGATTGGCTTATTTCACTAAGGCTAATGTCTTCAAAGTTCATTCATGTTGTAACATATGTAAGAATTTACTTTCTTTTTGAAATATTGAATTGTATGTACTACATTTTGTTTAGACATTCACCTGAAATTTGGGATGGACATTTTGTATAATAAAATGGCAGTATATACTGAGGCAAAATTTAAAAATTTAACAAAGAGTTAAATGTCAAATAAATAACTTTACTTCTTCTAAATTTCACTTTGTTACCCACACTGATCTGCAATTGAACAATGGCTCTCTTTTTAGGAAATTCTGTGCTGGAAATTCTGAAAACTGGTAAGTTATATGTGGATGAGTTTAAAGTAAATGATGTATTTCTATACAGTACTTAATGCTGCCTTAATATGAAGTTACATTTTATCTGCTTCAAAGCAAAATCAACTGTAAATTAATCTGTTCTACAGGCTGTCACCAACGTTTTGCTGATGCATATGGATGTGTCAGGATTAAATTACTATTTACCTATATATATATATATAAAAGCCTAAGTGATTGTGACCACTGAATGACCAGCCGGTAGCTATGATGCGCACTGACCACCCGGAGGCAGACGCTCAATGCAGGAGCTACTCCCTGGTGGTCAGTGCATTCTCACAGCAGGAGTCCCGCTCAGCTGCATCAGGCACCAGAGGCAGATCTGACAGCTGGTGAGTGTTGTTGCTATGGCACGAGCCTCTTCTGATTGGGACAGACTGGGTGTGAGCCTGCAGCCAGTGCAGCGGGGCTGGGATGACCAGGAGCAGTAGGCGGCGTTGGACTGCTGGTTTTGTCCTGATCCTCACAGGCCATGCCAAGGACCCTAGTTTCGAGTGGGAATCTCTTTACTTCTACTCTGCATACATCATTAATATTGAAGTAAATTTATTGTAGAAGTCATATTTATCTTGAAAATCTCTGCCTTTTAAGGAGTGCATTTAGATAATTTACAACATCAGATTTGTTTCAGATGTATAACATAGTGACTCAACATCTATATACTTTACACAGTGATCACTATAAGTCTAGTAACCATTTGTTACTGAATAGTTATTATAGTGTTATTAATTATATTCCTTTTGATGTACATTACATTTTGGTGATTTATTTATTTTATAACTGGAACTTTGTACTCCAAATATATTTTTTTCTTTTTTCACCTTTCCTCCTGCCATCCTTCTCTCTGGCAACCATCAGTTTGTTCTCTGTATCCATGAATTCATTTTTATTTTGTTCTGTTTTGTTTTTAATATCCCACATATAAATAAAATCATATGTCTTTCTTGGTCAGATTTATTTCACTTAGTATGATACTCTTTAGGTTCATGTTGTCCCAAATGGCAAGATTTCATTTTTATGGTTCAGTGATATTCTGCTATATATCATATTTGAGTAATATTCCATTATATATGTTTGAGTAATATTTTATTTCTATAATAATGGAATTTTATCCTATATAATAAAAGGCTAATATGCAAATTGTACCCTCAGCCAAGAGTTCGACCTGGAGTTCAACCAGGAGTTTGACTGGAGGGCAGGGCTGGCCAGCCAACCTCCCATGTCCTCTCCCCCTCGCTGGCATGGCCTAATGGGCCCCGATTGGGGCAGGCTGGCTGGACCCCACCCATGCATGAATTTGTGTTCTGGGCCTCTAATTTTGTATGCTGAGTGGCCAGATTATTATGCATTCAGAGATCATAATAATCTGGCCACTCAGTGTATATTTACAATGGAATATTACTCAGCTATGAAGTGAATATGTGCATACATACCCCAGATCTTCTTTATCTATTTATCTATCTATAGCTTTCATATCTTGGCTATTGTAGATAATATTGTAGTGAACATAAGAATGCATATATCTTTTTGAATCAGTATTTTTGGCTTTTTTTTTTTTTTGGATAAATGTCCAAAGGTGGAATTGCTGGTTTGTATGGCAGGTCTATTTTTAATTTTTTGAAGAACTCCATACTCTTTTCCATGGTCACTGCACCAGTACAACCTACCAATAGTATGTGATGGTTCCCTTTTCTCGACAACACTTATGTCTTGTTTTTTTGAATAGCCATTTGGCAGGTGTGAGATATTATCTCTTTGTGGTTTGATTTGCATTTCCCTGAGATTAGTTATGTTAGGCATCCTTTCATGTGTCTGTTGGGCATTTATATGTCTTTGGAGAAATTTCTATTCAGTTTGTTTTTTTTAAATGTTGAGTTGTATGAGCTCTTTATATATTTTGGATATTAATCCCTTGTGGGATATATCATTTGAAAATATCTTCTGCCATACAGTAGGTTGCTATTTTGTTTTGTTGATGGTTTCATTCATTGTGCAAAAGCTTTATAGTTTGATGTAGTCCCATTGGTTTATTTTTGCTTTTGTAGTTCTTGCTGAGGAGACATATCCCCAAAAATATTGCTATGACTGATGTCAGAGTTTACTGCCTATGTTTGCTTTCAGGAGTTTTATGGTTTCAGGTTTTAAGTCTGTAATCCATTTTGAGTTTATTTTTGTATATGTTGTAAGAAGATGGTCCAGCTTTATTATTATTTTTTTACATGTATATGTCCAGTTTCCCCAACACCATTTATTGAAGAGACTATCTTTTTCCCATTGTCTATTCCTGCTTCCTTTGTCATAGAATAATTGGCCATAAAATTGTGGGTTAATTTTTGGGATTTCTGTTTAGTTCTATTGACCTATGTGTCTGTTTTTGTACCAGTACTATACTGTTTTGATTACTATAGCTTTGTAATATAGTTTGAAATCAGGAAGCATGATACCTCCAATTTTGGTGTTCTTTCTCAAGATTGCTTTAATTATCTAGGGTCTTTTGTGTTTTCATGTATATTTTAGGATTATCTGTTCTAGTACTGAGAAAAATACCATTGGTATTTTGATAGGGATTGCATTGGCTTTAGGTAGAATGGATATTTTAACAATGTTATTCCAATACATGACCACACTACCCTTCTATTTATTTGTGTCTTCAACTTTATTTCATCAGTGTCTTACAGTGTACAGAGTACAGGTCTTTCTTCTCGTTGGTTAAATGTAATCCTAGGTATTCTTTTTGATGCACTTTGAAAATGGGATTTTCATAATTTCTTTTTCCAATAATTCATTGTTAGTGTACAGAAGCACCATAGATTTTACTTTTGTATTTTTCAGCTTTACTATATTTATTAGTTTTTTGGTGGTCTTTAGCTTTCTATATAGAGTATCATGTCATCATATTATCATGATACTCTATATAGAAGTAAATAGTGATAGTTTTATTTCTTTCTGTCTAATTTGGATGTTTTTTCTTTTTCCTGTCTGATTGCTATGGGCAGGACTTTCAATACTATGTTAAATCAAAGTGGTGAGAGTGGGCCTCCTTTGTCTTGTTCAGGTTTTTATTGGTACTATGATGTTATTTTTTATTTATTTTTATTGATTTTTTTTTTTTTTTAGAGAGGAGGGAGAGGGAGAAAGATAGAAACATCAGTGATGAGGGAGAATCATTGATCAGCTGCCTTCTGCATGCCCCACACTGGAGATCGAGCCCATAACATGGGCATGTGCCCTGACTGAGAATAGAACCACGATCTCCTATTTCATAAATTGACACTCAACCAATGAGCCATGCCAGTTGGGCTATTTTTATTGATTTTAGAGAGAGAGGATAGGGAGGGAGGAGAGAAAGAGAGAAACCTTAATATGAGAAAGAAACGTCTACCAGTTGCTTCCTGTCTATGCCCCTAGGTATGTGTCCTGACTGGGAATTGAACCTACTACCTTTTGGTGCACAGAACAATATTCCAACCATCTGAGCCACTGGGCCATGGCTATCTTAACATGTTCTACTTTACTTCATTTGTTTGTGCTTTTCACTATGTCTTATTGTATAGTTTCTAGGGTTTACAATATACCTATCTAATTTTTCAAAGTCTACTAGAATTAATATATTACCTCTCCAAGGGGAATGCAATCACCATCATGTAGGTCTTTCTGACATTTCACCTTTTTGTTGTAGTATACTTGTGTACATTGAAAATTATTTTGGACAGTGTTAATAGCTTTTGTTCTTAACTGTCAAGCATATTTTTTAAAATATAAGAGATTAGACTGTTATATTTACTTAGATTTCTGTTCTTCCTTCGTTCCTGTTTTTCTATGTTTCCCTTTGTTCCCTTTTTCAGAAGAAATTTCTTTGATGATTCTTTCCTTTTCTGCTGATAACACATAATCTCATTTTTCTTTATCTGAGAATATGCTTAGGGGATTTCCCCTGGATAAGGAATTCTGGGTTGAAAGTGCTTTTTTGTTTTAATACTTTAAAAATAGTTATCTATTTCTTTCTAGTTGTTGCCTTAGGTTTCTATATATCTTGTTTCTTGTGATGTGTAGTACAGACTTTTTTATTTTCTATGTCATTTATTTGTTGGAAAATGGTCTTACTGTCCTTTAGGTTAGGATATCCAACATTATGCATTTAGCTCATTGTATCCTCATTTTGAATTTAACGTGTGCTCCTGGTCCTCTTATTTTGTATCTTGATAAGTAAATCTAGATGTTTGATTAGATTTATGTTGTTGTATTTTTGTTTTCTGTTGGTGGGGGCTTTAAGAGTGATATTGTGCCTAGTCAGTTTGGCTCAGTCTTAAGAGCGGCAGCCCAGGACTGAAGGATCCCAGGTTCGATTCTGGTCAAGGGCACATACTTTTATTGTAGATTCAATCCTGAGTGTGGGAGGCAGCCAATTAATATGTCTCTCTCACATCCATGTTTCTCTCTCTCTGTCTCTCCCCATCCCTCCCACTGTCTCTGAAAAATCAATGGAAAAAATATCATTGGGTGAAGATTAACAACAAAAGAGTGGAAAAGTTTGTTGCTTCATCTCAGGAAAATTTGGTTGCATTATATCCATTTCCTGCTTTTTAGTGAGTTAAGATTAATCGATGGGTTCAACTTGATCTTTCTCTATTCAAGTTCCCCATCCAACTTTTTTTTTTTAGATATATTTTATTAATTTCTTACAGAGAGGAAGGGAGAGGGATAGAGAGTTAGAAACATCAATCAGCTGCCTCCTGCACACCTCCCACTGGGGATATGCCCACAACCAAGGTATATGCCTTTGACCGGAATCACACCTGGGACCTTTCAGTCCGCAGGCTGATGCTCTATCTCCACTGAGCCAAACCGGTATCGGCCCATGCACCTTTTTTACCTTATGAGTTTAGCAATCATTGATGGTCATTGCCTAGATTCATTATTTAACCAGGGATTAGAATTCTTTAAAACAATTAAAAAAAAATCCTCACCAAGTATGTTTTTATTGATTTGAGAAAGAGAGGAAGGGAGAGAGAAATATCAGTGTGCAAGAAAAACAATTGGTTGCCTCCTGTACATGCCCTAACTGGGTATCGAACCCACAAGGTACCTATTTGCCCTGACTCGGAATTGAACCAGTCACCTTTTGATGTATGAGAAGACACTTGATTTTCTTTTTGTTTTTAAAATGACACTTAGAGAGAGAAAGAAAGAGGAAGGGGAAACATCAATTGTATGCCTCCTGTACATGCCCTGACCAGTGCTGGATTTCTTAATTCTAGGTGATTTTCTAATTCAATCATTTCTTCTGCCCTTATTTGCCATGATTATTCTCTAGGGAATAAGCTGCCCTCATCATCTCTTTGGTTTTCCAGAAATACTGTTCAGATCAGAAAGACAATGTAAATGCTTGATTCTTTCTACTTATTTTCCAATTTTCAGTATAGTTATATACTAGCAACCTCCGAAATTGACCAAAGAGGAATTTTCTTCTTTTTTCTTTTTTGAGTATCACTATGAACTTATGGATGTTTATATTTTTTATGTTTTCCTGTCATTGCATTCTTGTATATGTTCTGATGGTTTCATCCTTGGCAAATGAGAATCCTTTCAGTTGTCTCTGATTGCCTTTTAATTTGCTTGTAGTAGTATCATTAACATTTTTGCTTTCTCATTTGACAAGATGTCTTATATTTAGTTTGTGTACAGTTTTCTGTGCCAAACCTGGAATAAGCCATTTCTCCTAGGAGAAATTGTACATGTGTGTTTCTATTGATTTTATTTTAGTGGGAAAGGACACTTAGAGTTTACAATTTAGAGGCAGAGGTGCTCATTGCTACTGGGTTATCATTGCTTTTAGATCTTTTCAGGCCAATCCTCATGCCAAATCTTTTACTATAATTTCTTGTCTGACACTTGTTATGTAGTTTATTCCTAGGGGCATTTTCTGGAACAATAATTTTTTAGTTCTGTGTGTTCATAATTGTTTATTTTTTTAACCTTGAAGGTTAGTTTGGCAGGATAGAACATCCTCAGCTCACATTTTATTTCCTTGGGTATTTAAATGTATAATTCTATTATCTACTAATATAAGCTATGTGCTCCACTGTCTGTCATCAGTCTTAATTTTTTTTTCATTATAAGTAATTTGTACTTTTTGCACGATGCCTGATGAGTCCCCTCAGCCCCCTTTAAAATTCAGTAGATTTAGTAGGTTGTGGCTTGGTGTTGAGCTTCTGAATTGTTTTCTAAAGTATATGGTATACCATTTCAATGTGCAGATTTAGGCTTTTTTATTTCTAGAAAAATTTCTTGAATTATAGTGGCTAGTATTTGTTTTAATTTATAGCTTTGATTTGGAGGGGCAGTCTATAATAATGTAGTTTATGTTTACTTGGCCTTTTCTTTATCACTTTTAATTGTTTAAAAAATGTGTGTGTTTTTTTTTTTTCATTTTTCTCCTTTTTCTCCCTTATTGTATGGTATCTTCTCTTGTGTCTTTTCTCACTGAGCTGTCATTTCTTTTTCTTTCATTTTTTATCCTTTTCTGTGTTCACTCAGGTTTCCTTTTATGTCTTCCTGTTGCCTAGTGCTCTTAATTTTCTAATTATGATATATGTCGTCTTAAAGCTTCTTTTTTATATTTAATTTGTTCCGTAATCTTAGGTCACAGTTCTCATTTACTTTAGGCCATGTTTTTCTGCTGTTTCTTCATTTTCTATAGGTGGGCTGTTCATGTTGTTATTCTCTTTTCCTTACAATATCACTGTATTGGGTTTGATAAACAACCTTTTTCTTGGCTCATGTTTATTTCATATGTATTTTAAGTGCATTATGTAACATTAAAATTTTATTAGCTCTGATGATGATAAGCTCTGACTTATAACCCCCCCTCTCTATACACACACACACACACACACACACACACACACATCAAAGGTTAATATGCTAGTGTCTCTCTGACCACTATGAGGTGCACTGACCACCAGGAAGGCAGATGCTCAATGCATGAGCTGCCATAACGTGCACTGGTCACTTACAAAGAAATGGCACTGTGCATCTGGCACCAACAAAGCAACACTTGGCTTCCTCCAAGTGGGACACAGGCCCTGCCACCACCCCAAAGCGACAGCTCACCAAATCTCAGCCAATGCTGCTGAGACCCCATGGTCCAAAATGTAGGCCACAGCCCAGCCCAGAAACAGTCGGTGTGGGAGATGGGTAATGACATCACGTAGCAATGCCCAGCTTCCTCTTCCTAGTGACTAGCCTCCTTGGAGTTTCTTCAGCCCAAGAACACGACTTGCTTTATAGCTAGGTGCAAACATTTTACACTTTAACCAAATGTCTATGAAGTGTTTTCCTGTGCCTCATCTCATTTGATCTACACAGAAGTTCTAAAGTAGGTATATAGGAGACTCAGTAGAATCCTATTTTCATTAGCCAGAAAATGGAGATTTAGAAAGTTTCGAAACTTGACCCAACTGAAAAGAAGTAAGAAATGGTGGACCTTGAAAATGATTTCAGGTTTTCTCACTGCACAGAATATAGTCAAACACTGCTACAGTTAAATATTTTATCCTTTGTTCTCTCTGAGTGATCTACAATAACAATCTGCTTTGTGTTGATATTTACAGCTGCAACACTGACAATGACCTGAAAAAGTTGGGGTGCTTCACTGGGCTGGAAAAAGTTTAGCTACATCAGAAAGCAGGTCTAATTAAGCAAGTTTATCTATATATATAAAGCTCTCACTGGCGCCAGTTGCACATGTGTGTTTCCATCTGTCATTGTCAAGTGTGAATTTGACACTTCTGTTATAGAGAAGGGGCACATAGTGATATTAAAATATTTCTTCTAATTAATTTCCTTTCAATGTGCATGAATTTGCGCATTGGGCCTCTAGTTTAATTATAAGCTGTTGTAAAGTAGTTACTTTATCTTTTTCTTTAGCAATATGTTGTGCTTAGGATAGTGGTCTGTCTCGGTCAACTGTTACTGACACCATGCTTTCTCTATGGTCTTGCGATCTCAGCTATTTGTAAGTTATATCTCTGTGCTGTAGTGTAATGTTTTTGTAATGTCTAGCTATTTCACTGGTATCTGTAATGAAAGATAAGTAGTTTTTAAAAATATGCACTGAACAGATTTTGGAACTGAGTTTGTGGGTTCTCCCCCTTTCTAAGAAACAACAGAATTAATGTATAGCATTAGTAGTGCTGCTTGGTGCTGAAATGTTTGTGTTGATTAATTAGCCTTGATATGCTATTTTTTTTTGTTTTAGGTTAAATGGAAACCACCTTTGGGAGCTGGATGCCTGTATAGCCTTTCTGTCATATCATTGAATTGCAATGAGTGGAGGAGGAGAGCAGCCAGATATCCTCAGTGTTGGAATCCTGGTCAAAGAAAGATGGAAAGTGGTGAGTATACATCTGAGGGAGGGTGAGAGAGGGAGAGGTAATTTGATTGGGGGCAGTTTTGGGTATCTTGATAAAAACAGCATTTTTATTATAGAATAATACATATATTGCTTGCTAAACCAGTTATTTTCAGATGTTTGCTTGATCCCTTCACCTTTTTCGCTTGGCCCCAAACTCTCCTCCCCTCTGACAGCTATCAGTCTGTTCCATGTATCCATGCCTCTGTTTCTATTTTGTTAGTTGATTTTGTTCATTATATTCCACATATAAGTGAAATTATATGGTATTTGTCTTTCTCTGGATGCCTTATTTCACTTAGCATAATGCTCTCTAGATTCATCCATGATGCCACAAAGGTAAAATTTCCTTCCTTTTTTTATGGCCAAATAGTATTCCATTGTGTAAATATTCTATAACTGTTTTATTCACTCATCTGCTGGTGGATACTTGGGCTGCTTTCAAATCTTGGCTGTTGTAAATAATGCTGCAGTGAACATAGGGGTGCATATATTCTTTTAACTTAGTGTTCTGGGTTTCTTCAGATATATGCCCAGAACTGGAATTGCTGGGTCATAAGGCAATTCCATTTTTAAATTTTGAGGTAACTCCATACTGCTTTCCTTAGTGACTACACCAATCTGCATTCCCACCAACATTACAGAGGTTCCTCTTTTTCCACATCCTTGCAAATAATTGTTTGTTGATTTATTGGTGATAGTCATTCTGACAGGTATGATGGGGATATCTCATTGTGGATTTTATTTGCATTTCTCTGATGATTAGTGACATTGAGCATGTTTTCATTTGTCTATTGGTCATCTGTATGTCCTCTTTGGAGAAGTGTCTATTCAGGTCCTTTGCTCATTTATTAATTGGATTGTTTGTTTTTGTATGTTGAATGAATTTCTTGGGTATTTTGGATATTAACCCCTTATCAGATGTATCATTGCCAAATATGTTCTCCCATTCAGTGGGTTCTTTTCATTTTGTTGAAGATTTTCTTTGCTGTGCAAAATTTTTTGGTTTGATGTAGTCCCATTTATTTTTTTTTCTTTTGTTTCCCTTGCCCAAGGCAATATATCAGAAAAAATTTTTAACGGTTTGATCAAATCCAAATAAAATCTGGATATTGCTGTTGGTGATATCATTTAAGTTTTTTAATTTTTAGGTTCTTTTTTTTCTCTTTTTACTTGCCATTTATTTGTTGGAAAAACTAGGCCATTTGCCTGTATAATTTTCCATGGTTTGTATTTTTCCAATTGCTTCCATGTGGTGTTAACATGTTTCTCTGTCATGTGTTTTATATAAATTATTAATTATGCATAGAGGTTTGGTTAAATCTGATCAAAGGTATTCGGAGATGGGGGCATTTTTCTCATAAAAGGTATTGTGAACTGTCAATAGAAGAAGCATAATATCTTATTGCCCATCATTTTTTATGGTCTTAGTACTATGGTTCATCATTGTCTAGGTCTGTTAATTCATTAGGGATTGCAAGTTGGTGATATTCTAACATTCTTTCATTTATTATTTAAAGTACATTATAAAGTGAAATTGATCATCATCATCTGTTTATCTGAGATATAATCTTATTAGGAAAATAGGATAAATGCTTGATTCTTTTTTTAAATTTATCAATTTTCAAAATAATGAATTGGCTCCCTATCATAGTCTGAAAGTGACCATAGTCTGAAGAGAGTTTTAAAAATTACAACTAAGAGCCGAAACCAGTTTGGCTCAGTGGATAGAGTGTCTGCCTGTGGACTGAAAGGTCCCAGGTTCGATTCTGGTCAAGGGCATGTATCGTGGTTGCGGGCACATCCCCAGTAGGGGGCATGCAGGAGGCGGCTGATCAATGTCTCTCTCTCATCCATGTTTCTAACTCTCTATCCCTCTCTCTTCCTCTCTGTAAAAAATCAGTAAAATATATTAAAAAATAATTACAACTAAGAAATTTTTAAAAAAATATTTATTGTTCAAATTATTACAATTGTTCCTCTTTTTTCTCCCCATAGCTCTCTCCCACCCGGTTCCCACCCCACCCTCTGACCTTACCTCCCCCACACACATCCATAGGTGTACAATTTTTGTCCAGAGTCTTCCTGCACCCCCCCACAATTCTTTCCCTCTGAGAATTTTCAATCCACTCCCTTTCTATGCTCCTGATTCTATTATATTCACCAGTTTATTCTGTTCATCAGATTGTTCATTCACTTGATTTTTAGATTCACTTGTTTATAGATACGTATTTGTTGTTTATAATTTTTATCTTTACCTTTTTCTTCTTCTTCCTCTTCTTAAAGAATACCCTTCAGCATTTCATATAATACTAGTTTGGTGTTGATGAACTCCTTTAGACTTTTCTTATCTGTGAAGCTCTTTATCTGCCCTTCAATTCTGAATGATAGCTTTGCTGGGTAGAGTAATCTTGGTTGTAGGTTCTTCCTGTTCATCATTTTGAATATTTCTTGCCACTCCAGTCTGGGCTGCATAATTTCTGTTGAGAAATCATCTGACAATTGTATGGTTATTCCCTTGTAAGTAACTGACTGTTTTTCTCTTGCTGCTTTTAATATTCTCTCTCTGTCTTTTGCTCTTGGCATTTTAATTATGATGTGTCTTGGTGTGGTCCTCTTTGATTCCTTTTGTTTGGGGTTCTCTGTGCACCCTGGATTTATAAGTCTATTTCTTTCACCATGTGGAAGAAGTTTTCTGTCATTATTTCTTCAAATAGGTTTTTAATATCTTACTCTCTTCTTCTGGCACCCACAATATTCAAATATACCCTTGAAGTTGTCCCAGAGGCTCCTTAGCTATCTTCATATTTTTGGATTCTTTTTTCTTTTTGCTTTTCCAGTTGGGTGTTTTTTCTTATTTGTATTTCAAATTTTTGACTTGATTCTTGGGATCCTCTAGCGTGCTGTTGGATCTCTGTATATTATTCTTTATTTTAGTCAGTGTATGCTTGATTTCTAGTTGGTCCTTGTTCATATCCTTGAGGATCTCACTAAATTTCTCAGAGGTTTCTAGAAGATTCTTTAGTAACCTTATAACCGTGGTTTTGAATTCTATATCTAGTCATTTGCTTTCCTCCATTTGTTTCATTTGTGACCTGTTTCTCTGCCTCCTCACTTTGGCTGCTTCCCTGTGTTGATAGAGTGGTTTTGTGTGCTAGGTATCCTGTAAGGCCCAATGGTTCAGCCTCACCAAATATCTGAGATAGACACTCTTGGTGCACCCCTTTGTGGGCTGTGTGCACAGTCCTATTGTAGTTAAACCTTGATTGTTGTTGGTATCACTGGGAGGAATTGAGCTCCAGGCCAATTGGCTATGAGGATCAGCTGTGTCTATGATGGGAGAACTTCTGTGCTGGAGACATCCTTATGAGGCAAGACTTCCTTCAGTGGGGCTTTGGTGCTCACTGAATCTGCTCCCTAAGTGTGTCCCTTAAGGATATGAGGAGTTGTAATCTGGATGGTCCCACTCTGACCACTGGGTACACTGGCTCTTGGCTCTCCAAGGAGGTACAAATTTAGCCTCTGCCTGAGGCCACCCAGCAGGAGCTATGGGGATATTTGCAAATTTATCTTCTTTATTTGGGGTTTAGAGGTGCCCAGATGTGGCCCAGCTGTGAAGCAGTGCAAGTTGCTGTTGAGCCTTGAGCCTTCTTTTGGGAGTTCTGGGTCTCTCTGACCCAGCTGCAGTTTGTTAGGTAATTGTAGATTGCAAAAGGCCAGGCCATTCATATGCAAAAGTCTTAGCACACAACTTGGGTGAGGTTGTAAATTGGGTGGAGTGGAGTGTCAGGGGATCAACAGGGCAGAGCAAACAGCAATGGCTTACCGTTAGCCCTGCCGTAAGAGGCCCTCGAGTCTCAGTGTCCCGCAGTAATCGCTGCAAGTACCTCTGAGAGAAAGCCACCCTTGTGTTCTGGCCTGATGCCATACAGTCCAGTTTCTCCCCATATGAGTCTGGGTCCCCAGAGTCTTGCCTGGAACTGGAGTTCAGAACAGTTGGGAACTTGTGTCTCCCTCCTGACTGAAAAAGACAACAGTGTACTCAGTTGCCAGCCCTTTTCTGTGTGAGCATGAGCTTGCGCCTTTGTACCTCCACACTTCACTTCCGCATCTCCTCTGAATCTCAGTGTGCTTTTCACTTTCCTTCTAGTTGTAGAATTTCCACTCAACCAGCCTTCCTGTGGTTCTGGATGTTGTCTGTTTTGTCATTTAGTTGTAGTTTTAAAGTCGTTTGAGGCAGCAAGTTCAGGTGTTTACCTATGCTGTCCTCTTGGTTTTTCCACAACTAAGAAATTTTTTAAAATTATAACTAAGAAACTATGGATTTAAGCAAATTTAATGTGTTTTAGTTCACCCATTTTTATGTTTAAATTGTTTCATTTGACTAAGTGGACACCCTTCAGGTTGTCTCCTGAGTTCTTTGAACATGATTCTAGCAGTCTTTTGATGGCTTCTTTGCCCTAGACTTGAAATCTGTCATCTCTCCTCCTCTTAAGGGAGCTATTTTCCTTTTGGAATATGCAAAACAAAATATATCCCATCTTTTCTTACCTAAAATTTTGTTCCATTAGCAGGTTTAGCATAACTATTTTAGTGGTTTCCTTAATCTACCAACAGATTGGAAAAAGAAGATATTTCCTCTAGAAATAAAAATTTTGTTTTTAGAGTACAATTTGATCAGGCAAATCAATAGGCTTTGAAAATTTACTTAAGTAAATGTAAGGAAAGGACCATGTCATCATCATGGATTGGTGCAGGGAGATTCCAACAATTGGTAATGTTTTATGTAAGTCAGGAGTAAGTGTTGCTTAGGTAGGAGCTTTGTAATACGGTCTGCGATAAAGATTGGCTGTTCTCCAGGAGACATATCAAAAGGTGGCAAATGAAGCTATGCCTGGAATAGTTGTTCTTTCCTGTTAAGTAGAGCTAATATATGGAGAATGTCTCCCAAATTTGGGAGGCACAATGGCAATTTTAGTGAGAAATCACAGGCTCATTATTAAGGATTGTGTTTTGATTATCTACTTTTATATAACAAACTACATCCAAATTTAGAGCTTAAACAGTTACTCATTTTGTTCATAATTTTGTGGATTAGGATTTTGGGAAGAGTAAGCCTGGGTGGTTTCTCCCTTAGTCATATGGTACTATCAAGGTTGATTGATCTGGAGGATTCACTTCCAGATGGTTTGTTTGGTACCTTGGGATCCTCAGTTCCCTCACCGCTCCCAACCTGGTGGCTCATTTTTCTAGGACCTCTTTACAGGGCTATGACTTCTCAGGTGGCTAGCTCTTGAGAAACAAGTTAACAAAAGCTATAAGGCTGGTTAAGAACTTTGCAGTGTTATTTTGCCATGTTCTGTTGGTTAAAGCAGTCACAAGATTCACACAAATTTAAAGGGGTGGAGAAATGGACTTGACTACCTCTTGATGAGGAAGCAGTAGGGTCACACTGATGAAATAAAAATGTTGGGCAATATTGTTGTGGATGTCTTTAGAAAACAAAATCTTTCATAGGCCTTACCTTTATTCTCTCTCTAATCTGCATTACCCCATCATACTAAACTCTCTGTTTCTCTCCATCATGAGTAGTGATGTTTTAGGCTTTGTCAAATTCAATAAAAAGTTAATGATCTGCTGTTGTTCAGATGACATTATAAGAATAGACCAAGAGCAAAATTATTTACTTCAGCCTAGATTTTTTGTGTGAAGAAAAACATGAAGCCACCTCTCATCACAGTCCATAATTAGAAAGATGTTCTCATTACTTTTTATGAGCTTTTTAAGTTACTTTTTAAGTTACTAGGCTTTGTTTAATGAATGTATGTGTGTGTATATATATATAAAGACTCACAAGTACCAATCAGGACTCAACAAAGAGCAATTTACTTAACCAAAATTAAGTTCTGGAACTTCTTTTTAATTCTAAACACATACTGGCGTTCCTCCTGATAATCTCTTCTAGTCATCACCAAACCAGAATAAAAAGGATTATCATTCAAATATACAAAGCAATGAGTGGTTACTTAGTAATGCAGGGTCAGACTGAAGGAGGTTTATAATTGTGAGTACATGAAACTCAGAGTTTATTCTTGCACTATTATGTATTAATTATTGTATTTTCCATACAAACAACTGTAAACCTACTTTTGCCTCACCCTGTATATATAGTTATCACTTTTGTTTTGCTTGGGGAAAACAAAAAATAATGGAGTGGCCTTCTCTTTGAATAAGCTTAGTTTCACTATAGAGGGCCAGGACACTGACAATGGAAAGTTGGAAAGGTAATCAACCTAAAAGATAAAAAAGCAGGATGGTGTTAATACAAGTGCTATCTTAGGTATTAAGCCTAATAAAATGATTAAGTGATTAAGCAAATAATTCCTGTAGAAATTCAGAAGATAAAGAAATCAGCCTCGATACAGCAATCAGTATTGATCCAGTGGAGAAAAGAGTGGGACTTGAGGTCAGTCCTCTGAGATGGTGAGGATTCAGGACCCTGCCTCCAGTGATGACTTCCTACATTATAGTACATTCTAGATGTTTGATAATATGGTAAAGAGAAGACCTAGTTTCAGGAAATGGAAGAAGGCTAATTGCATGTTGTTTCTAGCTTAAAGAAACAACATGCACTACAGTTTAAAACAGGAGTTTTCTGTGTGCTCTTTAAAGCCTGTTCAGTGTCTCAGAAAGGAGGATAAATGCTGCGGAGAAGGCTTGGCTCTGGCTGCCCTATTTCTACCCCAAACTCCCCACATACACATCTCAGATAAGATTGCAACTGACAAAAATATTTCATAGTTAAAAAGTCTTCAAATGACTATCTTAGAAATAAAACAACAAATCTGGCATTTGTGGGACATAAAGCTTTCACATACTGTGTTTTTGTGACAGTTTTAATGCTAACCGTAGACCAAATTTTAAAGTTGTTTGTGGCTGAAATAATTTTTTAACTTTTTGCGGACAGATTTGTGGAAAATGTTCTGATGTTATTTCTAGGCATTTGTTTTCTTCTTGAAATATGATTAATTTAATAATATTAAGATCTCTTTATAATAAAATAGCAATAGCAAAATTTTATATATATTTAATATCAGAGACTAGTTGGTTTCCAGTTAGAATCTTCTAGTAATTTTGTGTGTGTTCTTATTTCTTATGCAGTTGAGGAAGATTGGGGGTGGGGGCTTTGGAGAAATTTACGATGCCTTGGACATGCTTACCAGAGAAAATGTTGCACTGAAGGTAGAATCAGCCCAACAACCAAAACAAGTTCTGAAAATGGAGGTTGCTGTATTGAAAAAACTACAAGGTAAGTTGTTTTACATAATATATCAAACAATTTATAATTTATTACTTTCTTTCTGAACCTCAGTTACATTCTCTAGCTATTAATTAAATATTCTAGTGTTATATTGTTATAAACATGCTGAGCATATTTCTCTTAGAAATTTTATCACTAACTAGTAATAGTAGAAAAATTACTTCCTTAGAATAATTGGACTTTGGCAATTTGTTTTCATGGTGGGTAGGGATGAGAGAGACTGAATTACCCGAAACATTTTGTGTTAGAAAGTGTTTTCATAAATGTTATTGTAAAACTAGAGGCCCAGTACATGGGTGGGGCCCCTAGGCCTGCCCAGTGATCAGGGCTGATTAGAGCCTTCTGGCTACTGGCCAATATAATGGTATGTAAGAAACATTTTAATAAAAATTTCGTAACTAAATTTTTACAATATCCTGTTATACATTACTGGAGGCCCATTGCATGATATTTGTGCAAGAATAGGCCTTCCTTCCCCTGGCTTTGCTCCCAGTAATCCGGGAACTGCCAAGTCCCTGCTCCCTGGCTGCCCAGAAGCCGTCAAGTCCTCGCTCCCAGCCAGAGCATTGCTCCTGTAGCTCCCCCTACCCACCTCCTAGCAGATGTCCCACCCCAGCTGGTGGCTCCACGCCTGTATATGCAAATTAATCTGCCATCTTTGTTGGGTTAATTTGCATACTCACTCCTGATTGGCTGTGGGCGTAGCAGAGGTATGGTCAATATACATGTTTGTCTATTATTAGGTAAGATTATTAATAATGAACTACAGCGTTCGCTAATGACTGATTACATAATCGTGTTGCATTCATTTCCTTTACATGCCTTATGTGCAGGCGCACCATTTCTCTTCACTAATACTAGCAGTGAATATTTTAGCAGCTGATGGCCATATCACTAGTATTGGACTGACTTGTTTGGTGTATGCAAGAGGAAATATTTCACTTTCAGAGAACAAAAAATAGGTTTATTTGTGTTACCTTATTAATTTGTGCAGTTATTCAGTGTCTGGTAAGTTAATGTTTAAGCTACACTCCTAAGTTGTACTTGGTTTTTACAGATGTATTTGAATATTTTAGTCACTTCTAAAACTAAACCACTTTTCGGTAGGCCTATTTGATAGTACTTATATGCTCATTATTAACTAAAGTACCCCTGGTAAATAGAACGAGAAAACTTATTAAAAGGAAAAAATATTCTCTGGTATAAGAGGAAAAAATATTCTGTTCTATAAGTTTAACTCTAATCACTAGTAATTCTACAGCACCTCATGCACCTACCATCAGAAGGTACTTTTTAAAAAGTTAGATTTCCATTATAATCTTAACAAAATTTGATACATGTCTAGAATCTTGCAGGTGAGATAGATAAATCTTAAATTTGATTTTTCTCTAACTTTTTATCATGACAAAATTCAAATATATAAAAAATAAAGAATCATATAATGAACATTCACATAGTACTCAATTTCAATAAGTATTAGTATTTGCTCAGTCTTGTTGCTTCTTTAACATTTTCCCCTACCATGCTGGAGTATTTAAAAAATCTTAGACATATATCATCTATAAATACTTCACTGTGTCTCTCTAATAGATCAGGGCTCCTTTAAAGACAAAGAAAGAAAAGAAGAAGAAGGAATTATTCTTTATTTTATAGTATGAAGTATCAGACAATTAGGGAATTTGAAGGTTTTAGGGGGGGTGTGTTTGAAGATATATCAATATTTGACAGACACTACTTTGCCTATGAGAGTTTTGTTGATTTTGTGAATCCATTAAAGTGTATCTATTGAGGAAAACCAAGATGGCGGCATAGGTAAACACCTAAACTGCTGCCTTGCACAACAGTTTCAAAAGTACAACTAAAAGACAAAACGGACACTATTCAGAACCACAGGAAAGCTGGCTGAGTGGAAATTCTACAACTAGAAGGAAAAAGAAAAGCACGTTGAGACTCAGAACTGCAAAAAGCTGAGGTACAGAGTCGCACACGGAAAGGAATGGCAGCTGAGTGTGGGAGGGAGACAAAAACTCACTTTCTCAAGTGGGAGGGAGACAAAAACTCCTGACTATGCTGAACTCCAGTTCCAGATGAGAATTTGGGGACCCAGACTCACTCGAGGGGAATTGGCACTGTCAGGAAAAAAGAAAAGCACACTGAGACTCGGGAGAGTTGTGGAAGGCAGAGGTTTAGAGGCATGCAAGCACAGAGAGGAATGATCGAGTGTACAGCTGGCTTTTTCAAGCAGGAGGGAGATGGAAGCTCCCAACTGCACTAAACTCCAATTCCGGGCAAGACTCTGGGAACCCAGACTCACTTGGGGGGAGTCTGGACTGACTGGCAGCGGGCAAAACTCCAGGGTGGCTTTTTCTCAGAGATGCTTACAGTGATTACCAAGGGACACTGAGACCCAGGGGCCTCATAGGGCAGGGCTGATGGGAAGCCAAGATTGTCTGCTCTGCCCTGAGACTCTGCCCTATCCAAGCTGAGCACAGAGGTTTTTACAATTTTGCAAGTTTTGTCTCATAGGGGCATCTCCAGCACAGAAGTTCTCCTAGCGTAGAAACAGGTGATTCTCACAGCCAGTTGACTTGGAGGTCAATTCCTCCCAGTGATACCAACAACAATCAAAGCTGAACTACAAGACTGTGCACACAGTCCACAAAGGGGTGCACCAAGAGTGTCCACCTCACGTAACTGGGGAAGCTGAGCCATTGTGCCCCATAGGACACCTAGCACACAAAGCCACTCTACCAATTCAGGGAAGCAGTGAAAATGCGGAAACAGATCACAAATGAAAGAAATGGAGGAAAGCAAATGATAGGATATAGAGTTCAAAACCATGGTTATAAGGTTTTTCAAGAATTTCCTAGGAAAGGCCAATAAATTTAGGGAGATCCTTATGGATATGAGTAAGACCCTCAACGATATGAAAAAAGACCAACTAGAAATTAAACATACACTGAGTGAATTAAAAAATATTATATAGAGACCTAACAGCAGATTAGAAGACCACAAGTATCAAGTCAAAGATTTGAAATAAAAGAAGCAAAAAACACCCAACCGGAAAAGCAAAAAGAAAAGAGAATCCAAAAATGTGAAGATAGGACAACCTGAAGCATATCAACATCTGAATTATGGGGGTACTAGAAGAAGAGAGAAAGATACTGAAAACCTATTTGAAGAAATAATGACTGAAAACTTCCCCCACCTGGTGAAAGAAATAGACTTACAAGTCCAGGAAGTGCACAGAACCACAAATAAGAGGAACCCAAAGAGAACCACACCAAGACACATCATAATTAAAATGCCAAGAGCAAAAGACAAAGAATTATTAAAAGCAGCAAGAGAAAACAATTAGTTTCCTACAAGGGAGTAACCATATGATTGTCAGATGATTTCTCAACAGAAACTATGCAGGCCAGAAGGGAATGGCAAGAAATATTCAAAGTGATGAATAGCAAGAACCTACAACCAAGATTACTCTACCCAACAAAGCTATTATTCAGAATTGAAGGTCAGATAAAGAGCTTCACAGATAAGAAAAGTCTAAAGGAGTTCATCAACACCAAACCAGTGTTATATGAAATGCTGAAGGGTATTCTTTAAGAAGAGGAAGAAGAAGAAAAAGGTAAAGATAAAAATTATAAACAACAAATACATATCTATCAACAAGTGAATCTAAAAATCAAGTGAATTAAAAATCTGATGAACAAAATACACTGATGAATATAATAGAATTGGGCATAGAAAGGGTGTGGACAGAAAATTCTTGGAGGGAAAGGGGTGTGGGGGGTGTGGGAACAGATTTGACAAAAATCATACACCTATAGATGAGGACAGTGGAGGGGAGCTATGGGGAGAAAAAGAACAATTTTAATCTGAACAATAAAGATTTATTAAATTAAAAAATAAAGTATCTATTGGAACATAAAACGTCTTAGCCACTTATCCTCACACACATAAAAAAAATGGTATGGAAACATATTAAAGGCAGTTTATGTTAAACTTTAGGAAAACTTGAGGGATCTGTATTATTGGAAAAGTGTAGTAATAAGGCTGTGGAAATGCTTTAAGTGACCAGTTTTAAGAATGGATTAGAGGACCTCATTGGAGAGAAAGCCTATGGTCTAGTTTTTCTTTAATTTTACTTTTTAGAACCATTTTAGGTTTACAGAAAAATTGAGCAGAAAGTACAGCTTTCCATATTCCCTCCCATCTCCAGTTTCCCCTATTATTAACATCTTGCATTAGTGTGGTACATGTTAAAATTGGTGAACCAATATTGATACATTGTCATTAACTAAGTCCATAATTTACATGAAGGGATTCCTTTTTAATAACATAAACATAATAGTCTTAATCACCTAACAAAATTGTTTTTACCCTACCTGGTTTGGCTCAGTGGATAGAGCATCAGCCCTCAGACTGAAGGTCATGGGTTTGATTCTCAATCAGGGCACATACTTAGGTTGTGGGTTCCATCCCTAGTTGGGCTTGTAAGAGAGACAACCAATCGATGTTTCTCTCTCTCATCCATGTTTCTCTTCTCTTTCTCTTCCCCCTTCCTCTGTTCCTAAAATCAATAAACATATCCTCAAGTGAGAATTTTTAAAAAAGTATTTAAAAATCATTACTTAAATCATTGAATGACTAGAAAGTTGTTTTGCTTTTCTGTGCTATTTTAGCCCTCTATGTATTGTTGTGAATGATCAGCATATCTTATCTCTTGTGTTCTTTCAAACACCAACTTGAATATTGCTTTGGATCAGAAGGTAATTAATTAATGGTTTATTTAATTATCTTCTAAAATTGTCCTTTAGATTCTCTAAAAGCAAGGGAGGATCCTATTAATATCAAGAATTAATAAAGTAAAAGTCATTGTTTGATAACCAAATAGTTTCATTCTCAGTAGAAGTAGTGAATTAATTTGTTTTGCCCTATTTCAGTGCAGAGAAAAACAACATGACCCATAAAGAAGTGATTTTATTTGGAGTATTAGAGACTTTTTTTACCCTGAGATATTGGTTCTGGGTTTTACTTTTGCCTTGGAGACTGCACACAGCTCTGAGAGTTGGGAAGAAGGGGTACTATTACAGGAGAGCAACTGTACCTCTTTTATCTTCCCTGCTTGACGTCTCCAGCTACTCCTGTGAAGTATGACTACTCCCTTTCCCTAATCATAAGAATGTAAGAAATGTAATTTCTTTCCAGAATAAAAGACTGCCTATGAAAGTTATTCCAAAGTTGCTTGCCCTCATGAAGGTTCATCCGTTCCATCAAAAAGTGTTATAAGATCTCTGATAACTCCTTTTGTGGAAGAGCATAGTAGTCAAACCACAGGTCCTAGGAATAAACTCTTCATTGTATCCTTTAATCTATCATCTGCCCTTTTGTTTGTTTCATCCTGTGCATTTTCCCCCTTAAAGTAATTTTGCTTGTCCTGGATAAGGTTTCATTAAGGAGAGCCCTACCTGGTTTGGCTTAGTGGATAGAGTGTCAGCTTTCGGACCAAAAGGTCCCAGCTTCAATTTTGGCCAAGGGCACATGCCTGGGTTATGGGCTTGATCCCCAGCAGAGGGTGTGCAGGAGGCAGCTGATCAATGATTTCTCTCATCGATGTTTCTATCTCTCTCTATTCCCCTCCCTTCCTCTCTAAAATCAATAACAAGTATATTTTTAAAAAAAGAGTGTTAGGAGATCTCTGAGAACTTTATTTGTTCAGTATGTTCACTTTAACACTTACTAGTTGGGAGATTTAACATATCTGCTAGCTCAGGGATTTGTCCATTCACTACTTCATTTGAGCCTAGAAAAATGACACATAGGAACAAGAATAGGTCTAGATTATTTTAAGGAGCAGAAATTCATTTCCTTAAAATAGAATGTAATGTACATATGTGTGTCTTTATATGTATATACACATATTTATATGTTTTTTATATGCACAAAGAAAGTCTGGAATCATATAGAACTCAAGAAGCCATTGGGAATGGTTATATTTAGGTATTAGAATTAGAGGTATATGTAAGGAGAAGATCTTTTACTATTTCCCTTTATAAACTCTCTTTGTTGCTTAAAAAATAAAAAAGAATAAAGTCAACTTTTGTATAGTAAAAATGTAATATAAAAATAATAAACATTTCAAAATCCATTCTTACCCTTTATCTTCTCTTTAAATTTCTGAATGCTTAAAAATACATGGTAAATTAATGTAATGTAATTTAACTAAAAAGCTGTTTGGGTTGTGAATTTACTTTATGATACCTTATTTGTGGGGAGATCTGTAGCAGTCTGAGTGCTTACTATGGGCTAGAAACAGTGCTACTAAATATTAGGTTCATTTATACTTATTATAATATCTTATATGTATCTTTTACCTGTGCATGTATAAGACCTTCCTCCACTTTGTTTACAACCTTTTTAGTTTATAAATGTTTACAATAAAAAAATTTAAAATTCAAATAGTAGAATAAAGTAAAAGTAAGTTTCTTTTTCCTTAGCCCCTCTTTCTCCTCCAAAGTTAAGCATTGTTCTGGTTTCTTGTGATTTTTTCCAGAAACATGCAATACATATTATAAATATACCTATTCACACATTTATATAATCACATGATTGTATGCATTCATATGTAACCATATTATTATATGTGTCATATATATGTCATGCATGACATATATGGTGATGTGATTGTGTGTATTTATAAAATCTTTTTTCATTGCCCTGGCTGGTGTGGGTGGAGCATCGTCCCATGTACCAATCATGGGTTTGATTCCCAATCAGGGCACATATCTAAATTGTGGGTTAGAACCCTGGATAGGGTTCCTAAGGGAGGCAATCAATCCATGCATCTCTCACATTGACGTTTCTCTCTCCCTCTCTTTCTTCCTCCCTCTCTAAAATTAAAAAAAAAATCTCCCTCTCTTACCCATATCCCCTCAACAGCATGTGGAATCATATGTTACTATTCTGCAACTTTATGTGACTCTTTAGATTCAGACAGTAAGATTCATTTTCTGTGCACCTTTATGTTCTGCAGCAGGAGTGAACCTTCAAATATATCAATTGGATTATATCACTCCCCTACCTTTGCTAAAATATTTCAGGGCCTTCCTTTTCTCAGGTAAAATCTACCCACCTTAACATAGCATGTGTGGTTTTTTTTTTAGTTCCTGAACAGTTTATGGCCTCTGATCTGCAAATCTGCTTCCTCTCTTTTTTGCTTTGGATAATTCCTACTTTCTTTATTCCTTTAAAATAAATTTATAATAGGCCTAGTATTTATAAAAATCCACAGGTAATCTAAGATTTAAAGAAATAAAGCAAAGTACAATTAAGAGCTTCACTTTTTTTTTCCTAAGCATGTAATATCCAAAAATATGTATGCTTAAAAAAATGTGATTCTACTAGATTGCCTGTTCCTTTTTCCTAGATAAGATTATTACAGAAATTATTTAAAATTTTTAATTTATAATCAAAGTTATACAAATAGTTTAATTAATCAGTTCTACAAAGCCTGTTATGAAAAACAGTAGTCCAGATTTTGGTTCCAGATAAGATGGAGTAAGCATACTTCACCCTGTCTCTCCCACTGAATGCAGCTATAAAACCTGGACAGAATGCTTGGAGTGGCTATTTGAGGATTCAAAAAATAAATAGTAGGAGGCAGATTGGGGAAGAAGACCAGAATTCAAAGTACCAGTGAACTGGCGGTGAGTTTACCATTTTTTTCTTCAGTATGTCCCCGCCTGAACTTAACGTATCCTGAAACTTGGAAATGAGCATTATTAACTTGGACAGAAAAAGCACCAAGAGAAGTCCTCTAGTTCTTACTCAAGGAGCTGGAAAGGGTTTTCCTAATGCTCAGAGAAAATGTGGCAATCCTACATCTTTTTCATTTTTCTTCTTTTTTTTTTCCTTTTCTTCATTCTCTTGCACCCTAGGCCTCAAACAATCCTTGGCAGTGACTACAGTGGTCTCAATGGGGTCAGGCAGGAGCCTAAATCTCAGAGGGAGGGGAACCTTCCTCTCAAATTGAAGGAACTATGGTCTTAAGAGAATGGAGTAAATTCCATTACTTTGCTTCTCTCTTAGCTCTTCTATTGCTCATCCTGGGCCCTGACTTCTGACAATCATGGGAAGTACGCAGCAGAGTGTGGTTAATGAAGCCCAACTTTCTATTGGAAGGCCAAAAAAGGGGAGTCCTAGGGAACCAGAAGATTGCCAGGAAACCATTTACAGCTGCTTATGGACTGCTGAGCTGACTTCCAATTTTGCATATGTGAGCCTGATTCTAAACAGCATAAGAAAATGTTGAGGACAGAATTATGGGATAGATCACCCTCCAACCCCCAATCTGGACACTATGTGGGACAGTTATAAAACACTTAAATGAATTGAAATTGGAAATACAATCCACAGAAGACATGTCAGAACTTGAAGTATGAACCCAACTGGGTCAATTACTGGCTTAAAAAAAAAACCCAAAACTCAACAAACAGTCTCAGTGGGATTTAAATAAGAACCTGAGTTTCAACATAATATTGAAAATGTCCAGAATACAATCTAGAATTATTCAGCTTAAAAAGAATCAGAAAAATCTGAATTCACTGAGTCACACCAGCCAGGCTTCCTCAAAGACTTTTAAATCAGCTATAATGATCATGATCCAGGTATGGGCAGGAAGATAAGTCTTAGCAAAGAAATAGAAGATAGAACTAAATGTTCTAGGAATGAGTGGAAAGATTAAAAAAAAAATTCAGCAGATAAATAGAAGATAAACAACTAAGTGAAATTTTAGAACTAAGAAATATAATAATGGAAATAAAAAATTGCTGGATGGGCTCAATAGAATGGACATGACAGATGAAAGAATCAGTGAACTTGAAAATAGATCACTAGAAATTATCCATTTGGAAATTTAAAAACAAAACAAAACATCCATAGGCTTATGCCGCACTTAAGCCAAAAATATTTTGTACACCTGATTGAAAAAAGGAAAGAAGAAAAAATCCAGTTGGAACAACAACAAAAGATTAAAAATAAATAGTCTTGGGGACCTATGACACTGTTATAAGGTCTAACATTTATGTTATCAGAAACCTTGAATTAGAAGAGAATGAGTGTAGTGTGGCAAAACTATCTAAAGAAATAGTGGCATATAGATTGGAAAGGAAGAAATAAGACTGTTCCTATTTGCAAATGGCATAATTATCTACATAGACAATCCCAAGGAATCCACACAGAATTTTCTAGAATAAGTGAGTTTAGCAGGTGATTCAAGCTCATCCACAAAAAGCAATCATACTTCTATATGTTAAAAATTGAAATTTCTATTTTAAAAAATTTAAAATAGCTCCTAAAAATGAAATACTTAAAATATATATCTCTATGCTGAAAACTATATACCCTGATTAAAAATAATCAAAGAACATTTAAATGGAGAGACATGTCATATTCATGAATTGGAAGATTCACTATAAAGCCATTCATTCTCCCCAAACTGATCTATAGATTTAACACATCATCAATAAATATCCCAATAGCACTGTTTGTAGTTATAGAGAAACTGATTATAAAATTTCTATAGAAAGGCCAAGGACCTGGAATAGCCAGAACAGTTTTGAGAAAGAAATACGTTAGAAAAATCAAACTACATGAATTAAAACTCAGTACAGAGCTACCTTTATTAACACTGTGGTATTAGCAAAGAGATAGACATATAGATCACTGAAATTAGAATAGAGATTCCAGAAATACAACCACACCAATATGGCCAATAATTTTTTAAAAAGTTTCTAAGTTAAAAAAGAATATTCTTTTCAATAAGAGGTGTTGGAACATTGTACAGCTACATACAAAAATAGTGCACGTTACCCAGCTGGCATGGCTCAGTGGTTGAGCGTTGCCTTGTGAACCAGGATGTTGGTTTGATTCTTGTTTGGGGCACATGTCAAGGTTTTGGGCTTGACCCCCAGTGTGGGTCATGTAGGAGGATCCAATCAATGACTCTGTCTTATCATTGATGTTTCTCTCTCTCCCTTTCTCTCTGAAATCAATAAAAATATATTTTAAAAATAATAATTATGCACCTTGACCTTAACCACATAAGTTATATAAAAATGAACTTAAAATGTACTACACATCTACATGTGAGATATAAAGCTATTTGAATTGCTTTTAGAAGAAAAATATTTAAATGATGGAATTTTCTTTGATGATTATCTAGAAAGATGTTTGGAAACTTCCTTCTGCTATCTTCCTTCAGCTTCTGGTGAGTTACTTAGAAATGAAAGGATTGTTAGATGGACTTTCTCATAAGAGCTGGAAGAGGGAGGAAGGGAGCAGGAGGGAGGGGTGGGAAGGAAGGGAGACAGAGGCGGGGCAGGGGGGGTAGTGGGAGGGAAAGAGAAAAGATAGGGAAAGGAAGGAAGGAAAGGAAAGGGAGGGAAGAGAAAAAGGAAAAGAAAAGAAAAAAGCCTGCAAACCGGGCAAGTAACTTAACTGAGAATAGATCTGGTGGCCTCTTAGTTCATGGGTGGACTTTTTCAACCACTGAGCCACACCGGGCCCTTCTTTTTGTATCACTATCAAGTTAACTCAATGAAGCTCCAAGCTCTATGATACATTTTATATTATCTTTTCTTTTTTAATCCTCATGTGAGGATATTTTTTCATTGCTTTTTACAGAGTGGAAGAGAGAGAGAAAAAGACAATTATCAATGTGAGAGAAACTCATCGATTGGTTGCCTCCTGCACTTGCCAACCAGGGCCCGGGCCATGGAGGAGCCTACTTCCAAGTAAGTGCCCTTGACCAGATTCAAACTGGGGACCCTTCGGTCCACAGACCAACGCTCTATCCACTGAGCCAAACTGGCTAGGTCTATTTTATCTATTATTGAAAGTATGTATTACAGATGTCTCCTTTATTGTTGTTTTTTCCCATTGATTTTCCCTCCACTCTGTACCTGCCCCTCCCAGGCCTTTACCACACTATTGTCTGTGTCCATGGGCTTTGCAAATATGCATAAAGTTCCCCATTAATCATACCGCTACTCCCTTCCCCCCTCCCAAATCCCTCACCGGAGGCTTTCTTCTGAAATTCGTCAGTCTGTTCCATGCTTCTATGTCTCTGGATCTGATGTATTTTAATCCAACTAATGTATTGATTTCTCTGTAATGCTTATTCTTTGTTCTTATAAGCTATCATTTGATCTTATTGTCTATATTAGTCTTATAATATGTTCATTTCTTTCAATAAGATTGTAAAGTCTTTGAGAGTAGGGCCTAGCTTTATATTTATCTGTCTTCCATGGTGTAGATATTTCATGAGTTGTTATTATTTGGGTGGGTGTGGTTTCTTTGTTTTTGATAGGGAGTAGGTAAATACCTGGAGTAAAGGACAGATGGGTAAGAAAGCTAACATTGGTTTTGTGGTGTCTTTATCAGGATGGTAGTCCATCTTTTTAGAATCTCAGTGTTTGCTAATTTATAAATGACCTGGAATTTGTTCTTTGAAATCTAGAGCATTGCCGTTAGTGGATTTGGGATTGTTTCAGCTCAGCTTTTCACTTTATTGCTAAATGGCTTTTTAATTTAAAATGAGCCGAAACCGGTTTGGCTCAGTGGATAGAGGGGCAGCCTGCAGACTGAAAGGTCCCAGGTTCAATTCCGGTCAAGGGCATGTACCTTGGTTGCGGGCACATCTCCAGTGTGGGACTTGCAGAAGGCAGCTGATCGATGTCTCTCTCTCATAGATGTTTCTAGCTCTCTGTCCCTCTCCCTTCCTCTCTGTAAAAAAATCAATAAAATATATTTAAAATAAAATAAAAAGTAATAAATAAATAAATAAATAAAATGAGAAATGATTGATGCCCCTTTATGGTTGGTTTTCTCTCCTCTAGCAACAAGCATGTAAAACTACTTGCCTTGTGCATGACATTGTTACTAATTATTTAATGTTGGGATAGAGCATCATACCCCACACCTGCCATAGTTTTAAGCTCATGATTTGAAAGCAAAAGTAGTAGAAGTTCATCTGAAATTGTAAGAACAAAAAAATTCATTAGGTTCTATGCATTTAGTTGAGAATACAGCAGCTATTTCTTTAAAAAAAAAAAAGACTGGCAATTAGAAAAGGATTGATCACTAACTGCCTTGGGTGAATAGAAATCCCTTCTTATATCACAGTTAAAATTTCTGTTTATCTAGCAAAGTGCTACCTTGCTACACCCATAGATATTATCTATCTAAATTAAATCTATTTTTTAAAATAGATTTTATTGATTTTTCACAGAGAGGAAGGGAGAGGGCTAGTGAGTCAGAAACAAGGACGAGAGAGAAACTTCGATCAGCTACCTCCTGTACACCTCCCACTGGGGATGTATCCAAAACCTAGGTACATGCCCTTGACCGGAATCAAACCTGGGACCTTTCAGTTCACAGGCCAATGCTCTATCCACTGAACCAAACCAGTCAGGGCCAGTCTACTTTTTATTGTCTTCTTTGGATGAGATACCTTGATTATTTCTCTTTTGCATAGAGTTTGATAACAGACCATAGGCATTCCCTGTTGAGTTTGAGTGATTAAGACCTAAAAGATTTAAGCTGATGAATAAAAATAGACCCAGAAGCATTGAATAGACTGCCAGACCTCAGAGGGAAGGCAGGGGAGAGTGGGCGGATGGGAGGGGACTTGGGGGGAAGAGATCAACCAAAGAACTTTTATGCAGACTAGAGGCCTGGTGCGTGAAATTTGTGCATGGGTAGGATTTCTAGGCCTGACTGGTGATCAGGGGCAATTGGGGCCTTCCTTCCCTGGTCACTGGTCAGGGTCTTCCTTCCCTGTCTGCTGGCTGCTGGATGGGGCCTTCCTTCGTTTTGTGCCGCCCCCTGGTGGTCGGCACACATCATAGAGAGTGATCAAACTCCTGGTGTCCTGGTTGAACTCCCAAGGGGACACTTTGCATATAAGCCTTATATATATATATAGATAAATATAACCAATGGACACAGACAATGGGGGGAGGTTGGGGACTGGGGACAGGGACAGGCAGGGAGAGGATGATTCGGGGAAAAGGGTCCATATGTAATATGTAATAAAAAATACTAGCTGGCTATGAGATGAAATATATCATTACAAAGCAAAAAAAGAATAATTATGGGAGAGCCAGTGTTCAAAAAGTTGGCAACTAGCCCAACTCTTCTTTTAATGATAGGTAAAATCTTTAAATAAAATTGCATTTTTTAAAGTAGTAATTTTCTCCTAAAAATGTGCTTATATAGTCTGTGTTGATGTGATTTGCATACAGTCTATTTGTATGTATGTCTAAATGACACCAAATAAATTAGTTTGCCTTTTAAATTTTAAAAAAAGAAAGACCTAAAAGATTAACAAAAAGCCCTTGTGGTGGTATTTTGAGTGGTTGGTAAATATCTGGTTTGTACATTCAGGATTTCTTTTATCTTTTAGAGGATTTCTTAAATGTAAGAGAGACATAAATAGAAAGTTAGAATTTCCTTGTTGATATATGTACTGAGTGGCCAAATTATTATGATCTCTGAACGCATAATAATTTGGCCACTCAATGCATTGTGTGTGTGTGTGTGTGTGTGTGTGTGTAGAGAGAGAGAAGGGGGGTGAGGGGGCCAAATACACGAATTTGTGCATGGGTGGGATCTGGCCAGCCTGGCCAGGGGGAGGGGACATGGGCGGTTGGCCAGCCTGCCTGCTGGTCAAACTCCTGGTCGAGGGGACAATTTGTGTATTAGCCTTTTATTATAGAGGATATACACTGAGTGGCCAGATTATTATGTGTTCAGAGATCATAATAATCTGGCCACTCAGTGTATATCCATCCCTGCAACTGAGGTACATGCCCTTGACCAGGAATCATACCTAAGACTCTTAGGTCTATGGGCTGATGCTCTAACCACTAAGCAACCATCTATATTTTCTTATGGTCTACAACCTATGACGCCCAGTGATCAGAGTTACCTTGCTGACTCCTCTTCTTTCTCTAGTTCTCTCTGTGTTACCAAACTCTATTACTTTTATTTGTCTCCAGAGAACTCTTACGTTAATTATCTTGTTTATTTTTGCCCCCTCAGGGCCTTGCTAGGTGCCGAGCTTAATATCTGAAAATCTAATCCTGACTATTAATGGGTTGATATGACCTCTTATAGGGATATTTGGATTTTAAGAATTGTATTTGATTTGAGGAGATGAGGTTGAGGGAAATAATATGAGAAAAAAAACAAAACACAAAGGAGAACATTTAAGAGGGAAAATAAAAAAATCAGCCACTCCTCATCAGAGTGTATAATTTATTCTGAAAAGCTGAAGGAAATGAGGTTTGATAATAATGTAAGAATGAATCTTGAATTCTAGGCTCACCATTTTAATCTTATTTCTCTAGGTCTTATTGTTTGTATTTTCTTGAGTAAGCAAATGACATGATAAAAATAGTACTTTAAGGAGATGATCTTATGAATAGTGTGTGGGTGATGACATTATGTTCATGTGGGTCATGTGTGGGTCATATACTTAACAGGCCACCTGGTTCAGTGAAGTACAGTCAGATTTGGCAGAATGGATGGGGTCAGGGATATGCACAAGCTATGTGAGCTGTGTCTGTAGACCATCGGTGGTAGTCCATTGGAGCAGGGAACATCAGGGGAATCCAGTACATTGTTTATAAGAAATAGGTGAAGCACGCAAGGCAAGCTTATGTTTGTCATTCTGCGGTTGACATTTGGTCCTTCCTTCCCCGATGCCAGCCACCCATGGGAGTGGAAGAAGGGCAATAGAATGGAGAAAAAAGGGCAAATGGCCTTAGTCCTAGAGAGTCCAGGGTACCTGATAGCTTATTAATCATTTTCATTCTCTTTTCCTTCCTTCTTTTCTTTTTAGGCACTGAAAAATTTGAACCATTGTACTAGGGGCTAGGGATATAAAGAAGACATGGTTTTTGTCCTTAGGGCCTCATAATCAAGCCAGACTGATATAGAGAATGAATAATGAAATTCAGATAAGTGATAAGAAAAATATTTAAAATGTATATAAAAGAGAAATGCATACAAAGACCCATAAAGCATTGTGAAGGGAACAAAAGAACAGCTAGGCAAGGGATGAGATCAGGACAAGACTAGCAGCAAAGATGAATGCATGATGACATCCAGAGTACTATGCTGGATAGGGTTCGATAAATGTTTCCTGCTGAGCCTAAGGGCGAGAGTGAGGGGGCTTGAGTCTATAGGTGAGAGTTAAGTGGAAGCAGTATTATGGAGAGGAAGATAGTGGCAGGAAACTAGAGGGCCTTCAAATATTTGGAGAGCATAGAGGCAAAGGATTCTAGGGCAGTGGTGGGCAAACTCATTAAGCAACAAAGTGCCAAACCACGGCTCGCAAGCCGTATGTGGCCAGTGAGCCATGGTTTGCTGGCCACTGTTCTAAGGAAACACTCTATGAGATAGTGATGTCCTAGGCAAGTGGATGGCAAACTGCAAACTCCACTCCCATGGTTTGCCGCTCTGTTGACTAATGAGTTTGCCAACCACTGTCCTAGGCCAAGGTAGTCAGTCACAGACAGGAATGAAAAGAGAAAAGATATGTAAAGGATAAGAACTGGTAATTTACCAAAAAAGGAAACCTAAACCATCTATCAACTAATAAAAAGATGATCAGTGTCGTCCAGTTGGTGTTGCTCAGGAGGTCATGATTGCCAGTCAGGGTGTATGCCTATGTTTCAGGCTCGGTCCCCAGTGAGGACCTGCAGGAGGCAGCCAATCAGTGATTCTTTCTCATCATTGTGTTTCTACCTCTCCCTCTCCCTTCCTCTCTGAAATCAATGAAAAACTATATATATATATATATATATATATATATATATATATATACACACACACACACACACACATATATACATATATATATATTTTTTAATATATTTTATTGATTTTTTTACAGAGAGGAAGAGAGAGGGATAGAGAGTTAGAAACATCAATGAAAGAGAGACATCGATCAGCTGCCTCCTGCACGCCCCCCACTGGAGATGTGCTCGTAACTGAGGTACATGCCCTTGACCGGAATCGAACCTGGGACCTTTCAGTCCACAGGCCGATGCTCTATCCACTGAGCCAAACCGGTCTCGGTGAAAAACTATATATATTTTTAAAAATGCTCGATGTTACTAGTAATGAAAGAAATGCAAATTATAGCATGACACCAATTTAACCCATCAGACTGGAAAAATATAGTCTGACAATATTAAGTGTTGTGGAGCATAGAGAAATGAGAACTTCCTTGTGTCCCAATAGCACAAGTATAAATCTGTGCAACCACTTTGGGAAGCAATTTGAACCTATCATATAATGATGCTAGCAACTATTTATCATACTTTCTGTGCTAGGCATAGTTTTGTTGTTTTTATCCTCATCTGAGGATAGTTTTTTTCTTTTAATTTTTTAAATTAAATCTTTATTATTCAGATTATTACATTTGTTTCTCTTTTTTCCCCTCCATACCTCCCCTCCACCCAGCTCCCACCTTTCCCTCTACCCTTGCCTCCCTCCCGTTGTCCTCATCCATAGGTGTATGATTTTTGTCCAGTCTCTCCATGTACACCCCTCATCTCTTTCCCCCTGAGAATTAGCAGTCCACTCCCTTTCTGTGCTCCTGAATCTATTATATTCACCAGTTTATTCTGTTGATCAAATTTTTAATTCACTTAATTTTTAGATTCCCTTGTTGATAGATATGTATTTGTTGTTCATAATTTTTATCTTTACCTTTTTCTTCTTCCTCTTCTTAAAGAGTACCTTTCAGCATTTCAGATAATACTGGTTTGGAGTTGATGAACTCCTTTAGCTTTTTCTTATTGTGAAGCTCTTTATTTGACCTTCAATTCTGAATGATAGCTTTGCTGGATAGATTATTCTTGGTTGTAGGTTCTTGCTATTCATCACATTAAATATTTCTTGCCACTCCCGTCTGGCCTGCATCGTTTCTGTTGAGAAATCAGCTGACAGTCTTATTGGTGCTCCCTAGTAGGTAACTAATTGTTTTTCTCTTGCTGCTTTTAATATTCTCTCTTTGTCTTTTGCTCTTGGTATTTTAATTATGCTGTGTCTTGGTGTAGTCCTCTTTGGATTCCTTTTATATGGGGTTCTGTGTGCTTCCTGAACTTGGAAGTCTATTTCTTTTACCAGATGCTGGAAGTTTTCAGTCATTTCTTTAAATAGGTTTTCAGTATCTTGCTCTCTCTCTTCTCTGGCACCCCCACAATTCTGATGTTGGTACGCTTGAAGCTATTCCTGAGGCTCCTTACATTATCTTCACATTTTTGGATTCTTTTCTCTTCTTGCTTTTCCAGTTGAGTGTTTTCTGATTCTTTATGTTTCAAATTTTTGACTTGATTCTTGCCTTTCTCTAGTTTGCTGTTAGGACTCTGTATAATATTTTTTATTTCAGTCAGTGTATATTTAATTTCTAGTTGGTCCTTTTTCATCTCTAATTGGACCTTTTTCATCTCTAGTTGGTCCTTTTTCATTCTAGTTGGTCCTTTTTTATCTCCTCTTGGGTCTCGCTAACTTTATCCAACTTTTCTAGGATGTTCTTAAAAAACCTTATAAGCATGGTTTTGAACTCTATATCCAGTCGTGGGTTTTTTTCCTCCATTTCTTTTGTTTGTGATCCCTTCCCTTGTCTTGGCATTTTCACTATGCCAGGAGAACTTCTGTGTTGGATTCAGCCTTATGATACCAGACTTACAAAGCTGCAAAAGCCTCTCTGTTGAGCTTGGGATGGGTGGAGTCTCAGGGCTTAAAGGACTGCCTTGCCTTCCAGTCGGCCCCGCCCTCCATGGCCCCGTATGAGTTTCGGCTAGATCTGGGGTTTAGTGTCGTAGGATAAGGGGTTCAATGCCTTTGAGAGTCTCCGTCTCCCTCCCGCCAGAGAAAGGCAGCCAGGTTCTCTGGCACCCGCTCTCTCTATGCGTGCGTCTCCATACATCAGCTTTTTCCAGCTCCTCTGTGTCTCTGTGAGCCCCTCTCTTTCCTTCTGGTTGTAGAATTTCCACTCCGCCAGCTTTCCTGTGGTTCTGAATGATGTCCGTTCTGTCATGTGTAGTTTTGAAATTGTTGTGTGAGGCAGCAGTGTAGGTGTTTACCTATGCCGCTATCTTGGATTCTCCCGAGGATAGTTTTTTGTTTGCTTGCTTGCTTGTTTGTTTTATGTGTGTTGTTTAATTTTCACTGGAGGATATTTTTCCCATTGATTTTTTTTTTTTAGAGAGCCTGGAAGGAAGGGGGAAAGACAGAGAGAGAGAGATACATTGATTGGTTGCCTCCTGCACCAGCTCAGACTTGGATATGGGACTGAGCCTATAACCAAGATATGTACCCTCGATGGGAGATCCACCTGAGATCCTTCAGTCTGCAGGCTGACACTCTTAACAACTGAGCCCAAATTGGCTAAGGTAGATATGTGTTTGTTTTAAAAAAAAAATACATTTTATTGATTTTTTTTACAGAGAGGAAGGGAGAGGAATAGAGAGAAACATCCATTGGCTGCCTCCTGCACACCCCCTGCAACCAAGGTACATGCCCTTGACCAGAATTGAACTTGGGACCTTTCAGTCAGCTGGCTGATGCTCTGTTCACTGAGGCAAACTGGTTAGGGCTATATGTGGATTTTTTTTTTTATTAATTTTAGGGAGAAGGGAAAGAAAAGGGAGAGAAAAGCATCAATGTGAGAGAAACGTCAATCGGTTGCCTCAGGTAAGAACCCTGCCTGGGGATTGAACCCAAAACCTGGGTATGTGCCTTGACTGTTAATCAAACCCTTGATCATTTGGTATACAGGATAATGCTCCAATCAACTGAGCCACTTGGCCAGGGCTGTGCCAGGCATTGTTTTCAAAAAATATTATTATGTTCTTACTGTAACTTTTTTCTCATATTATAGTTGAGGAAATAAGCCTAAAAGAGGTTAATCTGTCCAAAGCTACAAAAAGATATTAAATAAAATTTTTAGTTTAGCTGTCTCATTCCGCAATAGGGCCCATTGTCATTAATCTTTAATGATAATAGTAGGTAGCATATATTGAGCACTTTCTGTAAAACCACACAATATATTTTGAATTAGATATACTTTGATTTACTTCACCTTTGAGGGTAAATGCTATTGTTACATCTGTGTGACTTGTGGAGATTAAGTAACAAGCTAACATATGAAAAAGCTGGTATTTAACTCAAGGAGGCTTTAATACATGCAGTTTCCTCCACACCACACTAAAAAATCCAGAGTTAGGATAGGCTTTAGGTACGGGTATATTTTGGTTTAGATTCTGACTCTTTTTTCCTTTTCTAGTTTTATTGAGATAAGAATTGACATTAACTTAATAATTATTAAAGATGTACAACAGAATGATTTGATATATGTATATACTACCAAATTACTACCATAAGTTTGTTAACATCAGTCACCTCACTTAGTTACAAGTTTTTTCTTATGATGAGAACTTTTAAGATCTACTCTCTTAGCAACTTTCAAATATACAATTCAATATTATTAACTACTAGGGGCCCAGTGCACGAAATCATGCGAGACCCAGGAACCTGAGTCATGTGGCTTGGCGGGACCCAGAAAGAGTCCCACATCCGCTGCTGCTGCGGGAGGCGGGACCCAGAAAGAGTCCCACATCCGCTGCTGCTGCGGGAGGCAGGACCCAGAAACCCATCCGCTGCACTGGTGGGACTCAGAAACCCACCCATGCCTCCAGTTAAGTCCTCCAGAGTCAAGTTCCTGCCCACCCATGCGTGGCTGCTGCACACGCAGCCTCCTGCTGATTGGTCATTATGTCATGATGGTGTGACGACCACAGGCTTTTATATAATAGATGGTCACCATGCTTTATATGATTTCCCCAGGACTTACTTATTTTACAACTGGAAATGGGTGATGGTACTTTGACCACCTTCACCCATTTCCCCCACCCTTTCCTCACCCCCTACTTCTGGCAACCAATAATCATATTCTCTGTTTTGGGGAATTAGTGTTTTTTTTTGTTTTGTTTTTTTAGGTTCCACATGTAAGTGAGATTATATAATATTTGTCTTTTTCTGTCTTATTTCACTTAGCATAATACTTTCAAGATCCATTCATGTTGTCATAAATGGAAGGCTGCCTTTATTTTCTATGGCTGCATAATATTGTGTGTGTTTGTGCTTGCATATTATATTTTCTTTATCCTTTCACCTGTCAAGAGACACTTAGGTTATTTTCATGTCTTGGCTATTGTAAATAATACTACATTGAATGTGAAGTGCAGCTATCTCTGAAAGTAATAATTTCATTTTCTTCAGTTATATATAGGGTGTCCCAAAAAATGTATATGCACACTTTGAATAATTATAAAGGCAGTGTTTATTAAAATAAATTTATCAACTGTTAAAGTGTGTATACATTTTTTGGGGACATCCTATATATACCCAGAAGAGTAATTCCTGGATTATGTTAATCCTATATATACCCAGAAGAGTAATTGCTAGATTATCTTAATTCTATTTTTAATTTTTAAAGAAACTTCCATATTGTTTTCCATAGTGGCTGTACCAATTTAGATTCCCACTAATAGTGCACAAGGAATCCCTTTTCTCTACACCCTCCTAATACTTGCTATTTCTAGTCTTTTTTATAATAGCTGTTCTTACAAGTGTGAGGTGATATCTCATTGTGGTTTTGATTTACATTTGTCTGATGATTAGTAATGTTGAGCACCTTTTTATGTACCTGTTAGCCATTTGCTTGCTATCTTCTTTGGAAAAATACCTATTCAAGTCCTGTGTCCATTTGGGAGGATTTTTTTTTATATTGAATTGTATGATATTAATACCTTATCAGATACATGATTGGCAGGTATTTTCTGCCATTCAGTAGGTTGCCTTTCATTTTCTTGATGGCTTTCTTTGATATATAGACTCCATTTACTTTATTTTATTTTTATATGTGCTTTATTAGAAGCTCATTCACTTAAGAAACGTTTACAAAGTGCCTATATCAAGCCATTTAGAAAAATTAACAATATATATTTACCATCCAACACAGGCTCTTGAGAGCAGTCCACTAGGCCTAGTTGTGTGGCTGTTTGGCTGGCAGCACCTCTCGGCAGGTGTGCAGAAGCATTTTAATTTGGTGTAGTCCCACCTGTTTGTTTTTGCTTTTGTTGTCTTTGCCTTAAAAACATATAGGGAGCTTCCCCCTGGTGGTCAGTGTGCTCTCCCTATGGGAGCGCTACTCAGCTAGAAGTCCGGCTCATGCCTGGCCAGTGCAGTGGTGGTAGTGGGAGCCTTTTCCACCTCTGTGCCAGCACTATGGAACAGTGAGCCCAGCTTTTGGCTAAGGTGAGGGGTGGGGAGGTGGGGGGAGGATTGGGCCTAAGCCAGCAGGCGGACATCCCCTGAAGGGACATCCCCAGACTGCGAGAGGCGCAGGCCCGGCTGAGGAACCCCCTCCCCTAGTATACCAATTATGTGCATAGGGCCTTTAGTATATATATATTCTATACCAATAAAAGGATAATATGCTAATTAGACTGGGAGACTTTCTGGACAAAGCCATAGTGACGGGGCCAAGGCAGAAGTGATTGGGGCAATCAGGACAGGAGGGGAGGGCATTTGGTGAGCATGCTGGTGGGGGGCAGTTGGGGATGATAAGGATGGCAAGGGGGGCAGTTGGGGGCAAGCAGGCCAGCAGGGGGGGCAGTGGGGAGACCAGGTCGGCAGGAGGGGCAGTTGGGGTCTAATGAGCCGGCAGGGTGTTCAGTTAGGAGTGAGAAGGCCGGCATGGGGGAAGTTGGGAGAGAGCAGGCTGGTAGGGAGGGCAGTTGGGAGCAAGCAGGCTGGCAGCGGGAGAAGTTGAGAGTGAGTGGGCCAGCATAGGGGGCAGTTGGGGGCAAGCAGGCCGGCAGGCAGAGGCATTAGGGGTAATCAGTCAGGCAGGAAAGTGAGTTGTTAGTAGCCAGTGGTCCCAGATGGGGAGAGGGATGTCTGACTGCTAATTTGACCGCATTCGGACATCCTTCAAGGGTCTTAGATTGGAGAGTGTTCAGGTTGGGTTGAGGGATACCCTCCCTCCCTACACATATTTCCTGCATTGGGCAACTAGTATATGTATATGTATATATATGTATATATTTTTAATTTTTATTTCAGAGAGGAAAAGAGAAGAAGAAGTGAGAGACAGAAATATCAGTGATGATAGAGAATCATTTATCAGCTGCCTCCTGTTCGCCCCCCCCCAATGGGGCCTGTGCCCGCAACCAAGGCATGTGCCCTGACCATATATCAAACCACAACCTCCTGGTTTATAGTTTGATGCTTAACCACTGAGCAACTCTGACTGGACGGTTGTTATTTTTTTCTTTTTTGTGTCAGATGCAAATTGTCATTGCCAAGACCTATGTCAGTGAGCTCACCCTCAATGTTTTCTTCTGTGTTTAATGGTTTCAGGTGTTATGCTCAAGTCCTTTTTTTTTAAATATTCAAGTCTTTAATCCACTTGAGTTGATTTTGGTATATGGTACAGTATAGGGTCTATTTTTTCATTCTTGTCTTACATTCTTTTTTTTTTTAGGTCTTTTGTTCTCAGTGCATATTTTCTTTTATTTATTTATTTATGATTGTTTAAAGTATTACAAATAGTAGTACATATGTCTTATTTTTTCCCCTGTTGACCTCCCCCCAGCCTTACCTACTTCCTAGTACATGCCCTCACCTGCCCACTCCCCAGGGTCTTGTATCCATTAGTTATGCTTATATACATGCATACAAGTCCTTCGGTTGATCTCTTACAGCCTCCCACAACCTCTCCTGCCTTCCTGCTGTAGTATGACAGTCTGTTCATTGCTGCTTTGCCTCTGTATCTGCAGGCTAGAAATAAACTTACAAGAACAAAGATGTTTGAGTCCCAATTTCATTGTCCAATAGTTCTGAGTCCCAGTTTCAATATCAAACAGTTCTTATGTGTACATGTCAGTAATGGTATCTGGATGGTGGACAAATAGTAGCAATGCAGGTCCGATCCTCTCTGGTTTGGTCCTAGGCATCCTGTAGCAATGCACAGCTGCTGACTGCTAGCATGGCAAGGCGTCGTCAGCGTCTCCTATCTCTGGACTGTTTCGCCTCTTGTCTTCATGGTTGGAACAGACCTGTCAGTTCCTCTCTGTTGCAGTAATCTACTTGGTCTTGGAGTTGTTTTCTCCTACATTCTTTTTCATGTTGCTGTCCATGTGACTTTCTTTTCTTCTTGTAGACGTCATCTTCTTACTGATTTTCTTCATGGTTAAGAGATGATTGCTGGTAGCAACTAGAAGGGACCTACATTCTTTCTTTTTTAAAAGATAGCTCATGATTATTAGATAAAAGTCTTGAGTTTTGTCAGAATAATGTCATACATTGATTGTCTTTAGTCTTGAATAGCTAGTTTTCATCTCATTACCAACTGATATTAATGGCAAAAGACAATTTTCTAGATTACTCTGATTTAGAGCAATTAATGCTCAACCTTGGGCTTGGAAAACAAAACCAAAAATTAATTCTTTAAAAAAAGTGAACAAAATTGACAAAGCTTTATAGCTAGGCAGACTAAGAAAATACAAGACTCAAATCACTAAAATGAGGAATGAGGAAGTCAGCATCCTCTCAGACTAAGAAGATCTCTCAGATTTACAAGTCAGAGATCTATAATCAAAGTTGATCCTCTGCTTAACTCACAAACATGCCCGAGAGATCCATGGATCGGTACATCTGAAGGTGGGTGTATTTGAATATATAAAAGAGTAAAAGGTAAGAGGGGCAGAAGGAGAATCTGTGCCCAAGAATCTTGCTCCTTACTCCCCAATAATGAGTCAGACACTGGTAGTAGCTACAGCACAGCGATGCTGGCAACCTTAAGGAACAAGGTAGCAGTGCTGAGGATGCACAAACCCAGCTTCCCCACATCCCCAATAGGGTAGTGCTATCCAGAGACTAAGAGGACCTGGAAAAACAGGGACACCCACCATTCTGGTCACACAGGCACCAAATCCACACTGCAAGGAAACACACCATCTTCTCCTCCCATCCCCCCACCCCCGCCACACACACACACTGCAGAGGCACAAGTAGTGCAGAAACTTGTGCTATAGCACCGTCTATTGGAAAACAAAAAAACCTCAACCTGCTGAATTGTTAAAATCAAAATTGTATCTAAATAAGAAAAGAGTTCATTACTTCAAATGCACAAGCAAAGGAACGATCCATGAAATACCATGAAACAACCAAGGTAACATGGTAACAGAAAGAAAATGACAGTCTCAAGAAACCAAAGTCATGTAAGACTGTGATTTAAATGATAAGAGAATTTAAAATTTTAAAAAAATATATATTTTTATTTCAGAGAGAAAGGGAAAGGGAGAGAGATAGAAACATCAATAATGAGAGAGAATCATTGATAGGCTGCCTCCTGCACACCCCCTTTTGGGGACTTAGCTCACAATCTGAGCATGTGCCCTTGACCAGAATCAAACCCAGGACCTTTCAGCCCGCAGGCCGACGCTCTATCCACTGAGCCAAACTAGGTAGGGCAAGAGATCTCAAGATTTTAGTCATGAAGAAACTCAATAAGATACAAGAAAACTCAAAAAGGCAGTTCAATGAGTCCAAGAATAAAAGGAGTACTTTACCAAAAAGATTGAAATGAGGAAAAAGAACCAAATAGAAAGTCTAGAACTAAAGAAATTAAAGAGGATATATTTCTACTGATCTTACAGAAATAAAAAATATTATAAGAAAATATCTACATGACAACAAATTAAATAATTTAGATGACATGGACAAATTTCTAGAAAGACATAAGCTATGGGAACTGGCTTATGAAATAGAAAATCTGAATAAACGTAACAGGTAAAGAGATAAAATTTAAAATAGTAACATTGAAAAGTGCCTACCTACTGTGGAAAGCCCAGGCCTGGATGGTTTCACTGATGAATTCTAACATTTAAAGGAAAATTAAAAACCAATTTTTAAAAACAAGGTCTTCAAAAAAAGGAAAGGAAAGGAGGGAACATTTTCCAAACCATTATATGAGGCCAATATTACTCTGATACCAAAACCAGGCAAAGATTTTAGAAGAAAGGAAAAGTGCAATGTCTCTTACGGGTATAGATGCAAAAATCCTCAGCAAAACACTAGCAAACAGAATTCAGCAACATATATAAAGGTTTATTCACCATGACCAAGTGAGATTTATGTCTGGAACCTAAATTGGCTCAAAATGTGAAAATCAATTAATATAATGCACTATATCAGTAGTTGGCAAACCACAGCTCGCGATCCACATGTGACTCGCAAGCCGCAGTTTGCCACTGTCATATACTACTCTTTACCTTTTTGCACACAATATGCTACAATTGCCTAATCCTCATAGCTTCCAACTACACGGTAACATTTAGTCTAGTCCAGTGGTTGGCAAACTCATTAGTCAACAGTGCGGCAAACCGAGGTTCGTTTGCCGACCACTGCACTACTGTGTCAATCAAACAAATGACTTTAAAAACCTCATGATTATGTCAATAGGAACACACGACCTATTTTACATAATCCGATACCCCTTCATGATAAATATACTAAACAAACTAGGAATAGCAAGAACTTCCTCATCCTGAAAATAGGCATCTATTTAAAAAAAAAGACCCACAGCTAATATGGTAAAAGACTGGGTCTTTCCACCAAAGATGAGGAACATAACAAAGATTTCTGCTCTTATCTTTTCTATTGAAGTAAAAAAAAAAGAAATAAAATGCACTCAGATTGGAAAGAAGTAAAATTATCTCTAGTTGCAGATGACATGATCTTCCATATGGAAAATCCTAGGGAATCCACTAAGAAATTATTAGAACTTATAAACAAGTTCAGCAAGATTGCAAGGTATAAGATAAATATACAAAAATCATTTATATTATTTAGACACTGGTAAAGAACAATCCAAAAATGAAATTAACAGAACAATTTCATTTATAATAGCATCAAAAATAATAAAATATATAGGAATAAATTTAACAAAAGAAATGCAAAACTTATTTTCTAAAAATTATAAAACAGTTGAAAAAATAAAGAATATCTAAATACATGAAAAGATATGTTTGTATATTGACAGATAATATTGTTGAGATTTTAAGACTCCTGAATTGATCTACAGATTGAACACAATTCTGCCAAAATCCCAGCTGGCTTCTAATGGATAAGCTAATTATAAAATCAATATGAAATTGCAAAGGACCCCAAATCAAAAGTTGTTCAAAAGAACAACCAAGTTGGAGTCTTAAGACTTTCTGATTTCAAAATTTATAAAGTGATAGTAATCAAGACATGGTTGTACTGGCATAAGGATAGAATTATAGATCAATGGAATAGAATTGAAAATCCAGAAATTAACTTGTTACATATGGTCAATTGATTTTGACAAGGGAGCCAAGACAATTAAATGGGGAAAGAAGTGGTGCTAGGACAGCTGAATTGGCTGGAGGTTAAGTTAATGATCAATCATGCCCATTGATGAAGTCTCCATTAAAATTTCAGAAGAAATGGGATTGAAGTGCTTCTCAGTTGGTGAACACGTGGAGGAGCGGGGAGAGTAGTGCACTTGGAGAGCATGTAAGCTTTGCGTGCCCCTTCCCAAATACCTTACTCTATGTTATCTCTAAATTTGGCTGTTCGTGCATAGCCTTTATTATATTTTTTGTAATAAACTGGTAAACATAAGTGTCTCCCTGAATTCTGTTAGTCATTCTAGCAAATTTTGGAACCCAAAGAGGGGCTAATGGGAAACCCCGTTTACAGCTGGTTCGTCAGAAGTATGGGTTATAGCTGGCGACTTGTGATTGGCATCTGAAGTAGGGGTAGTCTTGTGGAACTGAGCCCTTAACTTGTGGATATTGATGATTACTCCAGGTAGAGTGTCAGAATTGAATTGAATCATAGGACACCCAGCTGGTGTATAGGAAAACAGCTTAATGTCTGGAAAGCCCACACATCTGGTGTCAGAAGTGTTTTGAGAATGGTAGTAGTGTGAGAGTAAAGGAGAAACACAGAGGAGTGTCTTTCCAACACTGATATGCACATGCAAAAGAATGAAGTTACATCCTTTCCTTATAGTGTATAGTGTATTTTTTTTAAAGAAGTTAGCCTCTTCTCTGTTCATATTTTCCAAATCAACATCAGTTTTTTCTTTTTTTTAAATATATTTTTATTGATTTTTTACAGAGAGGAAGAGTGAGGGATAGAGAGTTAGAAACATCAGTGAGAGAGAGACTTCAATCACCTGCCTCGTACATGCCCCCTATTGAGGATGTGCCCGCAACCAAGGTATATGCCCTTGACCAGAATCGAACCTGGGACCTTTCAGTCCGCAGGCTGATGCTCTATCCACTGAGCCAAACCAGTTTCAGCCTGTAGAGTGTATTTGTATAAAATACATAGGTGTCCTTGTGACCTTAGGCACCAAAACTAAAAGCAACAAGATAAATAAATTGGATTTCATCAGATTTTAAACTCTTGTTCTTCAAAAACCATCATCAAGAAAGTAAATAATAAGCTGCAAAACTGGTATTCTCTGGAATATTTAAGATTTGTTCCCCAGCATATGTCATCAGTTTGGCTTAAATAAACTCTTATAAAAATTCTCTAAAAAAAACTAATGAATAGACAATCCATGGAAAAGGAGAAAATATTTACAAATTATACATCTGATATGGGACTTTATCTAGAATATATAAAGAACTCTATAACTCATTAATAAAGACACAAATACCCCAGATGAAAAATCAGCAAAGGATTTGAATAGGCTTTTCTCCAAAGAAGATTTACAAATGGTCAATAAACACATGAAAAGATGCTCAACATCATTAATCATTACAGAACTATAAATCAATACTGTAATGAGATACATTTTACTCCCTCTAAATGGCTACAATAAAAAAAAAGATATAGATAACAACAAAGTAGCTGCAGATGGTGAGAAATTACAACCCTTATATGTTGCTGGTAGGAATAGAAAGTTGTTCAGCTCCTTTGGAAAACAATCCAGCAGTTCCTGTGGTTGCTTAAAAGATTAAACATGGAGTTCTCCTATGACCCAGCAATTCTACTTCCAGTATTATAGCTGAGAAATGAAAACATATACTAGTATCCACACAAATTTTTGTGTATAAATACTCTTAGCAGAATTTTTCATAATAATAAAAAGTTTAAGCAATGCAAATGGACAGTCAACTCTTGAATGGCTAAGCAAAATGTAGTTTATCTATACTATGGAATATTATCAACAATGAAAAGAGATGAAGAACATGCTACAATATGGTTGAGCTTTGAATACATTATGCTAACTGAAAGAAAAAGACCACTTGTATGAGTTCATTTATATGAAATTTTCAGAATAGGTAAATCGATATAGAAAGTACATTAGTGATCTCATAGGACTAGCTAGGAGTGTGAGGGTGGGGGACAGGAAAAGCCTACTAAACGGTATGTATTTTTTTGGTGGAGTGAGGTAAAGCTGATGAAAATGTTCTAATATTGGATTGTGTTTGTGGTTGCACAAACTTGTGAATCTTACCTAATAATAGACAAACATGTAAATTGACCATACCATGCCTACAGCCAATGAGAGTGAGTATGCAGATTAGAAGGCCAAAGATGGTGGCTGCCCAGCTGCTCCAGGGGCTGAGTGCCCAGGTTGGGCAGGATGCCTGCTATGAGAGGGGTAGGGGTGGCGTGTGAAGGGATCTACATGAGCAGAGTGCCGCAGTGAAGACAAGACTGCAGATTCCAGAGTCTGCAGCAACAACGAAGAAGGCAGACTCTGACCAGAGTGAAGGCCTAGGTCACGGATGCTGGAGGAAAACTGGTGCTGGAAGCCACGGGAAGGAAGAACTATTGCACGAATCTCTTCCTGCAACAGGCCTCTAGTATACTAACAAATCATTGAATTTTACACTTTATTTGTTTCCTAGTTATTGACTACGTTGGGCTGACTGATTAATAAAATTATATAGGTTTCAGGTATATAATTCTATAATGCATCATTTGTAGAATTTTTCACTTCATTTATTTATTTTTTTGTTTGTTAATCTTCACCCCAGGATATTTTTCCATTGATTTTTAGGGAGAGTAGAAGGGAGTGGGAAAGACAGAGAGAAACATTGATGTGAGAGACACATCGATTGGTTGCCTCCTGCCTAGCTCCAATCAGGGCCCAGGCTGGGGAGGAGTTTGCAACTAAGGTAAGTGACCTTGGCCAGAATTGAACCTAAACCTCTGGTCTGCAATCCAATGCTCTATCCACAGAGCCAAGCCCACTAGCAGTGGTTCTCAACCTTTCTAATGCCATGACTCTTTAATACAGTTTCTCATTTGTGGTGTCCCTCAACCATAAAATTATTTTCATTGCTACTTCATAACTGTAATTTCGCTACTGTTAATGAATCGTAATGTAATATCTGTGTTTTCCGATGGTCTTAGATCGCGACCTACAGGTTGAGAACTGCTAGCAGGGTTTGCCGTTCTGCTGACTAATGAATTTGCCGACCATTGATTTAGATTATTTAGGTGAGTGGTCGGCAAACTCATTAGTCAACAGAGTGGCAAACCGTGGCTCGCCAGCCGCATGTGGTTCAGAAGCTGTGGTTTGCTGACCACTGATTTAGGTGTCTTCTATACTGGGAGTTACTAAAAGTTTATAAAATGTTTTACCTGGAGACTTTCAATAGTTTTTGTAATATTTTTTAACATTTCCTCTAATCTCATTTGCATGAAGTTGAATAATTTTTTGTGTATGGAGAGTCATGATCAGACCTAGTAGTGCATAGTATTAGGATTGTTTCCTTTAGTTGTTTGCTAACCAACCTGCTATGACTCAATAGACTGCCTAATTTATCTACCATAAAGCTTGTTATAATTCTGGTATCTGAGTTCTACTCAGGACTCTTATGTGAATGGTAGCCTGGTTCTCTGTCTTTCCTTTTCTCCACAGCAGTTGTTTTGAATTGTTAATATTCTCTTCAAGCATAATCTACCCTATTCCCCTCATTTTTAGAGATCAATTTGCTTAATTCTTCATGGGAAATATGAGGTGTAAAACCCCTTGGACTCCACATTTTCTTCTCAGTTTCATTCATGGGTTCCTTTTTCCCCCTTGGCATGTTGGTGTTCTGTTATTGATCCAGTATTCTACTTTTCTTCTGTGGGCAATCAACTCTTATCTCCATTGACAAATACACAGATCTGTTACCTTCTATAATTGATCTCTTTGTTAAACCCTCCACACATTTCTAACACAACTTTCATGTCCTGTAGATAAACCAGTGCAAAATTCCCAAAATAGAAATCATTATCCTCTCTCACACACCATAGCTTTTGTCTTGGTGTATGTATATACATGCAGTTTACCTTGTCAGGTTAGCTTCAAGTAGAAGTCTTTCTTCACTTTCCTCTCTCTCCTCTGTTATCTATCTATTCTGCCTTTTATTTTTTAGTTTTTTTAAATCTTTATTCAGATTATTACAATTGTTCCTCCCCCCCCCACCCTGTAGCTCCCCTCCACCTGGTTCACCCCCTATGCCCCATGCCCTTCCCCCCACTCTCCTGATCCCATAGGTGTATGATTTTTGTCCAGTCTCTTCCCACACTTCCCACACCCCTTTCCCTCCAAGAATTGTCAGTCCATTCCCTTTCTGTGCCCCTGATTCTATTATATTCACCAGATTTTTTATTCCCTTGATTTTTAGATTCACTTGTTGATAGATATGTGTTTGTTATTCATAATTTTTATCTTTACCTTTTTCTTCTTCTTCCTCTTCTTAAAGAATACCCCTTACCATTTCATATAATACTGGTTTGGTGTTGATAAACTCCTTTAGACTTTTCTTATCTGTGTAGCTCTTTATCTGACTTTCAATTCTCAATGATAGCTTTGCTGGGTAGAGTAATCTTGGTTGTAGGTTCTTGCTGTTCATCACTTTGAATATTTCTTGCCACTCCTGTCTGGGCTGCATAGTTTCTGTTGAGAAATCAGCTGACTATCTTATGGGTGCTCCCTTGTAGGTAACTAACTTTTTCTCTTGCTGCTTTTAATATTCTCTCTTTGTTTTTTGCTCTTGGCATTTTAATTATGATGTGTCTTGATGTGGTCCTCTTTGGATTCCTTTTGTTTGGGGTTCTGTGCACTTCCTGGACTTGTAAGTCTATTTCTTTTACCAGGTGGGGGAAGTTTTCTGTCATTATTTCTTCAAATAGGTTTTCAGTATCTTACTTTCTCTCTTCTTCTGGCACCCCCATAGTTCTGATGTTGATACACTTGAAGCTGTCCCAGAGGCTCCTTACACTATCTTCATATTTTTGAATTCTTTTTTCTTTTTTGCTTTTCCGGTTGGGATTTTTTTGCTTCTTTGTATTTCAAATCTTTGGCTTGATTCTTGTGTTCCTCTACTCTGCTGTTGGATCTCTGTATCTTACTTTTTATTTCAATTAGTGTATGCTTAATTTCCAGTTGATCCTTTTTCATATCCTCAAGGGTCTCACAAAATTTATCAGCCTTTTTAGAAAATTCTTGAAAAACCTTATAACCATGGTTTTGAACTCTCTATCCAGTTGTTTGCTTTCCTCCATTTCTTTCATTTGTGATCTGTTTCTTTGTCTCCGCATTTTGGCTGCTTCCCTGAGTTGATAGAATGGCTTTGTGTGCTAGGTGTCCTATAGAGCCCAGTGGCTCAGCCTCCCCAGTTACCTGAAGTAGGCACTCTTGGTGCACCCCTTTGTGGGCGGTGTGCACAGTCCTGTTGTAGTTAAGCATTGGTGGTGGTTGGTATCACTGGGAAGAATTAAACTCCAGGCCAATAGGCTGTGAGGAGCAGCTGTGTCTACGATGGGAGGACTTCTGTGCTGGAGACACCTTATGGGGCAAGACTTCCTTCAGTGGGGCTTTGGTGCTCACTGAGTCTGCCCCCTGAGTGTGTCCCTTATGGATCTGAGGAGTTGTAATCTGGATGGTCCTACTCTGACCCTTAGGTACACTTGCTCTTGGATCTCCAAAGAGGTGCTAATTTAGCCTCTGCTTGAGGCCACCTAGCAGGTGCTACAGAGAGATCTGCAGATTCCTCTTCTTTGTTTGGGTTTTGGAGGTGCCCAGATGAGGCCCAGCTCTGAATCACTGTAAGCTGCTACAGGGTCTTGGACCTTCTTTTGGATGTTCTGGGTCTCTCTGATTCAGCTGCAGTTTGTTAGGTAAGTTTAGATTTCAAAGGACCAGGCCATTCATATGCAAAAGCCTCTAAGTACTGCTTAGATGGGGCAGAGTCTCAGGGTGAAACAAACAGCAATGGCTTCCTACCCGTCCTGCTCTAAGAGGCCCTTTGGTCTCAGTGTCCCATGGTAATCTCTTTAAGCACCTCTGAGAGAAAGCCACCCTTGAGTTTTGCCTGCTGCCAGACAGTCCAGGTTCTCTCCGTATGAGTCTGGGTCTCCAGAGTCTCACCTGGAACTGGAGTTCAGAGCAGTTGGGAACTTTTGTCTTTCTCCTGCTTTAGACAGCCGCGTACTCAGTTGCCAGCCCTTTCCATGCGCACGCCTACGTATGTCTGAGTAGCTCCTCTGAATCTCGGTGTGCTTTTCTCTTTCAGCAGCTCCTCTGAATCTCAGTGTGCTTTTCTCTTTCCTTCTAGTTGTAGAATTTCCATTCAGCCAGCCTTCCTGTGGTTCTGGATGATGTTCGTTTTGTCTTTTAGTTGTAGTTTTAAAATGGTTGTGCGGGGCAGCAGGTTCAACCATTTTAAAACTTCAATGCTGCCATTGTGGTTCCTCCTATTCTGCCTATTAAAGCTTAATTTGAAATCTTTCCTCTTCCTTAAATTTTCACTTTCAGTATTTGAACCTTCGTCATATTTTACATGGAGTATTGTATTAACCTCCTAATTGATCTCCCTGCTTTTCAACTCCTCCACAAATCAGCATCTAATGGTGAATAGTATTACCTTTCTAAAATACAGGCAAATCATGTACACATGCTTGAAAATCTTTGAACTACCTATTTCCCCACCCATTATCTAATAATGAGTCAAATCTGAGCTCCTTTATGTGGCATTCAAGACTTTAGTTACTTTTTGTTTCTCAACATGCTTCCACTTTAGCCCACCTTTTAACCCTTGCCTATTAAATCATCTTTCATATATATTTGAATCCTTCAGACTTTGTGGGTATTCTCTTAAATGCTCTTCTTATCTTATACATTTAAAATCTAGTGATTTAACTCTCATGAAAGTTTCATCAATAAAATGTTCAAGTCTATGTATTCATAGTAATTTGTTCATCATACTATATTGTAATATTGTGCTTATATATCTGGCCCATGAACTCCTTGAGGACATGGATCTTAATTTATCTTGTATTTCTATTGCCTACTTTAATACCTGACACACAGTAGATCTTCTTGTCTGTATTTTGTCACAGTCTTTGTTTCCCTTTTAGTTTTAATATTTATTGACAGGATGTTACTTCAAAACTCACTTCAATTGATTATGTCATAATGATTCAGAAGAGAGACTCTAGAATCAAACTGCTCATCATTTTCCAGCTCTGGGGTCTTAGACGAAGTACTTAACCTCACTAAGCTCCTAATTTTATACCTGAAAAATAGGGATAATAAGAATACATTATTAAGTTGCGAGAATCAAATGCATGTAAAGCATTTAATACAATGCCTGGCACAGTATGCTTGCCTACTGTGCATGTTTTCTTAGCAATTATTATTTCTATTAATTTTTCATTCACAAATAAGGATTTAGCATTTCACTATTTGCCAGATAAGGTGGTAGGTACCAGAACAAATAGCTATGGTCCCTACTCATGGAGTAATACCTTAGTTTGTACTAATTATTACAAAAGTTATTTTAACAATGGTTTCATGGCTGGGTTGCTCAGTTGGTTAGAGTGTCATCCTGATATGCCAAGGTTTGGGGTTCAATTCTTGGTCAAGGCACATATAAAAATCAACCAATGAATGCATAAATAATTGGCAGGCACAACAAATCGATCTCTCTCTTCCAGATCAATTAAAAAAATACACAAACCACACAATTGCTCGAAGTAGTGGTGAAGTGGCTATTCCAATTAAATTGTAGTTTTGTCTGGCTGATTTGGCTCAGTGGATAGAACATCAGCCTGTGAACTGAAGGTCTCCGGTCCGATTTCAGTCAAGAGCACATACTTTGGCCCTAGCCGGTTTGGCTCAGTGGATAGAGCATCAGCCTATGGATTGAAGGGTCCCAAGTTCGATTCTGGTCAAGGGCACATGTCCAGATTGCAGGCTTGACCCCAGAAGGGGGCATGAAGGAGGCAGCCAATCAGTGATTCTCTCTCATCATTGATGTTTCTATCCCTCTCCCTCTCTATCTGAAATCAATAAATATATATATTTATTTATTTAAAAGCTCATACCTTGGTTGCAGGCTCAATTCCCGAGCAGAAGGCAACCAAAGTGTTTTTCTCTGTCTCCCTCCCACTCTCTCTAAAAATCAATGGAAAAAATATCCTTGGGTAAGGATTAACATAAATTGTTGTTTCTTCATGCTTCCAAAAATTTGTACATATTTGTTGAACTAACTCTACATTAATTGCACATATAGGAAATAGACTAGTAGTATATTATGCAATAAAGTGTGAGATAAGAACTCATCAAACTCTTACCCAAAGCACTAAAGATGTATCAGTGAATCCTAGAAAATTTACTGTTGACTTTGTGTTTCGGTTGCTCAATAGAGATATATAGTTTATATGTTGTGTCTTTTTCTTTCTTCTTTTTTAAAATAATGTGGTTTTAGTGTCAAGAAATAAATAGTATTTTGGTATAACTTTATTATAGAGATATTTTAAAAAGAGCCTTCCAAGAGGAGTTAAATCTGATATAGCCTTTTGTTTTTAGATGGTTGAAATGTTCTTGTAATAGAGACATTGCACTTATTTTATTTTTATATATCTTTATTGATTTCAGAAAGGAAGGGAGAGGGAGAAACATCAATGATGAGAGAGAGTCATTGATTGGCTGTCCCCTGGACGCCCCCTGCTAGGATCAAGCCTGAAACCTCCATTGACTATGACCTTTTGGTTTATAGGTTGATGCTCAGCCATTGAGCCACATTGGCCAGGCTAGAGACATTGCATTTAAATGTTACATGATAGGAAGATAGTGAAGAATCTGTACTAATAAAATTGTAATATGCTAATTAGACCAGACAGTCGAACAACCTTCTGGACATCTTTCCTGACGAAGCCGCGGTGGCAGGGGCCGAGGCAGAGGCATTTGGGTCACTCAGACAGGCAGGCAAGCAGTTAGGGGCAATCAGACAGGCAGGTAGGCAGGTGAGCTATTTAGGAGCCAGTGGTTCCAGATTGCGAGAAGGATGTCTAACGGCAGTTGGACATCCCCTGAGGAGTCCCGGATTGTGAGAGGGTGCAGGCCAGGCTGAGGACCACTCCTTTAATATTAATTATTTAGTAGATAATAAGAGGAAAATACTTTTTAAATTATTTTTTAAATTGTTTCTATAAAGCTGAAGAAAAGAGTAAGTAGCTAATTGACCATCATTTTGTCCTTTCATTCTTCTACAATTTATAATTTTACAAGTATGTAAAATACATGTAAAGTGTTGAACATATATTGTACCCATTGTGAATTATTTTTCCCATTGTACCTATTCTTTATTTTCAACAAAGCATAAAGAACAAGAGAAAAATGTGATAACCCACATGCCAAAGAGAAGTGTGGAATTACTAACTAAAAATGTCTGGATTGTATTTATATTTTAAGTCAGTCAGTGGATAAACTTTTTTGACTGTTAATATATAGTTCTCATTAGTCTACCAAATCTTGCCCTTCTAGCTCTTGGTCTGTGACTTCCTCAAGCTTCTTCAAAGATTGTCTCATATTCCATTTATTCTTGAACCCATTGCAGACTAGCTCCTGCCCCTTCTACTCATTAGTGACTGCCTAATTTTTTTTGTTAATTAGCACTTCTGAGCCCTTCTATAGCTCTTGTCATCAGCCACTTCCACCTTAAAATGCTCTTCTCTTTTTGTTTCTGTGATAACCCTTTCTCATCATTTCATCTACCTGTCAGGCTATTACTTTGTTTCTTTCATAGACCATTTTATTTTTTGATTATACAAGCAGTCCTCGAGTTATGTCGAACTTAACATACGTTGTTTTGTGGTTATGTCACCATCTCCCATTTATTTATAAAAAATAAGTTTCATCATTTTGACGTATGTGCATATGTGCATTATGTTTTTTATTATTTATTTACCACAAGTAAAGGCCAGGAATTGTTACGTTTCTTTTAAATGTTTTTTACTGTTTTACTTCATTACTGCTTTGTATGTGCTCCATGTGAGTGACATAGGTGCTTATGTAGGTGGGTTCCGACTTAATGGCAAAAATCACATTACATTGCGCCAGGGGATCAAATCTCCGACATAACCTGAGGACCTACTGTACTTTAAAGTTGCATATTCTATAAGTAGAGGCCTGGTACATAAAATTCGTGCATGGGTAGGGTCCCAAGGCCTGGCTAGTGATTAGGGCCGATTGGGGCCTTCCTTCCCTCTGTTGTTGGCTGCCAGCTGCCAGCTGCTGGCTGGGGCTTTCCTTCCCCAGCTACCAGCTGCCAGCTGGAGCCGTCCTTTCTTCTGTGCCGCCCCCAGTGGTCAGCACATGTCATACCCAGTGATTGAACTCTTGAGGGGAAAATTTGCATATTAGCTTTTTATTATATAGGATTCTGCTCTTAGGTTTCTTTTTTTCTCATTCTTTATCCTTTCAACTAGACAATCTTCTATCTGTGTTTGTAATTCTGAGTACCTTTCCTTAGTTGATGGTTCCCCAATGTACTTCTGGAGCTCAGCTTTTGCTCTCAGTACCAGGCTTGAAATTACAGTGTCTACTGAATTCAACTGGTTACATTCTAACATCTTTTAACTTCTATACTTTTTATATCCTCTTATTTTGGTACAACATTTTATTTAGTTGTACCAATTTCTAGTAAAAAAATCTACATCTTTAGTATCTCTCAAATTTCTCTTATTTTTTCTTCTACTCTGTTACTTAACATTTAAACCCTTATTCTCTCTGTTGGGAAATTGTAACTATCTCCAGAGTGACCTTTCTGCCTCCTGAAGTAGACTCTTTCTATAGTCTTTCTTATTGCCAACATAGCAATGTTCTAAAATGCAGTCTTTGAAGTGTGTTTTTCCTTATCTTAAAATCTTTTAGATGCTTTCCCAGCAGTAGGTTTCAGATATTCATCCATAGTCCATCTGCTTTTGGATCATTTAGAAAACTTTTGAAAAACTCATATCCTGTATCTCCCCCTACAGATTCTGAGTCAGTACAGAGTTCAGGAATCTTTAAAACATTTCCCAAATTATTTTAATAAGCAGGCAGGGTTGGAAAATATTATCTTATTTATGTGGTTCAAATTATTTATCTTGGAGTCCAAGACTACTCGGGTCTGACACCTGCCTGCTGCTTTGGTGCCATCTCTTTTTGTTTTTCCTACTGTTTTCACTGTGCTCCAGCCAGATGCTCTTTTCTGGCTCTGGAACATACCATTCTTGATCCTCTTTTAAAACCTTTGTTTGCTTTTGTTGAATCAGAGCCAGGACCCTAGATTTCTACCTGTTCTACCTCTGCTTCCCTCTGTACCTTAGGCAAGTATCTCCTTGGATTTTACGTAAGGAATTCAGGTTGAAGACCACTGAGCTAATTTAAATCAGTGAGGTCAGAAAAGGGACTTACTGACAACTTATAATGGTGAATGAATACCACATCCAAAATTCAGAATTTATATTCCTAATAGTTATTATTTATTTCTCTTCTGTACTTTCATATATATAATGTCTGGTCTGTTTGATCTGAAATGACCTCTTAATTCTTTCCTTCTTAAATAAATTATCATCCATTTGTCCCTTCATTCATTGTTTACTTATTCATTCAATAAATATTTATTTGAATACGTAAGGAACACTGTAGGATTTGGGGGAAGGTGTATAGAAAATTTGAACAATACAAATTCTCTATCCTTTAAGGTTCTTAACATAGGTCCTTTATATTCAATCATAAAATTTTATACAAAAAACAAATTATTAATTTTTAGAAGATAAATGATAATATAACCTTTTCCATTTTTTGTTTGTTTGTTTTTTTCCCTCCAGGGAAAGACCATGTTTGTAGATTTATTGGCTGTGGGAGGAATGATCGCTTCAATTATGTGGTCATGCAGTTGCAGGTAGGTTGCCTTGAAAATTTATCTTAAAATCTTTCATTTTTGATCAAAGTACCTAATTATTGTGGAAAATAATAATAATAACAATATTCTTGGTATCATATCAGAATATGAAAAATATTTCAAAATATCAGATGAAAATTTGTTTAAACACACTTGATACAGATATTTCTAAAGATGGAAGGGTTGTCTCAATTATTTTAGTTGATTCATATCTTCACTGATTGTTATCATTACAGTTTTCAGTCCTTACATGGGTTGCTGGATATAATGTGAGTTTTGCCCAGTCCTTATCTCCTCCCTTTCTACCCTTTGTTACCTTAAGGACCTAGTTTTCCATTTATGTATTCAAGTACCAACTTGACCTGCTTACAAATTTAAGCACTAGTTGAGATAGAGAAATGCTAGTCCTCTTTCTCTTTTCATCCTTTAACATTGCTCTCTCTGTTCCCTATCCTTCAAATGAGAAGTGGAGTTGGATTGGGGCAGCAGAGAGAAATTCAGAAGGGGAATATTGGAGTAATGACTGCAGCAGGGAGAAGAGGGACCCATCCCCTTCTTGCTGACACTACATCTGTCCTGAAACACACACACCTCTGAACTGTAGTCACCCTCAAAGGGTAAAAGCTTGGTTCACCTTGCTGCCTAAGTTAGAGATCACAAGGTTTTCTTTCATCTGTAGCAAAATCTGTTTTGGGCATTTGGTTCTTTTCTTTCAACTTAATAACTACATAGCAGTGATTTTAGAGACATGGGCCTTAAGTGTTTCCTCTTCTCTCAGAAGGGTTTTCTTGTTTCCAACAGCTGTTGTTCAGCATTTGAGTTAGATGTAAAGCTATTCATCTATCTGCAGACTTAAAGTTTTTAAGTTAAATGTTTCACTATCTCTTGAGCCAGCACAGGTTTATAAGTCCTTTGGTTAATCTCTTCCCACCCACCCGCCAGCCCCACCTTCCCTCTCAGATTCAACAGTCTCTTCCTTGCTTTTGTATCTCTGCATCTATTTTGTTCATCAATTTATTTTGTTCATTAGAGTCCACATATGAATGAAATCATGTGTTACTTGTCTTTCTCTTATTGACTTATTTCACTTAGCATCATACTCTCCATGTCCCTTTATGCTGTTGCAAAGGGTAAGAGCTCCTTCTTTGTTACTGCTGCATAGTATTGCATGGTGTAAATGTACCACAGCTTATTTATCCACTCATTAACTGATGGACACTTGAGCTGTTTCCAGATCTTAGTTATTGTAATAACACTGCTATGAACATATGGATGCATACATTTTTTCTGATTGGTGTTTCAGGTTTCTTAGGATATATTCCTAGAAGCAGGGTTCACTGGGTCAAAAATTCTTTAAAGAGCACTCTATCAGCTATTAAGTTATATTGAGGAAGCACAAGGACTAATACTTGATTCTTTTACTTACCAGTATTCAGAATAGTTGGTTGGTTCCCTAATATTTTTCAAAAGGGACTAACTAGCCCTTTCTTTTTAAAAAATATAATTATGTCCCAGCCAGTGTGGCTCAGGAATCAAGAGGTCAGAGTTTGATTTCCAGTCAGGGCACATGCCCGGTTGTAGGCTTAAACCCCAGAAGGGGGCGTGTAGGAGGCAGCTGATTGATTTTTTTCTCACCCATGTTTCTATCTCTCTATCCCTCTCACTTCCTCTTTCTCTCAAAATGAATAAAAACATATTTTTAAATTCTTAATATATATATAATTATGAACTCATAGATTTAACATGATCTGTGTATTTCAGTCATTGTTATTCTTTCAGTGTTCAAATTGACCCATCTTTGGCTAGCAAAGTGGTCGGCAAACTCATTAGTCAACACAGCCAAATATCAACAGTACAACGATTGAAATTTCTTTTGAGAGCCAAAATTTTTAAACTTAGCTTCTAACACCACTTCTTCAAATAGACTTGCCAGGCCGTGGTATTTTGTGGAAGAGCCACACTCAAGGGGCCAAACAGCCACATGTGGCTCGCGAGCCGCAGTTTGCCAACCACTGGGCTAACAGAATTTCCTTCAAGTTATATCCTGATTAATTTTGACAGTACTAGACTGCAACATTCTTTGATAGCATCCTTACTTTCTGGTATAAAATTGTGTACCTGGCTCTTTCTGTATAATTTATTCTTTAAGTGGTTGGGTTCAGGATACATATATATGTATATTTTTAAGAGAAAATATATCATGGTTTATGTTCATATTTCCAGTTCAAGTTTTTGGTAATAGAATTGCTACTTCCCTCTTTGATTTTATATTGTGAGGTTCAGGGACATTAGAGTGCATCTTTTTACTCTTATGCAACTTTTTAAAATACGTAGATGAAATTATATGATTGGGATTTACATGAAAATAATGCATTGTATGTGTGTGGGGGAGAAGAGAATATGTGCTGCTGGGGAGTAGTAGATAACAGATGAGAGTTAGTTATATTATTTTCTCTCCCTTTAAGTATATTTCAAATTCTTAATAATTAATTATATTTGTATTTTTATTAGGACCATGTTAAATTTATAGAATTAGTTAGGAATAAATGAATTTACTTTTTTATTCAATAATATTTATTCCATAGGGAGAGAGAGAAACATTAAGAAGTAATAATAATATTTACTTCATATTACTGTGTATAAAGGTTTTTATATGGCTGCATATTAGTCAGTGAGATGACTGTACCATGATTTATTTAATCTTTCATTTATTGATGGATATATAGGTTGTTTTCAGTTTGTCTTCATAACAAATAATAACCACAGGTAGTATATACTCTGAAGTACAGGGTGAGGTAAAATAGATTTATATTTGTTCATATGGAAAAAGATACAATAATTAATAAATAATAATATAAGAAAAACTCTTTCACATACTCCTAACTGTAAACCTTCTTTTTCCCCACCCTTCATAATTTACTGGCACAAACCTGCATGTATTTACCATGTTAATAACTTTCCTCATATGCCACAATTGTACTTACATTTTTAGATTCTGTTATTTTTTACCTTAGTTGTACATTTAGGAGGCCAATACCTTATCCATTAGGCTATTGCTTAGTTGTACATTTAAAAGGATTTAAGCCCAACCTATATGGCTCAGTGGCTGAATGTCTGAGGTCATAGTTTGATTTCGGTCAGAACACATGCTTCAGCTGTGGGCTCAATTCCCAGTTGGGGACATGTAGGAGGCAGCTGATCAATGATTGTTATCATTGATGTTTCTGTCACTTTCTCCCTCTCCCTTCCTCTCTGAAATCAATAAAAACATCTTAAAAAAAAGTATCTTTAAAAAAATTAAAAATAAAAGGACTAAAAATCATTACTGATATAATAAGTTTAATTGTTTTCCTTTTTTAAAAGATGTGTTTTTATTATTATTTTTTTCTTTTTTGAGAGAGAGAGAGAGAGAGAGAGAGAGAGAGGAAGGGTTAGGGATAGAGAGATGGGAATCGAACTATGACCTCCTGGTTCATAGGTTGACACTCAACTACTGAACCATGCCCGCCAGGCTAATTGATTTACTTTCAAAAGGTATTATGGTGGTGGAAATTATTTATAAATGAAGTTCAGTTTTAGGTATATTTTTGGCAATGTAACTACTGATTTTTGAAGAAAATTTGGAATGCTAATAAAGGTTATTAGATACTCTCATGGGATTATAAATTGTTCTAGATTATCACTTATTTTACATTTGCTGAGGATATAGAAAACAAATTCTCCTAACATTAAAAAAAAAAAAGATAACTACCAATTTGTGCTGTGAGAAAAGTGCAGTTTTTAAGGAGATATATAGGATGAAATTCTGGTAAATTTTTAATTCTTTTTAGTTTACTTGAGTACTATTTAATATTTTATTTCAAATAGGTATTTAAATAACTTATGATTTTATTACTTTTTCAAAAGTGAACCGTCTTTAGTTGAGATGATGGTATTAGTGGTATTAATCCTAAACATATACCACAAAATTTGGAGAATAGGGAGATTGGGATATTTAAATTTCCTTGGAGGTAGAACTACAACATTGTAACCCATTCATCTCATCAGATTTGGTTGTTACCTAGGCTACAAGGAACCTTCTGGTGAAATAGTACTGTGAAGTGGAAAAAGAACACTTTGGAATCTGGCAGACTTAACAGTTTAACATTATTTAAACTCTCTGAGCCTCACTTTTCTCATCTATGAAGCAAATATGACAACTTAAATTCAGAGTGCTGTGAGAATTAAATGCAATCATTAATGTAACATAGGATAGATACATTCATTGCTTTTATATACTGCTAGAAGTAATAGAGTATTTCATAGCATTTTTGTTCACAATAACAATCATTAGCATATATTTAGTACCTACTGTTTGCCAGACAGTATTTTAAACACTTTTTTTAATCTTCACAAAACACTGGCCCCATTTTATATGGAAACTGTGACAGAAAAATTAAGTGGTTTGTATGGAAATATATGTTAGGCAGTAATAAGGAATTAAATATATATATAATCTTTTAAAATAAGACTATATTTTGTTATGACATCAGAAACAAAGGGAATTGTGAGTTGGAAACATACTGTGTTAAAAAACTGGTTATTCTTAAATTTGTCTGAAATGTTAATGTATTACCCTAACAGAATCTCTTCTCTTGAGTGAAAGAATCATGATCTGGGTAAAATCCTTGCTATTTCAGTCAAAACATTTTTAATGATAAATGAATAATTCCCCATCTTTTCTTATAACATAATTTTAGTACCATATTTGAAAGTGTTTATTTGGTTTCCATAGGGTCGGAATCTGGCAGATCTACGCCGTAGCCAATCCCGGGGCACATTCACTATTAGCACTACTCTTCGGCTGGGTAGACAGATTCTGGAGTCTATTGAGAGCATCCATTCTGTGGGATTCTTGCACCGAGACATCAAACCGGTAGGGTGCCGTTTCCAGCCAGAGCACAGAATGAATTTGCTCAGTACTCTTAATCTTAAAATGGGACACAATAACTTACAAGTGTAACTTTCTATATTAAATGCAAGATAATATTTTAATTTCTGTAGCAGAAATATATGTAACTGGAAGTAAAATATAACTTGCCTTTTCATTAAAAAAAAGGATAATTACACACTACAACTTATATTCAAGAGCTTTTCTCCTACAATGAAAATATTGTTCAACAGCCAAATTAAAAATGACTAATGTTTGACTATTATTATTATATATGTTAACATTGCCATATTACTTAGCTTTATACCTAAATTGATAGTTATTCTTTGGATTTCTTTTTCCTATTATTGGTTATAAATATTTACAAAAATTGTTTTTAGATATTTTCATGATGTTCTTGTGAACTATTTTTTATTTGAGTTATGGCTAGGAAAGAATTCAGAGCAAAGAATTAAACTGTAAGAGAGTTTATTTAAAAAGACACAGAGGTAAAAATAAGTGAGTGGTAGAAGAAATGGGCTCAGGAACCAAGTTACAGAGGCAAAAAAAGGGTCCTTGGAGTTTAGGAGAGAGGAAGGTGAAGGTAATGTGCCTGGGGGAAGAAGAAGATGGGAGGAGAAAGGCACAAGCATGCTCCTGAGAGGGAGAAAACCTGAACTACTTTTAAGTAATAAATTAAACTTATAAGAAATTATTTAGTAGAAACCGGTTTGGCTCAGTGGATAGAGTGTCGGCCTGCGGACTGAAGGGTCCCAGGTTCGGTTCTGGTCAAGGGCACGTACCTTGGTTATGGGCACATCCCCAGTAGGGGGTGTGCAGGAGGCAGCTGATCGATGTTTCTAACTCTCTATCCCTCTCCTTTCCTCTCTGTAAAAAATCAATAAAATATATTTTTAAAAAAAGAAAGAAAAAAGAAATTATTTAGCCCTAGCCAATTTAACTCGGTGGCTAGACCATTGGCCTTGCAGACTGTAAAGTCCTGGGTTTGATTCCAGTTGAGGGCACATGCCCAGGTTGCATGCTTGATCTCCAGTAGGGGGAGTGCAGGAGGCAGTCGGTCATGATTCTCTATTATCATTGATGTTTCTATCTCTCTCCCCCTTTCTCACTGATCAATAAAAATATATTACACATAAAAAAAGAAACGATCAATTTTGAAATACTACTTTTTTCTTCTATTACAGTGGCAATATATAGTACTTTTTTCCTATTGTTTTTTTTTAGATATTGTCATTTCCATAACTGCAAAATACACTTTTTAATTTTTCCTTATTTATTTATTTATATTTAAGATATATTTTTGTTGATTTCAGAGAGGAAGGGAAAGGGAGAGCGAAATAGAAACATCAATGATGAGAGAGAATCCTTGATTGGCTGCCTCCTAAACGCCCCCCCACCAAGGGTCTAGCTGCAACCAGGGTATGTACCCTTGATTAGAATTGAACCCAGGACCCTCAGTTCACAAGGCCAATGCTCTATCCACTGAGCCAAGCCAGCTAGGGCGCTAGTGCGCTAGCGCGCTCCTCGCCCTCCTCTCTCTCTCTCATTGCTCACAAGGGTAATGACCCATTTTGGAAATACTGTGTTTACTAGAAATTTTTCATTTTTGGTGCCGTTGAAAATTACACCATCTGTTGCTACTTGATTTCTAAATTTAGTTTACATGAAAATGGCAACTAAAAGTAACATGATTGAATCAGACTTAATGAAATGTAGATTTCTTTGGCTCTCTTATTTCTATGCCAAACTAAATGTCATTATTTGAGAACTATGGTGATGAAGAGCTTCCATTTTTATCAGAAAGTACCTTAAGTAGAACAATGTTTTAAAATAAAAACTAACAATTCTGTTACAATTTGACTTTTGCTTTTATAAATTCTCTTGTTTACATACCCACCTTTGCAAGTTTGTGGTCATGTAACGTTACATTTATTTTTACTCAGGGAAGAATACAAAGTATATTTTCCTTAATCTGTCTTGAAATGTTTCCTTAAATTGCATCTTAATGTTTACACTTAGCGAAATTCAGCTTTAGGATATTCATTTTCATTTCTGAGCTATGTGTTTGATTTTACCCACTCCTAGTTCTTTCCATTTTAAAAAATTAAGGATTGCGTTTTCATTTAGGCAGTGGCTTAGAGAAAGTTAGAGTTCTCATTTCAGTAAAGTCACTGTTGTGTTATATACAATTTTATACAGTCACTTAAGTCTTTTTTGCTCAAAGTTTACCTGATTATAGGCATTAATAGAACCCACAATAAAATTTACAGTAAACATAATTGACTAGAATAGTGTTTTTGAGACATGTGTGCTATATAGAATTTAAGTAGAAGAATTAAAATATAGAAAGGATAATATATAAGCACTAATTATAAGAATATATATATTTTCCTTCTTTATTTTTCTAGTCAAACTTCGCCATGGGTCGCTTTCCTAGTACATGTAGGAAGTGTTACATGCTCGATTTTGGCTTGGCTCGACAGTTTACTAATTCCTGTGGTGACGTCAGACCAGTAAGATTTTTCATGTTATTAAATATTTGATACTTAACCTATTTTTTATTATATCACTATTTAAAGAAATGCTAATTATGTATCAGAATGGATGTGATTCAAGAAGTAGCATACATATTTATAATTAAATCACAGAAGTGAGTTTAATTATTCCATTATTGAAAGTTGTAAATTTAAAAAAAATACATTAGACACAGATTTAGAGTTGTCTTGTACTAAGAACACAAATTAGCCCTTTAGGATCAGTGGTCTTTTTTGCAAACCAAAGCTCTTTCTACATACTACGGTTCTTCTATATCTTTATTGATATTCTCTATTTGATACGATGTTGTCATACTTTCCTTACTTCTGTTATCAAGCATTCCTTTAGTTCTGTGAAGATATTTATAATGGCTAGTTTGAAATCTTTTATTGTTAAATCCAACATCTAATTACTCTCACAGACAATTTCTGTTACCTACTTTTTTTTTTTAATGTATGGGAGATAATTTTGTTGTTTCTTTGCATACCTTGTAATTTATTTTTATTGGAAGCTGGACATTTTAGATAATATGTTGTAGCAATTCTGGGTACTGGTCCCCCCTTCCAGGGCTTGTTATTATGTACATGTTTATTTAGTAAAGTCTGTTTTTTCCACTTCCCACCCCCCAAAACACAGTGTTAATCTCCACTAATTGATTGCTCTATTGTTTACAACAGTGCTGTAGAGCACAAATTCCTTGACAAAGTAATAAAAGTGTGCTTCCTCAATGAACATAGACACTAGGGGGTTGGGGTATGCCTGGGAGGGAGCGGGGGCAATGGGAAGATATGTATACATGTAACACAATAAAAAAAAAAATTAAAAAAAGTGTGCCTCCTAAAATGGAATAGTTCCCCCGCTCTTTTTTTAAAAGGAATTTATTGAAGTGATATTAATAAAATTATTTAGGTTTCAGATGTACAATTCTATAATATATCATTTGTATATTGTATTGTGTGGTCACCACCCCAAATCAAGTCTCCTTCCACCACCTTTTATTTCCCCTTTACTCTCTTCTTCCTCTCCCCATCCCACTTTCCTTCTGGCCATCACCACACTGTTGTCTGTGGCTTTGGGTTATGCATGTATGTTCTTTGACTAATCCCTTTATCTCCTTTCATCCAATCTCCCAGCCTACTCCTCTCTGACAGCTGTCAAGCTGTTCTATGTATCCATGTCTCTGTTTCTATTTTATTAGTTGATTTTGTTCATTAGATTCCATATATAAGTGAAATTATATGGTACTTGTCTTTCTCTGACTGGCTTATTGCACTTAGCATAATACTCTTCAGGTCCATCCATGCTGTCACAAAGGTAAGATTTTCTTCTATTTTAAGGCCAAGTAGTATTCCAGACTTCGGAACTTCAGAGGGAAGGTGGGGGAGGGTGGGAGGGAAGAGATCAAAGAACTTGTATGCATATATGCATAACTCATTGCAGGGACAATAGGTTGGTGAAGACTGGGGTCAGGTGGTGAGGCAGGCTAGAAGAGGTCAATGGTGGGGAAAGGGGGACATATATAATATTTTCAACAATAAAGATTTAATTTTAAGTAATGATGAGAGAGAATCATCGATTGGCTGCCTTCTGCATGCAACCCTCTCCCCCCTCACCCTCCCCAATTGAGGATTGAGCCCGAATCCTGGGCATGTGCCCTGACCAGTGACCTCCTTGTTCATAGGTTGATTCTCAATCACTGAACCATGCCACTTGGGCTGCTTCCAAATCTTGGCTATTGTAAATAACGCTGCAGTGAACATAAGGGTACATATATTCTTTCGAATTAGTGTTTTGTGTTTCTTTGGATATATTCCCAGAAGTGGAATTACTGCGTCATGAAGCAGCTCCATGTTTAACTTTTTAAAAAATATATACATTTTATTGATTTTTTACAGAGAGTAAAGAAGAGAGATAGAAAGTCAGAAACATCGATGAGAGAGAGACATCGATCAGCTGCCTCCTGCACGCCCCACAGTGGAGATGTGCCCACAAGCAAGGTACATGCCTCCGACTGGAATTGAACCTGGGACCTTTCAGTCCGCAGGCCGACGCTCTATCCACTGAGCCAAACCGGTCTCGGCCATGTTTAATTTTTTGAGGAAACTCCATACTGTTTTCCACAGTCTGCACCAGTTTCATTCCCACCAGCAGTGCACAAGGGTTCCATTTTCTCCATGTCTTTGCCAATACTTGTTGATTTATTGATGATAGCCATTCTGATTGGTGTAAAGTGTTATCTCATTGTGATTTTAATTTGAGGCAGAGTTTGGTATTTGTTCTGACCTCAGGTGGGCTCCTGTCATCTGTCTGATTCTCCTTGTTCTCCCCTGGAAAGCCTATAGTCTAGGCTGTATCTTCATTAGATCCACCAATCTCCTCCCAGTTTCCTTTGCTACAACCTCCACTATTTTTGAAAAGTGTCATGGGTTTAAACTTAACTATTGCATATGAAACAATTTCCTTTAGGAAGAGATTAAGAGTTCTCTCTTTTTCATGGACATAAACAACAGTGTAGTGATTGTGGTGGGGAGGGGTGGGGAGAAGTGGAAGAGGGCATAAATGGTGATGGGAAAAGTAAAATACAATAAAAAAGAGTTATCTCTTTTTGCCTTCCGCCCTTAGGCAAAATCTCTTAAAATCTCTGGATTTAAGAGTAAGGACTGTGGCTAATTGTTCTCTTAAGTGACTTATTCACTTTAGGAGCTGAGTCCTTTGGTTCAGTTGGGGGTAGCAGTATGAAGTCCCTCAGAAAGGAATCACTGCCTCATGCGCCAAGAGAAGGGCAGTTGGGGTCCCATTATTCTCTGCACACCTCATTCAAGGGAAGGCTACCACAGTTGCCCAGGACTTAGCCTGCTCAGCAACAGACAGCTGGGAGAATATGAGAAATACAGAAGTCTTGCTTCTGTATCGGAAGTGGGGAAGGAGGGAGCCCTGTGTTCTTAGGTGCAGCAGTCTGGAGTAGAGCCACCCTCACTGATCTCAAAGAGAAAAGGGAAGGATCAGTTTTAGTTCAGCTACCATAGCTTCTTGCCTTTCTTATTGAAGAATTTCATAGGTTTTCCTAGACAGACGTTTCTTCATTATTTGCCCTAAGAACCATGTCCAGAGGCTTTAATTGTTGTTATTGTTTTTTTAAACATTTTTATTGATTTTTAGAGAGGAAGAGAGAACATAAATGAGGAGAGAGAATCATTGAATAGTTGCCTCCTGTACGCCCCCTCCTGGGGATCGAGCCCACAACCTTGGTGTGTCCCTGGACCAGAATTGAATCTGGGACCCTTCAGTCCAAAGGCCAGTGCTCTATCCACTGAGCCAAACCGGCCAGGGCTTTAGTTGTTTTTTAAAATAATTTTCACCAGTTTTACTGGGCAATGGAGCTCCTCATGTTGTCATAATGGCGTTTGCTCTCCCACTATCATTCTTATACTTGTCTTCCTTTTACCTTTAGTTTTGTTTTAACTTGCTACTGATTGTGACTTTCATTCCTAGAAAATTGGTTGCACAGAAATTGAAACATTGGTTTTGAATGAACTAACTATATAATAATAGTTATATACAGAAATGTAAATTATATTTAAAATAAGGGCACATGAGAATTTAAGTGCCTAGAAGTTATGAGAGAATCTTTTTTATTCTCGTGAAGGTCTTACATATTAATAGTGAAGTTGGGGTGTGGGGAGCAGATCTCCCCCTTGCAGGATCTTGCCTCAGGACATTTGAAGAATAAAAATTCACGGGCTAAAAGGACTTATTTGTAAAATAGTGGAAATTTATTGGAAGCAAATACAGACTCCAGCGTAGGGAGAAGCTCCCAAGGGGGTAACCCACTCAGCTCCTTGTTTCTACGGTTTTTAAATGCTGTGGTTCTTTGTCTCTTCATGCTCCCTTCTAATTGAACCCCTTCCCCATTTTATGACCCTGTGCTTTTTTAATTGGTCTCCTTTGCAGAATATCAGAATTTCAAAGTTTAAAACCTACGTGGTACCTCCCCTTTTTCTCTCCCCCTTATCTTTTTTTTTTTTAAAAACATATTTTATTGATTTTTTTACAGAGAGGAAGGAAGAGGGATAGAGAGTTAGAAACATCAATGAGAGAGAGACATCTTATCAGCTGCCTCCTGCACACCTCCCACTGGGGATGTGCCCACAACCAAGGTACATGCTCTTGACAGGAATCAAACCCGGGACCCTTCAGTCCGCAGCCCAATGCTCTATCCACTGAGCCAAATCGGTCAGGGTTCTTCCCCTTACCTTGCAACATTCCTCTATCTCCTGTGAACATGTTTCCCTCTTTCCAGCATCTGTAGACATTTCTCTATCCTCTGTGAAAGTATGTATCCTTTTCTTTATCCTTTGTGAATGTCTGCCTTCCTCTCCCCTTATCCTGTGGCACTTTCCTATTCTTTGTGAATATATGCTTTCTGACAGCTCCAAGCCCTTACCTATGCATTCCTCCCCATGGCCCTCTTTATTCCTAAAACTGTGTAAACCTGACTCTTTTGTCCCTAGAATTCCGTTCAGTAGGTAGCAAGGTAATGTTACTGTTCCAAAGTCCTGTGCACTATGCTTTGAAAGGCCACGGCTCAAAATATCTTAGTTTAGAGTAAGGAAAGGTTTATTGATCAAGAAAGTTCCTACTGAGAAGATGGGAGACCTAGTGGTTTCTTAGATTCATTTTAAGAAAGTACAGAGTTCAAGCTTCTTTTATGTCAATGGAAGGAGATATGAAAGGGGCATTAGAGGTGATTGACCACTGCAGACATTTGGGTGCCAGCAGTGGTCTAAAGAAGATCAGAGCTACTTGATGAGAGTCTGGTCACAGGGTTCCTGCAAATCTTTGATAAACAATACATGATTAGCATGTCTATGTCCAAGACTAAGCAGAAGCTATTATCCCGAAGGTCATGGAAACAAAGCAGGCTTGAAAAACATGGAGTCAGAGAGACTGAGCATTTCATTATTACAGTAAGTGATGAATTTAGTTTTTATTTAACTTACTAGATTGGAATGTTATTCTGCAATCTTCTTTCTATTTCAAGTATCTTTTTTAACTTTTGGAATATTACCAGGTTATTTTTATTCTCTCACTAACATACTTAATGAGCACATATTATATGTGAGGCATGGATATAGATGCTGGGACTACTGCCATGAATAAGCAGACCAAAATAAGGCTCTTATGGATGTTATATTTTAGTGAAGACAAATAATATACAAATAAATACATAATTTTAGATAGTGATAAATGCAAAGGAAAAACACATAGCATGGTACTGACATAGAGGGAATGATGGGCAGTGAGGACAGAAGACCTTTAGAGGTGTTAGTTAGAAAAGCCTCTTGTGAGGAGGTATTGAGTTGAGAGTTTGAATGAAGTAAGTCAAGTCATGTGAATATCTGTTAAGAAAGTGTTCGGGCAAAGGGAACAGTGAGTGAGGGTAAAGGTGTATTCAAGAAAAAGTAGGGGAACCACCGTGGCTGTAGCATAGCATAGCATCATAAGGGGTAAGTGGAATAAGATGAGGTTTAAGAAATTGGAAGGCTCCCAGACTGTGTATGATTTTGCAAAGAGATAGATTTTATTCTAAGTGTGATTGGAAGCCTTTGGAAATTTTTTAGCAGGATTGTTGTATAACCTGTAACATGATCTGTCAATAAATTATATAGGGTGGAGTAAAAGTATGTTTACAGTTGTTCATATGGAAAATAATACAATAATTAATAAATTATAATACAAGAGTAAACTCTTGTTTTGCATACTCATAATTTAAGCCCACTTTGCTCCACCCGATATAGTAGAATTATATACAGAAGAAGGTTATATTTAAAATATAACCACGTGTTGAAACAGGTTTGGCTCAGTGGATAGAGTGTCAGTCTGCAGGTTCGATTCTAGTCAAGGGCATGTACCTTGGTTGCGGGCACATCCCCAGTCAGGGGTGTGTAGGAGGCAGCTGATCGATGTCTCTCTCTCATTGATGTTTCTAACTCTCTATCCCTCTCCCTTCCTCTCTGTAAAAAAATCAATCAAAATATTAAAAAAAATAAAAAATAAATAAAACATAACCACGTGAGATTTTAAGTACCTAGAAATTGTAGAAAGTCTATCTTTGGTTTTATCAATGTTCTTGTGTTAATTGATAGGTAGGCAGGTAAAAAACTTAGGTTTTATGTAGTTTATTGGATTGAAATATATTTCTGGAATTTTAAATAACAGTTTTTCAATTTTTAGAACATTTCTTTTTTTAAAAGTAACTCTGGCTGTAAAGAAGAGACTGTTGAGAGCAAGAGTAGAATTAGAAAGACAAGTTAGAAGACTGACTTGAAGGTCCAGTGATCAGTGATGGTGGCTGGGACCTAGGACATTAGGTGGTACAATAAAGAAATTGAGAAATGATTGTACTTTGCATATATTTTAAAGATATATTTAATAAGACTTCCTTTTGGATTTGATGGGGATGTGAAGAAAAAGAAGAGTCAGGAATGATTACTAGACTTTTTTTTTTTCCGAAGGGAGAGGGCTAGAGAGTTAGAAACATCGATGAGAGAGAAACATTGATAAGCTGCCTCCTGCACATCTCCAGTACATGCAATCAAGGTACATGCCCTTCACTGGAATCGAACCTGGGACTCTTCAGTCCCCAGGCCGATGTTCTATCCACTGAGCCAAGCCAATCAGAGCACAAGTTCTATTTTCTAGAAGTTAAGTTTGAGATGCCTCTTAGATTCAAGATGGAAATAACAAAAAACTGATAGGATATATTAATTTGTAGCTCAAAAGGAAAATCAGGGCTGGCATAACTTAAATTTAAGAATCATTTTCTCCCAATGTTTAAAACTAAATGTTAATTTTAAAAAATGAAACTAGATTAGATCAACTAAGGAGAGGATATTGCTAGGTAAGAAAAGAGGTTCTGAGTTTGAGCTTTAGGGCACTTAACAACTTGATGATGGAAAAAGAACTGATAGGAGAAACCAAGATGGTGGCATAGGCAAACACCTAAACTGCTGCCTCGCACAACAATTTCAAAACTTCAACTGAAAGACAAAACGGACATCATCCAGAACCACAAGAAAGCTGGCTGAATGGAAATTCTATATCTAGAAGGAAAGAGAAAAGCACACTGAGACTCAGAGGAGCTGCAGAAGGCAGAGATATAGAGGTGCATGTGCAAAGAGGGCTGGCAACTGAGCACATGGCTGGCATTCTGAATTGGGAGGGAGACAAAAGCTCCCGTCTGCTCTGAACTCCAATTTCGGTGAGACTCTGGGGACCTAGACTCATTTGGGGAAATGAGTTTGCAACCCATCTGGACTGTCTGGCAGTGGGCAAAACTCGAGGGCAGCTTTCTCAGAGGAGCTTGCAGCGATTACTGCAGGACACTGAGACACAGGGGCCTATTAGGGCAGAACTGATGGGAAGCCATTGCTAGTTGCTCCACCCTGAGACTCCGCTCCATCCAAGCTGAGCACAAAGGCTTTTGTAAGTCTTGTCTCATAAGGATGTCTCTAGCACAGATGTTCTCCCAGCATAGACACAATTGATCCTCACAGCCAATTGGTCTGGAAGTTAATTCCTCCCAGTGATACTAACAACAATAAAGGCTTAACTACAACAAGACTGTGCACACAGCCCACAGAGTGGTGCACCAAGCATGTCCACCTCAGGTAACTGGAGAGGCTGAGCCACTGGGCCCTATAGGACACCTAGCACACAAAGCCACTCTGTCAACTCAGGGAAGCAGCCAAAATGTGGAGACAAAGAAACAGATCACAAATGAAAGAAATGGAGGAAAGCAAACGACTGGATAGAGAGTTCAAAACCACAGTTATAAGGTTTTTCAAGGATTTTCTAGAAGAGGCTGATAAATTTAGCAAGACCCTGGAGGATATGAAAAAGGACCAACTAGAAATTAAGTATACACTGACTGAAATAAAAAGTAATGTACAGAGATCCACCAGCAGATTAGAGGATCACAAGAATCAAGTCAAAGATTTGAAATAGAAAGAAGCAGAAAACACTCAACTGGAAAAGCAAAAAGAAAAAGGAATCCAGCCGAGACTGGTTTGGCTCAGTGGATAGAGCGTTGGCCTGCGGACTGAAAGATTCCAGGTTTGATTCCGGTCGGGGGCATGTACCTTGCTTGCGGGCACATCTCCAGTGTGGGGCGTGCAGGAGGCGGCTGATCGATGTCTCTCTCTCATCGATGTTTCTGACTTTCTATCCCTCTCCCTTCCTCTCTGTAAAAAATCAATAAAATATATTTTTGAAAAAGAAAAAGAAAAAGGAATCCAAAAATTTGAAGATAGTGTAAGGAGCCTCTGGAACAACTTTAGGTATACCAACATCCGAATTATGGGGTGCCAGAAGAAGAGAGAACAAGATACTGAAAACCTATTTGAAGAAATAATGACCGAAAACGTCCCCCACCTGGTAAAGAAATAGACATACAAGGCCAGGAAGCGCACAGAACCCCAAATAAAAGGAATCCAAAGAGGACCACACCAAGACACATCATAATTAAAATGCCAAGAGCAAAAGACAAAGACTATTAAAAGCAGCAAGAGAAAAACAGATTTCTACAAGAGAACACCCATACAATTGTCAGGTGATTTCTCAACAGAAACTATGCAGCCCAGACAGGAGTGGTGAGAAATATTCAAAGTGATGAACAGCAAGAACCTACAACCAAGATGACTCTACCCAGCAAAGCTATCATTTAGAATTGAAGGTCAGATACAGAGCTTCACAGATAAGAAAAGTCTAAAGTTCATCAACACCAAATTAGTATTATATGAAATGCTGAAGGGTATCCTTTAAGAAGAGGAAGAAGAAGAAAAAGGTAAAGATAAAAATTATAAACAACAAATACATATCTATAAACAAGTGAATCTAAAAATCAAGTGAATGAAAAAATCTGATGAACAGAATAAACTGGTGAATATAATAGAATCAGGAGCATAGAAAGGGAGTGGACTGAAAATTCTCAAAAGGAAAGAATTGTGGGGGTTGCAGGAAGACTCTGGACAAAAATTGTACACCTATGGATGTGGGGGGGGTAAGGTCAGAGGGTGGGGTGAGAACAGGGTGGAGGGGAGCTATAGGGGGGAAAAAGAGGAACAATTGTAATAACCTGAACAATAAAGATTTATTTTAAAAAATAAAAGTAAATGGAAAAAAAGTAAGAAAAAGAACTGTGAGCCAGCCAAGAAGAGTGAGAGGGAGGATCTGCCAGTGACATAGGAGGAAAATCAGGAGAGTGTGATATCTTGGGAGCTGAGTGGAGAAAGTGCTTCAAGTGTGTAGGAGTGGTTATCACCTGCACCAGGTGCTGCTGATAGGTCAAGTAAGTTGGGAAATGAGAACTGACCATCTGGATTATTCAATTGGAATAGGTTAAAGAAAGAGTTGGAGAGACAAAGTGAAGAAAGGGAGTGTAGGCAACTCTCTGGTGGAGTTTCTGTGCTCTAATCTTCACCAGAGGATATGTTCTTTTTTTTATTGATTTGAGGAAAGGAGGGATGGTAGGAGGAAGAGAGAGAGAGAGAAACATTGATGGGTTGCCTCCTATATGCACTTCACAACCTGGGTATGTGCCCTGACCAGGAATCGAACCTGCCACCTTTTGGTGTACAGGACAGTGCTCTAACTGAGCCACACAGTCCAGGGCCAGAGTTTCTTTGTTTTAAAGAGGAGTGGTAAAACAAAGAAGTAGTTGAAAGGTCAGTGAAAGCCATCCTTCCTTCTTTCCCTAATTTTTAAAAAATGGTAGTTATTGTAGCATACGTGTGTACTGATGGTAATACTCTAGGACATGTGAAAAAATAAAAACTGATGTAGGACAGAGCAGGAACAATTGTAAGAGCCAAGTTCTTGCATAGCTGGCAGGGGAGAAATCCTGGCACACATGGTGAGGTTAACCTATTATGTAAGAGCAAGAACACTTTTCCATGTAACTGGGAAAAGGCAGAATAAGTGGGCACAGATTTAGATAACTAATATTTTGATTTTTTTGTCCTTCCATATATGTTCTAAAAGAGTATAAAAAACACATATATAAATTTTAAGTAAGAATTTTTAAGACATTCATGGCCTCCATCTAGGTTAAGAAATAGCTCATTCCCACCTTAGAAGCATGCTATGGTCCTTTCCTGAGGCCATCCCTTTTCCTCCCTCAAGCAGCATGTCCTATAGAACTTACTGTGAAGTTGGAAATGTTCTGTATCTGCACTGTCTGATATGGTAGCCACTAGCCATATGTGCCTATTGAGCACTTGAATTTTGACCAGAGAAAACAAGGAACTCAATTTCAAAAATAATTTAATTTGAAGTTGCTATTATATTGGTCATTGTAGCCCAAGACGAATTTCATTCCTAATTTTGCACTAACCAGGCCCTTGCTTTGCTTTCTTCTCAAAGAAAGACCCAAGGGTAGTTATTTGGAGTATGGAACAGATTCAAGGAGCTTTGTAAAATACTGTAGTTACCATATGCCCTTCACCTAGCTTCCCCCAATGATATCATAGATAGCCATAGCGGTACATTGTCAAAACTAGAAAATTTGATATGGGTACACTATTATTAACTCAAGTACAGCCTGAGTCAGATTTCACTATTTTTTTACACACATTTTTTTCTTAGGAGTGGGAAATGATATATGAAATTTTATCACATGTATAGATTCATTATAGTCAACACCACAATCAGGATACAAAACTCCTTCAAAACGTAATGTGTTTATCTGCTGAAGTTATGGCACAGGATCATCAATCAGCTTGCATTACAAACAGAATGATGGGTAGTATCTATGATACCAGTGAGTTGTTTAGGTAGTTGGTTTTGAGATCCTCTATTTTTTATCATCTTTAAGATATATTAGTTACATTATTAAATAGGTATGTGAAGTACAAAGAAGCTTTGATCCATACAGTTTCAGTTTTGAGTTCCTGTTTGCTTACTTATTTCAGTCTGCATGCTCATTTTTTTCCCTCCTGGTTTAAAGCATGCCCCAGTTTCCTTAGCCCTGCAGCTGGCATCTCACATTAGCTCTTTGTATCTAAGCTCTTAGAATGCCATGTTTTCTCCTTCCTAACCATTCAGCTAAAACTTCCAGTGCCTTGGGCTGTAATGACCTAATTAAGAACAGTTTTTAAAGTCATTTTCTCTGTTACCTTTCCAGAATTTCAACAATGGGGTGTCCCCCCCAAAATGTATACATACTGTATAATTATAAAGTCAGTGTTTATTAGCATACAGTTTATTTTTTAAATTGAACTATTACTTGTTAAAGTGCATATAAACTTTTTGGGACATCCTATACATTCTTTCTACTGGGGATTTTATTACAAAGCTCTCCATGCCATTTCTCTTTCCCTTCCCCAAATCTCTTCCCTTTGATTAGCAGTAAATGTGGGTCCATACCTAGAGTCTTTCCTTCCTCCTAGATTTATTCTTCTAGGAGCTCATTCTATCTCTAACATTTATTTCCTTCTTCACATTCCTACTACTTCTGTCCTTGTATAGGTCTCCTGGTTTCTTGTTTGGATTATTAAAATAGTTTCCTCACTGATTACCCTGCCCTCTCCTTCCTATCTTTCCTATATACTTTCAGCACAGAAAACATTCCAAACACTTTCTCAATCATATCACTTCACTACTTAAAACTTTTGATGAATTCCATTTGACTGCACATTATAAATTAAACAGTTTACTATGACATTGAAGGACATCCTTAATCAGATGCCAACCTATGTTTCCATTATTTTCTCTTACCATTTGCTTTAGCCATACCAAATTCTTTTCCCTATTGCTTATAGTACTTTCCTCCCTTTGGCATTGTTGTATTCTTTTTATTTAAAATGCATTTTCTTCTTCCTGTTGTAATTCTTCTGCCAGTTCTAAGCACAATATACTTTTTTTTTAAAATCTTCACTCAAATATTTAGGTATTTGTTTTAATAAAGCACATTCTTAGGTTTTCAACCACTTTAACTTTTTACTTTTCTCTCAAAAGATGTTTTTAAATATAAGTTTTTGAGAAGGTAATACTATATTCATGTGTTGCAAAAATAGAAGTCTTAACAATTCATTAAAATTTATACTTGTTCTTGCTGGGTAGCTCAATTGGTTAGAGTATTGTCCAATATAATAAGGTTGCAGTTTCGATCCCCACTCAGGACATGTACAAGAATCAATCAATGAATGCATAAATAAGTAGGACAAAAAAAAAGATCTTTTTCTTACTCGCTTTCCGCCTTCCTCTCTCTCTCTCTGAAATCAATAAATTAAAAAAAAATAGCACTGTGCTCTTTGAAGGACACTGTTAAGCAAATGAAAAATCAAGTCACAGAAGGGGGAAATATTTGCAAACACACATCTGACGACTTATATCCAGAATCTATAAACAATTCTCACAAGTCAGTAAATTTTTAAAAAGGAAATGAGCAAAGTTTTGAATAGATATTTGATAAAAGAAGAGATACTACATACGGTAAATAAGTATATTAGCAAATGATTATCTTTAGTTATCAGGGAGATGCAAAATAAAAACACAGTAATTAGAATGCCCAGAGTAGTGAAGGACAGAAATCACAGGTTGCTAGACTGGGAATGGAGGGAAGGGAATTGGCTATGAAGGTTGTTAAGGGGCTCTTGGGTGATAGAAATGTTCTATATCTTGATTGCAGTGGTAGCTACATGACTATATATCTTTGTCAAAACTCATAGAACTGTGTATATATAAAGTATGAATTTTACTATATGTAAATTATGCTTCAGTAAGCCTGACTCCAAAAAAATATAAAAGGTAAGAAGTGAAACGAATCTCCATTTCCCCCCTCTGCCACTCGTTTCCTGTCTGCCCTTGTCCCTCCCTTCATCTTTAGATAATGGTATTGTTATTAGTTCCTTAATGTATTTTCTTTATGCGTATACAATGAATATGAATGCATATTCTTATTTTTCTCTTTTCGATTTAAAAGGTAGCATGATGTACATTCTGCGTTTTTCCCCACCTATCAGTGTATCTAGATCTTTCCATATAGGATATAGAGCTCCTTCCTTTTTTTTTTTTTTTTTTTGTAGCTACAGAGTATATTTCATTATATGGGTATACTGTAATTTATTTAATCAGTCCCCTATTAGTGAACATTTGGGTTACTTCTGTTCTTTTGCTATCATAAACACTAATGTAGTGGATAAATTTGTACATTCACTATTTTTGCATACATTCAAAGTATATGTGTAAGATAAATTTCTAGAAATGAAATTGCCAGGTCAGAAAGAATGTATACATTTGTAATTTTGAAAGCTATCAGTCAAAATGCCATCAATTAGGGAAGTTTCAAAAGCTAACTTACGTCTAGTTCCAGTTAAAAGTTGCCTTATTCTTAAAACTTTTCCTGCCGAGACCGGTTTGGCTCAGTGGATAGAGCGTCGGCTTGCGGACTGAAAGGTCCCAGGTTCGATTCCGGTTGGGGGCATGTACCTTGCTTGCGGGCACATCTCCACTGTGGGGCGTGCAGGAGGCGGCTGATCGATGTCTCTCTCCCATCGATGTTTCTGACTTTCTGTCTCTCTCCCTTCCTCTCTGTAAAAAATCAATAAAATATATTAAAAAAAAAAAAACTTTTCCTTCTTCCATAGGGCTTTTCCTTCTTCCTTTCCACCAAATAGAACTAATCCTTACCACTCCTAGACTTTCATAGCTCATTGTACTTTGTTAATGATGTCCATTTATAATCTACTGTGAATTAGAATTCTTTATATATATAACTGTTTTCCCCAATTGAGTATATTGTTTCTTCTACATTTTATAAGGTGGCTAAATTTTGTTGACCTGCTATTATTTTTTGATGAGTCAGTCATATCAAGATCTCTAAAACAGCTGATCTCTCTTTACCTATATTTCAACCTTTCCAATGGCAATGACAGAAGTAAGGTCAGAGCCAGGCCAGGACTACTTTTAACTGGAAAGTCTGTTTCTTGGGCTTATGTTGGCTAGAATCCAGAGTGAGGATGGGAAGGTGAGGTAGAGGGAGAAGAGACTGGTCTAGACTTATGCTGCAGAGGAGATAATAGGTCTGGGTATTTTCATTCTAACAGTTATAGGAATGAAAATAACTAGGCAAAATTACATGCTACAAAAACATTTATGTGTTAGTGAAGATACCCAGGAGCTTGTGGGAGGCAACCAATTGATGTGTCTCTTTTTGTTTCTTTCTCTTAGCAAATAATGAATAAAAATACAATCTTTGAAATGTTAATTTAGTGAAAAGAGCTTTCATATATATGCCCTTACACATTTTTCTTCTAGAAAGAAATCCTCAACCTCAGAATTTCATCTATCAAAGTGAGAATATTGGATATTCCTGTTAGTCATGATGTCTTAGGAAAATATTGAGATCTGACTATAATTTTCAATTAATGGAATCTAAGAAAATAAACGAGATTTAAATAGATTGCAGAGACTTTTGATTACTGAGACTTGCCATTAAATAAAAAATGTTTCTACTATAGTTAGACCTTAAAACAAAAAAAAAGTGCCTCGCCAGTTAGCAGCATCAGCCTGAGGACTGAAGGAGTTTTGGGTTCCATTCAAGTTAAGGACAGGTACCTTGGTTGTAGGCTCGAACCCAAGCCCTGGATCCCCAGGAGCTTGTGGGAGGCAGCTAAGTGATGTGTCTCTCTCATATCAATGTTTCTCTCTGTCTCTACCCCCCACTCACTATCTCTAAAAATCAATGAAAAAAATATCATTGGTTGAGAATTAACAATTACAATAACAAAAACAGAAAAGAGTAAAGAGGAAGAGAAGTTCATAAAAGAAGAAATAGAGTGCTAATTTGAATAGATTGAACACAGATTATAAAAATGAGCAAAAAAAAAAAAAAAAAACAGAGGAAGAATACATAGGATATTTATCTTATAGCATATGACCAAAAGATTCTGGTAATAAAGATTTTTAAAATATTATTTACTATACACTTTTTCTACAGAAGTAATGCATATTGTTCAGCCAGTGTGGCTCAGTGGTTGAGCATCAACCCATGAACCCAGAGATCATAGTTCATTTCCCACTCAGGTCACACTCCCAGTAGGCAGTGTGCAAAGGGCAATCGATTAATGATTCTCTCTCATCATTGATTTTTCCATTTCTCTCTTTCCCTTCCTCTCTCTAATATCAATAAAAAACATTATTTAAAAAAATAATGCATGTTAATTGAAGGTAATTTAAAATTACTGATAGCAAATAAAAATTCTAATGAAATTATTGGCTATGATTATTTTCATTTGTCAGTTTTCATATTGAGCTATGGTGCATTTCTTAAATCTTTAGGTTATTGACTCCATCCTTGTGAAGCGACAGAATTGAACAATTTATGATTTCAAGTCAAAAGACCTTAACAACCTTTCGAATGCCGCTACCCTTTAATACATACACTTCCTCATGTTGTGGTGAACCCCCAACCATAAAATTATTTTTGTTTTAATAATTTTAAACAAAATTTATTAAGTTCATTTTAATGAATTTAGGCTCTACAGTAGCGGTTCGCCTAAGACGACTGGAAAACACAGATATTTACATTATGATTCATAACAGTAGAAAATAATTTTATGGTTGGGGGTCACCACAAATGAGGAACTGTATTAAAGGGTCGCGGCATTAAAAAGGTTGAGAATCACTACCTTAGTTGATGCCTGGTTTTATCACTAACTAATTCTGTACCTTTCAGAACCTGTTTCTATGTCTGTAAAATGAGCATGACAGGGACCCTGCCATCACGTTTATATTGTAATGGAAGAAACTAGGCAATAAAAAAGTGAAAATATAAATAAAATCAATTCAAGGTAGTGAAAGGTATTATGAGAAAAAAAATAAAGCAGAGTAGAAGAATGAAGTGGGTCCTGGCCCGTGTGGCTCAGTTGGTTGATTTCCTCCTGTGTAATCTTAGATTACTCAGAGGTTGTTGGTTTGATTCCAGGTTAAGGGCACATGCTTGTGTTGAGAGCTTATTTCCTGGTAAGGGGGTGTGCAGGAGGCAGCCAATCAGTGTTAAGCTCTTACATAGATTTTGTTATTTTTTCTCTCTTGCTCCCCTTCCTTTATCTAAAAATCAATAAAAAAAATTTTTTTAAAGAATAAAGTAGCATTTCAGGGATGGGTAGTATTTTTTATTTGGATACTTAAGGAATTTTTCTCTGAGGAACTGGCATTTGAGGAGAGGGCCTAATATGGAGTAGAAGAGCTAGCCATTGGAGGCATTCAAAGAGAGAGCATTCCAACTGAAGAGACCAGCAAGTGCAACTACCAAATGCAATTGCACTTGCTGGTCTCTTCAGTTGGATGCAGTCTCTTCAGTAGGAGAAACCACAAATAAATCCATTTTGGAATGAGGCCAGTGCCAAGTCATAGAATGTTTTGTAGGCCAAATAAGAAAAGATTGAACTTTATCCTAAATTGAGCTCTCTGAGAACTGGGATCATGTATTATTCATGTTTGGATTTATTCCCAGTACCTGGCATATAGTAAGTACTCATTAACTTAAATTTATGAATATTTGAATTGCATATATAGATAGGGATACAAATTGCCACCATGTTTGAATGGAATTTGAATGAAATAACCAAGACACAAAGAGATTGGCATCTTAGATTCCTCAGCGATTCCTCATGGTCTTACTATACTTTTTTCCCAGAGCCTGAATATTAGTTCATGTATTATGATACTGGACAGGATTCTGAGCATATGAAAGCATTTAATGTTTTCTAATATACATAGTTTATTTGTTATAAAATCCACGTTATTTTACTTTTTAAAAATACATGTGTATTGATTTCAGAGAGGAAGAGAGAGAGAAAGAGAAAGAGAACATCCATGATGAGAGAGCATCATTGATTGGCAGCCTCCTATTGAGCCTGCAACCCAAGCATGTGCCCTGACCTAAATCAAATTGTGACCTCTTGATTCATAGGTTGACACTTAACCACTGAGTCACACCAGCCAGGCAAAAGTTAGAAATTTAAGTAGTGTTTTGTTGTCAGCAATGCATATGTTTCTCACATCCACTTTATGGCTCAAGTGTACTAAATCTTTTGTTATTTGAAGCTTATTTATTATTCTTTTTTGTTTTTCTTGTAGCCTCGAACTGTGGCAGGCTTTCGAGGGACAGTTCGTTATGCATCGATCAATGCTCATCGGAACAGAGTAGGTATCTGAACTACAGTCATGTCGTATAAGCATGGTAATGGCTTGAGTTAGATTGGTTTCTTTTTTAAGAGTTACAAAGGTGTGGAAATTGCTTTGGAGAAGAGGGAAAAGCATTAATAATACTGATGCATATTAAGGTGTATAGTGGATAACAGATGTGTGCATCTGCATAGAAAATAAAATTAGATTTGCCAGGAAAGATAATAGTGAATTATATATATGTATGGGGAATCTTGTGTCCTTAATAGATATAAGTAAATAAGTATTAATGAATTTATTATAAAATTTTGAAGAAATAAAACATTTGTGTTCTATATCTAGAAATTATTTGGGGATACCATACTGTTACAATAACTAGTGAAATGTAGGGGTCATCATCCTATGTAATAAGAGCCTAATATGCTAAGTGTCCAGTCATCCGTTCAACCAATCAGAGTTATATGCTAATAATATACTAAGGCTGCTCAACCGCTTGCTTTGACATGCATTGACACTAGGGCTCAAACAGTGGACCTATCAATCAGTTGCTATGACGTGGGGGGTAGAGGCTCTGACCAGTAGGTTAGCTTGCTGCTGGGGTCTGGTCTATTGGGACTGAGCAAGATGGACCAGACACACCCTGGAGCCCTCCCGTGGTTCCTCCCTGGCTGGCCAACTTCTTGCGTACCTCTACACCCTGAGCATGCACTAGTGGGGTCCCTTGGCCTGGCCTGCCACCCTCTTGCAATCCAGGACCCCTCAGGGGATATTGGAGAGCCGGTTTCAGCCCAATCCTGTAGGCCAGGCCGAGGTGCACAAATTCATGCACCGGGCCTCTAGTTTTATCTATAATATGCATCTCATCTATGGTAGCCCTTCTCCTGTAATATTTTGTTTTCATGAAGATCTCAAATGCAGACTTTAAAAATTTTATCTTACCATATTTTCTGGTGTATAAGACAACTGGGCATATAAGACAACCCCCAACTTTTCCAGTTAAAATATAGAGTTTGGGATACACTTGCCCTATAAGATGACACCCGGTGTATAAGACAACCCCTGACTTTTGAGAAAATTGTTCCTGGGTTAAAAAGTCATCTTGTATGCGGGAAAACACAGTAATAAATATACCTTTCCTCTTGGGTTAAATTTTTAATTACCCCCCCTTCATCTTTTTTTTTTTTTTTACTTTGGTCATTTTGTTTTGCTCCATTTTCCTTTACCTGAGTCTTAATTATGAGTAGAAAAGATGAGTATTTTAAAGATTCTCAATTCTTGAACTTGTTTAGATGAAATTGAGAAATTTAACAAGTAATTGTTTGATAAAATAAAGGTAAATCTTTTCTTAATCTTTTGTTACCTTATTTTTGTTCTGTGAAGCCAAAATTGCTTTAATGAAAATTTGACCAATGCTAAATATAAAGGAAAAGTATGCTCAGGTTATGTATGCTATGCCCCAGTTAATTTGGTTTCTTATGATGTGATTATAAATTGAAAATAGGAAAAGTATTTTTATCCATGGGTAGCACTCTGCCAAGCATTTTAACTCATTCATTTTGATTCAGTGTTGGTTTCTTTTATGGCATTTAATCTGTTATTCTGTCTTGAAAAAAAGATACTCTTATTTTCCAGATAGATTCTTACAAAATGTTATAAGTATTAAGCTTTATAATTAACTAGAGGCCTGGTGCATAGATTCATGCACATTGAAAGGGAATTAATTAGAAGGTGGCCAGCAGGGTAGGATGGGCCTGACACACCCTGGAGCCAACCTCCCATGGTTCCTCCTCGGCCAGCCACACCTGGGGCGGCACCGGGGCTCGAAGGGTGTCTGTGGAGTGAACAGGGGACCCTCCAGCAGGTGAGGTCCCTTGGCTTGGCCTATGGGGATTGTGCCGAAACTGCAGTCCAACATCTCTTGAGGGGTCCCAGAGTGTGAGAGGGCACTCTGCAAAGTTGCTGTCGCTTAGCAGCTCCTGCATTGAGTTTTGCCCCCTGGTGGTCATTGTGCATCTTTACTACTGCCATTTGGCTGACTGCTTATCCTTTTATATATTTAGACTCTATTAAAGTATTATGCCAACTTTGGATCTTTAAAATAGGACATTCTTTTTTAGCTAAACATAAACATTTTCAGAAATCATAGGAGCTCCATAAGCATTTTCAAAATTGCATTAGAGATTTAATTTGAAGAGTAGAGATCTTCCAAAAGCCTCACTAGCACAGAGTGATCTGAAGGTTACACTGTTAACTTGCCAACTTGTTATTCATCTACCCTTGGTAGAGGAATTTCATAATGCATAATAGTGGTTTGTACCTTTCTTTTGGCTCCTAACACACCTGAGGAGTAGAATGCTTTATTCAGTAACACAGTTTCAGAATGATTGCCAGTTTATGTGGTGACATAGGAATACAAATAATGAAACCTTCACAGGTGTTTGTCTAACTTAAAAAGAGTTCCCAGGTAGTTCTGATAACTTCTTTCTTCCATACTCTGCTATTCTGATTTGGTAATTTCTAAATATAATACCCATCCTTCCTCCCTTTCTTCCATTCTTCCCTCCTTCTTTCCTTCCTTCCCCCCTTCCCTCTCTCCCTCCTTCCTTCCCTCTCTCCTTCCCTCTCTCCTTCCTTCTTCCTTCCTTCCTTCCTTCCTTCCTTCCTTCCTTCCTTCCTTCCTTCCTGCCTTCCTGCCTTCCTGCCTGCCTTCCTGCCTTCCTTCCTTCCTTCCTTCCTTCCTTCCTTCCTTCCTTCCTTCCTTTCTTCTTCCCTCACTCCCTCACTCCCTCACTCCCTCACTTCCTCAGTCCCTCACTCTCCCTCCCTCCTGGCCCAGATCAGGGTGGGGGTTCCCTTGGGGCGTGGGGTGGCCTGGGCGAGAGGCCTGTGGTGGTTTGCAGGCTGGCCACAGCCCCTGGCAACCCAAGCAGAGGCCCTGGTATCTGGGATTATTTATCTTCTATAATTGAAACTTTGTAGCCTTGAGTGGAGCCAAGCCTCCTGCTTGCTCTGTGGCTGCAGCCATTTTTGTTGGAATTTATTTATCATCTATAATTGAAACTTTGTAGCCTTGAGTGAAAGCCAGGGCTGCGGGAGCTTGGCGTCCTCCATCATCAGGGACAACCCTAGCCTCTTGCTCTCTCCACTCTGTGGCTGTCGCCATTTTTGTTGGGATTTATTTATCTTCTATAATTGAAACTTTGTATCCTTGAGTGCAGTCTTGGGCCGGCCAGAGTGTGCAGGTAGCCTGGCTTCCTCCATTGCCAGGGAAACCCAGGCTTCCTGCTCGCTCCGTGGCTGCAGCCATCTTAGTTGGGTTAATTTGCATACTTGCTCCTGATTGGCTGGTGGGCATGGCTTGTGGGCATAGCAGAGGTATGATCTATTTGCATATTACTCTTTTCTTAGATAGGATACCTAATGTTGCACTAAAGATCACCCTCTGAGAGTCCTAGCTATAAGGTGATGGTGGGGGAAGTTGCTCAGTTGCAACTCTTGTCTTATGTAGGCTCAGTACTTTTACACCTGTCTTTCCTGATTGATAAAAGTGTGGTTGATAAAACCTGACAGTATCTCCAAAACAGCCAAAGTAGAAGCTTCAGCAGCAGTTGGCTTCTCTTATTTCCAGCTTTCCTTTAATTTTGGCTCTTAGTATTTCCTTTATTTCTTTTTCTTTTTTATTGTGCTAAAATCACATAACATTCAACTTATCATATTAACCATTTTTAAGTGTCCAATATATTAGTGTTAAGTATATTCACATTATTGTACACCAGATTTCTAGAACTTTTTCATTTTGCAACACTGAAACTCTGTACCCATTAAACACTAATTTCCCTTCCCCCTTTCCTTAGCAACTACATTCTCCTCTTAATGAGTTCATTTATTAATTAATGGGCTATTAATTATATTGTTGTCAGCATTCTGGGTTTGGGGGTATTCTTTATATCAAGTTCTTCAGTATATTTTTTCTGCCATGTACATTGCTATATAGTGTGTTCTCTCTCTCCCTCTCCCTCTCCCTCTCCCTATCCCTCTCCCTCTCCCTATCCCTCTCCCTCTCCCTCTCTCGTGGGAACTATATTTAAATGTTTAGGCCTTATTATAGAATGGAACACGATAGTTAGGTCTTAGACAATGTAATATACTCACAGGGAGTATATTAATATAATGTGACTGAATTTTGTTTTACTTATGAAGGAAATGGGAAGACATGATGACCTTTGGTCCTTATTCTACATGTTGGTGGAGTTTGTGGTTGGGCAGTTGCCATGGAGAAAAATAAAAGACAAGGTAATTTTAAAAATGGAAATGTTAATTTTGGGTAGGGAAAATAATAAAACTTGCTCCTTTGTAGGCATCTTGATTTTTGAGAACATATTTAGGTATAAAAATTAAAATTACCAGCACTTTCACTATATAATTATATTTTTGTCTCTATGACCTGATATTAGAGGTCTAGTTAATTTTATGACTTTTTCTATGTACACAGGAATAGATACTAATTTAAGTACAATTATATTACTTCTGATTTGATTTCTAGCCTTACCTCTTAGTTTTTATTTTCACTAGTTCTCTTTTCCTTTTTCATAAATCAATGAAACTCATCAGTATGCATTAAGCTATTAGTATGAGCTCAGTTTGTGCTTTATACTTAATTATCCTCAGCACATACCCTCGAGAATGTGACTAAGAGGCTCTTAATGTGTAGCTGCCAAGAGAAATTGACTTTGGTTCCATTTCTCTTTTTTTTCCAGGAGCAAGTAGGCTCTATTAAGGAGAGGTATGACCACAAGGTTATGTTAAAACATCTCCCTCCAGAATTCAGCATCTTTCTGGACCACATCTCCACTTTGGATTATTTTACAAAACCAGACTATCAGGTAATCAATCCTCTTGTAAGTTCTGTGGGCTAATTATTCTGTCATCACTTATTGTAGTTATAAATGACTCTGGGAGGTCCCTAGAATAATACTATTTTATTCTGAGGAATATGATAAAATTAACTAATGATGACAGTGTCTCTGTGTGTTTCCTTCCTTCTGGATGAACATACTTCATTAGAGTTTTAGGTTTATTTATCATGAAACGGATTTTACTGTTCCTGCTGTGATTCATCTGATATAGATGTGCTAATATAGTGGTACCTCGAGATACAAGTTTAATTCGTTCTGTAACCTTGAGGCGTGAGAAACTATGAGACGCTTGAGTCGCAGTAAACTGGTGGGTCGTGTGCAGCTGGCTGATCCGGGCGATTACTCCTATCTCAAATGTTGCTCGTATTTCAAAGCAAAAATCGCTCGACGGCTTGTATCTCAAAAATCTCGTATGTTAGGGCACTCGTATCTTGAAGTACCACTGTAGTTCAAATTATATAAATCCTATAGCTAATGTTGACTAGAAGGAAATGTTCAACTAGGTAATGTATCTGTCAAGAGCTTGAGGTCTGCATATTATATATTAACATGCTTTGGGGCAACAGTGAAGATTGTTGGCTCCATTTTATCTGTGCTCCATTAATCATTTTCTAAGAGCATCCATTAATGAGGCCTAAGGGTTGTCTTGATTCGTCACAAATTGCATCCCTAACCCAACCAGCTGTATTTCAGAAGATTCTTTTAGTTTCAGGGAAAACTTGGTCAGAGCTTAATGCAGAATAATCACTGCCCCTGAAAACATAAATGAAGCCACACATAGGTTAATAATAATAATAATAATAATAATAATAATAATATATCATTATATTATTTTTATCTACAAAGGACAACACATAGACTTTACTGCCTGTTAGTGGAAGTTTTATATTCTAAAGTGTCATAAGTGGTGCCTAGTCAAAAGACTAAGATTATCCACAGCACAGTGAACTATTTCTGTGTGAAACTGTAGCTTTTTTATGATACAAATATGATATAAAGCAGAGAGGTAACATACAAAAATGGATCCTTAGAGACTTAAGGGGGTGAGCTTGTCTTCTTTTCTATATGACTGTTTGTGTTATAATCTATATAAACTGTCTAGCAAATGGAGAAAATACATTCTATACCAGTCATTTTGGAGTATGTTCTTATATTTATACTAGAGGCCCAGTGCATGAAATTTGTACACAGAGGGAGGGGGGGTGTCCTCAGCCCAGCCTGCACCCTCTCCAGTCTGGGACCCTTCGAAGGATGTCTGATGATCATCCCGGTGGGATTGGGCCTAAATGGGCAGTCGGACATCCCTCTCACAATCCAAGACTGCTGGCTCCCAACTGCTCGCCTGCCTGCCTCCCTGATTGCCCCTAACCACTTCTGCCTTATCACCCCCTAACCACTCCCCTGCCAGCCTAATTGATGCCTAACTCCTCCCCTGCCAGTCTGTTTGTCTCTAATTCCCTCCCCTGTGGGCCTGGTCATCCCTCACTGCTCTCCCCTGCTGGCCATCTTTTGGTGACCATCTTGTGTCCACATGGGGGCAGGATCTTTTGACCACATGGGGGCAGTCATCTTGTGTGTTGGAGTGATGGTCAATCTGCATATTACTCTTTTATTAGATAGGATAGAGGCCTGGTGCACGGATGGGGACCAACTGGTTTGCCCTGAAGGGTGTCCTGGATCAGGGTGGGTGTTCCCTTGGGATGTGGGGTGAGGGGCCTATGGTGGTTTGCAGGCTGGCCACGCCCCCTGGCAACCCAAGTGGAGGCTCTGGTATCTGGGATTTATTTATCTTCTACAATTCAAACTTTGTAGACTGGAGTGGAGCTAAGCTTTCTGCTCGCTTCATGGCAACAGCCATTTCTGTTGGAATTTATTTATCTTTTATAATTGAAACTTTGTAGCCATAAGCAGAGGCCTGGGCCGGCTTCCTCCTGCTCTCTGTAGCTGCAGCCATCTTAGTTGGGGTTAATTTGCATACTCCTCCTGATTGGCTGGTGGGCATGGCTGGTGGCTGTAGTGGAGGTATGGTCAATTTGCATATTATTCTTTTATTAGATAGGACTGGAGTCTCAGTGCACAAAATTTGTGCACTGGCGTTGATGGTGCAAGGGAGGTCCCTTAGCCTGTACTGCTCCCTCTTGCAATCTGGGACACCTTGGTAGACATTCCTCTCACAGTCTGGGAACCCTCACTCCTTACTGACCACCTGCTCGCTGCTCCTTGGTACTGCTGAAGAGGCAGGAGAGGCTCCCGCCATCGCCACTGTACTTGCCAGCCGTGAGCCCAACTTCTGGCTGAGTGGTGCTCCTGCTTTGGGAGCGCACTGATCACCACAGGGCAGTTCTTGCGTTGAGCATCTGCCCCCTGATGGTCAGTGTGCATCATAGTGACTGGTCATTCTGCTGTTCAGTCAATTTGCATCTTTTATTATATAGTATTTCATATGTATTTTCTGAAATACAGAGAGTTCACATTACTTGCAATAAAATGATAAAATTATACTTGTAAGACTAGATTCAGGAAGAACTGGAAAATTTTCTAATGTTCCCATCTTAGGTGGTAATAATTTTTAATTGACATTTGTCTAGGAATGTAAAAGTTTAGCATAGCAAAAACTTTTAGATTATGTTCTCCACTTAGTTATAGCTACAATTTTAAGAAAACTTTTGTATTCACCAGCTGGATTTGAAACTTCAACCTATATTTAGTTTAAATTAGCACTTTATTGTTCTTGAGTTTTTTCATTTGTATATTTCTTGGAGGCTTCTCAGTTTCTGTTACAAAACAAAGCATAGTGATTTTCCTGTTTTTGGAAGAGAAAGAGTAGGCATAATATTTCCTTTGTTTCACAGATTCCATAAATAACCTGATTCTTTCTTGTTCTCCAATCTTTCATAAGCAGCATGTGGGAGCAGGGGCCTATGGATAGGAAAAGGATAATTGGAAAAAAGATATTGGTGTGACTGTGTTCTGATGCCTGGTATCAGTGTGGCGTCAGCTTCCAAAAAGAGCTGAGCTTTGTAGGTTTTTGCCTCTTGCTTTCCTCACAGAGACCTACTGCAGTCTTCATTTTGAGGAAAATTACCCTACTTTGTATCTTGTGAACAGAATTCATTCTTGAATTTTAGTTTAATTACTATTCAGAATTTTAAATTTCTCATTGGATAACCACTATAGTTAAAAATAATAATAAACATCCTCCAGCAACAAGCAAAATACCTACCAGTATTAAGAATGACTGTTGCCCTGGCTACATCAAAAGGCATATAATATCTCTCCAACTTTCTATGTTCTGAGTCAAGACCAAAATGAATATGTTTTACTAGAGGCCCAGTGTACAAATTTGTGCACAGGTGGGATCCAATTGGCCACCCCAATGGGGGCCAATTGGGCTGGGCTGGCAGGGAGGAGGAGACATGGGGGGTGGGGGGACTGATCAGGGTTGGGGCCAGCTGGGGGGGAGGGGCTGCAAGAGGTTGGGGGTGTTGATTGGGCTGGTTGGCCACTGCAGTGAGCATCATAGTGACTGGTGGTTCCAGTTACTTGGCTTTTATATATATAGATAATCAGAGTGTTAAATGATGCTATTTAGTAAAGCCTCTTACATTTTGAATGTGTATGTTTTATACATTTTAAAAATCAGAGTTTCTTCCTAGAGAAAATTATCTTAAGAAATAGTACACTGCCAATACCTTATCCAGTAGCCTGTTGCTGCTCACTCAGACAGCAGGTGCAAGTCTAGAAAGAAGATCTGTTTTGCTGTCTTTTACCAAGAATCTTTTATGTATGTCTCAATCAGAAAAAAGGCCAACACAGGTTTTGGAATATTACATCCAAGTTTATCAGTCAAAACACAGGGTGTGACAAAAGTAGGTTTATAGTTGTCCCTGTATTAGGAACAATAACTAATAGATAATAATACAAGAAAAAAAACTGTTACACATATAACTGTAAACTTATGTTTTCCCCACTCTGTACGATTATATGCTATGTAAATACTATTTTTTGTCTGTTAAACTGGAGGTGGAGATATCAGAATTATAGCAAAGATTAAAGCAGATATCTTATAAATATTGTTTTTATTATTTGATTTTGAAAAAGCATAGCAACCATAAGAAACAAAACAGTGCTGGACCATGAATCTCCTTGGATGACAGAATTGCATAGATTTATGTGCGCTCACCGAGGAATGCATGTAAAACTGGTAAAATTGGATAAGCTCTGTGAATTGTACCAGTGTCATTTTCCTGGTTTTGATATTGTATTTTAGTTATTTAAGATGATACTGTGGAAAACTGGGTAAAGGGTACTTCTCTATATAGTAATTTTGTACTCTAAATTTTTTTAATATATATTTTATTGATTTTTTACAGAGGAAGGGAGAGGGAGAGAGTTAGAAACATCAATGAGAGAGAAACGCCCATTAGTTGCCTCCTTCACACTCCGTACTGGGGATGTGCCCGCAACCAAGGTATGTGCCCTTGACTGGAATCAAACTTGGGACCCTTGAGTCCGCAGGCCAATCCTCTCTCCCCTGAACTAAACCAATTAGGGCTGCACACTATAAATCTTTTAATTACAATTGATCCTTGAACAACATGGGTCTGAATTGTGAGGGTCCAGTGGTTAGGAAATTACATACATGGAGGGCTGACTTAAGTTATAACTGGATTTTCGACTCTGTAAGTGGTCAGTACCTCTAACCCCTGAGATGTAGAAGGGTTAACGTATTTCAAATTAAAAGTTTTTTAAAAAGTGCTCGGGTAACGTTTTCATAAATGCGTTTTAAAATGTATGGCTACCTTATAATTCAAATAATCATTTTAAGCTGTTTTAGGAAAGGAAATTATCTGAGTGGTACCTAGGAAAACCTTTATCAACTTGACTTCCACCACAGGACTCCACCTGTAGGTGTCACTGTTAATGGAAAATTAATACAGCAGCATCAGACTGGACAAAGGAGAGCCCATGGTGCCTTTACACATTATTGTCACATGCACAGCAGTGTCACAGTTAATAGCTAGGCAGTAATAGCATCCCCGTCTTCTGGAGACTTAGTAGCCTGGGAAAACTAGTGATGCTAGAAAGTTGTTATCTGAACCCATTTCTGATGCATTCAAAAAATCCCAAGCTCTTTCCAATTTGCCACCTGCCTTCCTTGGAGAGGCAGCCACTAATACAATAGGCACTATAAAGTAAATACCAACATTACTGGTTAAGAAAAATTCAGTGAAAGAACACAAAAATTGCATGAAGAATTATCTGAAATTGTTGTTAATGGGATTATATGATTCTGACATAACACAAAAAGTATCTTTATTGGAGTGTTCAGATTATGTTAAGCAGTGGTTAGCAAGTTGAGAAGTCTAATGAAATCTATAAGTATATACCCCATTTGTGAGCCTGAAACTAAAATGTATATATAAGCCAGTTCATTCATTGCCACAACATTGCTAAAATGAGAGATTATGATAGAGGGGAAATCCAAAACTGTCCCCTCTTGCTTTGGGGGACTTAACGCAGTTTTAGTGTTTAGCAGTTTAGTGATAAGAGTTAAATATTTCAGAAGGCATATATGAGCTACTTGTAAAACAAGTAAATAAGAATTTGAGATTGAGACAAAAAAAGAGAAACTTCTCATAAATTAGGTCAAGAAAAGTCTTTTCCTAAAGCTGCCATTTAAGTCTAAAAAAGTGAGACTATATTGGCCGTGTGGAGAGGAAGAATATTATAAACAAAAGGAAGAACAGTGAGCATAGACTCTGAATCAAGAAAGGAACTAAAAGAAGATAAGTGTTTAGAATAGGGGAGACAGTGATTTGAGATGAAATGTGAAAGGCAGAGGCTAGATGATGCAGGGCCTTATAGTCCTTGTTAAAAAATTTAGATTTTATTCTCTGCAGCAGGAAGCCTTGGAAGGACATACAGAAGCATTGTGATCCAATTTGTGGTGGGTTTTTTTTTTCTTTGTTTATTTTATTGTTGAGAGCATTATAGATATCCCCAATTTTTCCCCACCTTGACCCATCTCCCACCCCATCCCAGGCCTTCACCTGTCTGTTGTCTGTATCCATGGGCTAGGACTAATTTCTACTTCTAAATCCCTTCACCTTTTTCACCCATCCCCCCAGTCCTTTCCCTATCTGGCAGCTGTCAAAATATTCTCTGTATCTATGAGTCTGTTCTGCTTGTTTGTTTATTTTGATATTCTTTTGTTGATATGTATTGTCATTTTTTTCTTCCTCTCCCTCTTACTCCTACTTTCATTTTCCCTTTAACATTTCATGTAATGCTGGTTTGGTGGTGATGAACTCCTTTAACATTTTCTTGTCTGGAAAGCTCTTTATCTGACCTTCATTTTAAATTATTGCTTTGCTGGGTAGAGTAATCTTGGTTGTCAGTACTTGCTTTTAATCATTCGGAATATTACTTGCCACTTCTCAGGCTTGCAAATTTTCTGCTAATAAATCAGCTGACAGTCTTATGGACACTCCCTTGTAGGTAACTAACTGCTTTTCTCTTGATTTTTTTTTTTTAAATCTTCATTTGACGGTTTTTTTACATTGATTTTTAGAGTACAAGAGTGAGGGAAAGAGAGAGAAACATTGATGTAAGAGAAACACATCAATTGGTTGCCTCCTGTGCGCACCTTGCCTAGGGCCCAGGTCAGGAGGAGGTTGCAACCTAGGTATGTTAATTCCAGCCTTTGACTGGAATCAAATCTGGGACCTTTTGGTCCACAGGCCAACGCTCTATACACTGAACCAAACCAAGTAGGGTTCTTGCTGCCATTATCCTTTGACATTTTAATTATTATGTGTCTTGGTATAAGCCTCTTTGTGTTCATCTTGTTTAGAACACTCTGTGCTTCCTGTTGTGCTTCCTATTTCTTTCAACAAGTAGGGGAAGAAACCCGCAACCCTTCAATCTATGGGCTGATGTTCTAACCACTGTACAACTGGCTAGGGTTATTTGGTACTTTTCTTTCTGTTGTTTTATTTAATTTCTTTATTGATTAAGGTATTACATATGTGTCCTCATTCCCCCTTTACCCGCTAAATCTCCCTCTACTTATGCCTTCACCCCCCTGTTGTTTATGTCCATTGGTTAAGCTTACATGCATGCATACAAGTACTTTGGTTGATCTATTTCCCTCCCTCCCCAACACTCCCCAGTCTTCCCACTGTAATTTGACAGTCTATTGTGTGCTTTACTGCTTCTTCATCAGGTTATAATGTTCTTTATTTTCCATAAATGAGTGAGATCATGTAGTATTTTTCTTCCATTGCCTGGCTTATTTCACTTAACATAATGCTCTCCAGGTCCATGCATACTGCTGCAAATGGTAAAAATTCCTTCTTTTTTATAGCAGCATAGTACTCCATAGTGTAGATGTACCATAGTTTTTTTAATCCATTCATCTGCTGATGGGCATTTAGGCTGTTTCCAAATCTTTTTTTTTTAATTAAATCTTTATTATTCAGGTTATTACATTTGTTTCTCTTTTTTCCCCTCCATAGCTCCCCTCTTCCTGACTCCCACCCCTCCCTCTACCCTTACCTCCTCCCATTGACCTCATCCATAGGTGTATGATTTTTGTCCAGTCTCTCCCTGCACTCCCCTCACCGCTTTCCCCCTGAGAATTATCAGTCCACTCCCTTTCTGTGCTCCTGAATCTATTATATTCACCAGTTTATTCTGTTGATCAAATTTTTAATTCACTTAATTTTTAGATTCACATGTTGATAGATATGTATTTGTTGTTCATAATTTTTTATCTTTTACCTTTTTCTTCTTCCTCTGCTTAAAGAGTGCCTTTCAGCATTTCATATAATACTGGTTTGGAGGTGATGAACTCCTTTAGCTTTTTCTTTTTTTTTTTCTTTTTTAATATATTTTATTGATTTTTCACAGAGAGGAAGGGAGAGAGATAGAAAGTTAGAAACATCGATGAGAGAGAGACATGGATCAGCCGCCTCCTGAACACCCCCCACTGGGGATGAGCCCACAACCAATGTACGTGCCCTTGACCGGAATCGAACCTGGGACCTTTCAGTCTGCAAGCCAACACTCTATCCACCAAGTCAAACCGGTTTCGGCTTTTAGCTTTTTCTTATCTGTGAAGCTCTTTATCTGCCCTTCAATTCTGAATGATAGCTTTGCTGGATAGAGTATTCTTGGTTGTAGGTTCTTGCTATTCATCACATTGAATATTTCTTGCCACTCCTGTCTGGCCTGCATCGTTTCTGTTGAGAAATCAGGTGACAATCGTATGGGTGCTCCCTTGTAGGTAATTACCTGTTTTTCTCTTGCTGCTTTTAATATTCTCTCTTTGTCTTTTACTCATTGTATTTTAATTATGATGTGTCTTGGTGTAGTCCTCTTTGGATTCCTTTTATATGGGGTTCTGTGCACTTCCTGGACTTGTAAGTCTATTTCTTTCACCAGATGTGGGAAGTTTTCAGTCATTATTTCTTCAAATAGGTTTTTAGTATCTTGCTCTCTCTCTTCTTCTGGTACCCCCACAATTCTGATGTTCAAATGCTTGAAGCTGTCCCAGAGGCTCCTTACATTATCTTCACATTTTTGGATTCTTTTTTCTTCTTGCTTATCCAATGGAGTGTTTTCTGATTCTTTATATTTCAGATTTTTTACTTGATTCTTGCCTTCCTCTAGTCTGCTGTTAGTTCTCTGAAAAATAGTTTTTATTTTAGTCAATGTATGTTTAATTTCTAGTTGGTTCTTTTTCATCTCCTCTTGGGTCTTGCTAACATTATTCATCTTTTCTAGGATATTCTTGAAAAACATTATAAGTGTGGTTTTGAACTCTATATGCAGTTGTTTGTTTTCCTCCATTTCTTTTGTTTGTGATCTCTTCCCTTGTCTCGGCATTTTCACTATGCCGGGAAAACTTCTGTGTTGGATTCAGCCTTATGATACAAGACTTGCAAAACTGCAAAAACCTCTCTGTTGAGCTTGGGATGGGTGGAGTCTCAGGGCTTAACGGACCCCATTGCCTTCCAGTCAGCCCCGCCCTCCATGGCCCTTGGGTCTCACATGACTGGGTAATCGCTGGAGCAGTTCCTGTGCGCACACGTGCTCACGCAGTGCGTCTAGACCTCTGCCTTTCTGGCTCCCCTGCACTCAGGGACCATATGAGTCTGGGTCCCCAGGGTTTCACCCAAAACTGGGGTTCAGTGGAGCTAGAAGTGGCACAGTTGGGAGGCACTATCCCCCGCCCACTCACAAAAGCCAGTGGCACAACCAGCAGTCGGTCCTCTGTGTGCAGTGCTGTGAGCACCACCAGACCTCCAGACCTCTGCCCTTTCGTGTCTCCCCCAGATTTCCGTGTACTTCTCCCTCTTCACAGTCCGAATTCCCCCCGTATGAATCTCAGCCAGACGTGGGGTTTAGTACCGTAGGATAAGGGGTTCAGTGCAGCTGGGAGTCTCCGTCCCAGCCAGAGAAAGCCAGCCAGGCACTCCGTGCGCGTCTCTGCACCTCAGCTTTTTGCAGCTCCTCTGGGTCTCTGTGAGCTCCTCTCTTTCCTTCTAATTGTAGAATTTCCACTCAGCCAGCTTTCCTATGGTTCTGAATGATTTCTGTCCTGTCTTTTAGTTGTAGTTTTGAGATTGTTGTGCAAGTCAGCAGTGTAGGTGTTTACCTATGCCGCCATCTTGAATCGGTCTCCCCTTAAAGTTCTTCTAATGCCACTTCTTCAAAATAGACTCACTCAAGCTGTGGTATTTTGTGGAAGAGCCACACTCAAGGGGCCAAAGAGCCACATGAGGCTCACGAGCTATGAATTGGCAACCACTGGTATAAAGAAATGCCATAAGAGAAACCAGGATGGTGGCATAGGTAAAAACCTAAACTGTTGCTTCACACAATTTTAAAACTACCCTAAAAGACTAAACAGACATCATCCAGAACCACAGGAAGGCTGGGTGAGTGGAAATTCTACAACTAGAAGGAAAGAGAGAAACACATTGAGACTTACAGGAGCTGTAGAAAGGAGAGGTACAGAGGTGCACATATAAAGAGGGCTGGCAACTGAGTACGCGGCTGGCTTTCTCAATTGGGAGGCAGACAAAAGCTCCCCGCCTGCTCTGAACTCCAGTTCCAGTTGAGACTCTGAGTACCCAGATTTATATGGGGAGAAACTGAACTGTTCAAAAAACAGGCAAAACTTGAGGGTGGCTTTCTATCAGAGGTGCTTGGAGCAATTACCATGGGATATTGAGAACCAGGGTCCTCTTAGGGCAGGGCTAAAGGGAAACCATCACTATTTGTTCTGCCCTGAGATCCTGCCCCATGAAGCCATTGCTGATTGCTCCACTCTGAGACTCAACCCCCATCCAAGCTGTGTGCAGAGGCTTTTGCATATGAATGGCCTGGTCCTTTGAATTATAAACTTATCTAACAAATTTCATCTCTGAGTCAGAGAGACACAGAACATCCAAAAGAAGACCCAATGCTCTGCAGCAGCTTGCATTGCTCCACAGCTAGGCCTCATCTGGGCACCTCCAAACCCCAAATAAAGAAGAGAAATCTGCAGATATCTCTGTAGCTCCTGCTGGGTGGCCTCAGGCAGAGACTAAATTAGCACCTCCTTGGAAATCCAAGAGCCAGTGTACCCCAGTGGTCAGAGTGGGACCATCCAGATTACAGCTCTTCAGATCCATAAGGGACACTCGGGAAAGACTCAGTGAGCACCAAAGCCCCACTGAAGGAAGTCTTGCCCCATAAGGATGTCTCCAGTCCAGAAGTTCTCCCATTGTGGACACAGCTGATCCTCACAGCCAATTGGCCTGGAGGTCAATTCCTCCCAGTGATACTAACAACAATAAAGGCTGAACTACAACAAGACTGTGCACACAGCTCACAAAGGGGTGCACCAAGAGTGTCCACCTCAGGGGAGGCTGAGCCATTGGGCCCTATAGGACACCTAGCACACAAAGCCACTCTTTCAGCTCAGGGAAGCAGCCAAAATGCAGAAACAAAAAAAAAGGTCACAAATGAAAGAAATGGTGCAAGCAAATGACTGCATATAGAGTTCAAAACCATGGTTATAAGGTTTTTCAAGAATTTCGTATAAAAGGCCGATAAATTTAGCAAGACACTGAAGGATATGAAAAAGGACCAAATAGAAATTAAGCATACACTGACTGAAATAAAAAATAACATACAAAGATCCAATAGCAGACTAGAGGAATACAAGAATGAAGTCAAAGGTTTGAAATACAAAGACGCAAAAAACACCCAACCGGAAAAGAAAAAAAAATCCAAAAATATGAAGATAGTGTAAGGAGCATCTGGGACAACTTCAAGCATCTCAACATCCTAATTATGGGGGTGGCACAAGAAGAGAGAGAACAAGTTACTGAAAACCTATTTGAAGAAATAATGACCAAAAACTTCCCCCATCTGGTGAAAGAAATAGACTTACAAGTTTAGGATGCATAGAAAACCCCAAACAAAAGGAATCCAAAGAGGACCACACCAAGACACATCATAATTAAAATGCCAAGAGCAAAAGACAAAGAAATAATATTAAAAGCAGCAAGAGAAAAACAGTTAGTTACCTACAAGGGAGCACCCATATAGTTGTCATTGTATTTCTCAACAGAAACTATGCAGGCCAGATGGGAGTGGCAAGAAATATTCAAAGTGATGAATAGCAAGAACCTACAACCAGCAAAGCTATCATTCAGAATTGAAGGTCAGATAAAGAGCTTCACAGATAAGAAAAAGCTAAAGGAGTTCATCACCACCAAATCAGTATTATACAAAATGCTGAAAGGTATTCTTTAAGAAGAGGAAGAAGAAGAAAAAGGTAAAGATAAAAATTATGAACAACAAATACATATCAACAAGTGAATCTAAAAAGTGAATAAAAAATCTGATGAACAGAATAAACTGTTTAATATAACAGAATCAGGGGTATAGAAAGAGAATGGACTGACAATTCTCGGGGAAGAAGAGATATGGGGGAAGGAAGAGGAAGAGAGAGAGAGAAACATCAATGATGGGAGAGAATCATTATTGACCTCCAACCTATGGATGAGGACAGTGGTTGGAGGGTAAGGGCAGAGGGTGGGATGGGAAATGGGTTGAGAGGAGCTATGGGGGAAAAAAGATGAACAATTGTAATAATTTGAACAATAAAGATTTATTAAGGGAAAAAGAAATGTCATAGATTTCTTGGCATTAATTTTGTATCCTGCTTCCTTGCCAAACTCATTTATTAAGTCTAATAATTTTTTGATGGAGTCCTTACGGTTTTCTATGTATAGTATCATGTCATGTGCGAGGAAAGACAGTTTTACTTTTTCTTTTCCAATTTGGATGCCTTTTATTTCTTCTTGTCTGATCACAATGGTTAGTATTTCCAGTACTATGTCGAACTGAGTGGTGAGAGTGGGCATCCCTGTCTTGTTCCTGTTCTTAGAGGAAATGCTTTTAATTTTTGTCCATTGAGCTTGATGTTGGCTGTGGATTTGTCATATATGGCTTTTGTTATGTTGAGATATGATCCTTCTATTTCCACCTTGATAAGAGTTTTTATCAAAAAACTGTGTTGGATTTTGTCAGATGTTTTTTCTGTGTCAATTGATATGACCATGTGATTTTTAAAAAAAAATACTGGGGATGTGCTCGCAACCAAGGTACATGCCCTTGATCGAAATAGAACCTGGAACCCTTCAGTCTGCAGGCCAACGCTCTATCCAATGAGCCAAACTGGTTTCGGCAACTATGTGATTTTTGTCTCTCAATTTTTTAATGTGATGTATCACATTTATTGATTTGTGGATATTATACCATCCTTTCATCCCCAGGATAAACTCTACTTGGTCATGGTGCATGATCTTTCTGATGTACTGCTGGATTCGATTGATAGAATTTTGTTGAGGATTTTGGCATCTATGTTCATGAGGGATATTGGCCTGTAATTCTCTTTCATTGTGAGGTCTTTATCTAGTTTTGGTATTAGGGTGATGCTGGCTTCATAGAATGAGCTTGGAAGTGTTCCTTCCTCTTGAATTTTTTGTAATACTCGAAGGAGGATAGTTTTAGTTCTTCCTTGAATGTTTGGTGAAACTCCCCTGTGAAGTCGTCTGGCCGCAAGCTTTTGTTTGTTGGAAGCTTTTTGATGATTGCTTCAATTTCTTCCATAGTTATCGGCCAGTTGAGATTTTTAGATTCTTAGTGATTGAGTTTTGGAAGATTGTATTATTCTAAGAATATGTCCATTTCCTCAATGTTTTCTAGTTTGTTGAAATAGAGTTATTCATAGTATTTTTTAACAATCCTTTGTATTTCTGTTGGGTCAGTTGGTATTTCTGATTTTGTTTATTTGGGTCCTCTTTCTTTGCTTCTTGTCTTTATTTGGTTTGGGTATTAGAGTGATGCTGGCTTCATAGAATGAGCTTGGAAATGAGCCTGGCTAGAGGTTCATCAATTTTGTTTATCCTTTCAAAGAACTAGCTCTTGGTTTCATTGGTCTTTTGTGTTGTTTTTTTGGTTTCTTATGTCATTTATTTCTGCTTTGATTTTTATGATCTCCTTCCTTCTGCTCACTCTAGGCTGTTCTTGTTGTTCTCTTTCTAATTCTTTGAATTGTAGCACTAGATTATTTACTACCATTTTTTTCTTGTTTTTTGAGGTAGGCCTGTAGAGCTATAAACTCCCTCTCAGGATTGCTTTCATTGTGTCACATAGATTTTGGATTGTTGTGTTTTTATTGTCATTCGTTTCCAGGATGTTTTTAATTTCTTTTTTGATGTCTTTGGTAACCCAGTCATTGTTTAATAGCATGCTATTCGGCTTCCAAGTGTTGGAGTGTTTTGGATTGTTTTTATTGTAGTTTATTTCTAATATTATGCCATTGTGATCTGAGAAGATGCTTGGTATGATTTCAATCATCTTGAGTTTGGGGAGACTTCGCTTATTGCCCAATATGTGGTCTATATTAGAAAATGACCCATGTTCACTTGAGAAGAATGTATATTCCATGGCTTTGGAGTGAAATGTTCTGAAGATGTCAATTAAGTCCATCTGATCTGTGAGACTTTTAGGATTGCTGTTTCTTTCTTTCTTTTTTAAAGATATTTCTTTATTGATTTCCAAGAGAAAGGAAGAGGGAGAGAGAGAAACATCAATGATGGGAGAGAATCATTATTGACCAGCTGCCTCCTGCACGCCTCCTACTGGGGATTAAGCCCACAACCTAGGCATGTGCCCTTGGCCAAAATCAAACCTGGGACCTTTCAATCTGCAGGCCAACGCTCTATCCACTGAGCCAAACTGTCCAGGGTTGATTGCTGTTTCCTTGTTGATTATTTTGTCTAGAGGATTTATCCAGTGATTTCGGTGGTTTATTAAAGTTCCCTACTATGATTGTATTGTTGTTAATCTCTCCCTTGATATCTTCCAGAAGTTTTTTTTTTGTTTTGTTTTTAATGTATTTGGATGCTCCTGCATTAGGTACATATATGTTTATCAGGGTTATTTCCTTTTGTTGTATCAATCCCTTTAGTATTTTGAATTGGCCTTCTTTATCTCTGGTTATAGCCTTCACTTGGAGGTCTATTTTGTCAGATATAAGTATTGCTACCCCAGCTTTTTTTTCCTTTCCATTTGCCTAAAATGTATTTTTCCATCCCTTCAATTTCAGTTCGTATGAGTTCCTTGTTCTGTGGTGGGTCTCTTGTAGACAACATATATATGGGTCATGTTTTTTTTGTTATTGTTGTTTGTTTGTTTTTTTAAATATATGCTATTTATTTTTTAGAGAGGAAAGGAGAGGGACAGAGAGCTAGAAACATCAATGAGAGAGACATCAATCAGCTGCCTCCTGCACACCCCCCACTGGAGACACGCCTGCAATCAAGGCACATGCCCCCGACTGGAATCGAACCTGGGACTCCCCAGTCCTCAGGCCAACACTCCATCCACTGAGCCAAACTGGCTTCAGCTGGGTCTTGTTTTTTTTTAATCTATTCAGCCACTTGGTATCTTTTGATTGGAGTTTAGTTCATTTACATTTAAAGTTATTATTGAAAGGTACTTGTTTTAATTTTTTGTGCCTGTGTTCCTTCTTGCCTTTTTATTTCTTTTTACACTAGTCCTTTAGTATTTCTTGCATTGTTGGCTTGGTAGTGATAAACTCCCTTAGCCTTTCTTTTGTCTGTGAAGCTCCTTATTTTTCCTTCAATTTTGAATGCTAGCCTTGCTGGTTACAGTATTCTTGGATTCAGTCCCTTGCATCACTTTGTAAATTTCTTTCCCTTTTCTTCCAGGCCTGTTGATAAATCATTTGATATTCTAATTTGAGATCTCTTGTACGTAACTTCCTGTCTCTCTCTTGCAGCCTTTAAGATTCTCTCTTTTTCTCCCTGTGTTGGTCTGGGTCCCCAGAATCTCACCAGAAACTGGAGTTCAGAGAGTTGGGAACTTGTAACTCCCTCCCAATTGAAAAACAACAGTGCTCGCCAGCCCGATTTGCGCATGTCTCCATACCTCTGCCTTCCTGAGCCTCTGCACGTCCTACCAGACCTGGATACACTTTTTTCTTTCCTTCTAGTTGTAGAACTTTCACTCTGCCAGCTTTCACATGGTTCTGGGGGATATTTGTTTTGTCTTTTAGTTGTAGTTTTGTGTGGTTGTGAGAGACGTACAGCTATATATCTTATGCCGCCATCTTGGTTCTTCCCCGCTATTATCCATTTATTACTTTGTTTCTTGTTGTCCCATAGCTTCCTTAGGCTCTCCTCATGTCTTAATTTTTTTTTCCAGTTGCAGTTCAGTTTGGGTGTATTTTGCTTTCCTGTCTTCTAATTGGCTAATTCAGTCCTCCACATCTCCTCATCTACTGTTGAAACTTTCCATGGTATTTTTTATTGCATCTATATCACTCTTCATTTCTTCTTGATTCTTACATAAGTTGATTTTTTCATCCATCTGGTTTATGAACTGTATGACCCTTATTCTGAATTCTTTTCTGATGATTGCATTCCTCTGTTTCACTTATCTGCCTTTCTGGCGCTTCCTCCTTTTCCTTCCTTTGGGGGTTTCTTAGTCTACCAATTTTTTATCTCACCAACGGGTTTACATGTGGAGTCATGCAGGACCTGCTCCTTGGGTGGCAGTAGCTCCTCAGGTTGCGGTTGCTCCTCAGGTAGTCGCAGCAATGGCTGCTCCTCAGTTGGCAGCGGCTTCTCTGGTGGGTGCTGTTCACAGCAGTGGTGGCTCCTCTGGCTCATGGAGGAGACTGCTTACACAGCTGCAGCTCCTTGGATGAGAATGGGCTAATCACAAGACTGATGCTCTTCAGATGGGGGCAGGCTGCTCGTGTGGCTACTACTTCTCCATTGGTGGCAGACTGCTCACATGGCTGCTGCTCCTTGGATGGGGCAGGCTGCTTGTGAGGCCACTGCTCCTTGGACAGGGGCGGGTTCCTCTCAGGGCTGCTACTCTTCATACAGGGGCAGGCTGCTTGTGCAGCTGCTGCTTCTTGGATAGGGGCAGGCTACTCGAGTGGCTGCTACTCCTCACATGGGCATGAGCTACATATGCGGGTGCTGTTCCTTGGATGGGGGTGTGCCGCTCACCCAGCTGCTGCTTGAATGATGGGTGTAGTCTGCATGTGGCTGCAGCTCTTCGGACCAGTGCAGGCTGTGCAGCGCTGCCTTGGATGTGTGTGGTTTGCTAATGTGGTTGCTGCTCCTCAGATCAAGTCAGGCTGCTCACAGAGCCTCTGCTCCTCAGATGGAGGCAAGCTGCTCACACAGGTGCTGCTTTTCAGATGGGTGCAAGCTGCTTACATAGCTGCTGCTCCTTTGATGGGGGCATACTGCGCATGTGGCTGCTCTTCCTCAGATAGGGGCAGGTTGCTCACGCAGCTGCTGCTTCTCAGATGGGGACAGGGTACAGTTTACATGCAGCTGCTGCTCCTCAGATGGGGGCAGGCTGCACGGAGCTGCTGCTCCTCCATCATGGGCAGGCTGCTCATGCGTCTGCTGTTCCTCGGATGGGAGCAGGCTGTTTGCATGGTTGCTGCTTTTCAGATGGGGGAGTGGGCCACTCATACAGCTGCTGCTCCTTGGACAGGGGCCGGCTATGTAAGGCTGCCGCTCTTTGGCCCGGGGTGGGCTGCTTGTAGGGCTGCTGTTCCTTAGACAGGAGTGTGCTTCTCACATGCCTGCTGCCTGTGTGGTTGCAGTGTCCTGGGTTTCCTCCAGCGGTCCTCTGCCCTTCCCAGCTGCAAATAGTCTCACCAAACAAGTCTCCTTCACCAATTTGGGGTGGATGTTATTTGTCTCAGCTACTCATTCTACCTGCTCCGGGACAAGGCTTGAGACACATCTATCTATTCTCCTGCCATTTTGTCTTCCAGTCTCTAACTTTGTCTTTATTGTATTATAAAATATGTTAAATGTCTTAACTCTGAGAAAAATTCTTCAGGAAGCTGTGCAACATTCATCAGGTGACTTTAAACCCTTTCTGGCATGTGGTGGCATCCCCTATTTGTATTTCTAAAAGTACATTATCAAATAAAAGAAATAAAGGAGTCAGATGTATACTAGATTTTTAGTAATTGTTTTTTTATTTCATTTTATTGATTTTAGAGAGGATAGGAGATGGAGGGAGATAGAAACATAAATAGTGAGAGAGAACCATTGGTCAGCTACCTCCTGCATGCCCCCCACTGGGGACTGAGCCTGCAACCCGGGCATGTGCCTGACTGGGAATGGAATTGTGAACCCCTACGTCACCAGCCAGGCAAATTTTCAGTGATTCTTAGTGGAGCCACATGGGACCTGGGGACATGCCTTTTTATAGGGAAAGTGTCAGAATCAGCTGTAAAGTTTTTTTCAGATTTTGTTCTGCCCCCTTTTCAGTTTGAAAATTACTGCTATATTGAGCTCCTGTTTGGAAAGTGCTGTGTCCCTCAGTTATATTAGGGTTAAAAAAAATGAGGACTACAAATTTTGTGTGTGTGTATGTGCAGATATGAATATATATATATAATAGAGGCCTGGTGCACGCATTCATGCACATTGAAAGAAAATTAATTAAAAGGTGGCTGGCAGGATGGGACTGGGTGATAGGGGCATTCATGCCCTGGAGCCAACCTCCCACAGTCCCACTCTTTCCAGCCACACCTGGGTTGGCACCAGGGCTTGAAGAGTGTCTGCAGAGTGAGTGGGATCCCTCCAGCAGTTGGGATCCCTCGGCCTGGCCTGCAGGGATCAGGCTGAAACCGGCAGTCTGACATCCCCCGAGGGGTCCCAGAGTGTGAGGGGGCACCCTGCAAAGTTGCTGTCATTTGGCAGCTTCTGCGTTGAGCATCTGCCCCCTGGTGGTCAGTGCACATGATAGGTTCCGGCTGGTCAGCCAGTCACTTAGCCTTTTATATATACAGATATATGTGATTTATATTATTCTCAAATCTATTTAAACAGGTAACTGAATTAGAGGGATTTTTGTTTTATTAGTTATTTTAGTGAATTCAGTCCCCACTCCAAAGTATCTACAGAGCTGTGCTAGCCAGACCATGTAGTGCCTCAGTGCTTTTAGCTTTCCTTCTTTCTGTGCCTTTCATCCTTCTACCGTCTGTTGCTGTTCTCTAGAATCACTATCATAGTGACAAACTGGGTGATAGGGGCTTAATGGCATGTGCTACATTCTTATTTGAGGCCCAGTGGCATGTGCTATATTTTCTAAGACATGATATTCTGATAATTATAAGAAAATAATTCCATGATAAAAGTGCATCTTACAAAAAAGCTGTCTAAGATTATTCCTGTTGCATCCCAGCAAAGGAATATTCACACAGCAAAGCCATTGTTGCCTCATGGTAGGAACTCCACCTTCTAGGAAGCATACATCTTACTCTGTCAGAACCTATGAGAGAGCCTCGATCTCCAGAGTCAGGAGAGAGGCCAAAGATCTGCCACTTTAATTCCTATATGCTGATTCTCAACCTGTCTTCCTTCTCCTTTATGTTTTCTACAGCCCTCTTCCTCTGATTATTTGGGGAAGTCTAAGCTATAACATAGTTAACAACAAAAGTATGACCAAAATAGAAATTATCAGCTTTTGCCCTCCCAGCATGGCTCAGTGGTTGAGCGTCAACCTATGAACTAGGAGGTTATGTTTCAGTTCTAATCAGAGCACAGGCCTGAGTTGTGGGCTCAATCACCAGTATGGGGCATGCAATGATTCTCTCAGGTTTTATAACTACCTTTTCCAGTTTCTTTTATCTTTTTAGTTTCCTTTTAAATTTTATTATTTTTTCTTTAGTGCTTATTACAAATATATATTTATTCATAAAATGTTTTTAGAATAACTACTTAAGGGTCTGTCATCACAATTCCAACATGAGGGGTTTTGTTTTCCCCACACCACAAAGCAATTCTCTGATAACAGCTGGGTGTCCAACAATTGAAATAAATTCTGACACTACCTACCGAGATAGATAGCATCAGATTGCACAAGTTAGGGATTCAGCCCCACAAGACTGCCTTCCACTTCAGATGCCAATCACAAGTCCTGGTTGTCACATGAACTTCTGATTGACTGGCTATAAATCAACGATTTCCATAGCTCCCTCCTTGTGTTCAATTAATTTGTTAGAACAGTTAAAGGACTCAAGAAATTTTATCACTAGATTACTGGTTTATTTCAAAGGATATGACTCAGGCACAGCAGGAAGAAGAGGTGCACAGGGCAAGGAATGAGGAAATGGTGCAGAGCATCCAGGTCCTCTCTGAGGTAATTGCCATGTGTTCACCAATCCAGAAACTCTCAGAACCCTGTCATTGTGGAAGCTTCATTAGATAGACAGAGTGATTAAATCATTGGCCATTGGCAATTGATTCAATTTCTAGCCCTCTCTTCCCTCCTCCACAGGCCAGAGAGGTAAGACTGAAGTTTCCAACCCTCTAATAACAGGTGACCAGCTCTTGTTCTTAGATGCTTTCCAAAAGCCACATAAACCCAGTTGTGGTGGAAAGGGACTTGTTATGAATAACAAGACACTAATTTTAATTTTAATAGCTTTGAAGTGATTTCAGAAATTGAGGACCAGACCAAATATTAGAACAAAAGATTCTCCCATTGCTCTTATTGCTCAGAAAATTCCAAGAGTTTTTGGGAGCTGAAAGCCAAGAACTGTGGACAAAGACCAAATATATATGAGGAATATAATTTGGTTATCTGAATGACCAAAAATATATTTTTACAGATCATCATACTGAAGTCACATATCAGGCATTGCGTTAGATACATGATGAACAGGATCATACATATACCAGCCTATTGGAGCTTACTCTCTGGGTGAGAGAGACTAATTAATTAATTAATCAGAAATAATAACATACTTATGATTGTTAGCATTTGACCCTTTTTTTTTGTTGAAACTGTTCATTTAGCATCTAGAACACCATACACTTGATTTCCCTACCTCACTCTTCACTTCTTGGTTTCCATTGCTGAGTCCTTTTCTTCTTTCCATCTAAATGTTGGAGTGCCCTAGGCTTTACCCTTGGGCCTCTTTGCTACCTGCTTTTCTTAGATTACATCATTCAGTACTTATGGCTTTAAGTACTATCTATTAATATCTATATGCTGATGACTATCAATGTTATATCTGTATTCCTTATTCCTCCCTATTCTCTGTAAAATTTTCAATCTCCCAGTCCTCAGATTCACTGCCTTTCATCTTAGTAAATGATGCCATCATTTACCCAGTGGCTTAGGATAGAAATGTAAATTATTCCTTATGCTTTACTTTCCTAGCTTTCATCTAATCCATCAGCAAGTTCTGTTGGCTGTACAAATTATGTCCACATCCTACCACTTTTTACCACCTCCACTGGTTCACCTGCAGTAGCCTCCTAACTGACATTTATTACTAGCACCTCATCCCCACCCCCCATTATAGCATCTATTCTCTACTTAATAGGCAGAATAATGTTTTTGAAGCCTTAACAGACCTTCACAAAATCCTTCAATGAGGAAGTGCTGATTCCAGGTCTGGGGTAGGAATAGGATAAGATGAATCTCTAGGGATGGGATACTAACAGAATAAGAGAAATGGTAAGGAGAAAATGAGGCCTTAATCATAAAATTGAAAATGGTATGGACTGTCAGATGCAGTAAGGAAATGTCTCTGAAGGATGGTTCTTAAGATTACATTAAGCTTTTGGAATTTAATGGCAAAAATAACTGAAATTATATATACTATAAATCAAATAATGCAGATTTCTGGATTTTTTAAAAATCCTCACTTGAGGTTATTCTTTCCATTGATTTTTTTTTAGAGAGAGTAGAAAAGCGGGGGAGAGACAGAGAGAGAGAAACAACATTGTGAAAGAGACACATCGATTGGTTGCCTCCTGCATGTGCCCTGACCAGGGATCAAGCCTATAATCGAGGCATGTGTCCTAGATCAAGAATCAAACCCAGGACCCTTCATTCTGAGAGCTGATGCTCTATCCACTGAGCCACGCTGGCTAGGGTGGCAGATTTTTCTTTTTAAGTTGTGTGTACATACCCAGTTTAAGAATTTTTCAAACCCACAAAAAAGAAACATAAAAAGCATAATGAATTTCTGTATGCCTCTTAATCTTTATATACCAGCTATTAACACTGGCCACTTATTTAATTTGAACCATATAGAAATGCCCCTTTTGACAAAAACACACACACACACACACACACAAAGATCATGTAGCTTGTTGAAACTGAATACACACTTATACATACAACATATATTTCTTGTTGCTAAACCACCTGAAAGTAGTTATGCATCTTCTAAGGACAAAAATATTCTACTCACTACAAACTAATGCCTCAACTGAGAAAATTCAATATTAATTCAGTATTATCATCTACATATAATCCTTATTCAAATTCCCCACTGTGTATCGTCATGGTTTTTTGTTTTTGTTTTTGTGTGTTTTTTTCCCTAATTGATTTTTAGAGAGAGGAAGGGAGAGGGAAAGAGAGATAGAAACATAGATGAGAGAAACATTGATTGGCTGCCTCCTGCATCCCCCAACTGGGGACCGAGCTGTTATTCAATCCGGGAATATGCTCTGACCGGGAATTGAACTGTGACTTCCTAGTTTATGGGCTGACCCTCAATCATTGAGCCACACTGGCTAGCCCATTAGATTTAAAAAAAAAAAAAATCTGCAAAACTAATTCGAGTCTGGGTGCTTTCTCTTAAAGAATAAAATGACGTTGTTTACTATTGCCTTACTCTAGTTTTTTCTTCTTTGTGGTTTAGCTTCTTACATCGGTGTTTGACAACAGCATCAAAACCTTTGGAGTATTTGAGAGTGACCCTTTTGACTGGGAGAAGACTGGAACTGATGGCTCCCTAACAACCACCACTACTTCTACCACCCCTCAGTTGCACACCCGCTTGACCCCTGCGGCAATCGGGTATGTCCTCAGCTGCCCATTTAGCAGTGTTTTCTGGATGCATTATACTGGCAGAAATGTTTTCACTTCACCCAGACTTCTACAGATGACCAAATGCTAAGACATAGGTGAAAGCCTATGGATTTTCTTGAATTAACATTGCTCGGTATATGCTTTTGTTCAGGTGTACTGTTCATAGAAAGTGTTTATGGATCATACTGTGAAATAGCAGCTTAGAGCTTGTGTGAGTTGATGTCAGGTTTACATTAGGTTTTCTGTATGAGGAGCATTTGTTACATTTACTTCTAAAGAATACATGGGACCCTGGACACAATGAGCCAAAGTATATCTAATTATACTGTGCTTAAGTTTAGTGGGAACAAAATATGTAACTTGTTCCTCTTACGAGAGTGATTAATTTTCAAAGTGTATTAGAAACAGGTTATGGTATTTCCATCTTCTTGGTCTTTTGTGTTTTTTCTCTATGTGCATAAACAGTTACTTTTGGGGAGGCAGGTTGTCTTCTATTTCTGACCCATTTTTTACCTGCTCTGGTTGCTTTAAACTGCTTTTAAGTAAAATAAATTGTAAAAAATCCTCATACAATGTGAGTTAATTGGGACATTTTATCACTAATCTATTGCTGTGATTTTATACTGAAAAATTGGATCCCTAGAGCTTATTTATCAGGAAAGCTTACGTGGACTCATATAACTGAACATGTTATCCTTAATTAGCTAGCATAAGAATTCTTAAATGTGAGACCCTTACTAGCTACATCAGAATCATCACACATTTGCTTAAGATATCTATTTGAAGGACTTAGCCAAGAACCACTTAATCACATTTATCAGATGTTTTTTATGCTTATCTGAGTTTGGAACCCCCCGTCAGCCACCCCACTTTATAAATGAGTGAATCATCCAACTTTAGGTAAGTATTAGTTACAGAGCTTGAGCTGTATAGAAATTCTGGCTTTTGTTTTAGGCCTTTGTTTTCCTTTGCCTTTAATTGTTGTTATCTATACTAATAAAAGAGTAATATGCTAATTAGACTGAGAGACCTTCCGGATGTCCTTCCAGATAAAGCCATGGTGGTGAGGCCAAGGTAGAGGCTGTTCGGACGATCAGGCCAGGATGGGGGCGGGGGGGTCAGTTGGGGGCAAGCAGGCTGGCAGTCGGAGGCAGTTAGGGGCAAGCAGGCTGGCAGTCGGAGGCAGTTAGGGGCAAGCAGGTTGGCAGGGGGACAGTTGGCAGGTGAACAGGATGATGGAGGGGTGCATTTGGGGGTGATCAGGTCAGGAGGGGGAGCACTTGGGGGTGAGCAGGCTGGTGGGGCGGGCTGTTGGGGGTGATCAGGCCAGCGAGGGAAGCAGTTGGGGGTGACCAGGCAGCAAAGGGTGCAGTTGGGGGCGAGCAGGCTGGCAGGCAGTATGGTTAGCGATCAGGTAGGCAGGCAGGTGAGCGGTTAGGAGCCAGCGGTCCCAGATTGCAAGAGGGATGTCCGACTGCCAGTTTAGGCCTGATCACACAGAGATCAGCCTAAACTGGCAGTCAGACATCCCCCTAGGGGTTCCAGATTGGAGAGGGTGCAGGCTGGGCTGAGAGAACCGCCACCCCCCATCTGAATTTCGTGTACTGGGCCACTAGTAAGTAGAAAGCCTCCAACTTGCAAAAGCCAGGGGATAAGACTTCACGATAACTGAAGTTAATGAAGACAGTGTAAGTTCCCATCTACCAATGTTTCCTTCTAAAATAAGAGAATAACACGAAAGAAAAAGTAAAGCTATACCAAAACCATGTCCTAACGTAATTTGAAGACGAAGGATGCCCAAACTTCAAAATAACTGAGTAAAAAGAGGAAAAACAAAACACCAAGTCCTTGTGTGGTTCTCTCTTCTGGGCCTGCTTTACCCAACCCTGCTACAAGGTTTTATAAAGGCAGATCAGTAAAAACTGTGAGGAAGAGGAGAATTAGCAATGGGAGTTAAGGTTGATCTAAAACCAACACCAGAAAGACTACACTATCCCAAGAACAAAAATACTAAAAAATGTCCAAATAGATCAGATTATGAACTATAGGGAGGTACAAATATGTATGATTCAGAACACATAGCTTCTGGGGAAGAAAAAAACAAAAACAAAGAAGGGAGAGATGCCTTTTATCAGTTGATTTTTGAAGGACAAAACATGTATTCATTTGAGTTCAATCAGGAGAGAGAAACTACGTAGTAATTTGAACAAGGAAAGAATCATTACCTGTAACATAGAATTGGAGTAACTAGTAAGAAATTGAGAGAGCTTAAAGAATACAGGAATAGTACATATAAAGTGCAGCTCCTATTCCTAGGGCCGAGATTAAGCATTCAAACAAAGCTCCCCCAGTCCAGATCCCAGGCTGAGGTACATACTGAGCTTGTTGAAGAAGGTATGCCCATCCCTTGTTGGATAGGAGAGAAGTCACTCTGATGCCACACTGATAAAACTTGCTGAAAATCTTCCCTCTGGGATACCAAAGAAAGCTATTTACTGGGGGTATCTTACTAGACTTACTCTGCTACAAAACCTATGGGTAGTGGGGATTGCTCAGGAAAGCTGTTGTTTGCTGCTGTCTGTGTGAGACAGGCCCTGAAGAGGCCCTGATGCTGCAGGATCCCCACAATGGGGAGAGCCACACATGCTGGAGAAGCTTGCTGAGATGTACACTGGAACCCAAAGCAGAGCACTCTCCTCCTGCAATTTCCTTCCAGTGCCCACTGGGGAAGGAAAATATTTTAAGGGCTCAGATCCACTTTCATAAAACAGGAAAAAAGGATGGATATGGAGCTGAAAGGCAATAAATCATTAATTTCAGAGGAACAAAAGGAGGAGAAAAATTAATTACATACAAGAATGGAGAACTATGAAATCAGATGACACATCTATCTCCCCTGACCACAAAAAACATAAATCCATTCAAATGTTTGGAGTTTGCTATACTGACAGAAAATGGCACTAAACTATGAATCTTATACAACAATATCACAAAAATGAACAACAAAAAGATTTTAAAGTTCCATAAAGTATTATAGTAAAAAATTGGAACATTTAAAACATATTAACTAGGGACATTTCCTCTCAGAATAATAACTATGTGGTGATAGAAAAAAGAAAAAAACGTACCCTGGCTGGTTTGGCTCAGTGGATAGAGCATCAGCCTGTGGACTGAAGAGTCTCAGGTTTGATTATAGTCAAGGGCGCATGCCTGGTTACAGGCTTGATCCCCAGTAGGAGGTGTGTAGGAGGCAGCTGATCAATGATTCTCTCTTATTGGTGCTTCTGTCTCCCCCTTCCTCTCTGAAATCAATAACAATATTTTTTAAAAAAAGAAAAAAGTAATTATTGGGGGACGGGGGAAACAACAATAACAACATTAACAAAGTTGTTAAAAGAAAGAAAGAAAGGAAATTAAGACAAAAGCCAAAATGGAATTAAACATGCTCATTCATTTGAAGATATGGGTAACCACCTCAAACTAAGAATAGAAATAGATACCCCTACCTCTACCCAGGGATAGATAGAAAAGGTAAAAGGGATTAAGAGTATAAATTGCCAGTTATAAAAAAATAGTCACAGGGATACAAAACAAAGCATAGGGAATCCAATATAATAAAAGCCTAATATGCTAAGAGTCCAACCATTCAACTGTTCAACCAGTCACTATGACATGCATTGACCACCAGGGGGTAGATGTTTCTATTGGTAGGTTAGCTTGCTGCTGGGGTCTGGCCCCTCAGACTGGGCAAGATGGGCTGGACACACCCTGGAGCCCTCCCAAGGTCCTTCCTCGCCCAATCCTGCACCAGTGGGGTCCGTCATCCTGTCCTGCACCCTCTTGCAATCCAGGACCCCTTGGGGATGTCAGGAGCCAGTTTCAGCCCAATCCCTGCAGGCCAGGTCTCTAGTAAGTCTATACTATTGTCATAACACATGGTGTCAGATGGATACCAGAATTATTGGGGAGAATCACTTTGTAAGGAATATAAATATCTAATCACTATGTTGTATACTTGAAAGTAATAAAAAATGTTTATGTCAACTGTAATGGAAAAGTTAATTAAAAAAAAATTATGTAAAAAAAGAAATAGAGCTCTTTTCCTACGCCCACGGAGTTGCACGGAGGCAGAGGCTTGGGTGCGTTCAAGATTCTGATCTACCCATAACCCACCGCCATGGCCCAGGAAGGCATTGCTGCTGGAGAGGTAATGGACATTAATGCTGCTTTACAAGAAGTGCTGGAGACCGCCCTCATCCACGAGGGCCTCGCACGTGAATTCGCGAAGCTGCCAAAGCCTTAGACAAGCGCCAAGCCCACCTTTGTGTACTTGTATCCAACTGTGATGAGTCTATGTATGTTAAGTTGGTGGAAGCTCTTTGTGCTGAACACCAAATCAACTTAATTAAGATTGAGAACAACAAGAAACAAGGGGAATGAGTAGACCTCTGTAAAATCAACAGAGGGAAAACCCCATAAAGTGGTTGGCAGCAGTTGCGTGGTGGTTAAAGGACTATGGCAAAGAGTCTCAGGCAAAGGATGTCATCGAGGAGTACTTAAAATGCAAGAAATGAACAAATAAACTTGGCTTTTGTTTATCTAAATAAATAAGAGGGGGAAAAAATAGACCTCAAAAGGGGTGGGGTCAGGGAAAGGAAAAGGAAAACAAAAAAGGAAAGGAGACTTGAAAGAAGAGGAAGGAAAAAAATATCTCAAAATTTAGTAAATTATAAAATGTGCAATGGACAATAGAACATTGAGTAAAATTGGGAGAAATAATAAAAAATTTAAAAGGGCTAGGGAAAAAGGTAGTGCAAGTGGGAGGCAGACACCGAAGGACTAGCTTTCCTTTTGTTAGTTGACTGGGTAGTTAACTTGGTCTTGTTTTACTGGTGAAGAATGGTATAAATACCTAGCATCATGTTTATAAGTTGAAGTGCCTTTGAAAAGGCAGACTGATGCCCTAACTGGTTTGGCTCAATGGATAGAGTCTCAGCCTGTGGACTGAAAGATCACAGGTTCCATTCCAGTTAAGGGCATGTATCTTAGTTGCAGATGTGCAGGAGGCAGCTGGTGGATGTTTCTCTCTCATCAGTGTTTCTAACTCTCTATCCCTCTCCCTTCCTCTCTGTAAAAAATCAATGAAATATATATATTTTTACAAAGGCAGACTGATACTTGTACAATATCAGTTGGCCCACAGCTTAAAGATTGCACAGAATTTAAACCAGCTGAATTGAAAAAAAGTATTAGACCTACAAGCTTACCATTTACTATCTGGCCCTTTAAGAAAAAGTTCGCTGCCCTGGCTGTTGTTCTCAGTGGTTAGAGTATCGGCCTGCACACTGAAGGGCCTTGGGTTCAATACCCAGTCAAGGACTTGTACCTATCTGGGATGCAGGTTTGATCCTGGGGCATGTGTGGGAGACAGCCAATTAATATGTCTCTCTCATATCAATGTTTCTCTCCTTCCACTCCCCCCACTCCTTACCTTCCACTCTCTAAAAAAAAGGTTGCTGAATTCTCTGTTTGCAATTGTTATGGAGGCATAATTAGAAAGCCCTAGAGAATCATTGTTAAAAAGAAAAAAATGATTATGTATGTCCAACAACTCTGAATTTCTTACTAAAAGAAGAAAGTAAGTTCCGGAAAAGGTAGGAGGATGTTTTAGATCAGAAGTCATCAATCTTATGTGTGTGTAAAGGGCCAGATAAAAATGTGTAGATTCTGCAGTCTCTGTCTCCATTATCACTGCTATTGTAGTGCTAAAGCAACCATAGACAGCATGGAAACGAATGAGTGTGACTATGTGCCAAAATACTGTATTAACAAAAAATAGGTGAGCAGGCCAGATTTGGCTCAGAAGCCCTAGTTTGCCAGCTCCTGACTTAGATTGTGGGAAAGGGAATACGAAAAGGATGTCCATTCTTACTACTTTTCCAGTTCTCCCACATATCTCACATTTCCCCCTAATCTGCTTCTATAATTTATATCTAGCCTGCAAACACAGACCATGTGCTAAAAAATATTTTCACACATACTTTCTTATTCATTCTTATTCCTTAACATGATACTCTCACATATATTTTCTCACACATTCTTATTCTTTAACATAATTTCTCTGGAAAGGAATTCTTTCCTTTGTATGTCAAAATCCAGGTTTTGATCAGAATTTTAGGAAGAGAAAGTAATGTAAGGAGTAAAAGGGGGAGAATAAGTACAGAGAGGAAACAGAGTTGTGTGGAGATGGTGAAAGAGCTCCTGGAAGTGTGTGGTATTATATTGAAGTCTAAGAGATTCAAGGGAAATTAAAATAGAGTAAAAATAGCAGCAGATTATAAGGGGAGGAGTGGAAGAAGAAAATGTCAAGGAATTGGTAGTTGGGAAGAGGCAGAGTAGTAGGAATATGGAAAAAAGGCTTTGGAAGAACACTCAGTGATTAAAATGGGGGCTGGGAAATGTGGGGCTAGTAGATTGAACTTCCTGAACTCAAATATTTTTCCTTTGCCAGTCCCTTTCCTCAGGATAGAGGGAATTCTTTCAATAAATATTTGGCATGCCATGTAACATATGTTAGTGTCTATTCTAAGTCTGTGTATCAATAAATTATATTGAATTTACACCCAAAAAAATCCTTTAATAGACAATTTATTTCTTAACTTTTTTAAAATTTTTTCTCATCACCATTTATTCCCTCTATGCCCTGTTCTATCTCTACCCATCCCCCTCCTGAACTTTACTTTTATAATAAATCTGTTCACTTGAACTACTTTAGGCCAAACTTACCTTTTCAAGATGTTCTCAGTGTCAGAACTACAGGTACTACTTTACAAGGCTAGAAGTTTCTTTCCTGAGAGCCATGGCCAGTGCTTTTCTATATTACTTACCTCTAACCTATTGACAAGTCCCTGAAAATGACTGATCTTTGTTCTCACAGCATGGCATTTATGACATCTGGGCCAGTGTGTAACATTATCCTTAGAGTGGTGCACTAAGATGCCTATTTGATCACTCATAATAATTATGTCAGTATAATATACTGAAGGCTGGTTTTCTACTTTTAAACCTTCCAGATCACCTATAGCAAAAGGTTTCATTGTGTACTAAATACTGTGTTCAGTCAGCAGTTTTTTAAAAATTGAGTATAGTATACACTTATGGAATGTTAGAACTGGCAGGGTCCTAATCACTAGTGATTACAGAACTAGAAAAGTCTTTCATGGGCCAGAAGTCTAAGAGAGAGATGACCAACCATGTAAACAGACATGAAGTTACTTTGAAAACAATATATAAACAAAGTGCCAGTTTATATTTTCTATATCATTCCTGGTCAGTTCATGCAGATGTATAAAACTGTAATTGCAAGTTTTCTAGTTACCCCTAGAGCAATGGTCGGCAAACTCATTAGTCAACAGAGCAGTGAGCCGCAGTTTGACGACCACTGTCCTAGAGGCCAAGAATTTCCTTTCTCTTCTTTATGTCTCCTAAGGCCTTGCATGGAGTAGGTATTTAGTAAAAAGTCTGTAAATGAAAAAACAAATGCACATTTTACACTCTTCAAAGCATAACTTATTGATTTGATATCTACTTATATTATTATTAACATTTTCCTATTTATAGTTTTTGTTGTTCTCTGAGAAAAATGGGTAAAAAAACCCAGAAAATTAAAAAAACATTGTAGAGGAGAAACCAAGATGGTGGCATAGGAGAACACCTAAACTGCCTCACACAACAATTTCAAAACTACAACTAAAAGACAGAACAGACATCATCCAGAACCACAGGAAAGCTGGCTGAGTGGAAATTCTACAACTAGAAGGAAAGAGAGGGGCTCACGGAGACTCAGAAAAGCTGCAAAAAGCTGAGGTACGAAGCAGAGGTCTAGAGGCGTGTGCGCACGTGCACACAGAGAGGGCTGCAGCGATTACCAAGAGACACTTGAGACCCAGGGGCTGCATAGGGTGGGGCTGACTGGAGGCCAAGACTGTCTGCTCAGCCCTGAAACTCCACTCCACCCAAGTTCAACAGAGAGGCTTTTGCAGTTTTCCAAGTCTTGTATCATAAGGCTGATTCCAACACAGAAGTTCTCCTGGCATAGCAAAAATGTGGAGACAGATCACAAACGAAAGAAATGGAGGAAAACAAATGACTGGATATAGAGTTCAAAGCCACAGTTATAAGGTTTTTTAAGAATTTCCTAGAAAAGGTGAATAAATTTAGTGAGACCCAAGAGGAGATGAAAAAGGACCAACTACAAATTAAACATACACTGACTGAAATAAAAAATATTATACAGAGATCTAACAGCAGACTAGAGGAAGGCAAGAATCAAGAAAAAGATTTGAAATACAGTGGTACCTCGAGATATGAGTTTAATTAGTTCCGTAACCTTGAGGCGTGGGAAACTATGAGACACTCGAGTCACGGTAAACTGATGGGTCATGTGCAGCCAGCCGATCTGGGCGATTACTCGTATCTCACCTGTTGCTCGTATTTCAAAGCAAAAATTGCTTGCTCGATGGCTCGTATCTCAAAAATCCTCGTATGTTAGGGCACTTGTATCTCGAGGTACCACTGTACAAAGAAGCAGAAAACACTCCACTGGAAAAGCAAAAAGCAAAAAGAATCCAAAAATGTGAAGATAGTGTAAGGAGGCTCTGGGATAACTTCATGCGTACCAACATCAGAATTATGGGGGTGCCAGAGAAGAGAGAGAGCAAGATACTGAAAACCCACTTGAAGAAATAAGGACTGAAAACTTGCCCTACCTACTGAAAACTTTAACCTTTGGTGAAAGTCCAAAAAGCACACAGAACCCCAAATAAAAGGAATCCAAAGAAGACCACACCAAGACACATCATAATTAAAATACCAAGAGCAAAAGACAAAGAGAGAATATTAAAATCAGCAAGAGAAAAACATAATTACCTACAAGGGAGCACCCATACGACTGTCAGCTGATTGCTCAACCGAAACTATGCAGGCCAGACGGGAGTGGCAAGAAATATTCAAAGTGATGAATAGCAAGAACCTACAACCAAGATTACTCTATCCAGCAAAGCTATCATTCAGAAGTGAAGTTCAGATAAAGAGCTTCACAGATAAGAAAAAGCTAAAGGAGTTCATCACCACCAAACCAGTGTTATATGAAATGCTGAAAGATACTCTTGAAGAAGAGGAAGAAAAAGGAAAAGGTGAAGATAAAAATTATGAACAAATACATATCTATCAACAAGTGAATCTAAAAATCAAGTGAATAAAAAATCTGATGAACAAAATAAACTGGTGAATATAATAGAATTAGGGCCATAGAAAGGGAGTGAACTGACAATTCTCAGGAGGGAAAGGGTGAGGGGGGAAAGGAAGAGACTGGACAAAAATCATACACCTATGGATGAGGACAATGCGGGGGGAGATAAGGGCACAGGGATGGGTAGGAGCAAGATGGAGGGAAGCTAAAAAAAAGAAACAAATGTAATAATCTGAACTATAAAGATTTATTAAATAAAAAAATTGTAAAAGACTTCTTGGAAAATAGACTAAATGTTTCTAACTTTTAAAGTAATTATTAAATTAGTGAGTTATTATATTGGAATTTTTATTTTTAAATCAGGTTGAAAATTCTTTTGATCAAAATGTACAGGTTTTATTTTGTAGAATTGTCATAGTCTTTTTCCAAGGTTTTGAGTTTTGTTTTGTTTTACTCTTTTAATGATATATAGACTTCATCATTTAACTTCAGAAACAAAATGGAAAATAGTCTCATTGTAATTTTTGATTCTGGTGTTTTTAAGTTCTACCTTTTCTTTACCCCTCATTTTTAGAATTGCTAATGCCACTCCCATCCCAGGGGACTTGCTTCGAGAAAATACAGATGAGGTGTTTCCAGATGAACAGCTTAGTGATGGGGAGAATGGCATCCCTGTTGGTATGTCACCAGATAAATTGCCTGGATCTCTGGGTCACACTCATCCCCAGGAGAAAGATGTCTGGGAAGAAATGGATGCCAACAGGAACAAGATAAAGTTTGGAATTTGTAAGGTGTGTATTTCTTGCATAAGAAGTAATATCTTTCTGTATACTTATTTTCTCCTATTATTGTAGCAAAGTATAATGATTCTCAATTTTGAATGAGCAGTAGACAGTATTGCTAGTTATTTCTATATTTATAATTGCAGTATTTTGGCTAATTTTGCCCAAAATATCAAATTATGGACACCAAATATTAATCTTCATCTTGTATTTTGTGAAAAAGATAAAAGTATTTTAAAAAACCAGCGAGGCCCTCAGAAAAAAAGAAGAGACATCTATAGAACAGAAGTTAATAGTCTTTCTAAATAATGTGACAAGACCCTGGACTCCTTTGGTATGGACTGATAGAGCTATGAGTACCCATTATGAAACTGTCTCAGATGGAGATGAGGAAGGGAGAGTTGAAAGTGGGAAGTACCATACAACTGTTTATGAATTGACAACATGGATGTTGAACAAATGACATGATTTTTTTCTTCATTAAATTTGCAAGTAGGTGCACCTGTAAGTATGGGGAAAGATAGATTTCTAAATTGAATGATTAATTTTTAATAATCTCCCACAAATTTCTCTCTGATCTTACTATTCCTCATCATTTCCATTATCATAGAAGATGATCTGAAGACTAGGGGCCTGGTGCACGAAATTCATGTGCTGGATGGGGGGGTCGCTCAGTCCAGCCTACCACCTCTCACATATTGGGAGCCCTTAGGGGATGTCCTACTGATAGCTTAGGCCTGCACCCTTTATGGGAGGTGACCGCACTGATAAGGGGAAGGCACCAGTCCCATCACCCTGCTGCTGCAGCCACTGCCAGTCACCGCAACCACCAAGGTGTTTTCATCAATATGGACTTTAGTTCCTTCACCACAAAAAAATGACAACTTTCTTTAGGCACTTTCAAGATGTGTCTTTCATAGGATATGACCTTCCTTCCTTCCTTCGTTCCTTCCTTCCTTCCTTCCTTCCTTCCTTCCTTCCTTCCTCACCTGATGTTATGTTTCCATTTATTTTTAGAGAATGTGGAAGTGAAAGAGAGAGACAGAGAGAAACATCTGTGTGAGAGGAACACTTTGATTGGTTGCCTCCTGCATGAGCCCTGATCTGGGCCCTGGCCAGAGAAGAGCCTGCAACCTAGGTACATGCCCTTGATGAGAATTGAATCCAGACCCTGTCATCCGGCAGGCCAAAGCATTATCCACTGAGCCAAACCTGCTAGGGCAGAATATGACATTTCTTAGCCCTCCAGCAGCAGACCTTCATTTTTTTCTCTAGAAGTATGGTGAGAAAACCCTAGATCATCTTTTTGGATTCTTATAACCCAAATTACTAAGAATATTACCATTGGCAGGGAGCTTAGCCAATGAGCAGTCAGAAAAAGGTACCCAGATCAAGTGGGATAGAAACTCAGTTCACACCAATTACCAGCTCTGCTCCTGCCCAGGCCTACAGCCTATGGGGCCTCCTAGCACCCTCCCATCATTTATCACTGGCTCCTTCTCCCTCCTATGGCTGGGTACCTCTCCCTCTAATGGCTGGCTCCCTCTTCCTCCCATCATGGCTCCCTTTCCCTCCAATCGTTGGCTCCCTCCAATTGCTGGCCTTGAGGCCTAGGGCCTGGGCTCCCAGCTCCCTCCAATGGCCAGCTCTGCCCTTGCCCCCTCGGTTCCAATTGCAGGCTTATCCCTGCCCAGGAGCCCCCTGGCTCAGGCCCTTCCCAGGCTACTCAGGGCCTGTGGGGCCTATCTTGGAGTGACCTGGGTGCCAAGGATATACCTGGATAAAGGCCGCTGGGTGCCTACTTATGCAAATAAACCGCCATATTTGTTGAGTTAATTTGCATACTCACTCTGATTGGCTGTGGTCATAGGAGGTATGGTCAATTACATGTTTGTCTTACTATTAGGTAAAATAAATGGCATGTAGGGGCGAGGAATTAGAAATCAGTTTTTGGTGCTTCCTATGTTTTAAGGGTTAGTCGCAAAAAAAGGTTAAGTTTATAAGTGTGTAAAATAAAACTTAGGGCTCATACCTGTTAATGTGACCGATAGAAAGTTGGCTAGTCATGCTTTATGAACGAGGAATATATCTTGAAAAGAATCCTTTATAACCACTTCTGAGGAATTAACTATATAATTTAAAACAGTATATACTTTCAGTCATGGGAGTCATTTGCAAAAACTCTCTCTGTATAGGTGTGATATGGTACAATCTGGTCTGGCTATTAAATATGCATTATTTGGACTAATAGTAATCAGGAATAAGTAGTGAAAAAATTGTCAAGAGATCACTGTCAGATTTTTGGAATGTCAGCTGTGGCTGTCTTTATGGCACCAGGAGCAAACTGTTCTCATGGTAAAAACAACAACAACAACAACGCACACACAAAAACCCCACATTTAGTTGCCAGCTCAGATGGGTGCCTGTGTATATGAGAGAGTAAAATGGTACTTGGCATAAGTCTTTAGTTTTCTTTCACCAATTATCATTTAATCTCTATTAGTTCTCTTTTATTTTTAATTACATCCTTTAAAAAAATAAGATATTAGTGGTGTTGAACTTTCATTCAAGGAATGTTTATATTAATTTTTAAAAGGCTTTTACCATTTCCTTACATTTTTGGAAGTCCTGTACTCATCTTTCTTGTTTTTTTTTCTTTTCTTTTCTAAATCTGGACTCATCTTTCTTCCTGAAATACTTCCTTTGGAAGTTCCTTTAGTTGAGATCTTTTGGTAGAGACTCTCAATTTTTACTTAGCAGTAAATGTATTTATTTCAGCCTTACTTTTTTTAAAAATATTTTATTGATTTTTTACAGAGAGGAAGGGAGAGGGATAGAGAGTTAGAAACATCGATGAGAGAGAGACATCAATCAGCCGCCTCCTGCATATCCCATAATGGGGATGTGCCCGCAACCAGGATACATGCCCTTGACTGGAATCGAACCTGGGACCCCTCAGTCCGCAGGCCGATGCTCTATCCGCTGAGCCAAACCGGCCTCGGCGTTATTTATTTATTTTTTTTAATCCTCACTTGAGGATATTTTTTTCATTGATTTTTAGAGAGAATGGAAGAGAGAGGG